>OX369285.1:15353252-16033252 GCA_947284805.1 Coleophora flavipennella | reverse complement strand
AGGATACTTTGGCTAAGCCTGTAGCCTACACGGCGTGATGGATTTTGGAACGCGAGGTGTCGTGTGATTCGTCTTGATCCCGCTGAGTGACACAGGATACTTTGGCTAAGCCTGTAGCCTACACGGCGTGATGGATTTTGAAACGCGAGGTGTCGTGTGATTCGTCTTGATCCCGCTGAGTGACACAGGATACTTTGGCTAAGCCTGTAGCCTACACGGCGTGATGGATTTTGGAACGCGAGGTGTCGTGTGATTCGTCTTGATCCCGCTGAGTGACACAGGATACTTTGGCTAAGCCTGTAGCCTACACGGCGTGATGGATTTTGGAACGCGAGGTGTCGTGTGATTCGTCTTGATCCCGCTGAGTGACACAGGATACTTTGGCTAAGCCTGTAGCCTACACGGCGTGATGGATTTTGAAACGCGAGGTGTCGTGTGATTCGTCTTGATCCCGCTGAGTGACACAGGATACTTTGGCTAAGCCTGTAGCCTACACGGCGTGATGGATTTTGGAACGCGAGGTGTCGTGTGATTCGTCTTGATCCCGCTGAGTGACACAGGATACTTTGGCTAAGCCTGTAGCCTACACGGCGTGATGGATTTTGGAACGCGAGGTGTCGTGTGATTCGTCTTGATCCCGCTGAGTGACACAGGATACTTTGGCTAAGCCTGTAGCCTACACGGCGTGATGGATTTTGGAACGCGAGGTGTCGTGTGATTCGTCTTGATCCCGCTGAGTGACACAGGATACTTTGGCTAAGCCTGTAGCCTACACGGCGTGATGGATTTTGGAACGCGAGGTGTCGTGTGATTCGTCTTGATCCCGCTGAGTGACACAGGATACTTTGGCTAAGCCTGTAGCCTACACGGCGTGATGGATTTTGAAACGCGAGGTGTCGTGTGATTCGTCTTGATCCCGCTGAGTGACACAGGATACTTTGGCTAAGCCTGTAGCCTACACGGCGTGATGGATTTTGAAACGCGAGGTGTCGTGTGATTCGTCTTGATCCCGCTGAGTGACACAGGATACTTTGGCTAAGCCTGTAGCCTACACGGCGTGATGGATTTTGAAACGCGAGGTGTCGTGTGATTCGTCTTGATCCCGCTGAGTGACACAGGATACTTTGGCTAAGCCTGTAGCCTACACGGCGTGATGGATTTTGGAACGCGAGGTGTCGTGTGATTCGTCTTGATCCCGCTGAGTGACACAGGATACTTTGGCTAAGCCTGTAGCCTACACGGCGTGATGGATTTTGGAACGCGAGGTGTCGTGTGATTCGTCTTGATCCCGCTGAGTGACACAGGATACTTTGGCTAAGCCTGTAGCCTACACGGCGTGATGGATTTTGGAACGCGAGGTGTCGTGTGATTCGTCTTGATCCCGCTGAGTGACACAGGATACTTTGGCTAAGCCTGTAGCCTACACGGCGTGATGGATTTTGGAACGCGAGGTGTCGTGTGATTCGTCTTGATCCCGCTGAGTGACACAGGATACTTTGGCTAAGCCTGTAGCCTACACGGCGTGATGGATTTTGGAACGCGAGGTGTCGTGTGATTCGTCTTGATCCCGCTGAGTGACACAGGATACTTTGGCTAAGCCTGTAGCCTACACGGCGTGATGGATTTTGGAACGCGAGGTGTCGTGTGATTCGTCTTGATCCCGCTGAGTGACACAGGATACTTTGGCTAAGCCTGTAGCCTACACGGCGTGATGGATTTTGGAACGCGAGGTGTCGTGTGATTCGTCTTGATCCCGCTGAGTGACACAGGATACTTTGGCTAAGCCTGTAGCCTACACGGCGTGATGGATTTTGGAACGCGAGGTGTCGTGTGATTCGTCTTGATCCCGCTGAGTGACACAGGATACTTTGGCTAAGCCTGTAGCCTACACGGCGTGATGGATTTTGGAACGCGAGGTGTCGTGTGATTCGTCTTGATCCCGCTGAGTGACACAGGATACTTTGGCTAAGCCTGTAGCCTACACGGCGTGATGGATTTTGGAACGCGAGGTGTCGTGTGATTCGTCTTGATCCCGCTGAGTGACACAGGATACTTTGGCTAAGCCTGTAGCCTACACGGCGTGATGGATTTTGGAACGCGAGGTGTCGTGTGATTCGTCTTGATCCCGCTGAGTGACACAGGATACTTTGGCTAAGCCTGTAGCCTACACGGCGTGATGGATTTTGGAACGCGAGGTGTCGTGTGATTCGTCTTGATCCCGCTGAGTGACACAGGATACTTTGGCTAAGCCTGTAGCCTACACGGCGTGATGGATTTTGGAACGCGAGGTGTCGTGTGATTCGTCTTGATCCCGCTGAGTGACACAGGATACTTTGGCTAAGCCTGTAGCCTACACGGCGTGATGGATTTTGGAACGCGAGGTGTCGTGTGATTCGTCTTGATCCCGCTGAGTGACACAGGATACTTTGGCTAAGCCTGTAGCCTACACGGCGTGATGGATTTTGGAACGCGAGGTGTCGTGTGATTCGTCTTGATCCCGCTGAGTGACACAGGATACTTTGGCTAAGCCTGTAGCCTACACGGCGTGATGGATTTTGGAACGCGAGGTGTCGTGTGATTCGTCTTGATCCCGCTGAGTGACACAGGATACTTTCTAAGCCTGTAGCCTACACGGCGTGATGGATTTTGGAACGCGAGGTGTCGTGTGATTCGTCTTGATCCCGCTGAGTGACACAGGATACTTTGGCTAAGCCTGTAGCCTACACGGCGTGATGGATTTTGGAACGCGAGGTGTCGTGTGATTCGTCTTGATCCCGCTGAGTGACACAGGATACTTTGGCTAAGCCTGTAGCCTACACGGCGTGATGGATTTTGGAACGCGAGGTGTCGTGTGATTCGTCTTGATCCCGCTGAGTGACACAGGATACTTTGGCTAAGCCTGTAGCCTACACGGCGTGATGGATTTTGGAACGCGAGGTGTCGTGTGATTCGTCTTGATCCCGCTGAGTGACACAGGATACTTTGGCTAAGCCTGTAGCCTACACGGCGTGATGGATTTTGGAACGCGAGGTGTCGTGTGATTCGTCTTGATCCCGCTGAGTGACACAGGATACTTTGGCTAAGCCTGTAGCCTACACGGCGTGATGGATTTTGGAACGCGAGGTGTCGTGTGATTCGTCTTGATCCCGCTGAGTGACACAGGATACTTTGGCTAAGCCTGTAGCCTACACGGCGTGATGGATTTTGGAACGCGAGGTGTCGTGTGATTCGTCTTGATCCCGCTGAGTGACACAGGATACTTTGGCTAAGCCTGTAGCCTACACGGCGTGATGGATTTTGGAACGCGAGGTGTCGTGTGATTCGTCTTGATCCCGCTGAGTGACACAGGATACTTTGGCTAAGCCTGTAGCCTACACGGCGTGATGGATTTTGGAACGCGAGGTGTCGTGTGATTCGTCTTGATCCCGCTGAGTGACACAGGATACTTTGGCTAAGCCTGTAGCCTACACGGCGTGATGGATTTTGGAACGCGAGGTGTCGTGTGATTCGTCTTGATCCCGCTGAGTGACACAGGATACTTTGGCTAAGCCTGTAGCCTACACGGCGTGATGGATTTTGGAACGCGAGGTGTCGTGTGATTCGTCTTGATCCCGCTGAGTGACACAGGATACTTTGGCTAAGCCTGTAGCCTACACGGCGTGATGGATTTTGGAACGCGAGGTGTCGTGTGATTCGTCTTGATCCCGCTGAGTGACACAGGATACTTTGGCTAAGCCTGTAGCCTACACGGCGTGATGGATTTTGGAACGCGAGGTGTCGTGTGATTCGTCTTGATCCCGCTGAGTGACACAGGATACTTTGGCTAAGCCTGTAGCCTACACGGCGTGATGGATTTTGGAACGCGAGGTGTCGTGTGATTCGTCTTGATCCCGCTGAGTGACACAGGATACTTTGGCTAAGCCTGTAGCCTACACGGCGTGATGGATTTTGGAACGCGAGGTGTCGTGTGATTCGTCTTGATCCCGCTGAGTGACACAGGATACTTTGGCTAAGCCTGTAGCCTACACGGCGTGATGGATTTTGGAACGCGAGGTGTCGTGTGATTCGTCTTGATCCCGCTGAGTGACACAGGATACTTTGGCTAAGCCTGTAGCCTACACGGCGTGATGGATTTTGGAACGCGAGGTGTCGTGTGATTCGTCTTGATCCCGCTGAGTGACACAGGATACTTTGGCTAAGCCTGTAGCCTACACGGCGTGATGGATTTTGGAACGCGAGGTGTCGTGTGATTCGTCTTGATCCCGCTGAGTGACACAGGATACTTTGGCTAAGCCTGTAGCCTACACGGCGTGATGGATTTTGGAACGCGAGGTGTCGTGTGATTCGTCTTGATCCCGCTGAGTGACACAGGATACTTTGGCTAAGCCTGTAGCCTACACGGCGTGATGGATTTTGGAACGCGAGGTGTCGTGTGATTCGTCTTGATCCCGCTGAGTGACACAGGATACTTTGGCTAAGCCTGTAGCCTACACGGCGTGATCAGAAATCAGAAATCATTTATTGCATTTATCACAGGTTATAAAATAAGATGTTATTGTGTATGGTAAGCTCACTATGATATACCTTAACAGGCGTACAATATAAAGTTAGCAACAAAAATGTATGTCAATAAAAAAAACAATTAATTAAATCAATTCATTAAATTGTCATTAATTAATAAAAATAAATCAGTAGCATGAAATTACAATTTGCCCTTATTTTCTATGAATTCTCGCACACTATAAAAGAGTTTAGACAGCAACCATTCTGTAACTGCTTTTTTAAAACAGTAGTCATTAAGCTGCTTAAAACTATGAGGTAGGTTATTGTACAATATTACTGCCATGTAGTAAATGCTTTTCTGATAAAAAGTTGTCTTAGGGTGATGCGAGTGTAAAAGTTTATGATTGCGCCTTAAGTTCCAGTTAAGTTTACTGGTTAGTTTACTTGTCGATTCAAATAGAAACATGTGTTTCTTAACAAACATAACAACCTCCTTTATATAAAGACACGGCAAAGGTAAAATTTTATAACGAGCAAAAAGAGGAAAGCATGAATCCCTTTGTGAGATTCCACCAATAGCTCTGACGCAACGTTTTTGGGCTATGAATGCATGAGGAAAATCCGTCGAGTGGCCCCAGAATATTAGTCCATAGCTTAGTATGGACTGGACATAACCAAAGTAAGCCATAAGCCCGGCGACTTCTGACGCACAACTTACTAATCGTCTTAAAGGATATGTGAAGCGCGATAGTCTATCACATACGTTCTGAATGTGCGGTTTCCAACTGCAATTTGTGTCAAGCAAAAGGCCCAAAAATTTTGTCTGATTCACTTCTTGTACAGATACATCTTTGTAGGTGATACTCAACTCTACTGGTTGCCTGTAGTACGAATGAAACTGCATTATGTTTGTCTTAGATACGTTTATGTGCAACTTATTGCAGCTCATCCATCGAGCAATATCACTCAGAGATTTATTTATTTCAGATTCATATTCTTCCATAGAGTTAGCTTTGATAATTATTGTGCTATCGTCGGCCAATAGAACTACCTGATTGGACGTACTTTTTGGGAGATCATTGATGTAGAACAAGAATAGAAGAGGCCCCAAAATACTCCCCTGAGGGACTCCTCTATCACTGGTTCTGTATTCTGATCTTACATTTATGATTGTTTTCGTTTTGGCGCATAGGTTACTAATTTCAGTACATTGATGGATTTTGAAACGCGAGGTGTCGTGTGATTCGTCTTGATCCCGCTGAGTGACACAGGATACTTTTTACCCGATTGCTAAAAAAAGAGGGGTAAGGTTTTGTTCAGTGTGGTTTTTAATTTTTATTTAATTCAATAAGGTTATTGTTTGGTCTTATAGTTTAACAATTTTGTTGTAACATGTCATTTTTTTTGTCATCCCATTTGTTTTGTGATTGAGGCACATGCAGTAGAACGAGTATAACTTGAAGCTTATTTTTATTTTTTATTCACAATTGGTAAGTCCTTGGCATCATCTCACCTGATGGTAAGTGACGATGATGCCGAAGATGGAAGCGGGCTTACCAAGATTCTCCAACGCAATGGAGAACTGGCTATCTTATCTTCAATCCGGAACACATCAATGTTGTTAACACTGATGTTTGGCGGCAAGACTTAGATAAGATGGTGGTAGCTAGCCAGGCGGGCTTAGAAAATGCCCTACCACCAACCAAACCGAGTCTTACAAATTGACCCCACCGGGAATCGAACCCGCGACCTCCTGGTGTGAAGCGAATGGGCTAGCCATTACGCCACGGAGGCGGTTAAAAGCTACACAAAAACCAGACCCGAGAAAGTTCCATTTGCAAAATAGCACATTGTGACTTCACACGTTGTTGGAGTAGTCGTAGCTCTGCGCTCTGTCACTTCCGTACTACTGAAGTGTCCAGAATCCAGATGTGTTGCGGACCACAACTTGTAGTCAATATGTTTAGAGATACTTTAGTACTGCTCGGGTGAAATCTACGTTAAAATGACAGACTAGAAAAACCTTTAGAGATAAACTTCGCCTGGTGCCAGCGGAATAAAGAACAAATTAAAATGGATAAACTAGCAACACACACAAACAACAAAAATTTCGGAAAGTTTTGGAATGCTACAAAAAACCTTAATAACAAACAAAACGTGGCTTCATCTGTGGACGGTAGGCAAAATCCCAGGGAAATGGTTGAAATGGGTAAGTTTGAAATTAATACTATGCCGATAAGTTATGTAGAAAATTTTGATGATGTGTGTCAGGAGGACCAACCACTATTGGTATGTAGCTCAGAAGATATCATGAGAGCTATTAAACAAATCAAGAGTGGTAAGTCTCCCGGACATGACGGACTGCAAAAAGGATAGGATATCGATTTTGGAAGCAATCGTTCTAGTAAATAAAAAGTTTTAAATGGCGGCAACTTTTTTCAATTCTGCGACGGATTCGCGATAAGGGACCTCAGGGATCAGATATAAATTTTGGAAGCAATCGGTCTAGTATTTACTTTTAACTTTTTGTTTAAAAAGTTTCTAAATGGCGGCCACTTTTTTTAAAATCTGGCAACGGATTCGTGACAAGGGACCTCAGGGACCCCTAAATATCGATTTTGGAAGCAATAGGTTCAGTAAATAAAAAGTTCAAAATAACAACTACTTTTTTACCCGACTGCGCCAGAAGGAGGGTTATGTTTTTCGAGAGTATGTATGTATGTATCTATGTATGTATGTATGTATCTATGTATGTATGTATGTATGTATGTATGTATGTATAATTGTTTGGCACGCTCTGCAGCCTGAACGGCTGGATGGATTTTGGCTTGAGAGGTGTCGTTAGATTCGTATTTACTGTGAGAGTGACACTGGGTATATCAAAATAAAAAAAACAAAATGGCGGATTTTTGGGGCCAAATTCCAATGTAAGGCACGCACTGCAGCCTGAACGGCTCGAAAGATTTTAGTTTGAGGGGTGTCGTTAGATACGTATTTACTGTGTGAGTGACACTGGGTATATCAAAAAAAATAAAAAAAAATGGCGGATTTTTGGCGCCAAATTCCAATGTAAGGCACGCACTGCAGCCTGAACGGCTCGAAAGATTTTAGTTTGAGGGGTGTCGTTAGATACGTATTTACTGTGTGAGTGACACTAGGTATATCAAAATAAAAAAAAACAAAATGGCGGATTTTTGGCGCCAAATTCAAATGTTTGGCACGCTCTGCAGCCAGAACGGCTCGATGGATTTTCTATGAACTGATAGGTAAGTTAATAATCTGCGTTAATTTAATGTGTGTCATTGTGTATATAGGTTACTATACAAACTCATTCAATAATAAAACTAAAAAATGAATAAAATAAAAAACGGTAATTTAAAAAACTAAAAAACCCGACTGCGTTTCTGTGTAGTTTGGAAATGAAAAACCCTAAAACAAGAAAGTCGTCATGTACCCGATTGCACTTAACTTAAGAAAAATTGTAGCAGTCGGGACCAATTCTAGAAATGGAGGCTTAGTGAATTGAGAGCACATACCTATATTACATTGCAGATTATTCCAATATACTGACTAGACGGCTGACTTTCTAGAATGGGTTCCGACTGCTACAATTTTTCTTAAGTTAAGTGCAATCGGGTATGACGACTTTCTTGTTTTAGGGTTTTTCATTTCCAAACTACACAGAAACGCAGTCGGGTTTTTTAGTTTTTTAAATTACTGTTTTTTTCAATTCTGACAACAAATTCGTGATAACTCTGAGGTCCAGTGACCCCTAGATATCGATTTTCGAAGCAATCGGTCCTGTAACTAAAAAGATCAAAATGGCGGCCACTTTTTTCAAATCTGACAACGGTTCCGTGATAAGGGACCTCAGAGACCCCCAGATATCGATTTTGGAAGCAATCGGTCCAGTAACTAAAAAGTTCAAAATGGAGGCCAATCTTTTCAATTCGGACAACGGATTCGTGATAAGGGACCTCAGGGACCCAAAGATATCGATTTTGGAAGAAATTGCTCCAGTAACTAAAAAGTTAAAAATGGCGGCCACTTTTTTCAACGGATGTATGTCATAATATTCTTTTTAGTCAGATCATGTAGTCCAGAGTTGAAACAACCAAAGCCGTAGCCCAAAATTTTGTTCCCCGCTCCTAGGTGAGGCGCCAGCGCGCCAGCCGGCGCCAGCGCGCCAGCGCGCCAGCCAACCCATGCTACGCCGCCGCTGCACGCTGTCCGTGTGTGCATTTATTTCTGCAGATTGATTTAATGGATGAAATCAAGTGGTGTAAAAATGAATTGACCTTATTGATGTATAACATTACGTTATGATAAAATGTACTCCCCACTCCCCACTTCCCACGGAGAACACATGAGTATCTCCACAGAATATAAGATTTCTATAGAACGCTGATGTTGATTTTTTAGTACTAACACCGAGCGAGCCATTACACATACAGCACACTACAAACAGGTTGATGCTATTGGGTATTTTTTTACAGTGACCTCCTCAAAAACAAAAAACAAACCTATAAATCATTAAATAAAAGTAGACTTAAAACTGTATAACATAAGATTGAGTTTATTAAAATTGACAGAATTGTAAGATGATGCCAGCATCGTGAACCTCCCCAGTTTAATTGATGAGCACTAAAAATTTTAAAAATTATGTAATTATTTAGAACTAAAGAAAAAATATGTAATGTTGTGCAATTCATTAAAAAACATTTATTTCAAATTAAATTTCAGATCGTAAGATTAATTCAATTGAAACTTTCCGTGCAAATTTTTTTCCAAAGATGGTATCATTTTCATAATGTTGTGGTTATAGTTAGGCATTTTTTTTATATCGATAGGTTATATTAGGAATGCGAGGTATGGTAGGTTTTTCAATTACTGCGCCGATTGCTTCGAAACTGACCTCAAGGACCTTCAGATATCGATAAGTGTTTATTAAAATTTCATTCTCATAACCTTCATTTTATTATAACATAATATACACTGATCGCAAAAATTAAAGGAACAAAAAAAAATCGAAATTTTTGGGCAGTTCTCAACAGGCTGTATTTCAGTGAAAAATGGTCGTACAGGAAATATTGACGCGTATATATATGCCCGGGTAGGCTCGAGCCCCTCGGTGGGGACGTATATGAGCTGTAATGATGATATATATGCCATCGAATCTAAAACATTTGATACATAAGTAGCTGGGCAAAAATAAATTAAGGCCCCTAATTTAATTCGTACCTACCTTTGATTTCGTTATTGTTGGTTAATATCGTGTATCTTCTAAGTATAATAATATTATTTCATACTTTTGAGTGAATTTCATTTTGAAGTCGGTTTTTTTAAACTTTTATTGTTAATACTTATTACCCTATTCCGGACGAAAACAAATGCAAAAACACAAAAGTTGTAAAAATTGGTCCAGTCGTTCTTGAGTTATAAATGGTGTAACTAACACGACTTTCTTTACGATATACTTAGGTCAGGTCATAAGTTCTGTCGAAAAAACTACAAACTTTTTATAAAATTATTGATAAAATTTTCTGATAATTATATAGAAATTATATATGAAATGAAAGGTAATTTAATTTACAATACAATTTTATTTACATTATTCAAAATGGCCCCCCCCCCCCCCACCCTATTTTGAATACAACGCGGCCAATCATCAATCGCAGCACGCACCACATTCATATCTATTTCTGCCGCTGCTGCTCGGAGAGATTCCAAATTCTGATGAGGTTCAGCGCAGACTTTCTCCTCCAAATTTTGCCATATCTTGTAATCCAGTGGGTTTAAATCTGGACTAGAAGAGGGCCAGCCTTCACGTCCGATAAAGTCAATTCCACGGGCGGTCAACCAGTGTTGCGTGCCTCGTGCCCACAGAGCTGGTGCAGTCCTGTTGGAATATCCAATGTCTGTTTATAAACATTGTTTGAGAAAGAGGTTCCACTATGTTTGTTATGGCGGTATTTTGGTACACCTCGGCACTGGTTTTTACACCTTTTTCACAGAAAAACACCTCAGTTAAGTCTGAATATGAGACTCCAAGCCAAACCATGAGGACGAAGGATAATGTTCTCGTTGTGCCTTCGGAATACGCGTGCTGGCTTCTCACTGCTGGGGAATACACCTTATCATTTTGTTTATTATAACTTTCCTCGATGTAACAATTTTTTTCATCCGGGAAACAAAATTTTGTGGTATTTTTTCCCACGTACCGCCGTAACAAGGCGCGGGATCTATCCAGCCTAATTTTTTTCAAACGCTCCTTCAAATAATGTGCGGTCTTCTTACGATAAGCTCGTAGTCCCAAGTCTTCATTTATCACTCTTTTGACCGTGGTTCTGCTTAGGCCCATCTGAAGAGCTAAGATTTTTGTTTACGAACAGGATTTCGTTGAATTCGCGCCTTCACTGCTTTGATGATCGCGGGTGTCCGAACTGTTCGAGGTCGGCCGGTCCTCTTACGATCTTCGAAGCTAGAATCTTCAGTGAATCGTTTGATAGTGCGATAAACAAATCGTCGGGTTATTTTCAATTTTTGCAGAATATTGTATATATATATATCGGGGTAACAGGGAAAGAAGTACAGAATATTAAAGGACGTTATAATTCAGGTCATTTCTGATGGATTTCATTCTGAAATATGGTGTCCGGAACTTAACCGTTTTGGAAATATTTAATTTTAAAGATTTAAAAAAATATATATTTCTTGGCTTTTCATAGATTTTTTTGAGATTAGAGCTCTTAGAATCCGTTTTTTTATGTATCTAGTTAGAAAGCATGCAAATTATTAAAAATGGTTAACAAAAACTGAACTTACTACTAACAGCTTAAAAATACTGCTCGACAAAGGTTAAAATTAAAGAATTTTCACTAAGTGTTTGTAACTTTAAAGCGCTTTCTTAAAAAAAATGTATGGAACTTATTCTGTAAATAATTTTAAAAACTTCTAAGTTTCTTTAGCTATTCAAAAAGGTATATAACACTTGCTATTAAACAGGAAAACCATTGACCAAGTAATAGTTAAGGTAGCAGAGGGTGCATTTTTAGTTTTAGGTAAATATTGCAAAAATATGTGCATAAAACAAAAAAGAACAATTATATTTATAATTCATGTTCGACATGGCGCCGCGATTTCTCACACAAGTTCTCATTCTCTTTCTTAAATTACTTTTCACGACAGAAGTTCGCAGGTTCCGCCTCATCACCTCATCACCTCATCACCTCAGCCGCATCAATAATCTTTTGTCTCATAATATCGAAATTTGCGTTTGGCGTCTATTGCTCGTATACAAAAATCCATGGACGTTAAATCGGGGCTCCCCGCCGCGCCGGCCACGCCGTGGGCCCGCCCCTCCCGCCCCTCCCGCCCCTCCCGTCCGGCTGAGAAACCGGTGAAAGTGTGAAATCCAAAAAGGTACCCCTGGCAAATAATTTGAAATATCCATTTTCATTAAAATCGGTCCAACAGTTTTCCGCAAATCAAGGATACATACACACATGTATTTTTTCTAGGACAATTTTTGGTGTCTACAAGTGATATTCGTCAAGATCTCGTAGTTGAGTTGTAGGATGCTCCCATGACCTTCTGTGTGCTCCTTCCTCGCTCGAGATCGAGAGCCAACCAGAAGGAGACACTGTGCTTAGTGGTATCGTCTGTAGGTACAACAAATAAAAACAAACACTAAGTCTGAGGTTTGGACTTATTTCATTATGTATTTACTAAATCTGCAAATTCCATGTTAGATTATAAATACCAGAAATGTGATGATAAATTTGTTAAATTTAAAATAACCTAAAGTATTACTTTCTACTATGTATTTTTGATTGTTTCAAACTTAATAAAATACTTTCTGGTTGGAGCACGCCACCTTGCACCGCCACGCGTCGGGGCGCCTCGTGTAACGTGCTCCTGTTCATCGCCGTTGTTCTATATTTACGCGGCTCGCGGCTCGCGGCTCGTGGCTGGTCACTCGTCATTCGTTTCTGAGGGAAGTCATGACGTCGTCGGCGCTCGGCGGCTCGGCGGCTCGGCGGCTCGGCGGCCATCGGGCGCTGCGCGTGCGCGCTCTCGGCGCTCTCGGCGCTCATGATGGGCACGCAGTCGCAACACGCAATACACGCATTGTAGTGCGGGATCCACTGGCCGGCGCACGGTCGGCCGGTGCGGCGCGGCTCAACGCGTTGCGCAGCGTAGGTACGAGACACTCGCACCTACATCACTCGCGCCTTACGTGCGTCGGAAACACTGCGACCGAGTGCGCCGCCGCCGCCGCAATGCGTTTGTGTTTGTGCTGTATTCGGTGACACGACAATAGCGCCATTCACTGCTCGGATAACTCCCCTTTGTTTCGGATATGGTCGCGTTCAGGTAAACGAGTAATGATACTGTTTATTTTTTTCCATATTGACGGTCTTTTCCATGCAGCAAGTAACTTTACGGCAATTTTTAAACTTTACCCTGATGTCGTTTGGTAGCTCCAATAACGCAAGTGATAATAGTTACATACTAACATACGGTAATATGTAAATAGTGGGCGTTTCACCCGTATCAATATCACATCGCAAATGCAGTCAACACGTTGGTGCCTGGTGGACCCACCGCTGACCGCGCGGGATGGCGCGGGATGGCGCGGGCGGCGCTCCAGCTGTGTCCGGTGCAATTCACTTTCACGGGTCAACATCTTAGATACCTTTTGTGGTACAAAACCGCAAGGATCCCATGGGAATTAAAAACAACTATCTGGAATAGCTAAATGGCAACTCTAAACGAACAGCTTTAATTCAAATTTTGTACATTTATCAAGAATCAGTGACAATACAATAATTTCATAAGTTCGTCTCATTATATCCCGATAAGGATCGTTAAATGCACATCAAACTAAAAATTGAAAAATAAATATAGTTAAAAAAGGTAGGTGGTGAGTAAATGGTATCTATAGTAAAAATATACCTAGTAAAAAAAACTAAAAACACGCTTTTAAAGCACATAAAACAAAAAAATATTTCTTAATGTAAGCTGAAAACAATAACGAACGAAAAATACTAGTATTATTGTGAGAAAAGCGTGGGGCGCTCTGTGCCATATTTTTCGTATATCGAGCAACCCACGCTTTTTTCACAAAATTACTAGTATTTTTCGTTCATTATTGTTTTCAGCTTATATTAAGAATTATTTTTAACTATTTAGCTTTATGTGTTTTAAAAGCGTGTTTTTTAGTTTTTCTTAACTAGATACAATTTACTTACCTTCCTACCTTTTTGCCTTCGATTATCGGAGGTTTAGAAATAAATAAATCAAGTCGCACGACGCACGACGCACGACTGCCTCGCACGTCATTTGTAACGGGTGGCGCAGAAGTAACGGCACTATAGAAAATACTCTTTTTTATTTATGATATATATATGAAACTGAACAACTTTCCCCATAGAATCAATAGTCAAATCGCAAAAAAAAAGTTTGGCTCTCCCATACTAACTCGATCAGCTGATCAGCCAACTTAGTATGGGTAGTCCAAAATTATTTTGAGATTTGACTATGGTTTTCACTTTTGAGATTTGAACTTCCCATGCTAATTGTAAGTTGGCTGATCAGCTGATCGAGTTAGTATGGGAGAGCCAAATTTTTTGCGATTTGACTATGGGTTCCATGGGGAAAGTTGTTCAGTTTCATGGGGAGAAGCACCAGTTAAAAAAGTTTCAACTAATTTTGTTAGACCTTAAATATATTATTATTTATTTTTCAACGTAGTTTCCTTCTAATTTAATGCTCTTCATCCAGCGTTTCTCTAGCTTCTCTATCCCTTCCATAAAATACGACTCAGCCAACCCTTCGAAATAGGCATTAGTTTCGTCCAAGATCTCTTCGTTTGATCTAAATCTTTTCCCACCAAGCCATTTAAAAAAAATTCGGAAACAGGTAATGGTCGCACGCAAGGGAATACATCTGGCGACTACGGAGGGTGAGGACTCAAGGACGCTAATCATAGCCCGACTCGTGAAACTTGGCCACCATGGCAATCGCGCAGGCGCACTCGCGCACTCGCGCACTCTTGCGTTGTCTCGCTCGTTGTTCAAGCAAAATTTAGTAAAATTGGTCCAATAAATTGGCATAATGTTCGCTATTAATCGTTTTTCCTTTCTCTAGGTAGTCGTTATGGATTACGCCACGTGTATCCCAAAAAACTGTAGCAATCTTATTGGCCGATAAAACTGCTTTGGCCTTCTTCGGAACTGGTTCGCCGGTAGCAATCACTGTTTTGATTGTTGCTTGGTTTCTGGGGTACGGTGGTGGATCCATGTTTCGTGTACTGTTATAAAACGACGCAAAAATTTAGTTTTATCACGTTGAAACAACGCCAAACCTGCCTCCGAAGTTGTCATCGCTTGCGTTTTTGATCAACAGTCAGTAAACGCGGCACCTATCGCGCGGAGAGCTTCTTCATATCTAAATGTTGGTGTAAGATATTGCGCACCCGTTCGTCTGAGATGCCTACTAGTTTATACACGGTATTTTCGGGAGCAGCTCAGACAATGAAACCGCACGATACGAGACTGACTGATTTATTTCAGTGACGGTGTCAACTTAATATTAAAGTACCCACATATATACCATTCTCCCCCTCCTATTTCAAGGTACTCAATATATCTAGTACAATGGGGATAAAAAAAATATGCCTTAAATTATTAAAAACTTAAGCAACAGTTTTTTTTAAGGTAGTATAAGCAACAAAATTTATCAATACTTATATCTAGTTTTTTTTAACGCTTCTTCGGACGTGGTAGGCGTTTGCATTTGAACATTATTTATTGGTAAATTAAATGCTCGCATCCAATCGCGTCCAAACAAAGGCGGACTAGACTCATTATCGATCACGACTAAACATAATTCGTGAATAGTTACATCATTAACAGTCACCGAACAGCTGATCTTACCTTTCGGTTTTACCTTTTGACCGCTATACATTTTTAAGTTAGAAATATAGGGTAATAACTTACAATTGTTAAAATATTTCTTATAGGTTTTAAAAGAAATTACGCTCACAGCTGATCCAGTGTCCCTTTCGAATGAAAGTAAAATGTCATTCACCTTGGCTTTAATAACCCACCGCTTGTCTTCGTCCGAGTCCTCGCCATCCAGTTGGTAAGCCGTAAGCGCACTACTATTATCGGAATCGGATGACGCCTCCGAGCCCGGCACGTCACATAACCCGTGAACTGATGTTTGTTTACGGAAACGACACATTTTTGCGATGTGACCTTTCTTACCGCACACATAACATTCACTGTTAATAAATGAGCACTTTTCCGCGTGATGCCACCCATCACAGCGATAACACCGCCGATTACCGGCGCCTCCTCTGTCGCCGTCGCGGACCGGCCCGGCTGCACGTCGTGAGCCCCCGCGGGCGCGTGCGCGGCCGCCGCCTCTGAATGGGCGCGCGCCAAAGCCGGTGGCGGGCCCGCTTAACGCAAACACCTCCTCCCCGGCAGCGCCGCCGCGAGGGCGCCCGGCCTCCGCCGCCGAGCCCGAGTCCCGTATCGCCGCCTCCAGCGATAGCGCCAGCTCAGAGGCTCGCGTGAATGTCAACTCCTCATCTTTCTCCGTCAAAATACGTCGGCGCGTGCGTTCACTCGGCAGACCGTGTACAAACTGATCACGTAGGTTTTCTTTTAGGATGTCACTGTTTGAAAATTTACAAGTTTTACTTAGTTGTTTAAGTGGAACTAAGTACTCGCTTGCAGTTTGTCCCTCTATTTGCTTACACGATCTAACAATCATTCTCTCGGCAATGACGGATCGTTTGGGTGACAGGTGTTCTTCGACTAATTTTTCGATGATATCAATTTTTACATCTTCCGGTTTTTCGGGATAACACAGGTCAATAATGAGGTCCAAAGCTTCCGTACCAATGACAGCCACCAAATATTTGGATTGATCACCAACTTTGACATCGTTTATAGTAAACCACGCCTTCAAACGGCTCATGTAGGTCGGCCATCTGTCCACGTGTAACTTAAACTCATGTCCTTTGTTTTTGATTCGGCCATTGTAGAAATTAAATTAATTACACAATTAACGCACAATATCTCGTCGCCAATAGTTTATACACGGTATTTTCGGGAGCAGCTCAGACAATGAAACCGCACGATACGAGACTGACTGATTTATTTCAGTGACGGTAGTCAACTTAATATTAAAGTACCCACATATATACCACCTACTGTCTCGACTATCTCGCTCACTTTAACTCTTCGCTCGTTCAACACGTTCAACACTATGTCATGGATTTTAGCAATCATCTCTGGAGTAGTGACCTCAAATGGGGGTCCCAGTGTTTAATCAACACACGAAATTAACTTTTCTCCAATGCGAAAATGTGTTCATTTATTTTTCTTTAATGGCTGCCAAAAAAAAGTAACCGGCTGGCCGCTCCTCAGATGAAGCTCGTTGTACAATGTATGCAATGTCTGCTTAGTTACATAAATGCTCCATAGATGGCAGCATTTGCATTATAGAACGCACTATCAATGCTTTCTAGTGATTTGGTTCGTATGATCTCGCATTCGCTCTGTGAGGAGTAAAAAGCGGCTCGCGTTACTTGGTGCATCAGAACTCTCGAGGGATTCCACGGAGGATTTCCAAATGCTGTATACGGCGTCGTTTCAGGTGGCGGCTCCTGGCTCCTGGCTCCTGGATATATTCGTACGCATACGGATACGAACCCGAAACTAAAACCAGTCACGAGTTTGGGTATTCGAATACGAGTTGAAGCCCACAAAAGTTGTTCGTTCACGGAGCGTTGCAAAAAAAATGGTGGCCACGTTTGTCTCCAAAACCGGCCATGTTGCGACTGTTCCTCTCGAGGGACAAAGATCAGTCAATGCAGAATGATATGCTAGCATTTGTTTGCTTAAAGAGAAGTGCAACCGCCGCATCATGCTCCATCACGACAACGCGGGCTCTCGTACCGCCCACAGAACAAAAGAGTTTTTGGAGCAAGAAAACATTGAATTATTAGACCATCCGCCGTGCAGCCCTGACCTAAGCCCGAATGATTTTTATACTTTCCCCAAAATTAAGAACAAATTGCGTGGTCAACGATTTTCGTCACTTGAAGAAGCTGTAGACACCTACAAAACGGCCATTTTGAATACCCCAACTTCAGAATGGAATGAATGCTTTAATAATTGGTTCCATCGTATGGAAAAATGTGTCAAGTTTCAAGGAGAATACGTCGAAAAAAAAAATATCTTTTCCACTTATAATGTTGTATCACTTCCTTGATTGCCGAAACGTTCAGCGCCGCCCGCCGCCGCCGCCCGCCGCCGCCGCCCGCCGCCGCCGCCCGCCGCCCGCCGCCGCCGCCCGCCGCCGCCCGCCGCCGCCGCCGCCGCCCGCGTACAGCTGGTGACGTACTCGTACGAGTATTACTGACGCTCTCAATCAGATTTCTCGATTGCGTAAATTTGATAAATTAACATACCGCCATTTTAGGGAAAAACATTTTAAAATGTTTTTTTGTATGACTGGTATATTCGATTTTTTCCAGATATACCATATGTGACATATTTTGGAAGTTAAACGTTGAAAACATCCTTAGCGCCATTTATGAGAAAAACTATAGTTTACTTTTTTTCCATGGGAAGTACTCTTAATATTTTAAAATTTAAATCCATAAAAGGTACCGCTGGCTTATAATTTAAAATATTCATGTACAAAATTTCATCAAATCGGTCCAAAAATTTTTTTGCAAATCAAGGACGCGGACATACATACATACACACACAAACACATTTTTCTGGAACACTTTTTTGTTGTCTATGAGTGATATAAAAGGAACTCGTCAAAATCTCGTAGTCGGTTTTTCGGACTCTCACATAACCTTCTATTTGCTCCTCCGTCGCTCGCAGGAAATACTTATTTGTGCAACGAGGGGACAAAATTATATTTTACTAGCTGTTTCCCGCGGCTTCACCCGCGTGGACCACGTTTCTATGACTTTCCGAGGGTGCGCAGTGCGCGAGCCGCAAGCGGCTCGCGAGCGTGGTAAAAAGTAGCCTATGTCTTAATCCAGGTCCTAATCTGTCTACCTACCAAATTTCAGCCAAATCCGTTCAGTAGTTTTTGCGGGAAAGCGTAACAGACAGACAGAGTTACTTTTAGTAGGGATTAGTAGGGATTACTAGCGCGTGAGTTTGAATTCTAAACTGAGCGAAGGATTCTATAGCAGAATCCTGAGCTTATAAGAATTCAATATACGTCGCCCGAGAATAAAATATTTTAGTCCGGAGTGACACGCACTATTTTAGACCGGAGTGACACACACTATTTTAGTCCGGTCACACTATTTTTCATCACAACCTAGAAGAGAAAGATACTAGTATGATGTACCTATTATACATTGGTTTGAGCGTTCTCAAACAAAACTCCCTACGGGGAGCAAAGTAGAATTTTCTTCGCACTTATTGAGGAATATAATATTTTTCATCACACCTATTTGAAAAACGACGATTGCTTAACTCAGAATTCAAAATAACGTTCTCGGAACAAAATATTACTTTGTGCCCTTGTTACACAAATTACTCCTTGTTTTTTAAATATTTGATAGTGAAGTTAGTATCAAACCATGGAACAACGTTTAAAACCGCGCCGCGCCGCGCTGCGCCTTCGTTATTGTAGCTAGCTACTCGTACAGAAGGTCGGTTCTGGCGATTCGCGCAAAAATAGTGTTACTAGCTTGAAGGTCAACCAAGTCTCAAGGGATCTGCATTCTGCATTAGTAGCTTATCACGGCTATGGGACATCATGCATCAGTCTTGCGCTACGGAGTACTATTATGGGGCAATTCTGTAGACGTTGAACGAGTTTTATTCGCTCAAAAAAAATGTATTAGAGCTGTTTGTGCAGCTGGACCTCTTGACACATGTAGACCATTATTTCGAAAACTTGGACTTCTAACTTTAACATGACTATACATTTTAGAGGTAGGTTCATTTGTACGGAAAAATGCAAACCCGTTTCAAAATCCTGTACAGAATCCAAGATTAAGAGAAAGGGACCCGACAAAGTTGCTAATGCCATTGTGTAGAACTTCTCTTCACAGGAAAAGTGGCTATATGATGACTATAACAGTATATAATAACAAAGCCAGTGGACCTGACGGTATACCAGCTATAGTGCTTAAGAACTGCGCTCCTGAGTTGTCTCCTGTTCTGACACGTCTGTACCGCCTCTCTCTTGAAACAGGTATAGTCCCAAAGTCCTGGAAGCTGGCCAACGTGCAGCCGGTGCCCAAAAAAGGCAGTCGTGCCGATCCCCCAAACTACCGCCCTATAGCAATCACCTCCGTAATCTGTAAGATTATGGAGCGTGTATTGAACACTCGCATTCTGGCATACCTAGAAGACAATGACCTCCTTAGCGATCGACAATACGGATTTCGCCGAGGTCGATCTACTGGAGATCTTTTAGTGTATGCAACGCATATATGGGGCGAGGCCATCGAGAAGCATGGCGAAGCTCTCGCTGTGTCACTCGACATCTCGAAGGCTTTTGATAGGGTCTGGCACGCTAGCCTTATTGGCAAGCTTCCTTCTTATGGTCTTCATTTGGGATTGTGTAACTGGGTAGCTGATTTCCTGAGGGAACGGTCTATTCGAGTGGTCGTTGATGGCTGTTCCTCAGACCTATTGGCGATTGATGCCGGGGTACCTCAGGGATCTGTTCTTTCCGCAACACTATTTCTGCTTCACATAAACGATCTGCTGAAACCCGGTATTATTGGTTATGCAGATGATAGCACGGTTGTAGAAAGATACCTGTCCAGTGCACGAGCTAACAGCGCTGATACGCTGTTTCTGAGAGAGGCCTTGATAGAGCGCATAAACCTATCACTTCAGACAGTGTCTGAATGGGGTGATTCCAACCTCGTAAGGTTTAATGCCTCTTAAACACAGGCGTGTCTTTTTTCCGCCAAAAGGAGTCCATTCACCTTGACTCCAACTCTCCGGAATGAACCGATTCAGATATCTGACCACCTGGAACTCCTCGGCGTGGATTTAACACCCAATCTTAACTTCGGTCGTTACATTGAGTCCAAGGCAAAAGTTGCTGCAATGAAGCTGGGCATTCTCTCTAAGGTGAGACGGTACTTCACACCTGGACAGCTGCTTACCTTGTATCAAGCACAGGTCCGCTCTTGTATGGAGTACTGTTCACACTTATGGGATGGATCAGCCCGCTATCAGCTGGATACCTTGGACGCCATCGACCGACGCGCACGGAGACTCATTGGTGACGACGAGCTAGTCAATGACAAGCTCCAAAGCCTTGAGCATCGCCGCAAAGTCGCCTGTCTATCGGTATTCTATCGAATTCATTTCGGAGAGTGCGCGCAAGAACTTCACGACCTCATTCCCCCGGCTCCATTCCACCGTCGGTCAACGAGACGCAGGGCGGGGTTGCACCCCTTTGTTGTTGATGTTCCACCTTTTCGCACGAATCGTTACGCTTCTTCATTTATTATGCGTACAGCGCAGGAGTGGAACTCCTTGCCTGCGTCAGTGTTTCCCGATTCCTATAATTTGGGGATCTTCAAGGCAAGAGTGAATAGGCATTATTTGAGTTTGCGTGTACCATCCTCGACTGCATCATCACTTACCATCAGGTGAGTTGCAGTCAAACGCACTCAAATATTTAATAATAAAAAAAATAAAATAATAATAATAAAATACTAGGGATGCCTCGATACGCCTTTTTGCCGATACGATACCGATACCGATACTCATACCGATACCGATACGCTTATTGAATTTAAAAAATAAGGTAGAGTAAATAAAACACTATTAATTAATAGTTTTAGTAATCAAAATTAACATTTATAAGATTTTTATTTAAAAAACAAAGCATAGGCGATTTCGCAAGTCTGTTTGAAAAAGACCTGCGGTGAAAAATAGTCTCTCAGGTGCGACAGATGCCTCGTTTGCAACGAAATAGATGGGACAACACGCGCGTTTAAATTACATTTTTAAAGCGCGAAATTTTAAAAGTATCGTTGAATCTGCCATAAATATCGCCGATACCGATATATCGGCAAACCCGAAGTATCGCCGATATATCGGTATTGGTATCGGTATCGGATGCATCCCTATAAAATACCAAAGAAAATCCGTCAATTACAAAATAGACAATTTAATACAGAATTATCTAAATGGTTAAAAGAAAAATGCTACTTTGTTTACATTGACATTAAGTTATACAGGCGAAATGAAATAATTAATAATGAAATTATTTTATTTAATATGGTATCATTTTACATTTTTAATTTTATGTTACTAATTATTTTTTGTGTATTTGCATGCCTATTTAGGCTAAATGTGAGATACTTAAGCTAAAGATATTGTACATGTTTTTACCACGTTTAAAACAAATAAATGATCTTATCTGTATCGTTTTTATCTTTATCTTTGAAGTTTGTAAGTGGCAATGATGAAAACGCAGTCCTCAGTCCTCAGTCATCTGTCCTCAGTCCTCAGTCCTCTGTGCTCAGTCCTCTGTCCTCAGTCCTCTGTGCTCAGTCCTCTGTCCTCAGTCCTCTGTGCTCAGTCCTCAGGCCTCTGTTCTCAGGGGAATATAAGGTATTAAATTAACACTGTGTTGTTGGCAAAATAAAGTTTCCTGTGATTGTGTCGAGCTGGCGATCAGTACCTAAGTGTAACCAACTAACCACACTTGAAGTGTTTCTCACTCCCCACGAGTGTGGCAGATACTTAAGGTACTTGATCAGTACCAAAATAATTTTAAAATACAAAAAAAACACGTTGCAAGAAATGGCATCACCGAATTTAGTAAATAGCAGCGGAAGGAATAGAGACGGGCGCGCGCACACGGCGCGTGGCGCGTGGCGCATGCGCGTGCGCGTGGAGCGTGAGGCGGTCGGTGCCGCCGCCCGCGCCGCACGCCCGAGGTGGCCTGAGTATGGGCGCTGGGCGGGCGACGCGCGACGTGCTGGCAACACGCCGCGCCGCACCGCTATTTATAACGAACCTTGAGGGACTATGCCCTTGTTGTTGCACGCTACTCGACATTTGGAAATACGAAGGTACATCATGCATGAACCTCCACGATGTCGCGATATCGCGCCTCAAACTACAACTGAATCCATCTGATTTGTTCCAATCTCTTTTACATAAAAGAAATTATTCATTTGGTTATAGCTAGGAGCTAAAACTATATAATACTAGCTGTGCCGGCGAACTTCGTTCCACCTTACACTACACTACCCTACCCTACCCTACCCTACCCTACCCTACACTACCCTACCCTACATACACTACCCTACCCTACATACACTACCCTACCCTACACTACACTACACTACACTACACTACACTACCCTACCCTACCCTACACTACCCTACCCTGCCCTACACTACACTACACTACACTACCCTACCCTAACTACACTACACCTACACTACACTACACTACCCTACCCTACTCTAAAACCAATTATTTTTTGACTGATATTTTTTTATTATTGATGAATATCATATTTTAATACTTATTATCCTATTCCCGACGAAGACAAATGCAAAAACACAAAAATCTTAAAAATGGTTCCAGCCGTTCTTGAGTTATTACTTATTAATGGTGTAACTAACACGACTTTCTTTTATATATATATATAGTTTACTAGCTGTCCCGGCGAACTACGTTCCGCCTTACATTACATTACACTGCCCTACCCTACCCTACCCTACACTACACTACACTACACTACCCTACACTACACTACACTACCCTAACCTACACTACCCTACCCTACACTACCCTACTCTACTCCACTACTCTACCCTACACTATACTACCCTACCCTACACTACCATACACTACCCTACCCTACCCTACCCTACCCTACATACACTACACTACCCTACACTACCCTACACTACTCTACACTACCCTACCCTACCCTACACTACCCTACCTTACCCTATATACACTACACTACACTACCCTACACTACACTAACCTACACTACACTACCCTACACTACCCTACCCTACACTACCCTACCCTACCCAACCATACACTACACTACCCTACACTACACTACACTACCCTACCCTTCCCTTCCCTACCCTACCCTACCCTACCCTACATAAGAACCTTCTCCTGACAATAACGAACTCGACAAAAAAAGAATTAGCCAAATCGGTCCAGCCGTTCTCGAGTTATGCGCTTACCAACACATTTTGCGATTCATTTTTTTTTTTTTTTTAAATTCACAATTGGTAAGATAGATTATGATAAAATAACTACATATGCTTCATTTACGTTCAAATATCTGTTAAATTGTTACGGCCTAACAATTTAACAGCATACCTAGTGTAAAGGTGCCTCCTTTAAAAGTAACTGTCACCGCACGAGACGCGAGACACGAGGCACGAGACGCGAGACACGAGGCACGAGACGCGAGACACGAGACGCGAGACACGAGACACGAGACACGAGACTAGAGAGACGACCTGACATTTTCTTAAGGCCTTATGTATAGGTAATAGGTCAAATTACAATATTCAATGCAAATTATTGAACGACTGTGTAAAGCGATCACTATGAAAAAAATTTGTTATAACATACTTAAAAGTAATAAAAAATACATTTAATTGAATACAATTTTAAAAATATTAGCACTTTTGATGTAAAAATATACTGTAGATCCTGTTTTTGGCATTAACTGAAAAAATTCTCGAAAACAAATAGTTAATGTTGAATGAAACCAACACACAAGAATCGGTGACTTAAGACCTTTCATTTTAATTGAACACATTTTTTAAAACTTATTTGAAAGTATAGAAAAGTAATAAAAACATGTAAAAATTGAGAACTGTTTCAACTGAACATTGATGTGAACTTAAAATGAATAGACACGTTCGATATTATTTTAACTCGTATCGACCTGCTCGGATTGAGGCATCTTAAAGCCTTAGCCGTTCTAGCGGTAGGCAGGTAGGTTAATTTTAGATGCGCCTACAAACGAGGCCCGAGGGTGGTATTTTTACTTTAATACATTTTACATACATTGCTCGCTCTTTAGAGTAATGGAGTATTATACATTGCTCGCTCTTTAGAGTAAGTACATGTAGTATTATACATTGCTCGCTCTTTAGAGTAAGTACATGGAGTATTATACATTGCTCACTCTTTAGTAAGTACATGCGACTAACTTTGATTTAATTACCGAATTATTTATTTCATCATCATATCAACCGAAGGACGTCCACTGCTGGACATAGGCCTCCTCCAAGGATCTCCACGACGACCGGTTCTGCGCTGCCCGCGAATTATTTATTTAATACCTATACGTAAAATGCGGCGACTTTAAGATACCAGTTCGCATTAGATTGTATTGTGCCGTTTATCGCCTCTTGTATCTGTCGCCGTCATCTGGTTGAATCTGCTATTTGATTGAATGACTAGCGCATTCATTGAATGACGAGATACAATTGAATCACTAAAGGACAACTTGTCAAGTTGTTAAATGTAACGTTCAACGTCTTGACTGAACGTCATTTAGCGAAGATGTTAAATGGGACATTCCGAATAAAAACCGACGATTTCTTGCTACCCATAGGGGGAGCCTCGCGAAGTATAATCAATCAAACCTGACCGAACTTAATATCGCTCGCTCCGCTCGCTCATTTACAGTTTTTTTTAGAAAAATATATTTTTTGCCAACTCCCTTTTCGTTGTATGGAATTTTACGTTCACATTGTGAACAAGAACACTAACTTACAAAGCCCTAATTCTCACAAATAAACTAAACAATAACTATGAACTAAAGTTCTATCACCTGACTGATTTTACGTCCGCTAGCTGGACGTTGAGTGACGCTTGTTCAATCAACGTTCGGCTTAGTGATTTAATTGAATCTCGTCATTCAATGAACGCGCTAGTCATTCAATCAAATAGCAGATTCAACCAGATGACTGCGACATATAGATGACTATAGTAACTGTATGGAGTCGGTAGGTAGGAGGCAAGAGGCAAGCCGGCGCCGCGCCGGCGCGAGCGCGCCAGCCAGCGCGCCGACCACGACGACGGTAAAGCCGCACGCGCATCACGCCGTGCGCGGTGCGCGGTGCGCGGTGCGCGGTGAAAGGGAGGTTAAACTCGAACCAGAGACGGATTGCCGCAACTTTACTGAAATGGCGTCATTCATGTATTCTGATGTTGCATTGCGTTTAAAAAATTATACTCCACAGCAGCAGGCGGCACCTAGTACCTAGTGCCCAGTGCCCAGTGCCCACCTCGCGCGAGTCTCGCAGCAAGACTCGCTCGCTTGACTCCAGCGAAGGTCACAATTGTTCTTGCGTGAACTATATCAATACTAGCTTTTGCCCGCGGCTTCGCCCTCGTGGACATCGTTTTTAGGGTTCCGTACCCAAAGGGTAAAAACGGGACCCTATTACTAAGACTGCACTGTCCGTCCGTCTGTCTATCTGTCCGTTTGTCATCAGGCTGTATTGCATGAACCGTGATAGCTAGACAATTTAAATTTTCACAGATGATGTATTTCTGTTGCCGCTATAACAAAAAATACAAAAAAATTGAAAAAGTAAGTCTCCATACAAAAAACGTGTTTTTTAAACGTAAAGAAACTAGCGCCATCTAGTATGACGGTACGAAACAGTTCTGACTCGCACTTTACCGTTTTTTTTGTTTTGACTGTCTTTGAGGGCGAGGGGTGCGCCGGCCGCTATACGGCTCGCGAGTCGCGCGCGTGGACAAGAGTTCTCTCCAGATCCCTCGGGAACTGTATCGGGCTATTCTGATTCGCAGTCTATGTCACCTCCCACCCTCTAACCAATTCTATCCGTTGCGACGCCGACGTGCGTGAGCGTGGTAATGAGGTTTCCCCAGATCCCTCGGGAACTATGTCGGGAATCCCGACTCGGGATATGCTACTTTGTAAATTATGTCTTTTTTCTACACCCTCAACTTTCTCTGTGCAAAAATCACAACAATCCATTGTTCCGTTGCAGTGTTTAAGAAATTAACCAAAAAAAGAGTATTATAAAAAAGAGTATAAAAAGTGCTATTTTTGCGTGATAAAAAGTAGCCCATGTCCTTCTTACTGACACAGGCTACCTGCATGCCAAATTTCATCAAGATTGGTGGAGGTGTTGAAGCGTGAAAAGGTAACAAACATATTTTTACGTTTATAATATTAGTAAGGATATGTACGTTGTATAAATGTTTTTATTATTAAAATTGCATATAAGTGAGTTATATTGTACAAAAGACAGGTTTGTAAGAAGTAAATTAAATTACGGGTAAAAATGGTTGCCTACAATTTGATGATTCACAAAATATTAAATGACGTGTTAAACTGAAAATCATTAAAAAATAAAAGGAAATGGGGCTTCTAGTCACCAATCAACTTTCCTTAGTTACCAATTGCTCAATTCGTAAAAAAAAATAATCTCATACTGTATTTTCGTACGCGTATTTCGGCGCGTAGTCTTAAGCGCGTAGTCTTAATTAGACAGGCGCGTAGTCTTAATTAGACAGGCGCGTAGTCTTAGTTAGACAGACGCGTAGTCTTAATTAGACAGGCGCGTAGTCTTAATTAGACAGGCGCGTAGTCTTAGTTAGACAGGCGCGTAGTCTTAATTAGACAGGCGCGTAGTCTTAATTAGACAGGCGCGTAGTCTTAATTAGACAGGCGCGTAGTCTTAGTTAGACAGGCGCGTAGTCTTAGTTAGACAGGCGCGTAGTCTTAAATAGACAGGCGCGTAGTCTTTATTTTATTTATTTTATTTTATTTTATTAGAGACAAACAGTCATTTACAGATATAAACTTACTACACTATCACTTAAAGACCTATAGTCTCCTGTCTTAATTATAGCAGTTCATTATCGTATAATTATATTAAAAAGTAACAATAACACTATGAATGAAATAAGATAAGATGGTCATGACTGCACCACCACAGAAGTGGCGACAGCAACCAGAAGCAGACAGCAACAAAACCTCAACTATGTAGGTACTCATAGCTAAGGTTCCATTACAATCCACTGCCATCAGCCACCACAATCACCACCACCAGACAATGCAGTCTTAGTTAGACAGGCGCGTAGTCTTAGTTAGACAGGCGCGTAGTCTTAGTTAGACAGGCGCGTAGTCTTAGTTAGACAGGCGCGTAGTCTTAGTTAGACAGGCGCGTAGTCTTAGTTAGACAGGCGCGTAGTCTTAGTTAGACAGGCGCGTAGTCTTAGTTAGACAGACGCGTACTCTTAATTAGACAGGCGCGTAGTCTTAGTTAGACAGGCGCGTAGTCTTAGTTAGACAGGCGCATAGTCTTAGTTAGACAGGCGCATAGTCTTAGTTAGACAGGCGCGTAGTCTTAGTTAGACAGGCGCGTAGTCTTAGTTAGACAGGCGCGTAGTCTTAGTTAGACAGGCGCGTAGTCTTAGTTAGACAGACGCGTACTCTTAATTAGACAGGCGCGTAGTCTTAGTTAGACAGGCGCATAGTCTTAGTTAGACAGGCGCGTAGTCTTAGTTAGACAGGCGCGTAGTCTTAGTTAGACAGGCGCGTAGTCTTAGTTAGACAGGCGCGTAGTCTTAGTTAGACAGGCGCGTAGTCTTAGTTAGACAGGCGCGTAGTCTTAGTTAGACAGACGCGTAGTCTTAATTAGACAGGCGCGTAGTCTTAGTTAGACAGGCGCATAGTCTTAGTTAGACAGGCGCGTAGTCTTAGTTAGACAGGCGCATAGTCTTAGTTAGACAGGCGCGTAGTCTTAGTTAGACAGGCGCGTAGTCTTAGTTAGACAGGCGCGTAGTCTTAGTTAGACAGGCGCGTAGTCTTAGTTAGACAGGCGCGTAGTCTTAGTTAGACAGGCGCGTAGTCTTAGTTAGACAGGCGCATAGTCTTAGTTAGACAGACGCGTAGTCTTAATTAGACAGGCGCGTAGTCTTTATTTTATTTATTTTATTTGAGACAAACAGTCATTTACAGATATAAACTTACTTCACTATCACTTAAAGACCTATAGTCTCCTGTCTTAATTATAGCAGTTCATTATCGTATAATTATATTAAAAAGTAACAATAACACTATGAATGAAATAAGATAAGATGGTCATGACTGCACCACCACAGAAGTGGCGACAGCAACCAGAAGCAGACAGCAACAAAACCTCAACTATGTAGGTACTCATAGCTAAGGTTCCATTACAATCCACTGCCATCAGCCACCACAATCACCACCACCAGACAATGCAGTCTTAGTTAGACAGGCGCGTAGTCTTAGTTAGACAGGCGCGTAGTCTTAGTTAGACAGGCGCGTAGTCTTAGTTAGACAGGCGCGTAGTCTTAGTTAGACAGGCGCGTAGTCTTAGTTAGACAGGCGCGTAGTCTTAGTTAGACAGGCGCGTAGTCTTAGTTAGACAGACGCGTACTGTTAATTAGACAGGCGCGTAGTCTTAGTTAGACAGGCGCGTAGTCTTAGTTAGACAGACGCGTACTCTTAATTAGACAGGCGCGTAGTCTTAGTTAGACATGCGCGTAGTCTTAGTTAGACAGGCGCGTAGTCTTAGTTAGACAGGCGCATAGTCTTAGTTAGACAGGCGCGTAGTCTTAGTTAGACAGGCGCGTAGTCTTAGTTAGACAGGCGCGTAGTCTTAGTTAGACAGGCGCGTAGTCTTAGTTAGACAGGCGCGTAGTCTTAGTTAGACAGACGCGTACTCTTAATTAGACAGGCGCGTAGTCTTAGTTAGACATGCGCGTAGTCTTAGTTAGACAGGCGCATAGTCTTAGTTAGACAGGCGCGTAGTCTTAATTAGACAGGCGCGTAGTCTTTATTTTATTTATTTTATTTGAGACAAACAGTCATTTACAGATATAAACTTACTACACTATCACTTAAAGACCTATAGTCTCCTGTCTTAATTATTTTATTTATTTTTTTATTTTATTTTATTTTATTTTATTTTATTTGGGAGTCTTACAGCAAAATTTTACAATTAGTAACTAAATATACATGACGATGCTAATAACAAGTCTCCACCTATATGCAACAAAAATAGAAAACGACTTAATATTTACAAAGTTCCAAATTACTAAGGTATTTAGTATGTAACTATGTATAGCAACAAGAAAGAGCAACATTAATTAATAAAAATTAATAACAATTTGGAGCCTAAAATAAACTAGTTACAAAAGAAGCTGTTCGCAATGCTTTTCCTAACGGATGCGGCGCTGGAGCAGAAAAGATCGAGATTATAATTAGCTTTATTGACCTCAGTGGTAACTCGTGGGAAAAATGAGTTACGTCTATAGTTAGAGTTAGCTAGGGGCACAGCTAACCTTATTCGCTGTCTCAAGCGTGGCACATTAAATCGCATTCCAATATTTGAGAGTAGGTCAGGGCTGTCCACGGAACCATTGGCTATGTTCATTAAATAACAAATATCACTAGCTTGACGGCGCAGTGAGAGTGGTAGGAAGTGATACCGTTTGCATCGGTGCTCGTAATCAACAGATCTTTGGTGAGCTTTGTAGTCAAGATAACGTAGGAATCTTTTTTGAATAGACTCAATACGAGACTTATAAGTCTCGTATTGGGGGTTCCAAACTTGTGAGGCATATTCGAGATGACTTCGAACGAACGAGCAGTAGAGAATTTTGACTGATTTTAAATTACGAAATACAGCTGACGTTCTCATAATAAATCCTAGGGCCTTTGATGATTTTTTGACAATATGGTCCACATGTTTGTCAAATAGGAGTTTACTGTCGTGAATCACTCCAAGGTCTTTAATCACCGATAGTTTTGAGATGCTAACATTTTTCAAAGTATAACCTTTATTAAGGACAGTAAGCTTTCTCGTATACGACACGTAATAACATTTGGCAACGTTAAGATCTAGTTTGTTGGCTGAACAGAACGTTACAAACCTAGATAAGTCAGCTTGCAGGTCGTCGATATCAGATATGCCTCGAATAACTTTTAAAATTTTCATATCATCCGCGAACATAAGTATCTTCGAGTTATGAAAACATTCATGGACACCGTTGATAAATATAGTAAAAAGAAGAGGCCCCAATAACGAGCCCTGGGGTACTCCAGAGGGTATATATGTCCAGTCAGACGCAAAACCATTCAACACAACAGACTGAGTACGATTGTCAACATACGAGCAAAACCATCTGTAGAGGTCGCCGTGGATGCCAGCCACAGCCAATTTATCCAACAGTATGCGATGGTCTATCCGGTCGAAACATTTACTGTAGTCAGTGTAGACGACATCCACTTGACCCACATCGTCCATACCCTTAGTGATAAAGTCGTTAGCCAAAATTAAGTTGGATACTGTTGAACGCTTTTTGAGAAAGCCGTGCTGCTCATCCCTAAACAAACATTTAAGCGCAGAGTACAATTGATTATATACTACCCTTTCAAAGACTTTCGAGAAGAGGCATAACTTAGAGATAGGTCTATAATTTTGTACATCTGACTTATCGCCTTTTTTGTGGATAGGTGTAACAAACGCTGACTTCCAAGTAGATGGTACAACTCCTTCCGAGATGGAGCGTTTAAACAATATGGATAGCGGGGTAACCAGACTATCAGCGCAATTAACAATAAATGAAGCGGGTATATTATCAGGGCCAGCAGACTTGGAAAGATCCAACCCTCTTAATAGCCTGAGGACTTCCGACGAGGTGATTTCTATTGTCCCAATATTACAGGTACTCGCCGAGGCACGATCGGAAGTTGCAGGTAGTGGGTGTATATCAACATTATTTTCCGGTAAGAGGAAGGTAGATTGGAAATAATGTGAGAATAATTGGCTTATGGCCTCTCCCGAGTCTGCAGTGGCATCCTGGTACCTCATGACACTGGGGTAGCTACTAGATTTGCTTTTACTTTTAACATATGACCAAAAAGCTTTAGGGTTATTAGCAATTGAGGTTTCGATGCGTTCCATGTAGGAATCAAAACACTTCTTTTCCAGGGCTTTAGCTCGACTACGCAAAAATGAGAAGGAATGATAGTCCGATACGTTTCGGTAGACCATGTATTTCCTATGGTAAGTGTATTTTTCTTTGAGTGTCTTTATTAATGAAGCGCTGTACCAGGGAGGATAAGAATTTGGTCTAATCGATTTGGTAGGTATGTACCTATCTCTGCACTCGTAAAGGATACTATAAAATTGGGACACAGCGCTGTCGACATCACCTACACTCAGCAGTTGATGCCAGTCGGTATTATCGAGTAGGGAATGTATGGCATCATAGTCGCCTTTGTCAAATAAATACTTAAGTTTAGGCTTATATTCGAGATTATGTAATTGTACGAAATCCGATTGAATACAGAGCGCTTTGTGATAGGAGTCTTCTGGAGTTAAAGGCTGCTCACAAGCGCTCACCCTAACTGGCGAGTTTGCCAAAATTAAATCAAGTATTCTTCCCATATGGTTACGCACAGAATTGAATTGACTAAGACAGCAGGAATTAAGGACGTCTATGAAATCTACAAAATGGTCACCGGTGATATCGGTCGGGGTAAGATCTAGGTCTCCAGTAGTCGAACTCCAATTAATGTTGCCACCAAAATTAAAATCCCCTAATATAATAAATTTATCTTGAGGATGAGTCATAACTATCTCAACTAATTTGTTTTGGAAATTATTTAGCTGTGTTTTATATGAGTTACCATTATTTTCTTCGACTAGATATAATGTGCAGATATGGATATTATAAGAAACGTCAGGTTGTTTACAAAACAATGAGATGGTTATCCAGAGATCCTCCGCTGAGCTACGCCACTCAGTCCTCTCAGTAACAGCTAGGTCGCGGCGTACTGCGACCATAACTCCTCCACCCCTGGACTGGCGCGTACGAGAGTAGTTCCGATCGCGCCGCCACACCAGGTAGCGGTTGTCTACCAACTCAGCATCACATATACCATCTAGTAACCACGTTTCTGTTATAGAAATAACGTCATAGGTGTTCAAATACACATTTCTCAAAAAATTGTTCGTTTTCGTGCGCAAGCCACGGGCATTCTGGTAATAAATGTTAACAGGCGCAACTTTTGACATTAACTACACAATGACAATATAATCCATTAAATAATTTCAATAGAATTAGAAAGTAAAATCGGAGCCAGTATGTATAATCAATTAATAAAAATATGAAGTAACATTTATCACGAGTAACCACACCCAGTAATAATAATTCAATGCCTACTACACCCGGTCGGTGACGACGGCCGGAGGGTAGTCTTAAGTCTCCTGACAAAATAATGCTCCGTCTAATGAGCGGTAACGCCAACGAGATCCGTTGACATAGAAAATGCAATTCAAAGCTATCAATAATAGAGATCATTATCATCGCAGTAATGAGATCGTAAACAAGTTTTGTACGCCTTTCTGCCCAGCAACACATCGCACAATAGGAAGCCAGTCGAACGCATAAGCTTCTCAAACTGTTAGTACTTATAAACATAAAGGTATTTTTTAAGGTACAAAGCAAAAGTAGCAGGTTTAGCAGATTTTCGGTAACTACAGATAATATACTAGATATTTTAAAAGGCCACCTCAGCCGGTAAACTTCCCCAACTTGCTCAGGTCCTTTTCGGTCTTGATTCGAATGACAGGTGAATTGTCGTCTTTCCTCGTGAAAATTTTGCAGTGCCTTACCCATAGGTACTGAAAACCCCTCTCGTTCTTTATCTTCTTAGCCTTGGCAAGGAGCGCCTTGTTGTGTGTTGTAAGGTGATCATTTATATAAACACTGGAGTTGCCTCCAAAGCCTAAGGAGGAGGTTGTGAGAGGCGATTCTTTTATAGCTACCCTTGCAGCGGCGACAAAGTCATCTTTAGCGTAGCGATTGTTGAAACATACGATAATAGGCTTTGTATGCTCTGGATCGCGTGTTGGCACTCTGGTGACGAAGTTGATAAGGGCTTTTTGTATCGGGTAATTCACTTTGGATCCAATGGTAGTGGTAATGTTAAATAAGTTTTCATTTTTTATCTGCTGTACACCTTTGATCTCGACATTGTTCATACGAGACCACTGCTCCTTATCGCAAATTTCCTCCTCTATCTTGTCCAGACGACTCTGAATATGGTTCATCTGATCCTTCTTTGCGTTTTCTAGTTGAGAAAGTCTGTCCTCAACTTTATTCACCCTTTGAGCGAATTCATTGATGGAATCGTTGGCCATCTTGACTGTCGCCTGAAGACCGGCGAATTCTTGACGAAGTGCTTTGACTTCCTTGGTCAATGAATCCAGCGGCGCTAGTTTGGCTGCTAGAGACCTGATTTCAGCCAAGAGGACAGAAGTCGGGGGCTCTGCGCTGCAGTCGGAGCTGGGAGTTGCAGCCGCGGCAGGCGCGGCATTAGTTGGCAGGAGTGGTTGCCCAGACTGTTTAGCAACTGTTATAGCAGTTCATTATCGTATAATTATATTAAAAAGTAACAATAACACTATGAATGAAATAAGATAAGATGGTCATGACTGCACCACCACAGAAGTGGCGACAGCAACCAGAAGCAGACAGCAACAAAACCTCAACTATGTAGGTACTCATAGCTAAGGTTCCATTACAATCCACTGCCATCAGCCACCACAATCACCACCACCAGACAATGCAGTCTTAGTGAGACAGGCGCGTAGTCTTAGTTAGACAGGCGCGTAGTCTTAGTTAGACAGGCGCGTAGTCTTAGTTATACAGGCGCGTAGTCTTAGTTAGACAGGCGCGTAGTCTTAGTTAGACAGACGCGTACTCTTAATTAGACAGGCGCGTAGTCTTAGTTAGACAGGCGCGTAGTCTTAGTTAGACAGACGCGTACTCTTAATTAGACAGGCGCGTAGTCTTAGTTAGACAGGCGCGTAGTCTTAGTTAGACAGACGCGTACTCTTAATTAGACAGGCGCGTAGTCTTAGTTAGACAGACGCGTACTCTTAATTAGACAGGCGCGTAGTCTTAGTTAGACATGCGCGTAGTCTTAGTTAGACAGGCGCATAGTCTTAGTTAGACAGGCGCATAGTCTTAGTTAGACAGGCGCGTAGTCTTAGTTAGACAGGCGCGTAGTCTTAGTTAGACAGGCGCGTAGTCTTAGTTAGACAGGCGCGTAGTCTTAGTTAGACAGGCGCGTAGTCTTAGTTAGACAGACGCGTACTCTTAATTAGACAGGCGCGTAGTCTTAGTTAGACATGCGCGTAGTCTTAGTTACACAGGCGCATAGTCTTAGTTAGACAGGCGCGTAGTCTTAATTAGACAGGCGCGTAGTCTTTATTTTATTTATTTTATTTGAGACAAACAGTCATTTACAGATATAAACTTACTACACTATCACTTAAAGACCTATAGTCTCCTGTCTTAATTATAGCAGTTCATTATCGTATAATTATATTAAAAAGTAACAATAACACTATGAATGAAATAAGATAAGATGGTCATGACTGCACCACCACAGAAGTGGCGACAGCAACCAGAAGCAGACAGCAACAAAACCTCAACTATGTAGGTACTCATAGCTAAAGTTCCATTACAATCCACTGCCATCAGCCACCACAATCACCACCACCAGACAATGCAGTCTTAGTTAGACAGGCGCGTAGTCTTAGTTAGACAGGCGCGTAGTCTTAGTTAGACAGGCGCGTAGTCTTAGTTATACAGGCGCGTAGTCTTAGTTAGACAGGCGCGTAGTCTTAGTTAGACAGACGCGTACTCTTAATTAGACAGGCGCGTAGTCTTAGTTAGACAGGCGCGTAGTCTTAGTTAGACAGACGCGTACTCTTAATTAGACAGGCGCGTAGTCTTAGTTAGACAGGCGCGTAGTCTTAGTTAGACAGGCGCATAGTCTTAGTTAGACAGGCGCGTAGTCTTAGTTAGACAGGCGCGTAGTCTTAGTTAGACAGGCGCGTAGTCTTAGTTAGACAGGCGCGTAGTCTTAGTTAGACAGGCGCGTAGTCTTAGTTAGACAGGCGCGTAGTCTTAGTTAGACAGGCGCGTAGTCTTAGTTAGACAGGCGCGTAGTCTTAGTTAGACAGGCGCGTAGTCTTAGTTAGACAGACGCGTAGTCTTAATTAGACAGGCGCGTAGTCTTAGTTAGACAGGCGCGTAGTCTTAGTTAGACAGACGCGTACTCTTAATTAGACAGGCGCGTAGTCTTAGTTAGACATGCGCGTAGTCTTAGTTAGACAGGCGCGTAGTCTTAGTTAGACAGGCGCGTAGTCTTAGTTAGACAGGCGCGTAGTCTTAGTTAGACAGGCGCGTAGTCTTAGTTAGACAGGCGCGTAGTCTTAGTTAGACAGGCGCGTAGTCTTAGTTAGACAGGCGCGTAGTCTTAGTTAGACAGGCGCGTAGTCTTAGTTAGACAGACGCGTAGTCTTAATTAGACAGGCGCGTAGTCTTTATTTTATTTATTTTATTTGAGACAAACAGTCATTTACAGATATAAACTTACTACACTATCACTTAAAGACCTATAGTCTCCTGTCTTAATTATAGCAGTTCATTATCGTATAATTATATTAAAAAGTAACAATAACACTATGAATGAAATAAGATAAGATGGTCATGACTGCACCACCACAGAAGTGGCGACAGCAACCAGAAGCAGACAGCAACAAAACCTCAACTATGTAGGTACTCATAGCTAAGGTTCCATTACAATCCACTGCCATCAGCCACCACAATCACCACCACCAGACAATGCAGTCTTAGTTAGACAGGCGCGTAGTCTTAGTTAGACAGGCGCGTAGTCTTAGTTAGACAGGCGCGTAGTCTTAGTTAGACAGACGCGTACTCTTAATTAGACAGGCGCGTAGTCTTAGTTAGACAGGCGCGTAGTCTTAGTTAGACAGACGCGTACTCTTAATTAGACAGGCGCGTAGTCTTAGTTAGACATGCGCGTAGTCTTAGTTAGACAGGCGCATAGTCTTAGTTAGACAGGCGCGTAGTCTTAGTTAGACAGGCGCGTAGTCTTAGTTAGACAGGCGCGTAGTCTTAGTTAGACAGGCGCGTAGTCTTAGTTAGACAGGCGCGTAGTCTTAGTTAGACAGACGCGTACTCTTAATTAGACAGGCGCGTAGTCTTAGTTAGACATGCGCGTAGTCTTAGTTAGACAGGCGCATAGTCTTAGTTAGACAGGCGCGTAGTCTTAATTAGACAGGCGCGTAGTCTTTATTTTATTTATTTTATTTGAGACAAACAGTCATTTACAGATATAAACTTACTACACTATCACTTAAAGACCTATAGTCTCCTGTCTTAATTATAGCAGTTCATTATCGTATAATTATATTAAAAAGTAACAATAACACTATGAATGAAATAAGATAAGATGGTCATGACTGCACCACCACAGAAGTGGCGACAGCAACCAGAAGCAGACAGCAACAAAACCTCAACTATGTAGGTACTCATAGCTAAGGTTCCATTACAATCCACTGCCATCAGCCACCACAATCACCACCACCAGACAATGCAGTCTTAGTTAGACAGGCGCGTAGTCTTAGTTAGACAGGCGCGTAGTCTTAGTTAGACAGACGCGTACTCTTAATTAGACAGGCGCGTAGTCTTAGTTAGACATGCGCATAGTCTTAGTTAGACAGGCGCATAGTCTTAGTTAGACAGGCGCGTAGTCTTAATTAGACAGGCGCGTAGTCTTTATTTTATTTATTTTATTTGAGACAAACAGTCATTTACAGATATAAACTTACTACACTATCACTTAAAGACCTATAGTCTCCTGTCTTAATTATAGCAGTTCATTATCGTTTAATTATATTAAAAAGTAACAATAACACTATGAATGAAATAAGATAAGATGGTCATGACTGCACCACCACAGAAGTGGCGACAGCAACCAGAAGCAGACAGCAACAAAACCTCAACTATGTAGGTACTCATAGCTAAGGTTCCATTACAATCCACTGCCATCAGCCACCACAATCACCACCACCAGACAATGCAGTCTTAGTTAGACAGGCGCGTAGTCTTAGTTAGACAGGCGCGTAGTCTTAGTTAGACAGGCGCGTAGTCTTAGTTAGACAGGCGCGTAGTCTTAGTTAGACAGACGCGTAGTCTTAGTTAGACAGGCGCGTAGTCTTAGTTAGACAGGCGCATAGTCTTAATTAGACAGGCGCATAGTCTTAGTTAGACAGACGCGTACTCTTAATTAGACAGGCGCGTAGTCTTAATTAGACAGGCGCGTAGTCTTAGTTAGACAGGCGCATAGTCTTAGTTAGACAGACGCGTACTCTTAATTAGACAGGCGCGTAGTCTTAGTTAGACAGGCGCGTAGTCTTAGTTAGACAGGCGCGTAGTCTTAGTTAGACAGACGCGTAGTCTTAATTAGACAGGCGCGTAGTCTTAGTTAGACAGGCGCGTAGTCTTAGTTAGACAGGCGCGTAGTCTTAGTTAGACATGCGCGTAGTCTTAGTTAGACAGGCGCGTAGTCTTAGTTAGACAGGCGCGTAGTCTTAGTTAGACAGGCGCGTAGTCTTAGTTAGACAGGCGCGTAGTCTTAGTTAGACAGGCGCGTAGTCTTAGTTAGACAGGCGCGTAGTCTTAGACAGGCGCGTAGTCTTAGTTAGACAGGCGCGTAGTCTTAGTTAGACAGACGCGTACTCTTAATTAGACAGGCGCGTAGTCTTAGTTAGACAGGCGCGTAGTCTTAGTTAGACAGACGCGTACTCTTAATTAGACAGGCGCGTAGTCTTAGTTAGACAGGCGCGTAGTCTTAGTTAGACAGACGCGTACTCTTAATTAGACAGGCGCGTAGTCTTAGTTAGACATGCGCGTAGTCTAAGTTAGACAGGCGCATAGTCTTAGTAAGACAGGCGCGTAGTCTTAGTTAGACAGGCGCGTAGTCTTAGTTAGACAGGCGCGTAGTCTTAGTTAGACAGGCGCGTAGTCTTAGTTAGACAGGCGCGTAGTCTTAGTTAGACAGGCGCGTAGTCTTAGTTAGACAGGCGCGTAGTCTTAGTTAGACAGACGCGTAGTCTTAATTAGACAGGCGCGTAGTCTTTATTTTATTTATTTTATTTTATTTTATTAGAGACAAACAGTCATTTACAGATATAAACTTACTACACTATCACTTAAAGACCTATAGTCTCCTGTCTTAATTATAGCAGTTCATTATCGTATAATTATATTAAAAAGTAACAATAACACTATGAATGAAATAAGATAAGATGGTCATGACTGCACCACCACAGAAGTGGCGACAGCAACCAGAAGCAGACAGCAACAAAACCTCAACTATGTAGGTACTCATAGCTAAGGTTCCATTACAATCCACTGCCATCAGCCACCACAATCACCACCACCAGACAATGCAGTCTTAGTTAGACAGGCGCGTAGTCTTAGTTAGACAGGCGCGTAGTCTTAGTTAGACAGGCGCGTAGTCTTAGTTAGACAGACGCGTACTCTTAATTAGACAGGCGCGTAGTCTTAGTTAGACAGGCGCGTAGTCTTAGTTAGACAGACGCGTACTCTTAATTAGACAGGCGCGTAGTCTTAGTTAGACATGCGCGTAGTCTTAGTTAGACAGGCGCATAGTCTTAGTTAGACAGGCGCGTAGTCTTAGTTAGACAGGCGCGTAGTCTTAGTTAGACAGGCGCGTAGTCTTAGTTAGACAGGCGCGTAGTCTTAGTTAGACAGGCGCGTAGTCTTAGTTAGACAGTTGCGTAGTCTTAGTTAGACAGGCGCGTAGTCTTAGTTAGACAGGCGCGTAGTCTTAGTTAGACAGACGCGTACTCTTAATTAGACAGGCGCGTAGTCTTAGTTAGACAGGCGCGTAGTCTTAGTTAGACAGACGCGTACTCTTAATTAGACAGGCGCGTAGTCTTAGTTAGACAGGCGCGTAGTCTTAGTTAGACAGGCGCGTAGTCTTAGTTAGACAGACGCGTAGTCTTAATTAGACAGGCGCGTAGTCTTTATTTTATTTATTTTATTTAATTTTATTAGAGACAAACAGTCATTTACAGATATAAACTTACTACACTATCACTTAAAGACCTATAGTCTCCTGTCTTAATTATAGCAGTTCATTATCGTATAATTATATTAAAAAGTAACAATAACACTATGAATGATATAAGATAAGATGGTCATGACTGCACCACCACAGAAGTGGCGACAGCAACCAGAAGCAGACAGCAACAAAACCTCAACTATGTAGGTACTCATAGCTAAGGTTCCATTACAATCCACTGCCATCAGCCACCACAATCACCACCACCAGACAATGCAGTCTTAGTTAGACAGGCGCGTAGTCTTAGTTAGACAGGCGCGTAGTCTTAGTTAGACAGGCGCGTAGTCTTAGTTAGACAGACGCGTACTCTTAATTAGACAGGCGCGTAGTCTTAGTTAGACAGGCGCGTAGTCTTAGTTAGACAGACGCGTACTCTTAATTAGACAGGCGCGTAGTCTTAGTTAGACATGCGCGTAGTCTTAGTTAGACAGGCGCATAGTCTTAGTTAGACAGGCGCGTAGTCTTAGTTAGACAGGCGCGTAGTCTTAGTTAGACAGGCGCGTAGTCTTAGTTAGACAGGCGCGTAGTCTTAGTTAGACAGGCGCGTAGTCTTAGTTAGACAGACGCGTACTCTTAATTAGACAGGCGCGTAGTCTTAGTTAGACATGCGCGTAGTCTTAGTTAGACAGGCGCATAGTCTTAGTTAGACAGGCGCGTAGTCTTAGTTAGACAGGCGCGTAGTCTTAGTTAGACAGGCGCGTAGTCTTAGTTAGACAGGCGCGTAGTCTTAGTTAGACAGACGCGTACTCTTAATTAGACAGGCGCGTAGTCTTAGTTAGACAGGCGCGTAGTCTTAGTTAGACAGACGCGTACTCTTAATTAGACAGGCGCGTAGTCTTAGTTAGACATGCGCATAGTCTTAGTTAGACAGGCGCGTAGTCTTAGTTAGACAGGCGCATAGTCTTAGTTAGACAGGCGCGTAGTCTTAGTTAGACAGGCGCGTAGTCTTAGTTAGACAGGCGCGTAGTCTTAATTAGACAGGCGCGTAGTCTTAATTAGACAGACGCGTAGTCTTAATTAGACAGGCGCGTAGTCTTAATTAGACAGACGCGTAGTCTTAATTAGACAGGCGCGTAGTCTTAATTAGACAGACGCGTAGTCTTAATTAGACAGACGCGTAGTCTTAATTAGACAGACGCGTAGTCTTAATTAGACAGACGCGTAGTCTTAGTTAGACAGGCGCGTAGTCTTAATTAGACAGGCGCGTAGTCTTAATTAGACAGACGCGTAGTCTTAATTAGACAGGCGCGTAGTCTTAGTTAGACAGACGCGTAGTCTTAATTAGACAGGCGCGTAGTCTTAGTTAGACAGGCGCGTAGTCTTAGTTAGACAGGCGCGTAGTCTTAGTTAGACAGGCGCGTAGTCTTAGTTAGACAGGCGCGTAGTCTTAGTTAGACAGGCGCGTAGTCTTAATTAGACAGGCGCGTAGTCTTAGTTAGACAGACGCGTAGTCTTAATTAGACAGGCGCGTAGTCTTAGTTAGACAGGCGCGTAGTCTTAGTTAGACAGGCGCGTAGTCTTAGTTAGACAGGCGCGTAGTCTTAGTTAGACAGGCGCGTAGTCTTAGTTCGACAGACGCGTAGTCTTAATTAGACAGGCGCGTAGTCTTAGTTAGACAGGCGCGTAGTCTTAGTTAGACAGGCGCGTAGTCTTAGTTAGTCAGGCGCGTAGTCTTAGTTAGACAGACGCGTACTCTTAATTAGACAGGCGCGTAGTCTTAGTTAGACATGCGCGTAGTCTTAGTTAGACAGGCGCATAGTCTTAGTTAGACAGGCGCGTAGTCTTAGTTAGACAGGTGCGTAGTCTTAGTTAGACAGGCGCGTAGTCTTAATTAGACAGGCGCGTAGTCTTAATTAGACAGGCTCGTAGTCTTAGTTAGACAGGCGCATAGTCTTAGTTAGACAGGCGCGTAGTCTTAGTTAGACAGGCGCGTAGTCTTAGTTAGACAGACGCGTAGTCTTAATTAGACAGGCGCGTAGTCTTAGTTAGACATGCGCGTAGTCTTAGTTAGACAGGCGCATAGTCTTAGTTAGACAGGCGCGTAGTCTTAATTAGACAGGCGCGTAGTCTTAGTTAGACAGACGCGTACTCTTAATTAGACAGGCGCGTAGTCTTAGTTAGACATGCGCGTAGTCTTAATTAGACAGGCGCGTAGTCTTAGTTAGACAGACGCGTACTCTTAATTAGACAGGCGCGTAGTCTTAGTTAGACATGCGCATAGTCTTAGTTAGACAGGCGCGTAGTCTTAATTAGACAGGCGCGTAGTCTTAGTTAGACAGACGCGTACTCTTAATTAGACAGGCGCGTAGTCTTAGTTAGACATGCGCATAGTCTTAGTTAGACAGGCGCGTAGTCTTAATTAGACAGGCGCGTAGTCTTAGTTAGACAGACGCGTACTCTTAATTAGACAGGCGCGTAGTCTTAGTTAGACAGGCGCGTAGTCTTAGTTAGACAGGCGCGTAGTCTTAGTTAGACAGGCGCGTAGTCTTAGTTAGACAGGCGCGTAGTCTTAGTTAGACAGACGCGTACTCTTAATTAGACAGGCGCGTAGTCTTAGTTAGACAGGCGCGTAGTCTTAGTTAGACAGGCGCATAGTCTTAGTTAGACAGGCGCGTAGTCTTAGTTAGACAGGCGCGTAGTCTTAGTTAGACAGGCGCGTAGTCTTAGTTAGACAGGCGCGTAGTCTTAGTTAGACAGGCGCGTAGTCTTAGTTAGACAGGCGCGTAGTCTTAGTTAGACAGGCGCGTAGTCTTAGTTAGACAGGCGCGTAGTCTTAGTTAGACAGGCGCATAGTCTTAGTTAGACAGGCGCGTAGTCTTAATTAGACAGGCGCGTAGTCTTAGTTAGACAGGCGCGTACTCTTAATTAGACAGGCGCGTAGTCTTAGTTAGACAGACGCGTACTCTTAATTAGACAGGCGCGTAGTCTTAGTTAGACAGGCGCATAGTCTTAGTTAGACAGGCGCGTAGTCTTAGTTAGACAGGCGCATAGTCTTAGTTAGACAGGCGCGTAGTCTTAGTTAGACAGGCGCGTAGTCTTAGTTAGACAGACGCGTACTCTTAATTAGACAGGCGCGTAGTCTTAGTTAGGCAGGCGCATAGTCTTAGTTAGACAGGCGCGTAGTCTTAGTTAGACAGGCGCATAGTCTTAGTTAGACAGGCGCGTAGTCTTAGTTAGACAGGCGCGTAGTCTTAGTTAGACAGGCGCGTAGTCTTAGTTAGACAGGTGCGTAGTCTTAGTTAGACAGGCGCGTAGTCTTAATTAGACAGGCGCGTAGTCTTAGTTAGACAGGCGCGTAGTCTTAGTTAGACAGGCGCGTAGTCTTAGTTAGACGGGCGCGTACTCTTAAAAAGACAGGCGCGAAACACCAAAAAATGTTTGCGAGCTGACATCAGGTTGGTTCGGCAAAGTTATTCATATTCATGAGCGAGAAAACAATATTTATGTATCGCCCAACATTAGAACAGCAACGAACAAGTGACCTGTATTCATTTTTTATTTTATTATATTTCATTAATACATAACTCTAACTTGATCACAGGTTTGCCCCAACTCAATATTGTAGTAACATTAATAAAAAACAACAAGCATGAAGATTTATAATTATATACATGACTAGCTGTCCCGGTGAACTTCGTACCGCCTTATACTACACTACAATGCAACACACTGCACTACACTGCACTACACTGCACTACACTTCACTACACTGCACTACACTGCACTACACTGCACTACACTGCACTACACTGCACTAAACTGCACTAAACTGCACTACACTGCACTACACTGCACTACACTGCACTCCACTGCACTACACTGCACTACACTGCACTACACTGCACTCCACTGCACTACACTGTACTACACTAAACTGCACACTACACACTACACCCTTCACCCTTAACCCTACACCCTACCCTCCTTCACACTACACACTACACACTACACACTTCACACTACACTACACTACACTACTTTTTGTTGATAATGCAGGATTTTTTTATGTAATTTTTTCACAACTTGGGTTACAGTCTTAGAAAGGATCCCCATTTGAAAATATAATAACATAGCTTATAGCAACAGCGCGGCGGATAGTGTAGCTTCCCAACAGTGAAACAGTTTTTCAAATCGGTCCAGTAGTTTCGGAGCCTCTTCAAAGCAAACAAACAAATCCATCCTCTTTATAATATTATTATTACTACGCTACGGCTGCATTGCCTGGGGCCACACTGGTCATTGCGCGGTGGCGGTGTTTATTTTCATAAATTCTTAATATCTTCTGAATGGAATGTCCGATTTAAGTAATTCAAAAGGTTATCTATAGGTATCGAAACTTTTTTGATTATGAAATTATTTATTTGGATAAGGGTTAATACTAAGGTATCATTGTTTGATTTTGGTCAGTTGTTTATTAACTTTAAAAATGTAAAAAGTGGTTATAGTGAAATAACTACAATAGTTGGACATATAGTATCGCGAAGTTTTTTGTAGGTATTGACATGTTCTCTAATATTGTAGAACATTTTTTTGTTCTATCATCAATAGTTTCCGTAGCGTATGCGATGAAAAAAAATTTTAAGCAAATTTTTTTACACCTTGGTTCACGTTACCGAAGTTTTATCAAGGATCCCTTTCTAGTAAGAAATATATCCTATGTTACTCAGCGATAATGTAGCATTCTAATGAGGAAAGAATTTTTAAAATCGGTTTAGTAGTTTTTGAGTTTATTAATTACAAACACACACACACAAAAATACAAATCTTTCCTCTTTATAATATAGTGTAAATATGTAGTTAACTTAAATAATTCAAAATTGGTTTTGTTCCAGCCTCAATGAGTGTTACTTCGCGAACAAGGGCGCGGCGCTGGTGCTGGGCGGGGCGGAGCGCGCCGAGCGCGCCCAGTGCGACGTGCGCGACCCGCGGCGCTCTCCGGTGCGCGCGCACCCGCAGACGGACATCCACCACCACCTGCAGGCCATGTTCTACCTGCTGCGCGCCGAGGAGACGCTCAAAATGGCAAGTACTCCTTAATGAGCTTATTCGATTGAAAATGGCGGCTACGGATTTGGAGCTTGATGGGTTAGAATGCCCAAGTGTGAACCAAGCCGCTTGCTGGACATCATCTTTACATACAACTGCCCCTACAGCCCTACGTACACTACACATTATGCTCTAATTGTTGGACGCTTAAAATGGCAAGTATACCTCAACGAGTTCTAGCGATTGGAAATGGCAAGTATACCTCAACGAGTGCTAGCGATTGGAAATGGCAAGTATAACTCAACGAGTTCTAGCGATTGAAAATGGCAAGTATACCTCAACGAGTGCTAGCGATTGGAAATGGCAAGTATACCTCAACGAGTTGTAGCGATTGGAAATGGCAAGTATACCTCAACGAGTTGTAGCGATTGGAAATGGCAAGTATACCTCAACGAGTTCTAGCGATTGGAAATGGCAAGTATACCTCAACGAGTGCTAGCGATTGGAAATGGCAAGTATACCTCAATGGGTGCTAGCGATTGGAAATGGCAAGTATACCTCAACGAGTGCTAGCGATTGGAAATGGCAAGTATATCTCAACGAGTGCTAGCGATTGGAAATGGCAAGTATACCTCAACGAGTTCTAGCGATTGAAAATGGCAAGTATACCTCAACGAGTTCTAGCGATTGGAAATGGCAAGTATACCTCAACGAGTGCTAGCGATTGGAAATGGCAAGTATACCTCAACGAGTTCTAGCGATTGGAAATGGCAAGTATACCTCAACGAGTGCTAGCGATTGGAAATGGCAAGTATACCTCAACGAGTGCTAGCGATTGGAAATGGCAAGTATACCTCAACGAGCGCTACTGTTTGGAAATGGCAAGTATACCTCAATGAGTTCTAGCGATTGGAAATGGCAAATATACCTCAACGAGTGCTAGCGATTGGAAATGGCAAGTATACCTCAACGAGTACTAGCGATTGGAAATGGCAAGTATACCTCAACGAGTGCTAGCGATTGGAAATGGCAAGTATACCTCAACGAGCGCTACTGTTTGGAAATGGCAAGTATACCTCAATGAGTTCTAGCGATTGGAAATGGCAAATATACCTCAACGAGTGCTAGCGATTGGAAACGGCAAGTATACCTCAACGAGTGCTAGCGATTGGAAATGGCAAGTATACCTCAACGAGTTCTAGCGATTGAAAATGGCAAGTATACCTCAACGAGTTCTAGCGATTGGAAATGGCAAGTATACCTCAACGAGTGCTAGCGATTGGAAATGGCAAGTATACCTCAACGAGTGCTAGCGATTGGAAATGGCAAGTATACCTCAACGAGCGCTACTGTTTGGAAATGGCAAGTATACCTCAATGAGTTCTAGACGATTGGAAATGGCAAGTATACCTCAACGAGTGCTAGCGATTGGAAATGGCAAGTATACCTCAACGAGTGCTAGCGATTGGAAATGGCAAGTATACCTCAACGAGTTCTAGCGATTGGAAATGGCAAGTATACCTCAACGAGTGCTAGTGATTGGAAATGGCAAGTATACCTCAACGAGCGCTACTGTTTGGAAATGGCAAGTATACCTCAATGAGTTCTAGCGATTGGAAATGGCAAATATACCTCAACGAGTGCTAGCGATTGGAAATGGCAAGTATACCTCAACGATACCTGCTGCGCGCCGAGGAGACGCTCAAAATGGCAAGTACTCCTTAATGAGCTTATTCGATTGAAAATGGCGGCTACGGATTTGGAGCTTGATGGGTTAGAATGCCCAAGTGTGAACCAAGCCGCTTGCTGGACATCATCTTTACATACAACTGCCCCTACAGCCCTACGTACACTACACATTATGCTCTAATTGTTGGACGCTTAAAATGGCAAGTATACCTCAACGAGTTCTAGCGATTGGAAATGGCAAGTATACCTCAACGAGTGCTAGCGATTGGAAATGGCAAGTATAACTCAACGAGTTCTAGCGATTGAAAATGGCAAGTATACCTCAACGAGTGCTAGCGATTGGAAATGGCAAGTATACCTCAACGAGTTGTAGCGATTGGAAATGGCAAGTATACCTCAACGAGTTGTAGCGATTGGAAATGGCAAGTATACCTCAACGAGTTCTAGCGATTGGAAATGGCAAGTATACCTCAACGAGTGCTAGCGATTGGAAATGGCAAGTATATCTCAACGAGTGCTAGCGATTGGAAATGGCAAGTATACCTCAACGAGTTCTAGCGATTGAAAATGGCAAGTATACCTCAACGAGTTCTAGCGATTGGAAATGGCAAGTATACCTCAACGAGTGCTAGCGATTGGAAATGGCAAGTATACCTCAACGAGTTCTAGCGATTGGAAATGGTAAGTATACCTCAACGAGTGCTATCGATTGGAAATGGCAAGTATACCTCAACGAGTGCTAGCGATTGGAAATGGCAAGTATACCTCAATGAGTTCTAGCGATTGGAAATGGCAAGTATACCTCAACGATTGATAGCGATTGGAAATGGCAAGTATACCTCAACGAGTTCTAGCGATAGGAAATGGCAAGTATACCTCAACGTGTGCTAGCGATTGGAAATGGCAAGTATACCTCAACGAGTGCTACTGTTTGGAAATGGCAAGTATACCTTAACGAGTGCTAGCGATTGGAAATGGCAAGTATACCTCAACGAGTTCTAGCGATTGGAAATGGCAAGTATACCTCAACGAGTGCTAGCGATTGGAAATGGCAAGTATACCTCAACGAATTCTAGCGATTGGAAATGGCAAGTATACCTCAACGAGTGCTAGCGATTGGAAATGGCAAGTATACCTCAACGAGTTCTAGCGATTGGAAATGGCAAGTATACCTCAACGAGTGCTAGCGATTGGAAATGGCAAGTATACCTCAACGAGTTCTAGCGATTGGAAATGGCAAGATACCTCAACGAGTGCTAGCGATTGGAAATGGCAAGTATACCTTAACGAGTGCTATCGATTGAAAATGGCAAGTATACCTCAACGAGTGCTAGCGATTGGAAATGGCAAGTATACCTTAACGAGTGCTAGCGATTGGAAATGGCAAGTATACCTTAACGACTGCTGGCGATTAGAAATTGTGGGATTGTGAATATGACGAGAGCCGCTCGCGCTCGCTGAACAACAGGTCATATTGTATTCAAATTAGACACTTCCGGTCGGATGGAGACGGGGCGAGGAGCCCGCAGGAGTTGCGCGCGCACCGCACAACGCACTGATCGCGAGCCGGTCGCGAAAGAGTGAGGACAGGCTTCCCTCACTCTTATGTGTCTGATTATAGTGGAAGACTTGACGGCGCTCGGTGCGCGGCGCTCGGCGGGAGCGCTAAACGCCAGACGCTAAACGCGAGGTGGAACGCACCGCCCGCGCCCACTAGCCGACCTTCCTCTGGCGATTAGTGGGATACAACGGAACTGTCCCACTGCACTTTTGACTCATATTTACTTATCATTACAACGGACAAGTTTCAACGACTCCTCGTCCTTATTAGCAACAGAGCATGTGTAACGAGCTCTTGTCCGCGGCTTCGCTCCGCGTGGACATTGTTTCTATGTCTGCCTCTGATGTGGTGTGCGAGCCGCCAGAGCGTCGAAATGATTTTTTCCAGATCCCTCTGAAACTATGCCGGGCTGTGGGAACTAGGAGTCCCGAGTCCAACTCACTTCGATCCCTCCACTATCACAACAATCTGTTACTCCGTTGCGACGTGAAAGAATGAAACCAAAAATTTTTTTTTTGTTGATTCTCCTGGAATTATTTAGGGCTACTATGCTATTTTACGGGATAAAAGTTGCCTATGTCATTTCACACCTTGCAGCTATCAGTGCAAAAAATCACTTTGATCCTTTGCTTTGTTGTGACCTATAAGAAGGACAAACAAACAAATAAACACACTATGTATGTATAGTATTAGTTAGGATTAGGATGGTGCACAGGTGTATAGGATTTCACCGAGATAAATGCGAAAGGTAAAGTATACTTGTTTCCTGAATTATCCCTTATTTCTTTTTACCCCGGCTGGAAACTGGGAAAATCTCCGCGCGGGTCTAATTAAAATGGCCTGCAAACTCTCGCAGGCGGCCGGATAGTAAGGTTAGTTTAATCTAACCATAAGTAAGTACAATCCATTTTCAAAGATGTTAAATGTTTGTAAAAAGTAAAGTTTCCACTTTCTACTGAAATCGGAAGTAATAATCTGTTTGAATCACCGCAGTAGTTACGTGGTAAACAGTCTTTATTCTTTGACACTAGCAATAATATAGGTAAGGTACATGCCTAAGGGTTCCAGAATTACATTAAGAGGACCGTGAAGCTGTGAAGAGTTTATGTAAACGACGCTGTTAGCGATATATTATATCTGTTTTACCTGAAATTAAAACAGTTATTATATGCAGAAACCTTATTCGAGACCTATAGAGTGAGACAGCATGACCTACGTCATCGTTGAACAGCCCCTAACCCTCCCCTCCATCCTCTCTCGCGTACGTTACATCACCCCACTCGAAGCTCCACCTCGTCGCACCTGCTTATCTGAGAATGGAGGGGATACCCAACTTGCCACCGAGGCTGGCGATCACTCGTCACATTGGCATTGACTTTCGTCGTGCAAACACCCCTTTTAACAGCGTTGCTGTTCGGTAAATAATTTATATTCTATTTTAATATTAAATTCATTTTAATTTTCAGTTATTTTGTACAATTTCAAACATAAGGGTTCCAGAATTACATTAAGAGGACCGTGAAGCTGTGAAGAGTTTATGTAAACGACGCTGTTAGCGATATATTAACCGATTTTGACCAATTTTGATAAGCTGACAGCTAAGGCTGTCATGATCTGTTTGAAAGTCAGTCAGATCAAATGTAATTTAATTTTTTTACATTGATTTATAAAATTAGCGATATACATTGCCGTGCGACAGAACATGTTTATAATAAAATTAGCGATATACATTGCCGTGCAACAGAACATGTTTATAATAAAATTTTCATATAAGCTAGGTTTATAGATTTTTTTGTTGTTTCAATATAAAGTTAATACGTTCAATTTAATTGTCGTTAACGTGTTTTCATACAAAACTAATTTCGGCCAAAAATAATATTAAAAAAATGAAACCTATAAACCAAGCTTTTGTCAGAACACAACCCATCAAAAGTCGAAATCTTTTTTTTTAGATTTATTTTTTTATTCACAATTGATAGCCCTTGGCATCATCTCACCTGATGCTAAGTGACGGTGATGCCGAAGATGGAAGCGTGCTTACCAAGATTCCCCAATGCAATGGGAATCTGGCTATATTATCTTTAAGCCGGAACACATCAATGCTGTTAAGAATGATTGGCGAAGACTTAGATAAGATGGTGGTAGCTAGCCAGGCGCGGGCTATGAAAATGCCTTACCACTAACCAAACCGAGTCTTACAAAGTGGACCCCGCTGGGAATCGAACCCGCGACCTCCTGGTGTAAAGCGAATGGACTATCCATTACGCCACCGAATACATACATAAACGCCATACTAAAAACAAAAACGTTACACAGGATTGTGTACCGTATTTATTATGTGAAAGAGCTTAAAGTGGCGTACGTTCTACCGGCCTATATCGGCCGTCCGGGACTTGAATGGGTCTTTGTTATGAGTGGCCGATATGGGACGTTCGGGGCTTTACTAAAGTGGTAACACTATTTGTTATGAGCGGCCGATATGGGACGTTCGGGGCTTTACTAAAGTGGTAACACTATTTGTTATGAGCGGCCGATATGGGACGTTCGGGGCTTTACTAAAGTGGTAACACTATTTGTTATGAGCGGCCGATATGGGACGTTCGGGGCTTTACTAAAGTGGTAACACTATTTGACAGGAAAACCAAGAAGAGAATTTCCCCGAAAATCGTTATTTTCAGTTGTCGATTGGAGAATCCCCATACGTGTTCACAGTGGTAGTGATATTAGTGCTATTGTCAATGAAGGAAGATTTGACAGTTATATCAAAACTGATGAATGAATGAAGTAGACAAATATATCGCAAGTAGTTGAAGAGTGAGAACCATACTTCTTCTGCTAGAACTGGTGGTGGAAACGTTGTGAAGAGTGGAATTTTCAACACAAGTTTAAACAACCCAGTTTTGTCGAAAACCTTCGGGTATTTTTTCGGTGCGTTTTGCCTAATTTAACCCAGTGGGTTTTTCCAGATAGGGGAAAATCCAGCCAACCTTTACCACCCAGGGGATAAGATCACTATGGTGATATTTTTTTTAAAATGGCATTTTTTAAACCATAACGTCACCTTTCCAAATTAAAAGATAAACCTTTGTATATACTCTAACATGGATGACGCATCGACAGGCGGTGAAGCTGGAGAGCGCGCACGCCGGCCGCACGCGGTACCTGGTGGTGGTGTGCCGCGGCGAGGAGGCGGCGCTGCTCGGGATCGACTGCAACGAGCGCACCACCGTCGGCCTCGTGCTGCGCGTGCTCGCCGACACTTCAATCAAACTCGACGGAGATGGGTAAGTGTGGCGGCACTCATTCATTACGCGTCAATTAAAACATTTGAAATCAGTTTATTCAGGTTACAAGTAAAATTATCGTTGGTTTCGAACGAACGACGGGAAAATATGAAACACTGCCTACGTCAGTAAATTATTCAATTTCCCAATAACTATTCTAACCAGTAGAACGTCGGTGGCGTAACGGTTAGGGCCGTTACCTCCTGTCCGGGAGGTCGTGGTTCGAATCCTGTCACGTACCAATGTGTTTTCGGATTTCGATTTCATGTACCTTTATCCGACGCTCTTACGGTGAAGGAAAACATCGCGAGGAAACCTGCACACGCTTGCGGAGAAACTCGAAGGTTGTGTGTGAGGTCTACCAACCCTCACTGGGCCCTCGTGGTCAACTAAGGCCCGATCGCCCTAATTCATAGTAGGCTCGAGCCCCTCGGTGGCGACGTATATGAGCTAATATGTTGATTCTAACCATTACCTAGTCTATAGTGTAACTTTCGGCTCCTCTGAGAGAACGAGTTGGTATTAGAGGAGGTGGACATTGGAAGTAAATCAGAAGAAAGGACATAAAAGGACGTTCGAGGAACATGAGATCCCAACCTCAATCAGAGCAGTTAGTACTTTGCCTGCTCTTACGAGTAGCACATCGTAGGAGTATTGGTCTGCAAGGGTCTTGTAACTTGAACGTCTATACCTGGCAAAATTGAAATTCTATACTTAGCTGGCGAAATGTGACTACTTAGATCATGTATCAAAGAAGCAGATCCCCGGTTTGTGAAGCCAAAACCGTCATTTGTTTTTAAAATATTGCATTTCAAACAAATTCTTTCGGAACAAACGTGCGACTATAGAGTAAATTGAGTATCGTGCTCGGTACTTTAGTTCTCCTGCGGATCTCCTCTGAACCTGAACCTGAAGCCTGAACGGCGCGGCGTTACGTTCGTGTCGACCCTCTGAGTGACTTAGGATACTTCGGCTGCGCCTGCAGCCTGAACGGCGCGGCGTTACGTTCGTGTCGACCCTCTGAGTGACTTAGGATACTTCGGCTGCGCCTGCAGCCTAAACGGCGCGGCGTTACGTTCGTGTCGACCCTCTGAGTGACTTAGGATACTTCGGCTGCGCCTGCAGCCTGAACGGCGCGGCGTTACGTTCGTGTCGACCCTCTGAGTGACTTAGGATACTTCGGCTGCGCCTGCAGCCTAAACGGCGCGGCGTTACGTTCGTGTCGACCCTCTGAGTGACTTAGGATACTTCGGCTGCGCCTGCAGCCTGAACGGCGCGGCGTTACGTTCGTGTAGATCCTATATATATCCTTTATTGTACACAAACATTTAAACGACAAGAACTTAGAGAGGACGTGTACAAAGGTGGACTTATCTCTATAAGAGATCTCTTCCAGCCAACCTTACCGGGTGTTAAGAGACTTTAAAATTTTATTTAATTTCATTTATTTATTAAACAATATAACATTGTATCTGAATATCTTAAATCTACAATTACAGAATAATAAGATATATGATAGATGACTTAATTTTTTTGCTTAAATAATGCAAAACATTACTAGTCTACATCAGGAATAATTAACATTAAAAATTAGTCAACAATAAAATAAAAACGTCAAATAATAATTCTCATGTAGATGTCAAAATATATCAAAATAGATCACGTTAAATTATGCACACGTTAGCTCGTAAATAGAATAAAATCACTTTTCCAGCAAGAAAGCCTTTAATTTTCTTTTAAATTCATTAATCTGCGTAATTATTTTCAGCTCATTTGGTAACTGATTGAAGATTCTGACAGTTTGGTGACGCACACTATGACTGACAACTTTCAGATGCGGCATATTATACAAAAATTTGAATCATTTCTCCTCGTTGCAAGGCGGGCCACTTGTTCACTCGGATGAACAAAGCGCTCAGGATGTTTGATAAAGCTAGACAACAGTTCTAAAATATACAGACAGGAGACTGTGTAAAATGTTGTGGACATGATTTCCACGGTGGAATGCGTACTATCGTCCTTATCGATCTTTTTTGTACAGAAAATTCTGTTTTTACGTTATAATCATAGCTGTTTCCCCAAAGTTTTATGCTATATCGTTATCGAGATTCTACCAGGGCATAATATACCATTTTTAATTGTTTCGTCGTAACCTCATCACGTAAACTTCTAATTGCATAACATGCTGAGCTAATCTGATTTTCAATTTCAATTAATTCCTTTTGCCAATTCAAGACACTGTCAATCACTACACCCAGAAACTTAGTAGAATCTACTAGTGAAATCTTTTCTCCATCAATGTTTACATCCAAAAAACTTTTATCTCTCTGTGATGTCACCGATAACAACACACAGGTTTTCTCCTTATTAATTTTCAAGTTGTTAGATTCAAACCACTTGTGGCAAGTTAGTAGCGTCTCATTTATACTTAGATTCAGGGTCTGATTATCTTTGGCTGATACAATAGCGTTAGTGTCATCGGCAAATACGACTAACTCCACATTAGGTACAGCTATATTTACATAATCTATGAGATCATTTATGTAGATAATAAATAATATCGGGCCAAGGATGGAGCCCTGGGTACGCCTTGAGTTATTTTGTGCAATTTAGATCTACATGTCTTTTCTCTGTTGTTTTCAGTAAATTTCAGCTCCAGGAACTAAAAGTATGGGAGGCAAACCTGTGTGTACTTAATAATCATATAAGCTAAATAAAATACAATTAAATATAAACTAACCTAATTTACGTACATAAATAACACATACTTATAATAAATAAATTAAAAGCATATATAATACATAGCTAAAATTATAATAATTATTGCTCTTACTAAAATGAATACTATATAAATAAACTAACATGTTCTTTAGGGAAAGAAGATGCTCTTAAAGTTTAGTTTTGAAAGTGTTAACAGAGGGGCAGTCGCGAATATTTGCGGGTAACTTGTTCCATAGGTTCGCAGCTTCAACAGTGAAGGAATTAGAGAAGAATTTGGTATTGGAGCGGGGAACTACCAGAGTTTTGGTGACATATTTACGTCTGGGTGGGGAAGGCACAGGTAGTAGCTAGAAACGGGAACAGAGATATTCAGGAAGGGAAGATTTTTTTTATGGATTTTGTAGAGGAGTGTGGATGTGTAAATTACGACGCTGGCGGACAGGGAGCCAATTAAGCCGAGACCGATATTCAGATACATGGTCGAACTTTTGCAAGCCGAACACAAACCTGATGGCGAGGTTTTGTAGGCGCTCGAGCTTATTGAGGAGCTCCTCAGTGGCGTCCAAGTAGCAGACATCTGCATAATCGAGCAGCGGCAACAGAAGTGTTTGGGCGAGCATCATTTTTGTTTTAAAAGGCAAAAAGAACTGGAGTCGCTTAAGGGAGTGGTAAGAAAAATGCATACGCCTGCTGGCGCCTTCAGGATGCAGAAAAGAGCTGTACGAGCCATAGTGCGGGTGCCTCGCGACACCCCGGCACGACCATATTTCCAGTCGCTGCGTATACTAACGCTGCCGTCACTCATAATTTTGCAAACAGCTCAATATGTGAGAGAAAATATGAGTGAGTACACCAAAAGTGGTGACAGCCATACTTAAAACCTGCGTGATAAGGAGAAAATCACCCATGTCCCCCACTCACTAGAATAATCTGCCAAACTGACGCATATAATGGGACCTGCGGCCTACAACCGGTTGCCACCGCACGTGAAAGAGGCGCCATCTTTGGCCTCCTTCAAGTCGCAGCTGAAGCTATGGCTTGTCGAGCGAGCCTTTTATAGTTGGGAGGAATTTATAAATTATAAATAACCGTTTTTTATTACTTTTGTTTCTTTTCTTGAAAGAAAAATGTTTCAAATTAATTATTTTTTTTGTTATGTGTGATGTACCTACTTAAATGTATAGTAATCTAATTTTATACTTACAATTATTTCTTGACTTGTAAATGCATTATCCTTTACCAATAAATGACTATTATGACTATTATCAAGCGACTACTGCCGATTATAATAGACTGTGATTTGGAAGGGTTGATCAGGAGTCCGAATGATTTAGCCCATATCTGTACCGCTGCTAGATCAGCGTTCATAGAGTTGATGGCAGCTGAAGCCTCAGAAACAGGGAATTGAATGTAGATCTGAAAATCATCGGCGTAAAGATGAAATTGACAGGTGAGCACTTTAGTGATCTGGTTAATAAATATAGAGAAAAGTAGAGGAGATAAGACTCCGCCCTGAGGTACACCAGCAGAAAGCTCACACCAATCCGTCGTCGATTCTTCTGTTTTTACACATTGTCGCCGCCCTCGGAGGTAGGAGTCAAACCAGGGGATAACTGAGTCAGGAATATGGGATGATCTGAGGATACCTAGGAGAATATCAAAATCTACCGAGTTAAATGCATTGCTGAAATCTAGCAGATTGACCAGCGTAAGTTGTTTATTATCCGTTGCGTAACGGATGTCTTCCGTTACATTCAGCAATGCACTAACCGTACTATGATAAGGACGAAAACCGGACTGAAAAGTGCTCAGAAGGTCATTCCTACAAAGATGTTTGTAGAGCTGGTGGTGAACACAACCTTCTAGTACCTTGGATAGGATGGGAAGAATGGAGATAGGACGATATTGAGAAAAAGAACTGGGGTTGGGTTTTTTAGGAAGAGGGATAACATGAGCCAGCTTCCATGCACTTCGGTAATGTGTTCGAGGACAGGGAGAGGTTCATAATGTGAGTAATAATCGGGACTACACTGTCCAGGATTGGAATCAGCATTTCACGGCTCAAATTATCACTGCCCACTGCCCTAGTCGAAATAGCTTTAATGCTTCGCCTAACGTCAACCTCAGACAAGTCGAGAAACTCGAATGGGTCACAGTCAGGCAGAGGCAAATCGGCCAGGGAGCGCAGGGAAGCTAATTTGATAGCCTCCTCTAGTGTGACTGGGGGAGTCGAGAAATGACGGTTGAGATCATCCAAGTCGAGTACACCACATTGCCTATCAGAGCTTCTGCCTACTCCAAGTGTCTCCAAGAAGCGCCCATGTTTGCGCCGGTGTGGTGTTCTGTAAAGTGCTATGAATGTAGCGAAGTTTAGCATCCCTGCACATCCGGTTACAAACATTGCGAATCTTCTTGTATGCGACAAAATTTTCATTAGTAGGGACTTTTTTATGTTTCGCCTTGTCGGGTTTAATAGGTTATGATATTGTTATGATACGAGTATCACAAACTACTCGCACATAGTCAGCACACTGGTTTTGTAAATCTTAATCTTGAATAGTTATTATTTCTAATGTCCACTTATTGATATCTTTTAGGTAGCTCCCAACTGGACCTCGCAACGGAACGAAACATTGAATGATTCCGTCATACAAAATCTCAAGCATCTGAAAACTTCGCTCGTTTCACTCACTCGGTGATTATGAATTCACCCTAAAACTTTCTGGTTCGTACAACTTACAAATAACAGTTATGATACGACATTAAGGAGAGAAACGAATAAGTGTCACAATATACAAAGACTTGTACGTATGGAGGTACGAGTAACTGTCCCTATCCATAATGACAAGAAGCCAATTGTTTACTGAATGCATTACAGTAAGCTAAGAACAATAAGAACTAATGAAGGATCCATTGTCCACAGAGGGTTTAGCGTCTGCGTGTGCAACCAGCAACACATATTTAAGCCTGTGTCCGTTCAAGCTATGTGGTAAGTGAGCTCTGATGGATGTGTACCTATGTAATGCAAGTAGTGGAGAGCACGCATGCGTAAAGTGTGTCCGAGTAGATACACTTGTGATGTACGTTGTTGTGTTCCCCCACTGTGCATACCGCGCACTCGGGCGCACTCGGGCGCCGTCGAGCGCCGAGGCACAAAACTAATCCGCAGGAAGCTGCACCTACCTGTTAACAACTTGGTCTAGGAGTGTATCCCATTTGGCCCGGTGACTTTGACCCGGCGCCGGGCCACATGGGAAAAAAAGTTTTAACTGCCCGTTGATGTATTTACCGGGCCAGATGACACAAATCAAGGGCCATCGTCCCCGGTAAGGGGAGAAAAGAGGATACGCCTCGTAATTTGTGAAATACTAACTACATGCATCTATGAAAGGGATTGAACTTAAATCAAACTGCTTAGTATACAATAATCAGATTTTATTGTGAATGATGCGATATCAACTTGTGTCATAAAACTCAACCTGAAATAGACTTCTTATAATTAGAACTTTTTGAATTTGAACATAATAACAATATTTTTATAATAATAATAATCAGCAAAGCCACAATGCTATGAACCAAAAAAAAATATTAATACGTAATTATTTTAACATACAAACAGTCTACAATATGATTTTTTTTTATAAACAATCAACAATATACATATAAAATGGTCAAAAATAATGTCTTTAATAATAGTATTACCTAATCAACGAAGCCAAAATGTTATGAACCAAACAAAATCATTAATAAGTACTTATTATAACATACAAACAGTCTATAATATTACTTTTTTATAAACAATCAACAATATACATATAAAATGGTCAAAAATAATGTCTTTAATAATAGTATTACCTAAATAACGAAGCCAAAATGTTATGAACCAAACAAAATCATTAATAAGTACTTATTATAACATACAACAAGTCTATAATATGATTTTTTTATAAAAAATCAACAATGTACATATAAAATGGTCAAAAATAATGTCTTTAATAATAGTATTACCTAATCAACGAAGCCAAAATGTTATGAACCAAACAAAATCATTAATAAGTACTTATTATAACATACAAACAGTCTATAATATGATTTTTTTATAAACAATCAACAATGTACATATAAAATGGTCAAAAATAATGTCTTTAATAATAGTATTACCTAATCAACGAAACCAAAATGCTATAAACCAAACAAAATGATAATTAAGTACTTATTACATACAAACAGTGTGCAATTTGATTTTTTTTATATAACTGCGTGGGTTATCTCTTTCTATTCGTTGTTTGTCCCTTTAGTTAGTCTGAGATTTCAGGTTGATTTTTATGACACAAGTTGATATCGCATCATTCACAATAAAAACTGATTATTGTATACTAAGCAGTTTGATTTAAGTTCAATCCCTTTCATAGATGCATGTAGCTAGTATTTCACAAATTACGAGGCGTATCCTCTTTTCTCCTCTTACCGGGGACGATGGCACTTGATTTGTGTCATCTGGCCCGGTAAATACATCAACGGGCCAGTTAAAACTTTTTTTCCCATGTGGCCCGGCGCCGGGTCAAAGTCACCGGGCCAGATGGGATACACTCTGGTCTAGCAGCAGGGTGCTTCTGTCATGGATGGCACTTACATTTCTTAAGCCAACTTAATTATTACAATTTGGAATGCACATACATAATTGGCGTATTGGCTAGGGCCGCCGCCTCCTGTCCGGGAGGTCGTGGTTCGAATCCTGCCACGTACCAAAGTGTTTTAGAATTTCGGTTTCATATGTACGTTTATCCGACGCTCTTACGGTGAAGGAAAACATCGCGAGGAAACCTGCACACGCCTGCGAAGAAACTCGAAGGTTGTGTATGAAGTCGACCAACCCGCTCTGGGCCCGCGTGGTCGACTAAGGCCCGATCGCCCTGATTTAGGGTAGGCTCGAGCCCTTCGGTGGGGACGTATATGAGCTGATATGATGATGATTATGATACAAAGTGGGCTCATTGATGAAGTTTCAATTTTTGGTTACTAATCATTCGCCAGTAGAAGCTACCATTCATCATCATCATCATCACTTTAGCTCATATACGTCCCCACCGAGGGGCTCGATCCTACCCTGAATTAGGCCGATCAGGCCTTAGCCGACCACGCAGGCCCAGTGCAGGTTGGTCGACTTCACACACAACCTGCGAGTTTCTTCGCAGGCGTGTGCAGGTTTCCTCACGATGTTTTCCTTCACCGTTAAAGCAATCGGTAAGTATATGTACGTAAGTTTTTGAAAAACTTATTGGTACATTGGCCGTCCAGATTTGAACCCGGTACCTGTGGTTAGAAGGCGTTACCGGTTGAGCCACCGACGCTACCATTACTCTATCTAATATAGGATAATTTTGAATAACTCGAAATGGAGCTGTTTGTGGATGCAGGTCTGCGCTGCAAACGCTGCACCGCGCGAGCGGCCGGGCGCGCGAGCTGAACCACTTCGCGGGGGGCGCGTCGCACACGTGGTGCGCCTACTACGAGACGCGCGTGCACTCGGACCGCTCCTGCCTCAACGAGTGGCACGCCATGGACAGCATCGAGTCGCGCCGCCCGCCCTCGCCCGACTCGCTGCGGCTCAAGTTAGTGCACCACTACACTACTTCACTACTACGCCACTAGAGTGCCTCTACCGACGCGACGCAACACTAGTGCAGTAGTGATGCAACGAGCGCCGATTATCAAAATTAAACGATTGATCCTAATTATTATGTATGAGTCGTTGCTTTACTAAAATTTCCATTATAGCATTACACGAGTGTTTTAAAACCAAATTATGTGCAGTTTCATACACTACTTTATCTAATCTCATACATTGGGATTGAATCAACTAAAATACAAAGATCATAGTTAAAAGTAAGAAAAAAATCCTACGAAATTCAGTAAGTACCTACATCAAAACGTGTCATAGCGCTGAATCCCAGCGCATCACCGCGCTAGCACTGAAGCGGACGGTGTCACAGACAGGTAAAAACAATGCTTTCACTGATCTCAGACATTTTTAAACAAGAATGAAAATTATCCACGAAATTCAGTATCTACAAAAAAAAAATAATGAAAAACCAACACATCACCGCGCATGCGTTAAAGCGGGCGCTGTCACAGACAAGTAAAAATTGGAATGAAAACTTTTTGTATTACTGTAAAAAGTGCGATCCAATAAAAAAAAATTGGTATGGAACTTCGTTGGTGATATCTCTTTGGTTTAACTTGTATCGTAATGGAAAAAAAAATACATTATTACATTATTTCTTTAACAAAATAACAAAAACGTAGCGTAGGCAGACCTCCCACGCGGTGGACCGATGACCTGGTGAAGGTCGCGGGAAGCCGATGGATGCGGGCAGCGCAGGACCGGTCGTCGTGGAAATCCTTGGGGGAGGCCTTTGTCCAGCAGTGGACGATTTGTGGCTGATATGATGATGATGATGATTAAGCAAGTCACCAAATGGGAGTAGAAAAACATATTTTACCACAGTATTTTACACTAAAAGTAGCCAGCCACAGTTTGATTAGAACGTCTGCTTGCGACGCCGCGCGGGAGGCTGGAGTGCCTAAACATGGAAAAACAATGCCCCAACACAACAATCTACAAATGGTGTGTTTTTTGAATAAAAACTTGTATTATACAGTGACTTTTCAACTGTGGTGGTTTTAGTCGATCAACTTATACTTTTCAATTGTGGTGGTTTTAGTCGATCAACTTATACTTTTCAATTGTGGTGGTTTTAGTCGATCAACTTATACTTTTCAAATGTGGTGGTTTTAGTCTATTAACTTATACTTTTCAACTGTGGTGATTTTAGTCGATCAACGTATTTTTTTCAACTGTGGTGGTTTTTGTCGATCAACTTATACTTTTCAACTGTGGTGGTTTTAGTCGATCAACTTATACTTTTCAACTGTGGTGGTTTTAGTCGATCAACATATTTTTTTCAACTGAGGTGGTTTTTGTCGATCAACTTATACTTTCCAACTGTGGTGGTTTTAGTCGATCAACTTATACTTTACAGCTGTGGTGGTTTTAGTCGATCAACATATTTTTTTCAAATGTGGTGGTTTTAGTCGATCAACATATTTTTTTCAACGGTGGTGGTTTTAGTCGATCAACTTATACTTTTCAACTGTGGTGGTTTTAGTCGATCAACTTATACTTTTCAACTGTGGTGGTTTTAGTCGATCAACATATTTTTTTCAACTGAGGTGGTTTTTGTCGATCAACTTATACTTTCCAACTGTGGTGGTTTTAGTCGATCAACTTATACTTTACAGCTGTGGTGGTTTTAGTCGATCAACATATTTTTTTCAAATGTGGTGGTTTTAGTCGATCAACATATTTTTTTCAACTGTGGTGGTTTTAGTCAATCAACTTATACTTTTCAACTGTGGTGGTTTTAGTCGATCAACTTATACTTTTCAACTGTAGTGGTTTTAGTCGATCAACATATTTTTTTCAACTGTGGTGGTTTTAGTCGATCAACTTACACTTTTCAACTGTGGTGGTTTTAGTCGATCAACTTATACTTTTCAACTGTGGTGGTTTTAGTCGATCAACTTATACATTTCAACTGTGGTGGTTTTAGTCTATTAACTTATACTTTTCAAATGTGGTGGTTTTAGTCTATTAACTTATACTTTTCAAATGTGGTGGTTTTAGTCGATCAACATATTTTTTTCAACTGTGGTGGTTTTTGTCGATCAACTTATACTTTTCAACTGTGGTGGTTTTAGTCGATCAACATATTTTTTTCAACTGTGGTGGTTTTTGTCGATCAACTTATACTTTTCAACTGTGGTGGTTTTAGTCGATCAACTTATACTTTACAGCTGTTGTGGTTTTAGTCGATCAACATATTTTTTTCAAATGTGGTGGTTTTAGTCGATCAACTTATACTTTTCAAATGTGGTGGTTTTAGTCGATCAACTTATACTTTTCAATTGTGGTGGTTTTAGTCGATCAACTTATACTTTTTAACTGTGGTGGTTTTAGTCGATCAACTTATACTTTTAAAATATGGTGGTTTTAGTCAATCAACTTATACTTTTCAACTGTGGTGGTTTTAGTCGATCAAGTTATACTTTTCAACTGTGGTGGTTTTAGTCGATCAACTTATACTTTACAGCTGTGGTGGTTTTAGTCGATCAACATATTTTTTTCAAATGTGGTGGTTTTAGTCGATCAACATACTTTTCAACTGTGGTGGTTTTAGTCGATCAACATATTTTTTTCAACTTTGGTGGTTTTAGTCGATCAACTTATACTTTTCAACTGTGGTGGTTATAGTCGATAAACTTATACTTTTCAACTGTGGTGGTTTTAGTCGATAAACTTATACTTTTCTCAGTAATCGTAAAACTAATTGTATTTGGCGATTATCACAATTTATAATCGTAATCGCAAAATTAGGAATCGTTGCATCACTGTTTTACAGCTAATCGGGAGACCCGTACGGTCCACCCGTACGGGACACATGTGAGGCGCGAGGCGTGAGGCGCTGCGACGCGGATGCTCCCGCACGGAGCACGCAGTGCGCACTCGAACCCCCGCACACTGCCACGCTAGCGGCTCGCTCCTCACTCGCCGCGCATTCCTCATTCCACAGCTATCCGGGCGCTAGTACGCTAGTACGCTAGTACGGCAGTCCCGTACACGAGCGGCCCGTACAGATCTCTCGGATATTTGCGAACCCGGGCGAGCGGCGAGCGGCGAGCGGCGAGCGGCGAGCAGCGAGCGAGACATTTGCCGTGCGTGGCGGCTAGCGAGGTGCTCGGCCGATGTGGTTTGGTGTGGCCCACCTTCTAGTTTTGAGTGTTCCTTTAGTTAGTGAAAACGAAGGATTGTTGTAACGTGTTAAGGTATTTAAGAAAAATAGTGGTTTAATGCGTAGTTAATAATCTTTATTTACTTATGAAAAATGTTAATTCAACATCTCGCATCTAACGCAGCGCAGCATACTAAATAGGAAACTAATTGACAAAGCACACACGTCAATAAACTAACATAACATATAACATAATTAATTCAAACATTGTAATGGGAATCAATCGGTGTTCCGTTCGCGTGTGATGCGTCCCGCACACGAATACACGAATGCCTAGAGCTGGTTTGTTGGCCTCGCCGCGCAGGAGCCGCACACCGGACGCTCGGCCAATACGTTAATTAGAGACGTTAATAGCGTGCGAAACGCAGAGCTAAACTGTTCGATACGTCACTTGTAATAGCACAAAAGATTTCGAACCATTTGTAACAACTGGTGAGTCAATTATAGATTAACTAGCTTTTGCCCGCGGCTTCGCCCGCGTGGAAATCGTTTTTAGGACTGTCTTTGAGGCTCCCGAGCGTGGATATTATTTTTCTCCAGATCCCTATCCCAGATCGGGCTATTCTGATTGGCAGTCTATGTTATTTCCTACCCCCTCAACCATCTCTGTGCAAAAAATCACAACAATCCATTGTTCCGTTACGATGTTAATAGTTATAAACTAAATAAATAATTTTTTTTCAGTTCCCTCAGGAACTGCATCGGACTGCGCTATTTTCACGGGATAAAAAGTAGCCTATGTTCTTCCCCGTGACAGGCTACCTGCATGCCAAATTTCATCGAGATTGGTCAAAGTGTTGAAGTGTGAAAAGGTAACAATCAAACAAACACATTTTCACATTTATAATATTAAGTAAGGATAAACAAATACTGGTATTGGTATTTCTTATTAAGTTTCCCGCCCTGTTGAAACCCTGGCCCTGGCGCTGGCCCTGGCGCTGGCGCTGGCCGAATGAATCCTAACTAAGCGCAGTTGGTACATGTTGCAGGCCGCGAGAGAGAGAGGAAACGGAGCGCGTGATACGTTGCACGCTGAAGGAGATAATGATGAGCGTGGACCTGGACGAGGTGACGAGCAAGGCCATCCGCACGCGGCTCGAGGACGAGCTGGACATGGACCTGGGCGAGTACAAGTCCTTCATCGACCAGGAGATGCTCACCATACTGGGGCAGATGGACGCGCCCACTGAGGTGTTCGACCATGTCTACCTCGGCTCCGAGTGGAACGCCAGCAACCTGGAGGAGCTGCAAAGGAATGGGTATGTTCTATTTGACTATCTTCATCCACCAGGAGATGCTCACCATATAAGGGGAGATGAATGCGCCCACCGAGGTGTTCCACTACGTGGACATCGGCTTTAAGTGAAAAGGTAGCAACCTGAGGAGCTGCAAAGGCATGGGTTTGTTCTACTTGACTTCCTTCATTGACCAGGAGATGCTTACCATACGGGGGAAGAGGGGGGGGGGAGAGATTAACGCGCCCACCGAGGTGTTAGACCACGTCTACTTTGCTTCGAGTGGAACGCTGCAGAGGAGTTATATCCAGTGAGACTAATGGATTCTTTTGACTATACATCATCATATCAGCCACATATCGTCCACTGCTGAACAAAGGCCTCCCCCAAGGATTTCCACGACGACCGGTCCTGCGCTGCCCGCATCCATCGGCTTCCCGCGACCTTCACCAGGTCATCGGTCCACCGCGTGGGAGGCCTGCCTACGCTACGTTTTCCGGTGCGCGGTCGCCACTCGAGAACTTTACTGCCCCATCGGCCATCTGTTCTACGAGCTATGTGCCCTGCCCACTGCCACTTCCGTCTAGCGATTCTGTGAGCTATGTCGGTTACTTTAGTTCTCCTGCGGATCTCCTCGTTTCTGATTCGATCACGCAGAGAAACTCCGAGCATAGCACGCTCCATTGCCCTTTGGGTGACCTTGAGCCTTCTTATGAGGCCCATAGTAAGCGACCATGTCTCAGTTCCGTAAGTCATCACTGGCAACACACACTGGTCAAAGACCTTAGTCTTGAGACACTGCGGTATTTGGGACGTAAAGATATTGCGAAGCTTCCCGAACGCTGCCCAGCCGAGTTGGATTCGTCGATTGATCTCTTTCTTGAAGTTGGACCTGCCTAGCTGGACTGTTTGTCCCAGGTATACATATTCGTCAACAACTTCCAGTGTAGAGTCTCCAACCTTTAGAGGAGTGGGTGCGACACGGACATTTAACATTATTTTCGTCTTGTCCATGTTCATTTCAAGACCCACTTGTTGAGAGACCTTACTGAGGCCATCGAGCATTGTGCTTAGGTCTTCCATAGTCTCAGCCATGACCACGATATCGTCAGCGAATCGGAGGTGGGATATGTACTCGCCGTTGATATTGATGCCGAGTCCACCCCAGTCCAGAAGCTTAAAAACATCTTCCAGGGCGGCGGTGAACAGTTTCGGAGATATAACGTCTCCCTGTCTCACCCCTCGCTGCAACTGGATAGGTTTCGAGTTCTGGTCCTGGAGGCGAACCGACATGGTGGCGTTTTCATACAGACACTTCAACACCTCGATGTATCGATGGTCAATTTGGCACCGCTGGAGAGACTGTAGCACAGCCCAGGTTTCGACTGAATCAAAGGCTTTCTCATAGTCCACAAACGCCAAGCATAGTGGCTGATTGTACTCTTCGGTCTTCTGTATAATCTGCCGCAGCGTATGTATGTGGTCTATGGTACCAAAGCCTTTTCGGAAACCGGCTTGTTCGAGAGGCTGGAAGTCGTCAAACCTGCGTGCTAGACGATTCGTAATGACTCTCGAAAACAGCTTGTAGACATGGCTCAGAAGTGAGATGGGTCTGTAGTTCTTCAGCAGAGTGTTGTCACCCTTTTTGAAGAAAAGCACGACCACACTTCTGTGCCATGCCTTAGGAGTTTGTCCCTCGAGTATAACGGAATTAAATAACTTCTGAAGAGCTTTAAGTACCGGTGTTCCACCTGCTTTCAGAAGTTCAGCCGTAATTCCATCATCACCCGGTGCCTTGTTGTTCTTGAGCTGTTTGAGAGCCATTCTAATCTCGTACAGGCTGACGTCCGGGATATCTTCGGTATAGTGTCGGGTTAGTCTGGCTCTTGGGTCTTCAGCCAGATCGCTGACAGGCAAACGTGTGGTCTTGTACAATTGTCCATAGAACTTCTCAACTTCTTCCAGCAACTCAGTCTTAGACGATATGGTCCTGCCGTCCTCAGTCTTCAGCTTGGTCAGTTGGCTTTGTCCAACAGACAGATCTCTCGCGAACACTTTTGAGCCTTTGTTGTGCTCAATCGCCTCTTTAATACAATTTGTATTATATTGGCGTAAATCGCGAGTTAGGGACTTAGAGATCTGCCTGTTTAGTTGCCGATATTGAGTAGCGTCTTCAGAGGACTGCAAAACCAATCTGCGTCTTTCTTCCATGAGGTTGCTGGTGAAGTCGGAGATTTTTTTGGTTCTGTTTGAACGGCGAGTTTTAAAAATCTTAGACCCGACCGTTTGAACAATTTCCACGAACCTGTCATTATAATCGTCCACATTCTCGCAGTCTCCTAGGCATTCGAAACGATTGTGCAACTCGAGCTGAAAGCTCTCGGGGTTTTGGAGCTGGATGGGCGCTGGTCGGAGCGTAGACTTCATCAGTCGACATCTTTCTAGCTTGGTCTTTAGATTCAATGTGCCTCTGACCATCCGGTGATCGCTTCCTGTTTTGACTGAATTGATCACGGAGACATCATTGAATATTTGCTTCCTTGTCGACAAGATGAAGTCTATCTCGTTTTTTGTTACGCCATTGGGATGCAACCATGTCCACTTCCGCTGTTTTGACTTTTTAAAGAAGGAGTTCATCATAAAGAGGCTCTCCTTCTCCATAAAGTCGGCCAGCATCTGGCCACGTGCATTTCTTACTCCATATCCAAATTGCCCCACTCTCAGCTCACCATCGCTTCGTTTGCCCAGTTTCGCGTTAAAGTCCCCCATAACAACGGTATAATGGGTCCTGGTGCTATGTAAGGCTGTAGAGATGTCCTCATACATAGTCTCTACCTCGTCGTCGGAGTGTTCCGTTGTCGGCGCGTATACCTGTATGACCTTCATCGAATACCGTTTGGTGATTCTGAGTATAAGGTATGCTACCCTTGTCGAAACGCTCACGATTTGGACCACATTGTTAATGAGGGACTTGTGGACGAGAAACCCGACACCACCCTGGGACTGTTGGTCGCCCTCCCGGAAATAGAGCAGGTTTCCGGATTTAAGGATCATGGTGTCCTCTCCCTCTCTTCGGACTTCACATAAACCTACGATATCCCACCGTAACCTGCTCAATACTTCTTCGAGTTCTGCAAGTTTCTCGTCAGTCCGCAGTGTGCGCGTGTTGTAAGTTGCCAGGGCCAAAGGTCGTTGGGTTTGGTAGCCTGGCATCTGCCGGGGATTCTTCGCACCCCCTACCCCGCCGTTACCATGACTGCTACCGGAGCCAGGAATAGCGGGGCTGCCGGGGACTAGGGGCCGTTTTCTGGGTGTGAAATTCATAGGGGGGGTTTTGCCGTAATCGCCACGCTTGGCAGGCGGGTTGGCGATCGCAGTTTGGTTGCAGGTGTGTTGCAATGCACGGAAAGACGCTGCTGCCCATCCTCCGGTTTTAAGTCCCTTAGTCGCCTCTTACGACACCCATTGGAAGAGATGGGATGGTCCTATTCTTAGCCGGGAACCATACGGACAATATATATCTTACAAGAAAAACTAAATATTAAGCCTAATCTAATATCACATGCGTCTTACACACCACTGCTACGGTAATAAAGACGCGATGGAAGTAGGACGCTCGCGTTCTTGCGATGTTGCGATATCTTTCCATTTTGTATTAGAACGCATGTGATCCTGCACAAATCTGCGTTGATATTGCTTTATTAGAAGGCATGTGATCCTGCACAAATCTGCGTTGATAACATTCTATTAGAACGCATGTGATTCTGCACACACTTGCGTTGATAACGCTCTATTAAAAGGCATTTGATCCTGCACACACCTGCGTTGATAACGCTCTATTAGAACGCATGTGATCCTACACACACCTGCGTTGAAAACGCTCTATTAGAACGCATGTGATCCTGCACAAATCTGCGTAGATAACGCTTTATTAGAACGCATTTGATGGTGCACAAATCTGCGTTGATAACGTTCTATTAGAACGCATGTGATCCAGCACACACCTGCGTTGAAAACGCTCTATTAGAACGCATGTGATGCTGCACAAATCTGCGTTGATATCGCTTTATTAGAACACATGTGATCCTGCACAAATCTGCGTTGATAACGTCTACTTTGGCTTCGAGTGGAACGCTGCAGAGGAGTTATATCCAGTGAGACTAATGGACTCTTTTGACTATATCTTACAAGAAAAACTAAATATTAAGCCTAATCTAATATCACATGCGTCTTACACACCACTGCTACGGTAATAAAGACGCGATGGAAGTAGGACGCTCGCGTTCTTGCGATCTGCGATGTTGCGATATCTTTCCATTTTGTATTAGAACGCATGTGATCTTGCACACACCTGCGTTGAAAACGCTCTATTAGAACGCATGTAATCTTGCACACACCTGCGTTGAAAACGCTCTATTAGAAGGCATTTGATCCTGCACACACCTGCGTTGATAACGCTCTATTAGAACGCATGTGATCCTACACACACCTGCGTTGAAAACGCTCTATTAGAACGCATGTGATCCTGCACAAATCTGCGTTGATAACGCTCTATTAGAACGCATGTGATCTTGCACACACCTGCGTTGAAAACGCTCTATTAGAAGGCATTTGATCCTGCACACACCTGCGTTGATAACGCTCTATTAGAACGCATGTGATCCTACACACACCTGCGTTGATAACGCTCTATTAGAACGCATGTGATCCTGCACACACCGGCGTTGATAACGCTCTAGTAGGAGGAACCTCAATTTGGGTTCTACAGTCAGTTTGATGTTCATCAATAGTAGTGATTACATTTCTGTACGAGTGCACTGGGAAATTTTTATTAGACGCCAAAAATAAAGGTTTTTAAGTAAAGGTGTCATGTCATGTTCACCTCCCGATCATAGTCCTAAGGGCACTAGACGGGTATGGCGGTACAAGTCAGCAGATTGGGATGAGATGCGCCACTTTTTTGCATCTTATCCTTGGCGGCGAACGTGCTTTTCTTCCAGCGACCCGTCGAGCTGCGCGACAGCAGTCTCAGAGGTTATATGTCGTGCAATGGAATATTACATTCCATTTTCCGACATTCCTCTGGAATACAAAGCACGCGCATGGTTTGGTGCTGAGTGTACCAGGGCTGAGGCCCTGAAGCATTCGGCTTATCAAGCCTGGGCTGACGCTCGAGCTTGCAAAGCTCCGGAAACGCGTTCCCGGAAGAAAGCCTTTAATAAAGCTGCCAAGTCCTACAAAAAGACACTGCGCAGGGCACGTTTTGACCACATAAGCCATATTGGATCCAAACTTGCCTTCTACCCTTCTGGGAGTAAGGCATTTTGGTCCTTGGCTAAGTCGGTCGAGTCGAATTTCTGCCGCTCGTCTTTGCCTCCACTGGTAAAACCTGACGGATCACTGGCACACTCCGCAGCAGACAAGGCAAATTTATTTGCTTGTATGTTTGCAGAAAGTTTGCGTCTGGATACCGCAAATAATACACCACCTCAGATACCTCCATGCGGAACTGTAATGACCCCTTTTCGTATTCGCCAAAAAGAGGTTCTTAAAACTCTTCGCAATCTAGACGTGAATAAGGCCAGCGGTCCTGACGGTATTCCAGCCATAGTTCTAAAGAACTGTGCTCCTGAGTTGTCTCCTGTGCTGACACGCCTGTATCGCCTCTCTCTCAAAACCGGTATAGTTCCAAAGTCTTGGAAGCTTGCCAACGTGCAGCCCGTGCCTAAAAAAGGTAGTCGTGCTGACCCATACAACTATCGACCTATTGCAATCACCTCCATACTCTGTAAGATTATGGAGCGTGTATTGATTACCCGCCTCTTAGCATACCTAGAAGACAATGACCTCCTGAGTGACCGACAGTATGGCTTTCGCCGGGGTCGGTCAACGGGAGATCTTCTAGTGTATGCTACGCATGTATGGGGTGAAGCCATAGAGAAGCACGGTGAAGCTCTTGCCGTATCTCTCGATAGGGTCTGGCATGCTAGCCTTATTGGTAAGTGTTCACGCGAAGTGTGACGTCACACCTTATTCGTCGGCAGGAGTCGACGCGAGCGCCCCTAGCGGCGAACAGTCCGCTCTTTGACGCTGTACGGAAGACACGTGTGGTCGCCCGTCGCTCCACGTTTTTTCACCTTTCATTGAATTCAAGGAACCTACCGGCCGGTACCTAATCCTTCGACAGTGATATTAAGTTCAGTGCAGTGCAAAGGACATTACCACGACCAGCTCATCTCAGCTCTGACCACAGTGCATCTCTCATCAGCCCACGTGAGTCTAATTTCTCCCATTCACCTCCCAAAGTCGAATGTGGCCGCTTACAACGGCTACATTTTCTGGTCCTTCGAACTTTTGAACCTAGATCCTGTGGATGAACGCTGTCCATAGCCCCTTTGACCACACCTAAGGAAGGAAAGTAGGTAGGTACCTACCTACCCACATTTTTTGCATTTTTATCTCGTCCCAAATACTCTGCCCGTTTCGTACAAGTATCGTATCTACAAACCAAGTACCTACCTATTGAGGTGTAAACTCGGCTCAATCATGTTATATTTACCTTAGAAGGAAGTCCCGTACCTACAAGTACCTACCACATCTCATTCTCATCCAGCGCATTCTCGAACTTTCTACATAAGTAGAACCTTGTTATAAACTCCCAACAATAATTCTCATTTAAAATAATACATACGTAAGTACAGTGAGTACGTAGGTATTTCCAGCTCGCCACTTATTTTTGTGAAGTAACGTTTTACTATTTGGTGTAAGGTTCAAAAGTGTATACCTATGTAAGAATAAGTGTTTGATTGCATTGTTATTGTCAGGCGTACCAAAAAGTACGTGCCTACCACAGAGTACTTTGTACATAGTGCCTACCTCTAGTAGGTACTGGTACAGCTGTTAGTCACTCGTTTCGTAGAAATAAGTAGTTTTATTTGTGAAGCTAGATTACATATTCTAAGTAGGTAGAGTAGAGTAGTATTTGAGTTGGTATTATTGTGCTGAAAGTGTAGTAGGCACATAAAACAAAAAGGTGCCCTATATAAAAAAATGTACACAAGGCGAAAAATAGTTCTTCATAATCAGGATTAATTTTTAAATTTAGTTTAGTTAACATATACACAGGGATTGATTATAGCTTGCTCGACACATCGGATATTTACTATACAGGGTGTCAAAAAAAACCACATATTTGCACTATACAGGGTGTCCAAAAAAACCACATATTTGCACTATACAGGGTGTCAAAAAAAACCACATATTTGCACTATACAGGGTGTCAAAAAAAACACATATTTGCACTATACAGGGTGTCAAAAAAAACACATATTTGCACTATACAGGGTGTCAAAAAAAACCACATATTTGCACTATACAGGGTGTCAAAAAAAATACTGTACAGGGTGTAATAAAACAATCTATAAATACAATTTTTTTTCTCTTGTTAAAAAGAAACAAAATGCCGACCATGTCTCAAGCTGCCATTTTTCGTGAGGCAGTAAAATCAATTACCCAGCTAAAGGAAATTTCCTCAGCTGTACTGGCTAAGGATACAAAAAAGTATTCTTTGGCAGACTTCACTGCTCGTTACACAAAACTGGAGGAGCACAAAACCAAGTTGCAGGACGTCTTCCACGAGATACTGGATGACGATGAACTATCAGATGAGTCCGAAAACACCTACACGAAAAACTACGACAACGCGATTACAGACTACAATGACATCTTAGTCGCGTTGAAAAATTGAGTGTAACCGCAGCTCTACCGGAGACTGCTCACCCCACCACTTCAGCCACACCTGCAACTGTTTTGCCCAAAATCGCCCTGCCGAAGTTCAGCTCAAAAATTGAAGACTGGCCTTCATTTATTGCTATTTTTAGGAGCCTCACTGATGACATGACCACCATTTCGGATGCAGTCAAGCTCCACTACCTGCTCTCGTGCTTATCAGGCGAGGTACGCAGTATGGTGTCCCACCTTCAGCTCACCAGCGAGAATTTCGCCGTAGCCATGGACATTCTGACTAGGCGTTACGAAAATCGTCGCGTCCTGATTGACCGGTTTGTGGACATCACCTTGGGGCTACCGAACATTCATGTGCGCTCCGATATCCGCACGCTCTTTCTAACTCCGCCTATTTCCGCGCAATGCGCCCTCAATAATCTTGATCTGCCCATGAAGAATAGCGACTATATGTTTGTATCCATAGTAGTAAGAAAACTTAAGGTTGAGCTCCGGACCCTCTTCGAACGTAAATATGGATCGCGCCAGACCCTACCCACTCTCAAAAATTTAGTCTCTTTTTTAGAAGAGCACGCGCGGTGTGTGGAAACTGAGTGGGCCAGCCCAACCTACTCACAGGTCACTCAGCACCCGCAACAGCCTGGCGAATATCGCAGGCAGTCCCCGGTTACTCCTCCTCGAGGCCCCCTAGACAGCCCGCATATCAACAATTGCGCCCCATGCCTTCAATTGGCAGTCGGTCGGACTGCCGCACCCCGACCCCAGCTCAGCATAGGCCGGTTTACTCCGCTCAACCATCAGCCCATCCTGCTACACTATCGCCTGCCCACAATATAACGACCAACCGACCCAAGGTCGGTGGGACTTCATTCAGGCCCGCAACCGCTGTCAACGCTGCCTGGGCCCTCATTATGAGAATGAGTGTAAATCCGCGAGGGCTTGCAAAGAATGTGGAGATGAAAGACACCACACATCCCTTCATAGATCCAGAGCTTCTTCCCCAGCTCATTCGTCCGCTCATCTCTTACCTCCTCATCTCAGAGAACAGCCCTGACAGCGCTCGGCTCATGAACACCAACATCCTTCGGCACACGCAGCACTGGTGAACCCATCACCTCAGAGCAACCCAAATGATCACTCGCGCTCGCGCAGTAGGTCTCGTGTAGGTAATCAACAATGACTACCTACAATAACAGAGCACTACGAAAACGAAGAAGATCAGCACACACGCTCACAATCCGTACACTCAACCCACACAAAGACATCTCAAACCCACGCCGCGATATCAGCTCAAACAATGAATCATTGTTGTTATAATTCTGCACAACTTGAAGAAAACATATCTAATACCCCAATTTTATTGCCTACCGTCTTACTAAAAATAGAAGACGTAAATGGCTAGTTTCACACAGCACGAGCCCTGTTAGATTGTGGTAGTATGCTAACACTTGGAACTCAGAGCACGGCCAGAATTTTAAATTTACCACAAAATCCAACTTCACTAAAAATCGCAGTAGTAGGAAACCACCACACACAGGATTCAAAGGCGTCAATAACAATAGTATGTCGACCTACACACTATGACACGCCTACGATTACGGCTAAGGCACATATTTTAAATAATGTTACTGGTTATCTGCCACTAGAAAAAGTCCCACACATTGCAACTATGAGAGGCCAGCCACCGATACCCTTGGCAGATCAGGAATACCATACACCAGCTCCGGTCGACCTCTTGTTGGGCTCCGACGTCCTCGGCCAAGTGCTGGACGGGACTAAGGTCTCGTTAGGCCCGGGGAAGCCTATAGCCTTCGGCACGATTTTTGCCTTCGCTTTGATAGGGCCCATTGAGAAATTATGTACTACACCTGAAAACCAGCCCCACTCAGTTCACATTATCAGCTCACAGCCAGAATCTGACGTATATGCTCACGAAATCTGTACAGGCCTTGAAAGGTTCTGGGAGTCAGAAGAACCCCAACACCGTACACAGATCAGCCCGTTACAAGAGCAATGCGAGGAGATTTTCCGCGCTACAACCACTCGAGAACCATCAGACCGCTATATTATGGTAACATTACCCTTTTTACCAGATGCGCCGACCTTGGGCAACATTCATGCTATTGCGCTACGTAGGTTTCTCAATCTTGAAAAGAAGCTTCAAGCTAATTCGGCCCTCAGCTCTAAATATGTTGACTTCATGAATGATTATATCAACCTAGGACATATGTCACCTTGTCACCCAAGTACCTTTGCGAAAAGGCCTCACTTCTATATTCCTCATCATTGCATATTCAAAACGGGATCAGACAAGCTACGAACTGTATTTGATGGTAGCAGTAAAAGCTCAAACGGCATCAGCCTAAATGATTGCCTGCACACAGGTCCAGCTCTCCAACAAGATATTGTTGACATTATTATGTCTTTCAGGACACATCCCGTAGTCTTCAGTACTGACATCAAAATGATGTTCAGAAACATACTCATCCACCCAGATCAAAGACAACATCAACTTATTTTATGGCGGTCGTCACCTGATCAGCCTCTGCTCACATATGCACTAAATACTGTCGCGTACGGTTTACGGTCTAGCCCGTACCATGCCATCCGCACTCTGCTCCAATTGGCTGATGACGAAGGCCATCGCTATCCGCAAGCTGCTCAGGTCCTACGCAAATCAATTTTCGTCGATGACATACTCTCCGGTCATGACTCTGTGGAGTCTGCTCAGGCGCTCCAAACAGAGTTGATTAACTTGCTCGCCCTAGGTGGCTTTCAGCTCAGTAAATGGACGTCAAACTCTCCCCAGCTCCTTGAATGCTTTTCAGATGACCAATGCGACATGCTTAAGGACTTTGACATCAGCCCAGAATCAAATTCCATTAAGGTACTCGGAATACAATGGATTCCTCAAATAGATGAGTTTACTTATCGCATCTCTCTCCTTCAACTATCCCTAATCACAAAGCGTTCTATTCTCAGCACAGTAGCATCGCTTTATGACCCCAACGGTTGGGCTACACCAGTCATCATTCGCGCAAAGCTTCTATTACAGAATTTGTGGCGTTTGAAACTGGGATGGGATGAACCCATTCCCGGAGAAGTTCACACAGAGTGGCAACACATCTCACAGGATCTCCGTCAACTCTCAAATCTTCGCTTACCTCGGCACATTTGCAAATATAAGCCCACGTCCACTTACTCGTTTCACGGGTTCGCCGACGCATCGGAGGCTGGTTATGGCGCTGTCATTTACCTTCATGAGCTCGAGGCCAATGGACTCTCATCACCCGTCTCTTAATATTTATTTGCCATTGGTATACATATCTCCCTTAAAGACATGTATGAAACATATTCGTAACTATCATGCTGCTGATTACGGCGAAATTAACTTTGAACTTAATAAAATTGATTGGTACCTTTTCTTTAATGCCCTTTGTTAAGAAGATTCTGTCTCCAAATTCTATAATTTGCTTAATGATTTAATTTTAAAGTTTGTTCCATTACGGTCTCAAAGATATTCAACTACTAAACCAGTATGGTATACAAAGTCATTAATAAAATTACTAAATGAAAAACAAAAATATCACAGACTTTGGAAACAGTATGGTAATCCACTGGATTACAATAGTTTTTCCATACTACCTAAAAGAGCGTTTCAATTGGAACGTAAGTGTTACAACAAATATTTAGAATATTCTGAATCGAAAATAAATACTCACCCTAAATTTATTTGGTCCTTTGTAAAGTCAATATTTCCTAATAATGGTTTACCACAAACTATGCATTACAATAATCATTCATCTAGTGACGGTGCGGAGATTTGTAATCTATTCAATGTCCATTTTCATTCGGTGTTTGAGCCTTCGTCGGTACGTAGCCCTGCATATTTTAACGATTTGAATTCGCTAGATCAAGCTGTGTTTGATTTACATACTATTGAAATATCGGAATCCACCGTTTTTAAACATTTACAATCATTGAACACCAATAAAGGAGCAGACCCTGATGGTGTGCATCCTCTGCTCATTCGTAATTGTGCTTCTAGTCTGGCTTTGCCTCTTACAATTATATACAAAAAATCAATTAGCGAAGGTATCATGCCGAACATATGGAAACAAGCTCTAGTAACCCCTATACCCAAAGGTACCTTTAGTCAGGATATTCGAAATTACCGTCCCATTTCCAAATTGTGTCAGTTTGGCAAAATTTTGGAAAAAATAGTCACTGTACAGATATTTAATACAGTCTATCCACATATAAGTCCAAATCAGCATGGGTTCTTTAAAGGTCGTAGTGTTGAAACTAATTTAATAAATTTCACTGATATATTATTAAATGCACTTAACAAGGGTCACCAAGTTGACGCCGTGTGTACCGACTTCGCAAAAGCATTTGACAAAATTTGTCACAATACTTTAATTAAAAACTAAGGCTTCTCGGCATACACGGCGATCTCCTCCGCTGGGTGAAATCTTATGTAGAAAATAGGAGTCAAGCTGTAGCACTTGGAGGTTTTTTCACATTTAGGTCCTTTGCTTTTTATTCTTTATATTAACGATATTGACAATATTGCTAAACATTCAAATATGTTGCTTTACGCAGACGACACAAAGATATTCAGAATTATCCGTAATGTTGAGGACTGTGAACAACTTCAATCCGATCTTGCTAATTTTGAATCATACTGCCACAACAATAAATTGTATCTCAATATTGACAAGTGTCAAGTAATAACTTTCTCCAAAAATACTAAACCAATAGTCTATAATTACACTCTGTGTAACAATAATTTGACACGAGAACACAAGTAAGGGACCTAGGAGTCATCATAGATTCAAAGTTAACTTTTGTACCACATCTTGACAAAGTTTTAAATAAGGCATTCAGGCAGCTAGGCTTTATTTTAAGAATATTAAAACCTTTTAAAAATGCTTGTACGTACAAGCATAGCTACGTTAGAAGCAATCTGGAGTTTGCTTGTAGTGTATGGCGTCCTTTTTACAGTATACACATAGAAAGAATTGAGAGATTACCGAGGAAGTTCGTGAAGGCTTTGGATTATCGTACTGGTGGTTTTTACAACGATTATGAATCTTCGGCAAGGAGACATAGGGTCGAAAACCTGGAGCAGCGTCGCAATTATCTTGATTCGGTAACCTTGTATAAATTATTGAACAACATTACGGATTCACCCACATTATTGCAAAAAAATTCTTTTAGAATACCATGTCAACGCGAAAGAAATTGTCGTAAGAAGATGCTATTTCTTTCAGATGTTAGTAAAAAGTGTTTTGTTAATAATAGTTTCATTCGTCGAACTTGTAAGTTTTATAATGATCACCTTATGGATGTGGATATGTTTTCTTCTTCTTTGTACAACTTTAAGCGTCAAGTAAAAACTAAACTCCTTTTCTCTTTTTAAATCTCTGTACTTGTAACCTCTTTGACTAGTTTGGTTTCTTCTATTAAATTCTTATTAATTGTTCTGTTAAATGTTTATCGTGCATCGTCCACAGCGATGGCTTTTTGTAAATTAATATAGTACTTTAACAATTAAGGAAACTATAGGTCTATATTGAAGTAAGACGTTTCTCGTTAAGTCTAGTATGTTACGTAACGCGAAACTTATGAAGACGTACTTTTGCATATTTGTGTGCCTCTCAACAAAGGCAGTTCATTTGGAAGCCGTCTCAGCTCTTACCACGGAAGCCTTGTTCGCGGCATTACAACGATTCATATCACGGCGCGGTACCCCGGTTCTTATTAGATCCGATTGTGGCACAAATTATGTAGGCGCCAGGAATCAGCTCGTCGAAGTTTAAAACTTTCTCATTACAAATAATGATGCAATCACACACAAACTTGCTAACCAGCACATAACCTGGTTGCTGAACCCCCCAACGGGGCCCTGGTTCGGCGCCTTACATGAAATTAACGTTAAATCTACGAAACAGTTGCTTTATCGTGTAATTGGTGAACAACACCTCACTTTTGAGGAATTCTTGACACTTCTGGCCCGAATCGAAGCGGTACTCAACTCCAGAGTTCTTTGTCCACTTTCATCTGACCCCTCGGACTTTGAACCCTTAACCCCCGGACATTTTACTATAGGCCGTCCGCTCACTGCTCTGCCCGAGCCGTCCTTTGATGATAGGCCACTATCCGCTCTAAAAAACGTTTCCAGCTCACACAAGCTCTTTCCTAGCGCTTTTGGACACTGTGGACAAGATCCTACCTCCATACCCTTCAAACCCGCTCCAAATGGCTCTCCCCTTCCTCACCTCCTAAAGTTGGCGAACTTGTGCTCATCAAAGAAGATGATCTGCCGCCGCTCCAGTGGAGACTGGGACGAATTACCCGCACAATACCAGGAAAGGATGGAGTGATCCGAGTTGAGGATTTGGACACAGCCCATGGGCATCTGCGCAGACCTGTACTCAAGATAGCCAGGTTGCCGTTGGATTCAGCTCAGGAAGAGGCTCTTTTACGGGCCCCCCAGGATGTTCACGCGAAGCGTGACGTCACACCTTATGTCGGCAGGAGTCGACGCGAGCGCCCCTAGCGGCGAACAGTCCGCTCTTTGACGCTGTACGGAAGACACGTGTTGTCGCCCGTCGCTCCACGTTTTTTCACCTTTCATTGAATTCAAGGAACCTACCGGCCGGTACCTAATCCTTCGACAGTGATATTAAGTTCAGTGCAGTGCAAAGGACATTACCACGACCAGCTCATCTCAGCTCTGACCACAGTGCATCTCTCATCAGCCCACGTGAGTTCCAATTTCTCCCATTCACCTCCCAAAGTCGAATGTGGCCGCTTACAACGGCTACAGTAAGCTTCCTTCTTACGGACTGCCTACTGGTTTGTGCAACTGGATATCTGACTTCCTGAGGGAACGGTTCATTCGGGTGATCGTTGATGGCTGCTCGTCTGACCTATTGGCTATTGATGCCGGGGTACCTCAGGGCTCAGTTCTCTCCGCAACTTTGTTTTTGCTGCACATAAACGATCTGCTGAAACCCGGTATATTTGGGTATGCAGACGACAGCACGGTTGCGGAGAGATACTTGTCTAGTGCTCGAGCTAGGGGTCCGGATATACTATCTCAGCGAGAGGCCATGATTGATTGGTCAACCTAACACTCAAGGCAGTCTCTGACTGGGGCGATGCCAATCTTGTTAGGTTTAATGCCTCTAAAACGCAGGCGTGTCTATTTACTGCAAAAAGGAGACCTTTTACCCTGACTCCTACTTTCCGAGATGAATCTTTTCAGATTTCCGACCATCTTGAGCTCCTTGGCGTAGATTTAACATCCGATCTGAATTTCGGGAGATACATTGAATCCAAGGCAAAAACGGCAGCCAAAAAGCTTGGTATCCTCTCGAAGGTGAGACTTTACTTCACACCAGAGCAGCTTCTAATATTATACCAAGCTTAAGTTCGGTCATGTATGGAGTACTGCTCTCACTTATGGGACGGATCGGCTCGTTACCAGCTAGATGCCTTGGATTCTATCGACCGACGCGCTAGGGACTCATCGGCGACGAGGAACTTGTATCAAACAGGCTCCAAAGCCTCGAGCATCGCCGCAAAGTCTATCGGTGTTCTACAGGATTCATTTCGGAGAGTGTGCCCTGGAGCTTCACAACCTCATTCCCCCCCTCTCCATTTCATTATCGGACGACCAGGCGCGGAGGGCGGTTCCACCCCTATGTCTTCAATGTTCCACCTTTACGCACGAAGCGTTTTGTGGAATTCCCTTCCGGCGTCTGTATTCCCCGATTCGTATAATTTAGGAATCTTCAAGACGAGAGTGAATAGGCACTATTTGAGCTTGCGAGTTACATCCTCGGCTGCATCGGCACTTACCATCAGATGAGGTGCAGCCAAACGCACTCAAATTTTTAATAAAAAAAAAGATTAACATATGGTGGCAACCCTATAAAATCAATATAGGAGAATTTTCAGAAAACCGTTTGGAGACATGCGTATAATATTGGCCCATCCATGAAAACTCGTGAAGCATGCATACGAGTATGTAATGAAAGTTCGTGAACAATTCAAAGAATCTACGAAATGCAGACAACGAAACCTTTGAGAGTAAATAGTTGAAGGCTTTGAATTGAAAGGAGAACTTACTGAACTCTCTAAAAAAGAATGAAATTAAAGCAAAATTAAAAAAAGCCCACGAGCGACGACGAGTGAACGTTATTTAAAAAGTATTAAATAACTTTTTGAAGTCCCCCGACTAGAGGGTAATAAGAAATAAAAGATACATTTTTAAAAATTCAAGAAAATCCGTTGGGAACTGCCATTCTCTGCTCTGAAATAAATCGAATATACGCAACTTTACGAGTTTGACTGATACAGTATGTAAACTTATGTAGTTTTCAATCAATATCAATTGCTATATTTAACCTGAAATTTGGGACAAAGAATGCGATGGCAGGCCCGACGGATTTTCTTGGATTTAAAAAAATATATCTTTCGCTTCTGATTTCCCTCTAGCCTGGGGACTTTAAAAAAATATTTAATCCTTTTCAACCGACTTTAAAAAAGAGAGAGATTCTCAATTCGACAGTATATTGTTTTTGTATGTTTGTAACGCTATATCTCCGCAGATTGTGAACCGATTTTCAAAATTATTTTTTTATTCGAAAGAGTACTCCCGAGGGAGTCCCATTGTCACCAAGTCAGGATCTGATGATGGGATCCCAGGGAAATCGAGGGATACCTTCAAAATTTATAGGCACGTATTACGTTTTTCACATGTTTTCTAAAGCTATTAAAGTATTTGCGTCTGGTAGTCATCATTTCATGTTGATGAGCTGATGAAGGAAGGTACAACTCAACGGTTAGGAGTTAGAGGATAATTTATTAAATATTGTACGTAGATAGATACGTAGGTACGCATAGACCGATAGTTGTATTCTTTCAGGTTATTCAGATGAGCTGATGATGGAAGATTTAACTCCTTAACTTTCATGCTGCTGAGATGATGATTGAAGCCACAGGACTAAGCTCTGTATCTGTTAATGAAACACATGCATTATGATTTGATGATTCTTATGCCAAGTAGGTTATTGGGTTTAACACTGCTTGATAGATAGCATTATCACTAAAAATAAAGAAAATAAAAATTACTGTTTAAAATAAAGTTTATGCTAATACTTTTCTCAGATTACTATCTTAATATATATAAATCTCGTGTCACAATGTTTGTCCTCAATGGACTCCTAAACCACTTAACCGATTATAATAAAATTCGCACACCATGTGCAGTTCGATCCAACTTGAGAGATAGGATAGTTTAAATCTCAAATTATAGACTCCTCCTAAACGGCTGGACCGATTTCGCTAATTCTTTTTTTGTCGAGTTCGTTATTGTCAGGAGAAGGTTCTTATGTAGGGTAGGGTAGGGTAGGGTAGTGTAGGGTAGGGTAGTGTAGTGTAGGGTAGTGTAGGGTAGTGTAGTGTAGGGTAGGGTAGTGTAGTGTAGTGTAGGGTAGGGTAGTGTAGTTTAGTGTAGGTTAGGGTAGGGTAAGGCAGTGTAATGTAATGTAAGGCGGTACGTAGTTCGCCGGGACAGCTAGTACTCTTATAATTTTTATCCACAAATAAGTGAGCCGACACGAATAACTCTTACTTCAAAAACATGTATTGACAATTTCTTATGCAATTTTAGCAACGTAAGTACTAAAGTCCACGAACTTGCAATAGGATCCGACCATACTGCCCAAACTCTAACTTTCAAAATGCACCGAAAGCTTACTCTTCCATTTTGGTATGTTTACAAGAGAGATTTTTCAGAGAGTAACCTTATGAAATTTTTAGAATGTCTGAGCAAACATACTTTTTCTGACGTATTTACACAGACTAATGTTAATCATGCGTATGACCAATTTATCGATTTATACAAGCTGTTTTATGATTTATGTTTTCCTTTAAGACGAATCAAAATTAAAAAAGAAATAAAGCACAGGTGGATTACTCGGGGAATCAGAGTATCAAGTAAAATAAAAAGAAAACTATATTTAGATTACAAACTAAAGGGAAGAGTTGATAAGAAAAAAAAATACGAAAGCTATAATTCATTGTTAAGGAAATGTGTTAGAACGTCTTTAAGAAACATTAATCAAAAGTACTTAGAAAAGGCAGATAATAAGTGCAAAGCAGCATGGAATATAATTAAAAATTCTTCTGGCACTTGTTCTTTTCCTGAATTCATAACAAAAATAGATAATAATGGAGAGTTAATCACAGAGCCTCAAAAGATTGCGTCTAGTTTTAACGACTATTTTATTGATTCTTTACCTCCAACGCCTGATATCAACAATAAAGAAGTCTGCAGACATTTAGATAGTAATACATCGACAATGTTTATTGTTCCCATACATCAGGAAGAAATATTGAAAGCTATTAGAACCTTAAAAAATTCTGAATCTGTAGGTTATGATGAAGTATGTACTCGTATAATAAAAGAGACTGGTATCTTTATCTCAGAAGTTTTAACTTATATTATAAATTTATCAGTAGAGCAGGGAATATTGCCAAATAAGCTAAAATTATCAATAATTAAACCACTATTTAAGAAAGGCGACCGTGATAAACTAAACAATTACCGACCTGTTACATTAATATCAATATTTTCAAAAATTTTTGAACGTATCCTTTTTAATAGGCTTATTATTTTTTCAGACAAACACAACATAATTAACAATGAACAGAATGGTTTTCGTAAAGGTAGGTCGACAAATTATGCAATCTATCAGTTGATGCGCAGTGTTTATGAATGTGTAGATAAAAAAAATCAATGTATCTGCTATTTTTACTGATATGTCGAAAGCCTTCGACTGTGTCAATCATGAGTTGCTTTTATCAAAACTAGTGAAATATGGAATTCGAGGAAATTCACTAAACTGGTTACGATCATATTTAGAGGGACGGTACCAGTGTACAGAGATAAAAAACTTATGTAATAAAACTAACACAGTTGTATGCAAGAGGTCAGGTTTTAGGATAAATAACAAAGGCGTTCCACAAGGAAGTATACTAGGGCCGCTGCTTTTCTTGTTCTACATAAATGACCTTCCCAAAAGTACTAAAGAACAGACAGTTTTGTATGCTGATGACAGTACAGTTATCGTAAAATCTGACTCTCAATTTGAACATGAAGATGATGTGAATGTCGCTTTGGTGAACATAATAGAGTGGATGAAAAATAATGGACTGCAGATAAACTTATCAAAAACTAACGTTATGCAATTTCATTCCTTTCATAAAACGCCTTTGGATATAACTGTAGCATATAATTCTAAAAAAATAGATGTAGTGAACGAATATAAATTCTTGGGTATAATTATTGACAGCCACTGTAGTTGGAAAGCACACATAAAAAATCTCTGTGATCGATTGTCACGTTTTGTGTATCCCTTAAGAAATATTGCCCGTACTACATCGGAGCAAGCAGGGTTAGTGGCTTACTTTGGATATGTACAGTCAGCTTTGACTTACGGTCTCATATTTTGGGGTAACTCAACAGATTTTGTGGATGCTTTCAAAATACAAAAACGATGTGTTCGAGCTCTTTGTGGGCTATCTCAAAGAGATTCATGTAAACCACTCTTTGTTAAGTACAAAATATTGCCTCTGCCTTGCCTATATATTAAAGAAGTTGCAATGTTTGTAAAAAAACACATATTCCTGTATGAGTCAGTCAATATATACAATAGAAATTTAAAACATAATAATAGACTTTTACATTCGTGTAGTTATCGTACAACATTGTATCAAAAAAGTTTTTACTCAATGGCAGTGCAAGTATACAATATGGTTCCGGAATGCATAAAGCAGTACGATGAGAATCGTTTCAAATCGGCTATCAGTGCTTGGCTAGCGACTAGACAATTTTACAGTGTACATTTTTTTTTGGATAATAAGGGAAAACTTTAGCATTTACTTCAGCATAACAATATGAAATAAATTAATTATATTTTTACTACTTGACTGAAGATTTATGTGTAATATTATGAGAGTTTTGACATTTAATTAATTAATTATATTTTTACCACTTGACTGAAGATTAATTGTGTAATATGTATTATGAGAGTTTTGCCATTTAATTCATTGACTTCTAATTAATTTAGTTATTTAAGAAAATGACATTGTACACCTCATAAGGTAAGCCATGGCAGAAGTTTTTTTAATTACATGTAAGACCTTTTTACATACCTATGGTTATGCAAAAAATGAATTTGAGTTTGAAAAAAAACTAAAAACCGACTTCAAAATGAAATTCACTCAAAAGTATGAAATAATATTATTATACTTAAACACACGACATAAACCAACAATAACGAAATCAAAGGTGGGTACGAATTAAATTCTTTTTTTTTTGAGGTTGGTACCAGCACACAGTTACTCACGTATCAAATGTTTTAGATTCAATGGTTTGCTGACACCGACCTAACAAAAATTTTGAGCCTCTAATTTAATTCGTACCCGCCTTTGATTTCGTTATTGTTGGTTAATGTTGTGTATTTAAGTATAATAATATTATTTCATACTTTTGAGTGAATTTTATTTTGAAGTCGGTTTTTAGTTTTTTTAACTTTCATTTTTTCAATTACGTTTTAACACTCGTCGTGGTTTCCGTATGGCTCACGGCTTAGAGTAGGGCCATCCTATCTTTTCCACTTAGGTGTCGTAAGAGTCTACTAAGGGACTTGAACTGGAGAATGGGCAGCAGTGTCCTTCCGCGAACTGCAGTCGACCTGCAACTGCGATCGCCAACCCGCCTGCCAAGCGTGGCGTTAAGTAACGGTCAGTGGCGGTCAAGGTAACGGCGGGGCATGGGGTGCGAAGAATCCCCGGCAGATGCCAGGCTACCAAACCAAAAGACCGCTGGCCCTGGCAAAACTCGAGGAAGAACTGAGCAGGTTACGATGGAATATCGTAGGATTGTGTGAAGTCTGAATCTCTACTTCCGGGAGGGCGACCAACTGTCCCAGGGCGGTGTCCGGTTTCTAGTCCACAACTCCCTCATCAACAATGTGGTCCGGATCGAGAGTGTTTCGACGAGGGTGCGTACCTTATACTCAGAATCAATAAACGGTATTCGCTGAAGGTCATACAGGTGCATGCACCGACCGCGGAACACCCCGACGACGAAGTGAAGATCCTATATGAGGATATCTCTAGAGCGTTACATAATAGCTTCCAGATCCAATACACCGTTGTTATGGGGGACTTTAACGCGAAACTGGGCAAACGAAGTGATGGTGAGCTGAGAGGGGGGCAATTTGGAAATGGAGATAGGAATGCACGTGGTTGCATCTCGACGGCGTAACAAGGAATGAGATTGACTTCATCTTGTCGACAAGGAAGCAAATATTCAATGATGTCTCTGTGATCAATTCAGTCATAACAGGAAGCGATCACCGGATGGTAAGAGGCACATTGAAACTAGAAACCGAGCTAGAAAGATGTCGACTGATAAAGTCTGCGCTCCGACCACCTCCTATCAAGCACCAAAACCCCGAGAGCTTTCAGCTAAAGTTGAATAATCGCTTTGAATTGCGAAGAATCGTGGAAATTGTCCTAACGGATTTCTAAAAGCCGTCGTTCAAACAGTACCAAAAAATCTCGGAATTCACCAGCAACCTCATGGAAGATGATGCAGATTGATTTTGCAGTCCTCTGAAGACGCTACTCAGTATCGAACTAAACAGGCAGATCTCTAAGTCCCTGACTCGCGATTTACGCCATTATAATACAAATTGTATTAAAGAGGCGATTGAGAACAACAAAGTTTCAAAAATGTTTGCGAGAGATCTGTCTGTTGAACAAAACCAAACCAACTGACCAAGCTGAAGACTGAGGATGGCAGGATCATTTCGTCTAAGACTGAGTTGCTGGGAGAAGTTGAGAAGTTCTACGGACAATTCTCGAAACTTATCCGGCTGCAGCGAGGGGTGAGACAGGGAGACGTCATATCTCCGAAACTGTTTACCGCCCCCTGGAACATGTTTTTAAGCTTTTGGACTGGGGTGGGCTCGGCATCAATATCAACGGCGAGTACATCAGCCACCTTCGATTTGCTGACGATATCGTGGTAATGGCTGAGACTGTGGACGACTTAGGCACAATGCTGGATATCCTCAGTAGAGCCTCTCAATACTTAGGTCTTAGAATGTCAAACGTCCGTGTCGCACCTACTCTTCACTCGAAGTTGTTGCCGAATATGTGTACCTGAGACCACCGGTTCAGTTGGGTAGGTTCAACTTTGAGAAAGAGATCAATCGTCGAATCCAACTCAGCTGGGCAGGGTTCGGGAAGCTTCGCAATATCTTCACGTCCCAAATACCGCGTGTGTGTTGCCAGTGATGACATACGGAACTGAGATATGGTCGCTTACTATGGGCCTCATAAGAAGGCTCAAGGTCACCCAAAGGCCAATGGAGCGTGCTATGCTCGGAGTTTCTCTGCGTGATCGAATCAGAAACGAGACCAAAGTAACCGACATAGCTTTCAGAATTGCTAAACTTAAGTGGCAGTGGGCGTTGGCGATCGCGCACCGTAAAACGTAGCGTAGGCAGGCCTCCCACTCGGTGGACCGATAACCTGGTAAGGGTCGCGGGAAGCCTCTGGATGCGGGCAGCGCAGAACCGGTCGTCGTGGAATTCCTTGGGGGACCTATGTCCAGCAGTGGACGTCCTTCGGCTGATATGATGACCCGTCGTGGGCTTTTTCAGATTTTTAATTTAGCTTTAGTGCATTTTTTTACGAGGTGCTATGTAACCTATCTACCTCCCTTTATATATCTCAGGGCCTAACCCAAGATTTATTAATTTAGATTTCGCGGATTTTGTTAGTGAATAGCAAGGATCCGCTCGCTTTGCTGGAGATGATGTATCTCGGGCGGGGGCTGTGGGACACACGTACGTACAGATACAGAAACATCGGTCGATAAAAACGCAGCTGTGTGCAAAAGGACGCGGGACGAAGTATCGCAATAACGCTTGCGATATTATCGACCGTCACGACGCACCTGTGTGTGAGAGCCTTTAAATGTGTATACTAATTGTCTCATGTGTAGAGAGCCTTTAAATGTGTATACTAATTGTCTCATGTGTAAATGATCTTTTTGTTTTAGGGTTCGACATATATTAAATGTGACAAGAGAAATAGACAACTTCTTCCCTGGCGTGTTCGACTATCTGAACGTGAGAGTGTACGACGACGACAAGACGGACCTGTTGAAACATTGGGACAATACATTCAAGTACATAAACAAGGCCAGGAACGAGGGCTCCAAGGTTCTCGTCCATTGCAAGATGGGCATCAGCAGGTCGGCCTCGGTGGTCATTGCGTACGCGATGAAGGCGTACAACTGGAACTTTGACAGAGCGCTGAAACACGTAAAGGCGAAGAGGAGCTGCATCAAGCCCAACAACAACTTCCTGAACCAGCTCGAGACGTACCAGGGGATACTCGACGCAATGAAGAACAAGGAGAAACTGCAGAGGTCCAAGTCTGAAACTAACCTCAAGGCACCCAACGCGGTTACGAAGGCCGAGAGCAAGGCCACGGAGCCGACGCCGCTGGTGCTGGCGCTGACGGGCTCCTACTGCGGGCGGCCGCGCTCGTGGGCGCCCGACTCGGAGCTGGCGGGCGCGCTGCTGCCGCCCACCTCCGTGTCGCTGGAGAACCTCGCCTCCGAGACGCGCCATATGCTCATGCCCTGCGCCAGCGGCAGCTACAGCGTCTCGCCCAACCAGATCATCCGCCTCAAGGAGCAGGGCGCGCTCTCCGTCAAGCACATAGTCAGCGAGATCGAGAGCGCCGCCGGCAGCGAGCGCCGCCTCCCCGACCTGGCCAGGCGGGCGCAGCGGGCGCACCTCGGCGGTCAGGGCGAGCCGCCCGACGCGTCCTGCGGCTCCGCGGGTCTGGCGGGTCTGGCGGCGCCAGCAGAGGCGAGCGGGAAACCCCCGCAAACTTCGCCTGCACGTCATTTATGTCACAAATGCCCCCAATCCAATGTTGAGGCTGATGAGATACACACTTGGGACCCTGGGGAGGCCCAGGTGCCCAGAGGCGAGGAGAATCGCAAAATTAGCAGCATTGACATTATAGTGAAAAGTGACAGTGGAATTGTAGATGTAAAAACTAATAAAACTAGTGACGCTCTTTGTAACTCGTTGGAACGCAACTTGGATTTAGAAGAGTTGCCGCCGAGCCGGCAGAACTCGTGCAGCTCGTTTGACGGCGCCGCGGGGCCGGACCTGTCGCGCCACTCCTCCTGGGGCCCGTGCGACACGCGCGCCGCACGCTCCCCCCAGAGCGACGCCCGGCCCGCCACCATCGGCGAGCACGCGGAGCCCCGCGCGCGCCGCCCCGAGCGTGCGTCCGCCACCATCGCTGATAACGAGCGAAAATTTAACGAAACGTGTGCCATACTAGAGGAGCTCGCCAATGCCGCCGCACGCATGGAGCGCGCGCGCTCGCGGGGCGCGTCCACGTGGAGCGGCCGCCTGTCCGCCTCCGCGCCCGCGGCCACGTGGCTGCGCGCCGGACCGCGCCGCCGCCGCCTCGCCGCCGCCTCGCACGGCGACCTGCCGCGCGCGCCCGCCTCCCTCGCCTCCCCCGCCTCCCCCGCCGCGCTCGCCTCCCCCGCCTCGCCCGCCTCCGCTGTCGGCATCGTCCGGAATCTCAAGAAGGAGTTCGAGGCCCGCTCGGAGAGCGACGCGCCGCGCCCGGCGAGGGCGGGCTCGCGCGCGCCCGGCGCCGGGGAGGGCCGCGACCGCGCAGCCGCCTCGCCGCCGCCGCCGCCGCCGGAGGATCTGTCGGTGCGCGTGCTGGTGGGCCGTTACGACCAGCCGGGGCGCGAGTGCACGAGCAACAAGTGTCGGCTGGGGGGCGAGGGCGCGCGCTCGCTGCGCAACTCCTTCTGCGGCGCCGTGCGCGGGGAGCGGCCGCCGCCCGCGCCCCCCGCGGCCCCCGCGCCCGGCCCCTTCGTGCCCCCCGCGGACTACTCCAGTGTAGTTGTATCAACTGTGATGTCGAAAGCTCAAAACAAAAAACAATTGCAACACGGGAAGACCCATCCGTTGACGAGGCTCAACTTGAATCGGTCGAATAATAGATGTTCAAATTCTGTATATAATACTATGTAGAACAATTTGTTTTTATTTATTATGATTTATGAATTCTTGCCAAACTCGATATTTTAACTTTCTAGAGTTTTATATACTATTTACAAAGTGAAATCACTGTGTATTTGTCCATCACGTAAAAATGTATAAACTGCTGTTTGTGCGTCGCGACATGTTCAATGAGAGAATAAATTCAATACAACTGATGTACAATTATTATCTGTCTGTTTATTGTGTTGGCTTGGCGTTCTTGTCTAACTGTAGCGCACGCCCGCCGCGGCGCTGTCCGTGCGGCGCGGGCGGCGCGGGCGGCGCGGGCGGCGCGGGCGTCACCCGAAGTCGACAGTCTGCATCCTCTTGCCGGTGACGAACACCACTTTGGGCACGCTCTGCACTTCACTCACTCTCCGGTACGTCTTCTCCGGCTCCTTGCTGACCTTCCGCCGCACCGCGCCGAAGTCGAAGCAGTACACGGCGCCCGGGTTGTTGCGGATCGCGCACTCCGTCTGCAAATGTCAATGCGATACTTGAAATGCCACCTCGTTGTATCGATCTGCAATTCCACGTGGCTGCTTGTAATTTTTTTTTGACAGGTCATAGACCAAAGCTTTCATCATTATTAGCCGAAGGACGTCCACTGCTGGAAAAAGGCCACCCTCAAGGATTTCCACGACGACTGGTTCTGCGCTGCCCGCATCCAGCGGCTTCACGGAAAATCTTTTAACCAAAGCTTTCATTCAACGGAAATAACTGTTCAAATGAAGCGAGAGCCGCCTGACTGCACCTCCCGAGAAACCCACGCTGTGACTGTGACTGTGCTGTGACAGAGCTGGGGGTGAGCCGCCCGTACGTTTGTGTGACTTGTACTATTCAAACCCACGCTGTGACTGTGACTGTGCTGTGACAGAGCTGGGGGTGAGCCGTCCGTACGTTTGTGTGACTTGTACTATTCAAACCCACGCTGTGACTGTGACTGTGCTGTGACAGAGCTGGGGGTGAGCCGTCCGTACGTTTGTGTGACTTGTACTATTCAAACCCACGCTGTGACTGTGACTGTGCTGTGACAGAGCTGGGGGTGAGCCGTCCGTACGTTTGTGTGACTTGTACTATTCAAACCCACGCTGTGACTGTGACTGTGCTGTGACAGAGCTGGGGGTGAGCCGTCCGTACGTTTGTGTGACTTGTACAATTCAAACCCACGCTGTGACTGTGACTGTGCTGTGACAGAGCTGGGGGTGAGCCGTCCGTACGTTTGTGTGACTTGTACTATTCAAACCCACGCTGTGACTGTGACTGTGCTGTGACAGAGCTGGGGGTGAGCCGTCCGTACGTTTGTGTGACTTGTACAATTCAAACCCACGCTGTGACTGTGACTGTGCTGTGACAGAGCTGGGGGTGAGCCGTCCGTACGTTTGTGTGACTTGTACTATTCAAACCCACGCTATGACTGTGACTGTGCTGTGACAGAGCTGGGGGTGAGCCGTCCGTACGTTTGTGTGACTTGTACTATTCAAACCCACGCTGTGACTGTGACTGTGCTGTGACAGAGCTGGGGGTGAGCCGTCCGTACGTTTGTGTGACTTGTACTATTCAAACCCACGCTGTGACTGTGCTGTGACAGAGCTGGGGGTGAGCCGTCCGTACGTTTGTGTGACTTGTACTATTCAAACCCACGCTGTGACTGTGACTGTGCTGTGACAGAGCTGGGGGTGAGCCGTCCGTACGTTTGTGTGACTTGTACTATTCAAACCCACGCTGTGACTGTGACTGTGCTGTGACAGAGCTGGGGGTGAGCCGTCCGTACGTTTGTGTGACTTGTACAATTCAAACCCACGCTGTGACTGTGACTGTGCTGTGACAGAGCTGGGGGTGAGCCGTCCGTACGTTTGTGTGACTTGTACTATTCAAACCCACGCTGTGACTGTGACTGTGCTGTGACAGAGCTGGGGGTGAGCCGTCCGTACGTTTGTGTGACTTGTACTATTCAAACCCACGCTGTGACTGTGACTGTGCTGTGACAGAGCTGGTGGTGAGCCGTCCGTACGTTTGTGTGACTTGTACTATTCAAACCCACGCTGTGACTGTGACTGTGACTGTGACAGAGCTGGGGGTGAGCCGTCCGTACGTTTGTGTGACTTGTACTATTCAAACCCACGCTGTGACTGTGACTGTGCTGTGACAGAGCTGGTGGTGAGCCGTCCGTACGTTTGTGTGACTTGTACTATTCAAACCCACGCTGTGACTGTGACTGTGCTGTGACAGAGCTGGGGGTGAGCCGCCCGTACGTTTGTGTGACTTGTACTATTCAAACCCACGCTGTGACTGTGACTGTGCTGTGACAGAGCTGGGGGTGAGCCGTCCGTACGTTTGTGTGACTTGTACTATTCAAACCCACGCTGTGACTGTGACTGTGCTGTGACAGAGCTGGTGGTGAGCCGTCCGTACGTTTGTGTGACTTGTACTATTCAAACCCACGCTGTGACTGTGACTGTGCTGTGACAGAGCTGGGGGTGAGCCGTCCGTACGTTTGTGTGACTTGTACTATTCAAACCCACGCTGTGACTGTGACTGTGCTGTGACAGAGCTGGGGGTGAGCCGTCCGTACGTTTGTGTGACTTGTACTATTCAAACCCACGCTGTGACTGTGACTGTGCTGTGACAGAGCTGGGGGTGAGCCGTCCGTACGTTTGTGTGACTTGTACTATTCAAACCCACGCTGTGACTGTGACTGTGCTGTGACAGAGCTGGGGGTGAGCCGTCCGTACGTTTGTGTGACTTGTACTATTCAAACCCACGCTGTGACTGTGACTGTGACTGTGCTGTGACAGAGCTGGTGGTGAGCCGTCCGTACGTTTGTGTGACTTGTACTAGTTGTACTATTCAAACCTAAAGTAAAGTTAAACAGTGGCGCCAACCAACTCACAACTTTCATGTTGATGTCCACGACTCTCAGTATGTCGCCGTCGGAGCCCCCGCACACCATCAGGTTGGTCCGCGGCACCAGCTTCCCGCAGTACAGCTTGGACTGGTAGCTGTCGGGTTCCACCGTCTCTATCAACTTGCACGATCCGTAGTCCCACAACTGGATACTGTCTTTCTCTTGCCATGAACAGGTCAGAATCTGAGATTAGATCAACCGTTTTGTTTAAACCTCGAATGCCAGTTGCTTCACGAGCAGCTCTTCTCAATACTGTAGTATTTGTAACAAGGACTTTGAAAATGATTGGTTTAGGGATCCGGTTTCGATAGGGGAAGCAGCTGTGCTGACTGCTGTTCAGATCGACAGGTTTATTTATACGATATTTTTATTTTATTTCTTAACTAGTACCCAGTTGTAGACCCTTCATCATCATATCAGCCGAAAATCATCCACTGCTGGACAAAGGCCTCCCCCAAGGATTTCCACAACGACCGGTCCTGCGCTGCCCGCATCCATGGGCTTCTCGCGATCTTCATCAGGTCGTCTGTCCACCGCGTGGGAGGCCTGCCTACGCTGCGTTTTCCGGTGCCCGGTCGCCAGACCAGTAGACCCTTAGGCGCCCGTTTAAAAAAGTTCCAAAATATGTTTCCACCGCTCGGACCTGACCCGAACCTTAGTTATCATTTACAGTGTTCGTTCACAAGCACGAGCACAAGCACAAGCAGAGCGTCCTGCAGCGAGACTTCTGCGGCTATACAAAGAGCATTTAATCACTACGTTTACGGTTACTTCAGTGTACCCGAGGCGCCCCGGAGACCCCTTGTCAATTAGCAAAAATATTTTTCAATACAGTTGCTCGAAAAGTGGTAATTTATACTAGCTTTTGCCCGCGGCTTCGCCCACTTGGACATAGCTTTTATGACTCTTTTTGAGGGTGAGTGGTGCGCGAGCCGCAATCAGCTCGCAAGCGTGGACATGAGTTTTCACCAGGTACCTCACAAACTGTATCGGGCTATTCGGATTAGCAGTCTTTGTCACTTCCCACCACCTCAACAAATTCTATACAAAAAATCACTTTAATCCGTTGCTCCGTTGCAACGCCACCGACGTGCGCGAGCGTAGAAAACAGTTGTCCCCAGATCCCTCGGGAACTATGTCAGGATATACTTATTAGTAAATTATATCATTTTCCACCTCATCTCTGTGCTAAAAATCACACCAATCCATTTTTTTATTACGATTTTTAATAAAACGAACATAGAGTATAGATTTAGTTTCCTCAGGAACTGCATCGGACCATGATAATTTCCACAGATAAAAGGTTGACTATTTCATTCCCAGTGATACAGGCTACCTGCATGCCAAATTTCATCAAGCTTGGTAGAGGCGTTGAAGTGTGAATAGGTAACAAACAAACAAACAAATTTTCACATTTATAATATAAAGTAAGGATTTCTAAATCTTAAATAAAATATAGAGCGTCGGTGGCAAAACGGTTAGGGCCACTACCTCCTGTCCGGAAGGCCGTGGTTCGAATCCTGCCACTTACCAATATCTATACGAATATCGATTTCATACTGGTACGTACGTTTATCCGACGCTCTTACGGTAAGAAAAACATCGTGAGGAAACCTGCACACGCCTGCAAAGAAATTCGAAGCTTATGTGTGAAGTCATCAACCCGCAATGGGCCCGTGTGATCGTCTAAGGCCAGATCGCCCTAACTCAGGGCAGGTGGAGCCCCTTGGTGGGGACGTATATAAACTGATATGATGAAATATTATCAAAAAACTAATTCATATCATTATAGGTATCAATCTAGTAATAAAATTTCCTAACAATATTAATATGGGTCAAATCCTCGAGTCGTATCAGCTCCAAAGGAGCCCAAGACGCACTTCTCGTTGCCGCGCTGGATGGCAATAGACAACCTTAGCAGCAGGTAGGACCTCACGTCACATCTCCTCTCTCGAAGGCGAAGGCCAATCTTCTTTGTGAAGGCAAAGGCTTCTGAGGGTTCAGCAGCCGGTTGTCTCACAGACCAGCGGCACAAAGAAGTAATTTGCCTTCAAGACCGAGTACTTATTATGCTTCTTTCTCACCGCAAATTGAGCAGCAGTACCGTACGGGTGAGGAGTGAGGCAGAAAAAGTGGCTTCCCAAAGCAGACACGTTCCTCTCTGCCATAGCACCTGTTTAAACCCTCCGGCCTTTTGCCATCAGATCGACTAAAACCCGGCCGGCGGCTGCATCAAAGATGGAATATTCCATCTGGCCGAGACCAGTGCCCTCCGAGTGAGGTCATTAAGGAATTGGTGACGTGGTAATCTTCACAAACACGACTGCAACTCAGTGAGTGATGGCCAATTGCCACCACCGAGGACCCGCAAATACCTACATTGATGAGGTTCACAGATATTGATATTGCAGGCGGAGAGCAACTGCCACACGCAAATAGTCGCCGTCAGAAGAGTTCCCATATCTGTGCCTCCTGTTAAAAGATGTTAAACTCGATTTATGTGTTTTTATTTTTTTACACGATTGGGATCTGTAAAAAAATACCTCTCTGTTCGTCTATGAAACACATCGCTACGTACTATAGTTCCAGAGTTCAAAGTAGCGTATGCTGAAAAATACATAAAAGAAATCCACTCAAAAGTATGAAATAATATTTTAATGTTTTAATACAACTTAAGCGCGTTTTATTATCCCTGCAGTGCCATCTATTGACATTCTGCTACTATGATTATAATGTTTGGTATGTGTAGCTAATATATAGAAAAAAGTACTCTATTGTTATTATTGTATGTATCGATAGATAATTTCCCATGGGTCCTCTTTAGTTTTCCGGGATAAAGAATACCCGACTATACAATGATGGTCAAAACACCTCATCCCAATGTAAAGGTTTCATATTGTTACGTTGAGTCATTCTAAAGATACAATTTTTTGCATTCCTGCAGGAACCCTAATTTTTTTGGGATTCACAATGTCCCAGTTATAGTTCGCGATAAGGGTATCAACGTGTAAAATTTGATTGTAATAGGTCAAGCCACATTTGCGTGGTGAGCCACTCTATAAATGAATACTTTTGATTTTCCCACGGGAACTCTTGAATTTTCTGGGATAAAAAGTATCCTATATGTTAACCCGGGCTAAAAGGAACCAACATACAAAATTTCATCAAAATCGGCCCATTAGTTTTTGCGTGATGCGCGAACATACAGACAGACAGACAAAAATTCCAAAAGTTGTTGTTTTGTATCGTTAGTAATGTCCACCACAGTTATTATTTTCCAAAAATATTTCATGTACAGACACGGCCCCGTTACAGTTTTATTATATTATAGATTCCAGTTTACTGTGCGCAAAACTAATTTTACCGCATACGTCATTTTTACTGTGCCACTTTTTAGGGTTCCGATACCCAAAGGGTAAAAACGGGACCCTATTACCACACCCTGGACACTTCATACAACGGGCCAGAAATTACGGAACAACCAAACTGTTACCAATCTGTATCAATCTGGGTGACGAGGGGGTGAGGTCGGAATCTAGAGAGCGGCAGGGAGTGTCCATTCTGTATGTGAGTACTAATATATATATAAATATACTTTGCTATTAAAAAGACTTTGCTGTCCGTCCGCCTGTCCGTCTGTCACCAGGCTGTATTTCGTGAACCGTGATAGCTAGAAAGTTGACATTTTCACAGATGTGTATTACTGTTGCCGCTGTAACAACAGATACTAAAGATTAGAAAAAGTGTAAGTCTCCATACTCAGTCTCCGCTCGATACGCATAAGAGACACGCTCCCTTGCGCAAAATCAGTGTTTCCCAAACTGTGCCAGCCACACAACGATCACGCGAAATGTTCACCTGTGCTAGTTGTGACAGCAAATTCTCGGATGGAGTAAAATGCAGTGGTTGTCAACGTCGCCTTGACTATCAGTATTCTGGTACTACAGAGCAGAACTACCGAAAACTTGGAACATGTAAGGTCACCTGGCCCCTGGCGCCGTGGATATTGCAAATCCAAGAGGTAACTTATCACCGAAACCACTCACGATGGAGGCATTGGAGGCTGCTTTAGCGAAAATTTCTCTACAGCTGGTTCCGCTTGCCCCACTAGTTGAGACGGTACGAGGCATTAGGGATGAAATCACAAACCTTCAAACATCCGTAAGCATACCATCAACAAGTTCTCCGATACCGTAAAGGCTGGATGCTAGGGTTGTGGAACTGGAGCAGCGATGCAATGTCATCCCTACTCTACAGGCAGAAATCCTCCGGCTGTATCAACTCCTGCAGGACAAAGACCAATAGACTCGTGCTAACAATATAGAATTGAACGGGATCCCGCTTCAAAAACATGAGAACCTTTATGAAGTCATCCGTAAGGTTGGGGATGCCATTGACTGCCCGTTGATAAAAGAAAACATCAATTATATTGCCAGGATACCGAGCATGCAAGCCGATACCAAGCCTATCGTCGTAGCGCTAAACAACAGATATCTTAAGGTTTTTTTGGCTGCCGCGCGTAAATGCAGGATCACTTTGGAGTCGATTGGTTACAATACTGACGAAAAGATTTTCGTGAACGACCATCTAACTCCTTCCAACAAAAGTCTACTCTCGAAAGCGAAAACTCTTGCACACGAAAATAATTTTCAATTCATCTGGGTGAATCATTGCAAAATAATGACCAAAAAATCAGTCACCTCCTCGCCCTTCGCATCAGAACGGAAGCCGACCTTCAAAAGTAATTTAAATTTAATTCAAATTAACGTAAATAATTAATTAATTACTAAGACGCTTCTTATGCCTCAAAATAATATTTTGGGAATCGCAGGTCAGCTGTTGTGTGAATGCCTCACTCTAACTATAAAGCTATTTCAAAATTGGTGTCAAAATTGCCGAGATGGTCAATAATAAGGTGCAAAAATGCAACTAGCAAAGTAAATTTAATAAATGGAGGAGTTTCTTACCGTGTGCAAGTGAAAAACCTATATGAAAAAGCGTCGGTGGCTCAACCGGTAACGACTCGGTCCATCTAACCAGAGGTACCGGGTTCAAATCTGGACGGCCAATGTACCAATGAGTTTTTCAAACACTAAAGTACATACTTACCGATTGCTTTAACGGTGAAGGAAAACATCGTGAGGAAACCTGCACACGCCTGCGAAGAAACTCGAAGGTTGTGTGTGAAGTCGACCAACCCGCACTGGGCCCGCGTGGTCGGCTAAGGCCTAATCGCCCTGATTCAGGGTAGGCTCGAGTCCCTCGGTGGGGACGTATATGAGCTGTAATGATGATGAATTTTAATTTTAATTGGTTTCTTGTTATTTATTGTGAGGGTGTTATCGATATTTTTCAACGATATGTTTTTTTATTCGAACATTCAGTTTTCCAAAAATCCCGAGGAAAAGTAACTACAGAACGTAACAATTTGTTTCCCACAAAATCAAGCGCTGTTTAGATACTCAAAGCATTTCAGCGATGATGACTTTGTGGTTACACCACACAAGAAATGCATAAAATGTTCTGCACTGCCTCATGTAGACGTTTGCATATTGTTTTCAGTACGTATCGGTCGTTTTAATATTTTCTTTACTTTATTACTTTACAACCCATAGTACTGGAAAACATAGTTTGGGGCTAGATGACTGTGTTTGATTTGTACATGAATATTTTTTCTGTGAGTAGGTAATTATCTAGTAAGTATTTATTTATTTATTGTTTCTTGTACACAGTAAATGAGAAACACATAAGTAAAAAAACATAAGATTTATAATTGGTATGCTTAGCTCTAAGAGTTTTCTGCCAACAAACCAGTAAGTAAGAAAGGAATGAAATACGAACGGGTAGAGGCGTGTACAAATTTGGGAATGTTAAAAAAATACCAGATATAAGTTCCTAAGTGTTTTGTTACATAAATATAACAAATACGTATAAGTTAATAATAATATACCTACTGCATACATAAGTAAATAATAATAAGAATACTACATACATGTTACCACGGAACCCTAAGCCTAAAGCGCTGACACACCACCAATACTGCATGAGGCATCGATGACCCGATTTCCCAATCGGATGGCGAAAACTGCTGACGCGAACCTCGTGCAGCGGTCGACCTACGTGACTACCGAAGTCCATTCTGGGTTCCACCGCCGAACCAGATCATACCTAGCCATAGTTGTTAGTCTAAGTTTACTTGTAATTACTTTATAAATTAAATAGCTTAAAACTATTTCGGTTTTTTTTTAGTACTCCGGCTACCGCCTTCGTAATTGGCGCAGTCGGTAGGATACTCACGGGACGGTATACGATTGATCGAAGGGTATACGCAAGACTCCCGGCGGCTGTTTAGTCGCAGCTCCGAGTATCTACGCAAGGCAGCGCCGGAATATCCAGAAATCGATAACAGCTCAGAGGCCGAGATACTATGTTAATGTGAGTACACACTAATTTTTCTCAGTGTTGCTATTCCTCCCTTAGTTTCCTAAGTCCTTAGATTAATTCCCCAAGATTTTTCATCCCAGGAGTAACACCCGTGGGACTGTGTCGCGACAGTCCAGGGTGGATCTAGTAGATAGCAATAGAGGAATTGACCTTAACAGTAGTTCGGATAGTGTAAGTAGTTTGCCATGTCTTTCGACCCAGACACTATATATAAGGCACTTAGGCTTCTGCCTGAGTTCGACGGGAACCCTAATGTCTTAGCGAGATTTGTCAAACTGTGTGATGAGTTAGTAGATATTTATTCAAATCAGGCAACCGAGTTACATAAACTATGTCTGTTAAATGGCATATTGAAAAAAAAAAACAGGCCCCGCAGCCCGAACGATTAATTCCAATGGAATACCAGACAGTTGGGTAGGCATAAAAAACATATTAATTAATAACTTTACCGACCAAAGAGACGAGATTACTCTTTACAATGACCTGGCTGTGCAAGTTCAAGGAAACAGTAACCCTCAGGAATTTTACGATAGGTGTCAGACGTTATTCTCCACCATTATGACGTAGGTATATAACTTTACACGAGACCGCGGAGACTACCGTAACCGCGAAACGCGATTTATACAAAAAATTAACCATGCAAGCCTTTGTACGGGGACTAAAAGAACCACTCGGATCTCGTATAAGGTGTATGCGACCTGACAGCATAGAAAGAGCGTTGGAATATGTACAGGAGGAACTGAATACTATGTACTTGCAGAACAGAAACGAAGGTTTAAATAAATATGGACAAGGCTCCAGTTATAAGCCCCCAGTACATACGCCCATGCCGTCTTATAATGTACCTAAACCATTCGCATTTCAAATGCCTTTGAGAAGCCCAGGTCTCCAAGCGCCTCCACCCCGCTTCGGTGTCAATTCACCAAGACCTCAGTTTACTCCTCACTTTAACCAGCCCCAGTCCCAGCCTCGTATGCCTACTCGCACGCAACAGATATTCAGTGCACAGCCGCCTAACTATAATCCGCAGAGTAACGTTTTTAGAGTGCCCAGGAATAATAACTTCCCAAGACCAATGAGCGGCGTAAGCCACTTTACACCACGAGTACTGCAGCCATCTACCTCTGCGCATGACTGGTCTAAACATGGAAATCCACCTCCATCAAACTATTTTAAGACCCGAGACGTTAACGTGAACGAGTGCACGACCTATGACTATAGTGACTATTACTATTATAACGACTATTACGAAACGGACCCAATTTATTACAGTGACTATAATGTAAATCCCGACTACGGAAATGAGTATGAGGGACAAGCGCCTCTAGAACTGACCAACAGTAGCTACAATGACGAGCCCGAGGTTCAGACTCATGGCCAACCTTGCTTCTCCACCTCTCACGAAAACCAGAAGGATTTTCCCCAGGCTATGATATCAAAAAGGCCAAAATAGAAGTTAACCTTCAAACACAAAGACAGCTCCCATACCTGCAGATATCAAATCCCCCTCTCAAGTTACTTATAGACACAGGAGCTAACCAATCCTTCATCAGCCCAGAAGCTGTTCAAAAATATTACCCCCACCTACCAGTGCAACACGACCCCTTTGAGGTGACTAACATCCACGGAACTAGTAGAAATGACTACTCTATAACGCTGCCCTGTTTCAGCGAACTAAAAAACGAAACCGACATAAAATTATTTATGTATAGGTTTCATGACTACTTTGACGGCCTTGTAGGACTTGACTTACTGACTAAATGGAAAGCGAAAATCGACCTTAAAGACCAAGTGCTAGTAACCCGAACCACTAAGAACCCGATTAAAATGTATAATTCACGTAACGTGAACCTCTATGAAAATATAATTCCCGCTAATTCAACTAAGTTAATCAGATTGCCGGTTAACACCCCGGACGGTGATGTCATAATTAACGAGCAAATCTTATGTAATTGCCTAATCCACGAATGCATAACTACAGTACAAAACAGCCGCGGAATTTCAGAGATCGAAAACCCGACCAATAACGATATAATTTTTTCTATAGACCGCCCCGCGGCGGCCGAAATTTTTAATATTGAGCACATGTGCACTGACGCCGACCCTGTACATGTACAGTCGCCGCGCGCAAACGAGGTAACATCACGCTTGCGTACGGAACATTTAAATGCCGAGGAAAAAGCAAACCTTATTAAACTTTGTTCTAGATACTCTGATATATTTTATATGGAGGGTGAATCTCTTACATTCACTAATAAAATAAAACACGCTATAAAGACTACTGACGAAGTCCCCATCTACACCAAAAGCTATCGCTACCCATTTGTTCACCGTAACGAAGTTAGTGACCAGATCGCGAAGATGTTAGAGCAAGGAATCATAAGACCTTCCGACTCTGCATGGAGTTCCCCAATATGGGTTGTTCCCAAAAAAGCCGATGCTTCAGGGAAACAGAAATGGCGTTTAGTTGTGGACTTTAGAAAACTTAATGAGAAGACTATTGACGATAAATACCCTATACCGAATATAGCTGATGTCTTTGACAAACTAGGGAAATGCTAGTACTTCACAACCCTCGATTTAGCCTCAGGATTTTATCAGGTCGAGATGAACCCTGATGACATTCATAAAACTGCATTTAACGTAGAGCACGGGCACTTTGAGTTTCTAAGAATGCCCATGGGACTTAAGAATTCTCCATCAACTTTTCAGCGAGTGATGGATAATGTCCTAAGAGGCCTCCAAAATGTCATCTGTCTAGTATATCTTGATGACATTATTGTCTTCTCCACCAGCCTCCAAGAACACATGGTCAACCTTGAAAAGGTTTTTAAGAGACTTCGCGAATCAAACTTTAAGATTCAGATGGACAAGTCCGAATTTTTAAAGTTAGAGACGCCTTACCTTGGACATATAATTAGTAAAGACGGAATAAAGCCTAACCCTGACAAAGTTAAAGCCGTAGAGTCCTACCCTTTGCCAAAAACGACTAAACAAATTAAACAGTTTCTTGGACTTCTTGGTTACTACCGGAAGTTCATCCCTGACTTTGCTAGAACTACAAAACCTCTCACTAGGTGTCTAAAGAAAGGAAGTCGTATAACTCTAGACTCTGAATACGTTAACTGCTTCTAAAAGTGTAAGCGACTACTGACTAACGACCCTATACTGCAATACCCCGATTTCACCCGAGAATTCCTTCTAACAACTGACGCATCTAACTTTGCCATCGGAGCCGTACTATCCCAAGGCCCTACAGGTTCAGATAAGCCCATCTCTTACGCTTCACGTACTCTCAATGAAAGCGAGATAAACTATAGTACGATAGAAAAGGAACTGCTCGCAATCGTATGGGCTACGAAATACTTTCGCCCTTATTTATTTGGACGTAAATTCAAAGTGATAACTGACCATAAACCACTCCAGTGGCTAATACAAGTCAAAGAACCTAATTCAAGACTGACCAGATGGCGCTTGAAATTAAGTGAATATAACTATACAATAGTGTATAAAAAAGGAAAATTCAACACTAATGCCGATGCCTTGTCCAGGATCGAATTAAATAACGAAGAAACAAGTTCAATGACAGCCAATCCAACTGAACGACCTGCGACCCTGACCAACTCTGACACTAATACTGTCCACACAGACCAAGAGAACCCCATACTAGAAGTTCCTATAACTGACGACCCATTAAATAAATTCCATCGACAATTATGTTTGACCATAGTGGGTGGGCGACATAAAAAAACGACCAGTAGTGACAAAACCCTTTGAAACCCATACCAGAGTCTCTGTCCAGCTCTCAGGGTCCAACCTTGAAGAGGATGTCGTAAACGCAATCAAGGAGTATGTTAATCCGAAGGTTAAAACTGCTCTCCTAATAAATCCCCCATTAGGAATGTACTCTATAGTACCCATCTTACAGGAAAAATTAAAACATTCAGCAATGAATCTAGTCTTAGCCAAAACAGAACTTGAGAATGTTAAGGAGTATTTAAGACAGCAAGACATCATCAGACACTACCATGACGGAAAGACAAACCATAGGGGCATCAATGAGTGTTACTTAGCACTATCTTGTAGGTATTACTGGCCAAAAATGAATGATCAAATATCAAAGTTCATAAATGAATGCACTATCTGCGGCCAAGCAAAATACGATCGTAATCCTATCAGACAAAAGTTTAACATCGTTCCACCAGCTACAAAGCCCTTCGAAATAGTCCACATGGACCTATTCACAGCCCAAAATGAAAAATACGTGACATTTGTAGATGTCTTCTCTAAATATGGACAGGCCTACCACCTTAGAGATGGTACTGCCCTCAGTATCTTGCAAGCTCTGATGAGGTTCTGTACCCATCATGGCTTACCCCTCACTATCGTTACTGACCAAGGAACCAAGTTTACGAACCAAATGTTTGCAGAGTTCTGTAGGGTACATAAAATCACTCACCACTTGACTGACTCGGTGGCTCAGTGGTTAGTGCTCTTGACTACTGATCCGAGGGTTGTGGGTTCGATCCCCACCCAGGGCAAGCATTTGTGTGATGAGCAGATTTGTTTGCTCTGTGTCTGGGTGTTAAATATCTATATATGTATGTATTTAAACGTATATAAGTATGTACATCAGTTTCTGGTAACCCATAACACAGGGAATCCTACTTTGAGGCCAGATGACCATGTGTGATTTGTCCCAGAATATTTATTTATTATTTATTTATTTATTTATAAGACCCTTGCCCATTCGCCTAACGACAATGGCAACATCGAGCGTTTTCATTCTACGCTGCTAGAGCATCTGCGCATCTTACGCCTTCAGCGGAAAGAAGAAGCTATAGTGAACTTGATGCCGTATGCTATAATAGCATATAACAGCTCTGTTCACAGCTTCACAAAGTGTAGGCCCTTTGAAGTAATTAACGGGCACTTTGACCCCAAAGACCCAATAGACATTGACGTAACCGGACATCTCATGCAGCAGTACATTCAAACTCACCGGGACCAGATGAAAACTGTGTATGACTTACTCAATGACTCTAGTTTAGCCACCAGAACGGCCCTGATTGAAAACCGTAACAAAACCCGTGAACCAGAACAGGAGTATCAGCCAAACCAGCAGGTATTCGTGACTAATCCCATGGCAAATCGCCAAAAGATAGCTTCACGGTACACTCAAGACACAGTGCTAGCTGATCTTCCCATCCATATCTACACGTCCAAGAAACGCGGTCCCGTATCTAAGTCTAGATTGAAGAGGGTACCCAAGAGCGCGAAATTGTTACAGGTTACTGCTGGTACTGATGACGCCGAGCGTGACAGGAACCCAGGAGATAAGACTTGAAGTCTTGACGATGGACCAGGAATTCTTCCCTTTAAACTTGGACCGATGCGATTTGTGACTCATTACCATAGCTTTTTACAATATATCGAGTTAACTGACATTGAAGATAAGATAAAATCAGTACAAGACCAAATTTCAACAATGAAAGAAAAGTTCCATAACGATACTTATCTGCTATACGAAATACAACTAACATATTTAACTTTAAAATTAGATAAAGTATTTTTACAGTTACAAAGTTTAGAACCCCGAGGCCGTACAAACGAGGCCATAAAGATGGTTTAGGATCAGTAATTAAAAGTATAACTGGTAATTTGGATTACAAAGACGCGATTCAGTATAATAATGACATCAAAACCCTTAAAGATAACCAGGATAAAATAGTCTCCCAACTCAATAGTCACGTTAGCTTGAATAAAGAGTGGATAACCCATCATATTAATGTTCTATCTCAGATAGTAAGTAACCAAAAGAAGATTAACGATACCGTACATCTTATATTAGAGAGAGATGCTTATGCTGACACTAGTAAAATATGCCAAAATGGCCCAGCTCTTAGTTATAATTAGCGATAATGTAGATGATTTATCGAGCGAGTTGCGTAGAATAGAAGACATTTTAGCTTTTACACGTACTTCTAGTACACATCATTCGATATTAGGTATAGATATATTAGATAGTATGATCAAGAAATTAAATGGGTTATATGATAAGGACCAATTATTAGACATAGAATTAAGAGAATACTACGATGTTATAGATACAGGATCATATTATACAGGCAGTCAGATAGTCATAATTTTTAAAATTCCTATAATCTCACCCTACACTTACGACCTTTACAAATTACCAATTTTACCGAATAAGAATAAACAGATCCTTCTCCCTCCTTCTCCTTTGATAGCAACCAACGGGAAATCTTATGTGTACATAGAGGCAGAATGTCCGAAGTTAAAAACTCGGTACCTCTGTCAAGAAAGACTGAATCAGCAGATGAGGACTGGTCCAGATTGTATCCAACGGCTTATAACAGATCAAATCTTAGACGAAACTTACACTTCTCAAAGAAACTATGGAGAAACTAGATGACAGACAATATGCTATAATTTTTCCCAGACCAACAAAAGTACAATTAACTTGTGAACGAGATGATTATAGAACTTTAGATGGAAGCTACTTGGGTATTCTCCCTTACCACTGTTGCTACGAACTTCAAAATTTACCATTTTTAACGCAAACGATCATATTGAAGGGCAGCCTGTGAAGATATTGAATATTCCAGACAACATTGTAGCAGATACAGCATCCCAATCTTCTTCAATTACACTCAGCTCTATCAATCTAGATGAACTCCGAAGCATTCAAGATAAAATAATGTCACAAACCTCCGTTTACACTAATGAAATACCTACCAATTCTATGTATCATACTACCATTCCATTCTACGTGGTCTTACTCATCTCATGTGCAGTCGCTATACTTGCACTGTGCCGAAAATACTTAACGTGTTTCCAGAAGAAGACAAATGCAACGCCTCAAGTGACATCACCAACCCATACCTATGAGTCTGCAGATACAACCACCGTCCAGGATCAAGGAAAGAACAGCAGAGCAGCAACATTTTTACTAAACGTTTCAAAATAGTTGCAGATCTTCGGGGGGAGGTGTTACTACGGAACCCTAAGCCTAAAGCGCTGACACACCACCAATACTGCATGAGGCATCGATGACCCGATTTCCCAATCGGATGGCGAAAACTGCTGACGCGAACCTCGTGCAGCGGTCGACCTACGTGACTACCGAAGTCCATAGTCCATTCTGGGTTCCACCGCCGAACCAGATCATACCTAGCCATAGTTGTTAGTCTAAGTTTACTTGTAATTACTTTATAAATTAATTCTTTTTTTTTGAGTACTCCGGCTACCGCCTTCGTAATTTACACAAAATAAATAATCAACATACATATAATAATATAAGACACATGTACCTACAATGTTGCAATATAGGGAAAGCAAGTCAGGTCAGGTAATGCTCTTTTATTTTCCTCTTAAATATGTGTATGCTAGGACTGTCGCGAATTTCGTGGGGAAGGGCATTCCAAAGTCGCACCGAATGAACAGAAAAAGACTCACCATAGCGAGAGGAGCATAGAGAGGGAAATTTTAGCAACAGTGATTTAATGAACAAGGCTTGTAAAGGATTTTATTAAGGGAAGAGAGAATGTGTACATCACGACGACGACGAACAGGAAGCCACTTAAGTTTAGATCTAAATTCAGAGACATGGTCGAATTTACGGAGGTCAAAAATAAACCGTATGCATAGATTTATTATTAAGGAGCACCTCCGTAGCATCGAAGAAGCAGACATCCGCATAGTCAATTATAGGAAGAAGTAGAGATTGCGCAAGGAGAAGCTTGGTTTCGAAGGGTAAAAATTTCTGTAGACGTTTAAGAGATTGAAAAGAGAAATGCACCTTCCTACTGACTTCATTGACATGGCTGGTTCAGGACAGATTGGTATCAAAGATAACCCCTAAATTCTTGGTAGTGTGAGTAAACTCAATAGGGATAGTGTTGTAAATTACAAGGTGTAATGCGGAGATGTCTAGCTGGTTGCGTAGCGCGACCCCGCCAATATCAAGAGCTTGTGATTTGGAGGGATTCACGAGCAATCCAAATGATTGGGCCCATTCATTAATTCTGGAAAGGTCAGTGTTAACACGTTGTACAGCATCCAAGGCCTCGTCTACTTTAAAATGGTGGTATAATTGTAAATCGTCAGCATAAAGGTGAAAATTCGATGTGATAAGCTTAGTTAACGAGTTTATGAAGACAGAGAATAATAATGGGAAAAGTACACCACCCTGAGGAACCCCCGCAGTGAGATCTACCCAGTATCTATAAGAAGTAAAAATTATAGTTTTAATAGAGTTTTAGTTTAGTTTTCTTTGAATGAAATGAACACCTAATCGATATCTGAAGGTCCTGGAGGTCTCTGACCACGAATTTTCTTAAATATATCTTTTACCATATTATCTGAGATATTGACTTCCGAAAATTACTATTTTTACGACTCACTAACTCATCAAAATATTTAGACCACTTCCAGGTGACTTAGAAACTTGAAATTTGGCCCCGAGGTAATTTATTAGACGTATATAAAGGAAAAATACGAAAACCAGCCAAGTGTGAATCGTACTCGTGCACCAAGAGTTTCGTATCACCAATACTCATAGAAATATATAGACCACTTCCAGGTGACTTAGAAACTTGAAATTTGGCACCGAGGTAGGTTATTAGACGTATACAAAGGAAAAATTCCAAAAATGGCTAAGTGTGAGTCGTGCTTACAAAATTTGGGTTCCGTACCACCACTCTTCATTGGAATAATTATAGGTGACGTGCAGGTGACCTTTTTAAAGTGAGATTTGGAATCGCAGTGGGTTTATTGGACGTAGTAAGTATAAATTAAAGAACTGGCTAAGTGCGACTCTGGTTTGCCCACCGAGGGTTCCGCGCCATCAAAAATATCTTATGATTATATCTATTTCTCGAATAAGGATAGGAAATAGTATTTGTACTTTACATAATTTAATAATATCACAACAGAACATAAATTAGAAATGGGGCCAAGTTCGATATAAAAAAATTACAGCGATCTAAATGGGTAGGTACAAAGTTCTATAGTGGTAAATCATAGCTCTACGAAACTTCAAATAGAAATATTTATTTTAGACTTCTCCAAATAAAAGAAAAAATACAACGGTATTCAGTTTCTTAAAAAAATATATTTTCTGTGTTACTAAATGGTGTAACTTGGCAAGTTTAAATGATCAAGGCGCCTTACTTTTTAAAAGTAAATATCAATGTAGAATAAAATTGGGTACTAAAAACATGCCAAGTTACACCATGCAGAAGCACAGAACATATACAGCCTATTTTCATTCGACGATCGCTTACGGTATTATACTTTGGGGAAACTCCACAGACGCTAATCGAGTTTTTGTTTACCAAAATCGAGCACTAGGACAGTTAACTGGCACTAAACCACGAACCACGTGTCGTTCTCTTTTCTCCAAAAATTGAATCCTGACTTTCAGTTCTCAATACTTATTTGAAGTAATTTGTACGTGAGGCAAAATATGTCTCAATTTAAAGTACGCGCCGGGAATAGCGTATTGAAGAATACTATAGGTTGCAAGCTGTGCCCGGCGCGCGGCGCCGGCGCACTACTCTAGCCATGAGCAATCCGCGCGTAATTGGGCCAACATTTTATGAACGGCTAACCCATTTGAAAAAAGTGTTCAAATAACGATTTTCGTGGGACTCAGCCTCGCCATACGGACTACTGGAAGTAACTATTTAGTAATCTGTGTTACTGGTATGTACTTATTCGGCATGTTTTCCTAAACTTTAAAAGTGCGGTAGTGACTTCCTAGGGGTATGGGGGGTGGCTATGACGTAGTAAAGATGGCGCCTGGGCCAATTCTATTGAGCGATATTTTACATAAGTACTGAACCGATTTACTTAAATAAGGCGTCAAATGAAAGAACATATACCGCACTTTTTTTATGTATTACATTAGTTCATGTAAATCTAATACCAAATGAGATACTTACAAAAAATAACATTTTGAAAAATAAAGCTCAGTTTATCATGTAAATAGCTCGGTAACCATCAGGATTTTTGAAATTTAGCTTATTATAAAACGTATGGCTACTTTTATCAGCTTTTTAATAAACCTTAAATCATAACAATCGAGTCATAAAAGACGGAGCTACGGTCGTTTAAGTGAGCGCCGGTAGCGCCGATGACGTCGTCGTTTAAGTGAGCGCCGGTAGCGCCGATGACGTCGTCGGTAGCTGAACCTTTGGTACTATTAATTTTGAATTGAATGTAAATGGACGGGTTTTTTATTGAATGACAATAAACTGAGTAAGTATTATAAACACGCATGTATGATTTTAGTAAACAAAAAGTTAACTAGTAGTAAGTAGTGTGTTATATTTACATTGGTAACACGGAGGCGAGAATGATTCTTTCGTTCGTCGGGAAAACCCCGCAATATGAACTCTGTCGTCGGTCGCCGACACTGGGCCACTAAAACTCACTCAAGTCACATCTCCCTTGTGGAGTAATAGTGTTCTGTGAGACACATAGTAAATAGAAGATTGTTAATCAAGGGAAGAAAGTGACCCATTTCACTCGAAATAAGTCAATAGTTCGAGGGTGAAATGGGTCATTTCACCCGAGTTAAACACTCTACTTTTCATTTCGACTGTGAGGAAATGTATTATTTAAATGATATAAAATATAAATTAGGTATCAATAAATTAAGGCTACCTATATCAAACCTCCAACCTTTTCGCAATGGCCGCTTGCCACGGCCGACTAGATTGAAACTAATCGAGTTGGTCACGACGTGCATCTAGGTGGCCATGCCGAAAATTGAAAAAAAAGTGTCATGTTATCATGGCATTATGGCGCGCAGCAGAATAGAGGAATGATTTTAAATTTTAATCTTCGTAATTGTGAAAAAAATAGACAAAATATAAAATTATTTTTATTTCATTTTTTTCAAACATGGACTTAGAACCTGTGTGTAGTGTTATTATTCCCCTGAGACAATCACACAACTGGAAATTGTGTCTTATTTGTAAAGACCTGATTATATGCAAGTCTCTTTTCAGCGGTAAATGCATGTTTTAGAAAAAATATTAAAATTATGCGTGTTTACGCGCCGACCACGGAACACTCCGACGACGAGGTAGAGACTATGTCGTATGAGGATATCTCTACAGTCATACATAGCACCAGGACCCGTTATACCGTCGTTATGGGGGACTCTAACGCGAAACTGGGCATTCGAAGCGATGGTGAGCTGAGAGTGGGACAATTTGGATACGGAATAAGAAATGCTGGCCGACTTTATGGAGAAGGAGAACCTCTTTACGATAACTCCTTCAAAAACTCTAAACAACGAAAGTGGACATGGTTAGATCCTAATGGCGTAACGAAGAACGATATTGACTTCATATTGTCGACAAGGAAGCAAATATTCAATGATGTCTCTATGATCAATTCAGTCAAAACAGAAAGCTATCACCGGATGGTAAGAGGTACATTGAATCTAAAGACCAAGCTAGAAAGATGTCGACTGATGAAGTCTACGCTCCGACCAGCGCCCATCCAGCTCAAAAACTCCGAGAGCTTTCAGCTCGAATTGCACAATAGCTTCGAATGCCTAGGAGACTGCGAGAATGTGGACGATTGTAATGACAGATTTGTGGAAATTGTCCAAACGGTCGGGTCAAATTGTTTTAAACTCGCCGATCAAACAGAACCAAAAAAATCTCTAAATTCACCAGTAACCTCATGGAAGAAAGACGCAGATTAGTTTTGCAGTCCTCTGAAGACGCTAATCTGTATCAGTACTAAACGGGCAGATTTCTACGTCCCTGACTCGATTTGCGCCAGTGTAATACAAATTCTATTAAAGAGGCGATTGAGCACAACAAAGGCTCAAAAGTGTTCGCGAGAGATCCGTCTGTTGGACAAAGCCAACTGACCAAGCTGCAGGCTGAGGTGGCAGGATCATATCTTCTAAGACTGTGTTGTTGGAAGGAAGAGATTGAGAAGTTCTACGGACAATTGTACAAGACCACACGTCTGCCTGTCAGCGATCTGGCTAAAGACCCAAGAGCCAGACTAACCCGATACTATACTGAATATATCCCGGACGTCAGCCTGTCTCGTACAGTCGTAGAATGGTTCTCAAACAGCTCAAAAACAATAAGGCAACGGTTGACAATGGAATTACAGTTGAACTTCTGAAAGCCGGTGGATCACCGGTACTAAAATCTCTTCAGAAGTTATTTAATTCCGTTATACTCGAGGGACAAACGCCTAAGGCATGGCACAAAAGTGTGGTCGTGCTTTTCTTCAAAACGGGTGACAACACTCTGCTGCAGAACATTATACCCATCTCACTTCTCAGCCATGTCTAAAAGCTGTTTTGAGTGTCATTACATAATACAGACCCCCAAAGGATGACAATTTCTTAGTTTTAAAAAATTTGTTAGAATATGCCTTAAGTCTATTAAGCAAAGGTAACAAATCTGTCATTGTTTGCGGCGATTTCAATGTAGATATCCTTGTAAAAACAAGTTTAACAACAAGAATAATAAGCTTATTTAAGTCGTTTGATCTAGATTTTTTGTTTCACGAGCCTACTAGAGTGACAGCAACATCAGCTACATGTTTAGATAATGTTTTCTGTAATTGCGAACACAGACAAAAAAGTATCATAAAGTGTTTAAAATCTGACCACAGTGGTCAGCTTGTACTATTTCCATGTGAAAGAAGTAGAGAAATAATTACAGTTCAAACGAGACCTGTCACTACTCAAAGATTAGAGATGTACAAAGATGTACTTGTCCAAAAGCTACTAAACTCAATGTTAGATCAACAAGACCCAAATAGTTTTTTCAACTTAGTTTTTGAAGTAATCAGTACATAATTTGAAAATGTATTCAAATTAATAACAATTAATGCAAATCAAAAATTCAAGTTTAGTGACTGGGCAACTGTAGGTATATACAAGAGTAGAGAAAAATTGTTTTCGCTTTACGAACAAAAGACATACAACTTTGATCTCAAGTTTGTTGAGTATGTTAAAAATTATTTAAAAGAGTTTGTTTGGCAGCTAAAGCCAACTTCATCTCTAAGAAAATTAAATATTCTGAAAATAAAATAAAAGCTGTTTGGAACGTAATAAACAAAGAGACGGGGAAAACGAAGCCACGAGAGAAAGAATATGTCTTGCAAACTGATCGTGGTCTCATTTCTGAAACCTCGGAGGTAACAGAAGAATTTGAATCTTTCTTTACAATTAATGTTCCACTTAAAACAACCGAAAGCCTTAACTCGTCGCCTATTCTCGCAAATCAATTACTTTCTGAAAATGTACCAAAGTGCGAAGAAGATTTTACATTTCGAAAAATTAATCCACACACAATTATAAAAGCTTTTAAGTTGTTGAAACTAAAAAATAGTGAGGATCTTTGGGACATGTCTGTTAATTAAATAAAGTCCTGAATTGAAACTTAAGCCCCTTACTTGGCCGATCTATTCAACATTTGTATTGAAACTGGAGTGTTTCCGGATCTCATGAAATTTAGTAAAGTTGTTCCACTCTTTAAGTCGGGAGAAAAGAAAGACCCTAGTAATCATAGGCCTGTTTCTGTGCTACCAGTTTTAAGTAAGGTCTTTGAAAAAACTATACTAAACCAAATGTTGACTCACTTTAACATCAATAAATTGCTCCATAACCTGCAGTTTGGCTTTACAAAAGGGCGTTCCACAACGGACGCGGGAGTTGAACTCGTTAAAAACATATATGATGCTTTTGAGAAATCCCAGAATGCGATAGGGATCTTCTGTGACTTGTTAAAGGCATTCGACTGTGTGGAATATAAAACTCTGCTCGTAAAACTGGACCATTACGGTGTTAAAAATAAGGCTCTAGATCTTTTAGAATCGTATTTAGTAAATAGGATACAAAAAGTACAAATAAATTGTACGAAATCAAGGGGTTCATGGGTAAAGATGGGTGTGCCTCAAGGCTCTATCTTGGGACCTTTCCTTTTTTTAGTTTATATTAATGATCTACCATTCATGGTTGAATCACTGTCAAAAATTGTGTTGTTTGCGGATGACACATCACTAGTTTTTCAGTTTGACAGAAAAACTGATATGTCTGACGAAGTAAACGACACTCTTTTAAAAGTGTACAATTGGTTTACTATAAACAACTTAGTCTTAAATGTAAAAAAGACCAAATGTATTAAGTATTATGTATTAAAATCAATAAATCCTTTGTGGGACAATGCTCACTCATGTATAACAAATTACCCGATGATGTGTTAAATTTGTCAGAAAAACAGTTTAAGAATTGTATCAAAAAAACTCTTTGTAGAAAGGGTTATTATAAGACATCCGAATATTTAAATGACAAAAATGTATGGGTAGACAGTGTTTCTTCTATCAACACTACTAATCATGTTTAATAGTAATAAAATGATGACCAACCTAAGAATTGATGTGAAAGTGACGAGACATGACAAGTGTAGTACTTCTTTTAATAAATATTTTTATCTTAGGATTGACATGAGTGGTGCATGCTCGCTTAAATGTTCGTGCGGATGGTGGCGCATCGGGAGCTGGGTCGTTCCTTTCCCTCTAATATGTTTGATGGGAGCGATGGCTGACTTTCGCGTTATACTCGTTTTATTGCGGAGTTCCTATGGCCACCTTCCAACTTCATCAGTTCAGCTCTATGTCATTATAATATTGCATTGTCACGCGGTATAAATAGGCATGCAAAATATCTGCACCGGGAAGTGCGTCAAATTTAACTTCCAAGATTTCATTACAGTCACCGGGACAGGTGAAGGTAAATAAAAGCATAAAAGCTTGTAATAAAGTGCAATTTTTGTAAAACTGATTTGAGTTGTTTTAGTTGTGAATACAAAAAATAACGAATAGTTAATGTGTGATAAAAAACACACTTCTATGTAAGTATAGGAAAAATAAAGTAATATTACTTCGGACATTTAAAATGAGCCACAAGTCGCGTAAAACTAACTTTGGTTGCCTAAACCTTGAGAGGTATGTACCACAGAATAGAAGAATCTATAGAACGCCGACTTCGGTACTGGTACTTCGACGCTGGTACTTACCAGCACTGAGCGAGTCATTAGATAGACATCACACTTCAAACAGGCTGATTCTTTCGGGTATTTTTATAAAATAACCTTGTGAGCGTTACGACAAGAGTAGCGTACCATATACTCAGAATCACCAAACGGTATTCGATGAAGGTCAAACAGGTACCACGGAACACTCCGACTACGAGATAGAGACTATGTATGATGACATCTCTACAGCCTTACGTAGCACTAGGACCCACTATACCGTCCTTATGGGGGACTGTGCAAACGAAGCGATGGTGAGCTGAGAGTGGGGAAATTTGGATACGGAGTAAGAAATGCACGTGGTCAGATGCTGGCCAACTTTATGGAGAAGGAGAGCCCCTTTATGATGAACTCCTTCTTCAAAAAGTCAAAACAGCGGAAGTGGACATGGTTGCATCCCTATGGCGTAGCGAAGAACGAGATTGAATTCATCTTGCCGACAAGGAAGCAAATATTCAATGATGTCTCTGTGATCAATTCAGTCAAAACGGAAAGTGATCACCGGATGGTAAGAGGCACAATGAATCTAAAGACCAATCTAGAAAGATGTCGACTGACGAAGTCTACGCTCCAACTAGCGCCCATTAAGCTCCAAAACCCCGAGAGCTTTCAGCTCCAGTTGCACAATCGCTTCGAATGCCTAGGAGAGTGCGACAATGTGGACGATCATAATGAAAGATTGGTGGATATGGTCCAAACGGTCGGTCTAAGGTATTTAAAACTCGCCGATCAAACAGAACCAAAAAAATCTCTAACTTCACCAGTAACCTCATGGAAGAAAGACGCAGATTAGTTTTGCAGTCCTCTGAAGACGCTACTCAGTATCGTGAATCAAACAGGCAGATCTCTAAGTCTCTGACTCGCGATTTGCGCCAGTATAATACAAATTCTGTTAAAGAGGCGATTGAGCACAACAAAAGCTCAAAAGTGTTCCCGAGAGCTGTCTTTTAAACAAAATCAACTGACCAAGCTGAAGACTGAGAATGGAAGGATCATATCGTCTAAACTCATTACCTACGTATGCTCAAAGGTTATTAAAGGATAACGTTAGGAATTGTAATCAAAAATTCTCCTTCAGAGTAATTGAACCACAAACTATTGTAAAAAAAAAAAACTTTTAAATCTCTTTAAGTGAAGAGAACCGAAGACCTCTGGGGATTATCGGTAAGCTTGATCAGTAATGTAATTGATACTTCAGCGCCATATTTTAGCTTGTCTTTTTATATTAGCATTGATATTGGCGTCTTTCCAGATCTCATGAAGCTTAGTATAGTGATACTTTTATATAAATCTGGTTCAAAAACTGATCCGCGCTACTACAGACTAGTTTATGTGCCGCCAGTGTTTAAAAGTGTTTGAAATGATTATGCTTACCAAATGCTACAACATTTTACAGAAAACAAACTACTGCATAACCAACAATGTGGTTTCAATAAAGGTCGATCAACAACCGATGCATTATTCGCAACATATATGATGCCTTCGAGGAATCGAAGAATGCAATTGGAGTGGTTTGTGATTTATCTAAGGATTCGATTGTTTTGAACACCAAACATACTTGTGAAATTAAAGCATTATGGTGTAGAGGAAGGGGCTCTCAGTCTTTTAAATTCATATTTAGACAACAGAACACAAAAAGTACAAGTGAATGGCACGAACTCATCTGGATCTAGAGTTAAAATGGGTGTGCTCCAGGGTTCCATTTGCCTCTTATGGTACAACTTCTGTCAAATATTGTGTTGTTTGCGGATAGTGCTTCACTTATTGTTAAAGGGAATAGGAAAGAAAACGAAATTGACGAAGTAAACAACACTCTTTCAAGATACTGAACTGGTTCACTGTGAACAACTTACTGTTAAATGCTAAGAAAACAAAATGAATAGAATTTTGTTTACCAAATGTAAAAAAGATCGATAATAGTGTAATATTAGAAAGTAATAAATTAGAATTTGTAAATATTACGGTGTTCCTTGGTATAACTTTGGACGTTTCACTTCAATGGGGTCCACACATTGAAAATTTAGCGGGAAGGCTTAATTCAGCTGCATAAGGCGCTAAGAAAATAAGACAGTTAACCGATGTGGGTACTGCGAGACTAGTGTATTTTAGTTACTTCCATAGGATAACGTCTTACGGCATATATTAAAAGAGCTATCCGCGCAATCTATTAGATGCGATCACGTGAGTCGTTACAGAATAAGTTCGAAGAAATCAATATTTTAACTGTTGCTAGTCAATTTTTATATGAAAACGTCATGTTCCTTCGTAAGAATTGGCATTTAATTCCTAAAAAAAGTGACAGGCATAATTTGAATTTAAGAAATGTAAATAAAATAGACATAGCCTTTTCGAGACTGAGTAAGGTTAAAAATAGTCATTTGTGGGGCAGTATATAAGATTCTACAATAAAATTCCAGAAAATGTAACAACGTAATCGCTGACGATATTGTGGTCATGGCTGAGACTATGGAAGACCTAAGCACAGCGCAATGCTCGATAGCCTTAGTAAATTCTCTCAACAAGTGGGTCTTAAAATGAACATGGACAAGACGAAAATAATGTTAAATGTCCGTGTCGCAAAGGTAAAGGAAAAGTTAAAGGTTGGAGACTCTACCCTGGAAGTTGTTGACGAATATGTATACCTGAGACAAACAGTCCAGCTAAGTAGGTCCAATTTCAAGAAAGATCAATCGACGTATCCAACTCGGCTGGGCAGCTTTCTGGAAGCTTCGCAATATCTTCACAGCCCATAATGCAGTGTCTCAAGACTAAGGTTTTGACCAATGTGTGTTGCCAGTGGTCACTTACGGAACTGAGACATGGTCGCTTACTATGGGCCTCATAAGAAGGCTCAAGGTCACCACATAATCGCTAAATTGAAGTGACGGTGGGCAGGGCACGTAGCTTGTAGAGCAGATGGCCGTTGGGGCAGTAAAGTTTTCGAGTGGAGACCGCACACCGGAAAACGTAGCGCAGGCACGCTTCCCACGCGGTGGACTGACGACCTAGTGAAGATCGCGCGAAGCCGATGGATGTGGGCAGGACCGGTCGTCGTGGAAATCCTTTGTCTAGCAGTGGACGTTCTTTGGCTGATATGATGGTGATGATGATGAACCTCCCCCAAAAGCAAAGTAACAAACCTATAAAATCATTTAATAAAAATAGACTTAAAACTGTATAACATAAGGTTGAGTTTATTAAAATTGACGGAATGACAATGGTAAAGTGATACCAGGGTTGTAAAACTGCCCAGTTTAATTGTTGAGGATTGAAAATTAAAAACATAATGTGATTATTTATAACTAAATAAATAATATGTAATGTTGTACAATTCATTAAAATCATTTATTTCGAATTAAATTTCAGGTCGTCAGATTAGAAGTAAAGTTATTAAATTGAAACTTTCCTTGCAAATTTTTTCTTAAAAATGGTATCACTCTCATAGTGTTGTAGTTATAGTTAGGAATATTTTAATATCGATAGATTACATAAGGTATGCGAGGTATGATAGTTACTGCGCCTATTGCTTCGAAAGTTACAACGGATTCGTGGTCAGAGACCTCAAGGACCTTCAGATATCGATTAAGTGTTTATTAAAATTTCATTCTCATAAATTACATTTAATTAAACATATATTTTAATGTCCTTATCAAAACTACTCGATTTAATTGGTTGGCTTGGTTACTATATACAATGTAATGTAACTATACACTATACTCATTTTGGTATATATTTACACTAATTCCACAAAAATTTAATAAAACCTTACGTTATAATTTTATATATTTTTTTATAAAATTATAACGTGTAGTTTTATTCACTTTTTTGTGGAATTAGTGTAAATATATACCAAAATGAGTGACATAATGTTCCACCAAGAACCTACAATCAAAAGCATCAACTATACACTATACATAAATACTTTGTACTTACAAAAAAAAAGTTATAATTTGCTACCGTAATATTTTATATTTACCGTAGTCCGCGAACTTACTTGTGCCACTGTTAATAATTTTTGGTGTTAATTTTTAATATGTGCGTTGCTTAGCAACCTTTTTCTGTTGATTTCGAATTTTCTGTTTTTACGAATGGGTAACAAATTATAACGTTTTTTTTAAGCCTGGAAATACTTTGTTGCTTACCTGTACTAGTGATTCATTGCATTCAAGGAAAACTCTATTAAAACTATATTTTTATACTACCTATAGATACTTACTTCTTACAGAAAAAAATATTCATGGATACATCACACACGGCCATCTAGCCCCAAACTATGTTTACTAGTACTATGGGTTGTAAATAAGTAAAAAGTAAAGAAAATATTAAAACGACCGATACGTACTGAAAACAATATGCAAACGTCTACATGAGGCAGTGCAGAAAATTTTATGCATCTCGTGGTGTAACCACAAAGTCATCATCGTTATTTAAATTTAAACAGTGCTTGATTTTGAGTGAAACAAATTGTTACGTTCTGTAGTTCTGAACTACTTTTCCTTCAATTCGGAATTTTTTGGAAAACTGAATGTTAAAATAAAAAAAAATCGTTGAAAAATATCGACAACACCCTCCCACTAAATAACAAGAAACCAAAAATAAAAATTCATATTTTTATATACCTTATATATGAAAATAAATTTCATATAAGTTTTTCACTTAAACATGGTAAGAAACTCCTCCATTTATTAAATTTACTTTGCCAGTTGCATTTAAGCAGCTTATTATTAAATATATCGGCAATTTTGTCACCAAAACACGCGGAGCTCAGCCTGCCATTAAAATGGTGCAATTTCTGCGCGCGCAGTACAATCATATTTACGAATGACAGCAACATGACATGTCTCGTTGTACAAGAAGCTGACGCGTCTGCCACGCCTCGGGTGATCAAACATCACTGGGCCCTATTACTGAGCCTCCGCTGTCTGTGCGTCTGTATGTCTGTCAGTGGGCTGCATTTCGTGAACCGTAATAGGTAGAAAGTTGATTTTTTTACATAATGTGTATTTCTATTACCGCTATTATAACAAATACAAAAAATTTGAAAAAGTGAAAAAATAGGGGGGTCTCTCCATATAAAAAACATATTTTTATATATTTATACGTATTTTAGAAGTATTTTTGAATTAGCTCTATCGTAAAAACGGTAATACATGCAAGAGTGAAACTTGGTGTGGTTACAGTACTAATGTACTAATGTACTAATGCTGAAGTAAAACAACAATTAATAAAAACTGGACAAGTGTGAGTTGTACCGCGTTAAGGAGACCGAACTGAAAAAAAAAATTCTAGGATTTTTACATAATATAGGGTAAACCAGAATAGGGCTATAGTTGCCCGGATTGTAATTACTCTACTTTCGCGGATGAATCGCACGCTATTTTATTAAACTATATAGACTCTCCACCTACCAATAACATGTCTCTGTGTGATTGCATGGAAAGGCAAAATGCGATCAAAGCTTTTGCAGGATAGATGATTTTCTTTTTTTTATTCACAATTGGCAAGCCTTTGGCATCATCTCACCTGATGGTAAGTGACGATGATGCCGAAGATGAAAGTGGGCTTACCAAGGTTCCCCAAAGCAATGGAAATCTGGCTATTTTATCTTCAAGCAATAACATGCCAATGCTTCGCAAAAATCGCTAATACTCTGGGAATATTAAAGATTATGTTTTTTACTTTTCATTAATTTGTAAGTAAAAAATTTAAGTACCAGCCAGTTTTACAAATAAAGTATTTTGCTTTTTGTACTGAGATATACCTAGAGCGATTTCAAAAAGTGTGGTAACTATCCAGCCTTTACCCTATCAGCAACAAGAATCAGATAGATACGCGGGCGGCGGGCGGCGAGGGCTGCGGCACGGACGGAGGTTGCTGGGCAACACAAGCAGGTCAGATCGTTGTTAAATTATTTCAGCATCATATCAGCCGAAGGACGTCCACTGTTGGACATAGGCCTGCACTAAGGATTACCTCGACGACCAGTTCTGCGCTGCCCGCATCCTTCACCTTCACCAGGTCATGAAAAATGTAAAATTATATTATTTGTACTATTTTTTCACGACAATATGCAGTAGGTATGTGCGCGTATGTAGTATCGGTACTTCGCGAAACCATAATTTTATCTTTAGGTGGACCGGACCGCCTTTGTAGGTGGAGTAATAATATATTATAATAAAGTGTACGCACTCTCTCGGTCAGATTGTTTGTGTTCTTGTTGTTCTAGTAATTATAATTATATGTTGGGCTTTGATGTCAGATTTAGGTACAATTAAGTCAGCCAAATACTAGAAAAACTATCTCATTTCCAAAAAGGTAATAAAATTTAAACAAATAAAAATAAAATATATATAAATGTGGAATTATCCAGTTGGGTGTATCGACATTCGACTCTCATACATTTTCCGAAACACGGAAGGTACCCAAAGTGCTAGAAGTCAGGAACGAACAACTGCCTATCTTCCAAATATTATCCTGTTCCACGGGTTCACAAACATGCACAGTTCACGGGTTCACAAACATGCACAGTTCACGGGTTCACAAACATGCACAGTTCACGGGTTCACAAACATGCACAGTTCACGGCTATACAAACATGCACAGTTCACGGGGCACTTACTCGTAGTTTGCCAAACGTTTCATTCCTACGATGGCTTCACTGACGGGCCATATAATGCTAACTTTATATTTCAGTACGTACTCGTACATGTTAACAACTGGCCCGGTGGGGCGTAGTCAGCGCTCCAGCCCGCTAGGCCAAGCGTCGTGGGGTCGGTTCCCACCCATCTGCCCACTGCCCACTACCCACTGTCCAGGCCAAACATTCGGTGACGTACTGGTTTGTTTGCTTTGCGTTTGTGTTTAATGTCTAATATACGTAGCCTTGTCTTTGCTACGAGCTACGGCACACTAGTGTTATTCGCCGAACACGTTCTACTGTAAGCAACTGCAAAGTACTAACTTTGTTACTACTAGCTTCTTAGTTACATAAGTGTGCTTATGTTAATTTACCGTACTGTATTTGTGTTGTGGTATAGAATAAATACGGATCTCCTCGTTTCTGATTCGATCACGCAGAGAAACTCCGAGCATAGCACGCTCCATTGCCCTTTGGGTGACCTTGAGCCTTCTTATGAGGCCCATAGTAAGCGACCATGTCTCAGTTCCGTACGTCATCACTGGCAACACACATTGGTCGAAGACCTTGGTCTTGAGACACTGCGGTATCTGGGACGTAAAGATATTGCGAAGCTTCCCGAACGCTGCCCAGCCGAGTTGGATTCGACGATTGATCTCTTTCTCGAAGTTGGACCTACCTAACTGGACTGTTTGTCCCAGGTATACATATTCGGTAACAACTTCGAGTGTAGAGCCTCCAACCTTCAGAGGAGTAGGTATGACACGGACGTTTGACATAATTTTCGTCTTGTCCATGTAGGCCTCCCACTCGGTGGACCGATGACCTGGTGAAGGTCGCGGGAAGCCGCTGGATGCGGGCAGCGCAGAACCGGTCGTCGTGGAGATCCTTGGGGGAGGCCTATGTCCAGCAGTGGACTTCCTTCGGCTGATATGATGATGATGATAGAATAAATGTTTCATCTATATATCTATATGTCTCCGGTTCCCATAGTACACCGAAGGGCAATCGAGCGAGGGGAATAGGTGTCCGTGTGTGATAGATAACTATTTTTTTTTCTCAGAAGTTTTATTTGTTACTATTAATTTCTCGTCATTGTCTTTTGCTAATCTAATCAGTAGAGTAGCTCGCGTCGCGGCGCGGCGCCTCTTATCTCTCTCTCTGTAATTAAATTTTCCCAGCAGGCATAGCGTACTATAAGAACCCCTGTCGCTGTTCCACGACAAAATACATGTTTTAACTCTACTCTACTTATAAGGTACTCGGTACTCGATAGGTAGGTAGGATATCATTCATTATCAAATCGACTACCCGTAATTAGTAAAATCAACTAGTCGCACACACGTTGCTAGTAAAGTATACCTGTCGTCCAGGCTTGTCGAAGTCCAATCCTTCCCCACAAATGTGCACGCCCACAAAGTAGCGCGTTGCATACGGCTGCCGGTCGTCCCAGCACATCACTGTGTCGTCCCAGCCCCCGGAGATCAGTTCGTGGTGGGATTGAGGATTGAAAGTGCAGGCAAAAATGCGCGATGTGTGCCCGTCTATTACGTTCTTTCTCCGGCTGTAGATACACAATGACACGGTCGATGTGGACGAGCAGTGTGTACGTAACCACAGAATAAACTATTTTATATAAGTACATAAAAAGATGCGGGCAGTGCAGCATCGGGCGTTGTGGAGATGCCTGGGGGAGTCCTATATTCAGCAGTGGACCTCTTTTTTCTACTGATACGATAATGATGAAGCACATTTTTTTAATCCACCTCATGGTAAGTGACGATGATGCCGCAGATGGAATCGGGCCTACGAAGATGCTACCAATAGTAAGGAGCCAATAGTAATAGTAGAGAAGCGATGTCCCAATAGGGAATAAGGACAATGAGTATCGTGAATGACAGCAACAGCAAAAGAGTATCGATGTGTTCATGTTTCGCGCTTACTTACCTAGAATAGAAAGTCCTTTCTTGCGTTTGTGCTTCCTCGTCGTACATGTTCAGCGCGGCGTCGTCGCCGTACGTCACGAACTTGGTGTATCTCGGGTGGTAACTTAGACCTAACGTTTGACGCTTCTCTCTTATGGTGTAAAGACATTGTTCGTATTTATATTTCCAACATTTAATGCAACCGTTAACATCTGAAAACAGAAAGACATACAGATATGCGAGGTTGTTTATTTAAACCGGTTTGAAAACATGAGTGTGGATGTGGTTAGGTATGTTGAGTGTAGGTTAATCAAAATACTACACAAATTTGTGTAGATAGGGTGTTCTAGCGCTTTTTGGGCTTTTGGACGTACTTATGAGCCTGCGGCACACTGTAAACTTGTTTATTTATTTATTTATCAAAAATACATGGCCAGCTTACAGTTTACACCAAGCACTAACCAAGTCAGTGAACTTACATTATATAAATAGAGTAGGATTTCATGCAAAATGTTATGTTCTAATAATATAAAATAAAATGTCAATAGTCTATACTTATAATTATTTACAATAAATTTAAAAAATATTTAATTTTTAACCCCCGACGCAAAAAAGAGGGGTGTTATAAGTTTGACCGCTATGTGTGTGTGTGTGTCTGTGTGTCTGTCTGTGTGTCTGTCTGTGGCACCGTAGCTCTCAAACGGGTTAACCGATTTGGATGCGGTTTTTTTTATTTACAAGCAGGTTTTTTGGCGATGGTTCTTAGATACGTTTTATCAAAATCGGTTCAGCCGTTTCAAGGTCATCAGCTCTTTTGTTAGCTGCGGTAGGGTTCTTAGACTCTTAATGTGTATTTACTTTACTTTCAAACATACATGTGACCAAAAACTTGAAACACTCATGTATGCTTAATAACTATGCAGGATTATGGAACTCTTGGTCTGATGCTGCAGCCAGGATATCCAGAACACTAGCACACTCTTAAAAAAATAATAGCAGATATGTCGTGTTTGGACTCGTTTTGATCAGTATTTGATTCTGCATACAATGCAATGGTGGCAACACGGTGAGCTGATGCTGCGGCCAGGATATCCAGCACACTAGTACACTCTTAAAAAAATAATAGCAGATATGTCGTATTTGGACTCGTTTTGATCAGTATTTGATTCTGCATACAATGCAATGGTGGCAACACGGTGAGCTGATGCTGCGGCCAGGATATCCAGAACACTAGCACACTCTTAAAAAAATAATAGCAGATATGTCGTGTTTGGACTCGTTTTGATCAGTATTTGATTCTGCATACAATGCAATGGTGGCAACACGGTGAGCTGATGCTGCGGCCAGGATATCCAGAACACTAGCACACTCTTAAAAAAATAATAGCAGATATGTCGTGTTTGGACTCGTTTTGATCAGTATTTGATTCTGCATAAAAAGAGGGGTGTTATAAGTTTGACGCCAATTTCTGTGTGTTTGTGTCTGTTTGTCTGTGGCATCGCAACTCTCGAACGGATGGACCGATTTTGATGTGTTTTTTTTTACGTGAAACAAGTTTCCTTGCGGTGGTTCTTAGCTATAATCGATGAAGATCTGTTCAGCCGTTTGAGGGTTATCAGCTCTTATCTAGGTGACTAAGGGATCTGGGCAACTTATACAGGTCTGATCGATTCAAAATTTGGTGCCCTGTTAATGTAAAAATATTGCAAAACCATGATAACCTTGAACTGTTGATGCAGCATCTCCTAGAATCTACAGAATACCCAACTCCTCAAAAACTTTCAGTAGAAGTATCGTGTTTGGGCTCAAAAAAAATATTCAAAACAATTTATTTCAAATAGGTGTTACACACACTTTTAAATAGAATTAGAATAGAAATTATTAGAATAGTCTCAATGAATAGGTGTTAGATATAATATGGTAACCTTGACCTGATGCTGCAGCATCTCCTGGAATCTGCTGAAGCAGCGGTTAAAAAAGTAAAAAACTTCCATGGGTCCATGGATTTGAAGTTTAGAGTTATAACACATTTAATTGCAGCTTCAAACAAGGGAGGTGAGCAACTTCCACAGGCTTGATCGATTCAAAATAGGCTAGATTTTGTGTCGCAGTATCGTGTTTCGTCCCGGAAACTATTTGTATGAATGTGGGGGTAGAGTTTCGATTGTATGTAATAGTTATGTAAAATTTAAAAAGCACGAAATAAAAATTAAATTAAAAATTTAAAAAACCCCCGACAAAAACCTCTAAAAAGTAAACAATAATATGTATTGACCCTTTGAGTTTAATTTAAGTAGTAATATTTTGATCCAAGAGTCGTCGCGTAGGGGGACCGCTAAGTAAATAAAATAAAAACAGAATACAACTGATTTACTTTACTACAACTAATTAGTTATTACTTCACAACTTAGCGGTCCCCCTACGCGACGACTCTTGGATCAAAATATTACTACTTAAATTAAACTCAAAGGGTCAATACATATTATTGTTTACTTTTTAGAGGTTTTTGTCGGGGGTTTTTTATCTAATAATAATGCCCAGCCATCAGCAAATACATCGGCTTCCTGGACTTTGTCATTTAAGTCATATAAAAGAGCTATGGCTCTTGTAGAGGGTGCGTTGGAGGCGTGCTGTGTGCGAATGGCCCCACCCCGGGGCAGCGCGAACAGCCAGCGCACCCGGCGGCCCGCGCGCCCCGCGCCGCGCCGCGCACGCAGCGCTCAGGGACGAATAACCTCATAGACGAGAGCACCGACGGGCTATTCGCCTTACCGCGTAGTAGTTGGCAATAGTGGGTGACGAGCATCATTTTGCATCACAGAGCAAGGGAGTTCAATCCCACCATACCATACACAAAGAGAGAGGGGTACATGTATAGATAGAATCCATCCATACATCCTCTTGTATATGAATCGAGCAAACTTTTTATGCACTTTTTCTAGTACAAGAGAGTATTTTTTTCTTTCGGATCCCATATAGACGCATTGTATTCGAATTTACTACGAACAAACGCATTGTAGAGTACCAAGGCAACTTTAATGTCATGAAATTGAGAGGCCGTTCGAATAATGAATCCCAAAATTTGATTCGCTTTTTTACAAGTTGCTAGTATATGGTCACGGAAAGTTAACTGTACACTTATGAGCCTGCGGCACACTGTATACTTATGAGCCTGCGGCACACTATATACTTATGAGCCTGCGGCACACTGTATACTTATGAGCCTGCAGCACACTGTATTCTTATGAGCCTGCGGCACACTGTATACTTATGAGCCTGCAGCACACTGTATACTTATGAGCCTGCGGCACACTATATACTTATGAGCCTGCGGCACACTATATACTTATGAGCCTGCAGCACACTGTATTCTTATGAGCCTGCGGCACACTGTATACTTATGAGCCTGCAGCACACTGTATACTAATGAGCCTGCCTGGATGTGACATAACGTGTGATTTTTACTTAAAAATTTGTAATTATATACAATTACCAATAGTTCAAATTAGGCAAAAATTTCTGTTAAACAGCGCAGTGATCGGGAATTTATAAATTTATTTTAGAGTCCCAATAAAAATATGATAGATGACAAATGAAATGAAACTTATTTTTAATAACATTTTCAATTCAATTCAATAAATTTATTCCAAATAGGTGCAAATTACACTCTTTCTGATAGTCATAAAACAATAATAACAATGTTATTTGTGAAGAATCAAGAAATAAACAATAATTAGAGAATAACGTCAAAATTAAATCCTTGACCAGATTATGTCATTAGAACATGAAAACATTATGACACGAAAAGTTATACATAAAAATCATTGAATGCATTTAACAAGAGCACACGGACAGCGCCCGGTCACGAGTGTAACGCGAGAGTCAGCCATCGCTCCCAGTGACCATACATATTTGTTGCAAGTGTAGTAGTAGTAGTAGTACACTCAATATAGTCAGTACTACACAAAGTACACATAAATGCTAATGCAAGAACAATAAAAATAAATGTTAGGAATTGGCAACATTGACTATGTATTATATCTATTATATAACAATTTCTCTACTTTTCTTTTCTTCTTACACTACTTAATCCATTCCGTCAATGCTAGTAACACACGAACTCGGTAGGTTATATGAACACCACAGGTATTTTTTACACAGCAAATTAACTTTGTTATGCCATAATACAAACAAAAAAAAACACAAATAACAACATTATAGCTCATATTGTGGCCAAACTTGTTCTAGTAGTAGTAATGGATGTAATACAAGTATTTGTTCTTAGTGAAAATTGCGACTTTCCTTCATTTTAATCCCTATGTCTTTAAAATGCTCAAACTTTTGTTGGATAGTAATACTTTTTTGGATAGCTCAGATTACGTAAAAGGTTTTTAAAAATATATGCATGCTTAATTTTATGTTTTTTTTTATTCTGTTAAAATAAAAACATATAAAGCTTTTACTTAGAAATTTGTTCAGATATTTTTTATTGTAGGAAAAACAAAATTTAAGAAACTCAATTTAATTTTAAATTTATTTTTAGAAACAGGATGTCTGATCAAAACAATGAATATTCGATTCAAACTTTATCTGTAGCAAATTTTTGAAATACCTTACCTGGATAACTTAAATTACTGGATAACTTAGGTTAATCTAAAAGTGCGTCAAATTCTCGGAAGTAGGTATACCGCTGATTCTGAATCCAATAAAATTATAAAATAACGACCTAACATTTTTACTAAAAAATATCTTAATTTTTTTTTACCGACACCACATGCACGCAACTATAGTTATCGAAATATCATGCACATCACTATAATTACACACTGGCCGGCGCGGCGGCGCGCGGTGCCGACAAAGCTTTCGGCAGCACGCGCCGGCGCGGCTCATCAAAGCATTGTTTGGCAAGGGCGCATTTGCAAGTTATCATATCAGTCAGCGCACGCGCGACCTTTGTCTAGCGAAGATACGTACATCTTTTAATTATCTCCAGCTCGCTGCGCCAACGTTTCGTGCCAAGATGGATTATTATTCCAATGTGGAATTAAGTGAAATGGTGCGTCTTTATGCAATAAGTGGTAACAGCTTACGACAAGCTGTGGAGGAGCAACCCAACGAGTGATGCTTGCTGCGACTCAAAATCTCAGAGACCATCGGCATCGCCTAAGGCCTCGTTTCTTAGTATAAGTACATAATAACTACGTTTATTTCTCGCGTTTTTGTTGCTTTTGTTATTGTTTTTATACAGAACTAGGTACCTACTAAAGAAATTAGTTATTTTGTCGGTCCTAAGCCCGCCAAGCAGCTGCTACACTTGCCAATAGACATCTGACCTTGGTGACCTCGATTGTGTATTCCCATTCCGTCCGAAATCAAGCGTGAAAGAAAATGGTTTATACCCATTCACACTCTAAAACACACTTGTTTTTTTTCGTTTTTTAAATAACCTGAAATTATGTATAGTTACATTTGATGGTAACACGATTTACTATTATATCTGTGAATATGACGCACTTTTAGATTAACATTCTGTATTAGTACTAACGTACCTTGGCTTAACTCACCTGGTGGTGAGTGAAAACGATGCCTTAGATGGAAGCGTTAAAACCCGGCTAGCTAACTCAACATCATCATATCAGCTGAAGGACGTCCACTGCTGGACATAGGCCTCTCCTAAGGATCTCCACGACGACTGGTTCTGCACTGCCCGCATCCAGCGGCTTCCCGCGACCTTAACCAGGTCATCGGTCATGGCCGTTAAGACAGTAAAGTTCTCGAGTGGCGACCACGCACCGGAAAACGTAGTGTAGGCAGGCCTCCCACTCGGCTAGCTAACTATCTTTACATAAAGTAAAATCACACAGATTACCAAAAAGTCTTCAATTTTTTATTTTACTGATGCTCAAATAGCACCCCTACCCAAAGCAGATTGTGTAGTTTTATGAAGATTTGAATTTTTTTGTAGATATTTACTAAATGTTTAATTCCTATGTGTTTGTATACCATATACATATGTATTTATTATTAATAAACAAATTATAATTAGTTTAAAAATAATAATGTCAAAATACAAAATGTCAAAAATTAAAATATAACAAATAAACATATAATAAAATTAAAAGGCCTAAGCCTTAGTCAAAAAGCCCGCCCCGAGTCGTGCCTGATGCAAATGTGCCCATTACGCTGGCTACGTTTCCCCGCTGTATGGCTAATGATATGCGTTGCACCAGATACGACTCGGCGCGGGGATCTGCACCATTATTCTTCAGGCGCAAGTTCACGCACGAAGCTCTTGGCTTCCACGCACCACGTACCACGTACCACTTACCTCCACCTAGCGTTGCCAGGCGTCCGGATAAAGCCGGACAGGGTTAGGCTTTTTGGATGCATGTCCGGTCAAATTAGATGATGTCCGGCCTGTCCGGTTTTTGTTAGGCTTTTTTATATTTCGTGATCCTCCAGTCACGTGGATATTCGGGCTAGCGCGCCGTCGTGATAAAGTGACTCAAGGGGACGGCGCTTCGCAGTCTGATTATGACCTCGTCTAAACATACAGATTGACTAATTAATGCACTAAATTTATTCATGTCTAGAGCGGGCTTTAAAGGAGTCCGGACTTTTTACCCAAAAGTCCGGCTTAACTTGGTAGTCTGTCCGGCTATTCAGTTTAGGACCTGGCAACCCTACCTCCACCGCAAACGGGACGAACAAATATGGTCCCTCGAGGGACGAGTATTTGTCCCGTTTTTGGATGGCAGCCCACTCGGCAGCCGAACCAGCCGCCCGGGTCGTACGGGCCAGGTGGGAAGCAGCGAAAGTGCTGACGCATGTCGCATCCCACACCAGGCAGCGGCCTTTCTCCCATGGAGTTAAAGTTAACCCGTCGGGTCGCTTGCCGTCCGTACGGCTCAATCCGGGTGGCTCAAGGGTGCTCGATACGCCCGCGGCCACCAAGGCGCGGCGGATGACATCATTGATCATATGGTGTCGTGGGAAACGCCCAGCTGACTTTCTGCTTCTCGCACAAGTTGCAGCCAAGTCTGAGGGCCACCGCAACTCTCAAAGACCCATCATCGAGTGCGGTACCCAAGTGAGGCGAGGGGAGGGCATGAAGCCGGGCTCCCGACTCTGGGCACGAAGCCGCTTTAAGACGCGCAATATCGGCTCCAGATGCCGCCTCCAACAAACAAATCAATCACCCGCGATCTGCAAAGCTGCTCGTCCCACTGGCGCTGCACGCCCAGGTTTTCAGGAAGACTCGCCGTGGAGCACGCCGCGGTCCAGGCAGTCAAGGCCTCCCTCGTATAAGGGATGTCGAGACTGTCACCATACGAATGGAGTATTTTAGTGACTAGTCCGACCACCCCGTTGGAGGAGGCCAAGAAGGCCGAAACGTTGGTGTCCCGCAAGCGCCTAACACCCAATCCCCCGTGGCGAACAGGCAGCGACGCCTGCACCCACTGTGCCTCGTCGAGGTGAACGTTGAGGATGAGCTCCAACGTGTCTTTGATATCTTTGTCAAGCTGAGATATCTCTTGTGGAAAAACCCACGTTGGAGAGGTCCTCAATATGTACATAGTATTTTTATTAGGTACATGATGTATTATGATTTAGATTTTATTATTATATTTTTTTTTATATATTATATAGTAAATTGTTATATTTTCAATATTGTTGCATATGTTTGCTTTGCACAGCCCATACTTTTATTTAATTGTATCCATTCTCTGGGTTGCCTGGAAGAAATTGCTTTAAGCAATAAGGCCGCCTACATTGTACAATTTAATTTTTTTCTATTCTGTACTTGTATTTTGTATATTTTGTAATTGTACAATAAAGCATATTTGATTGATTGATTGATTGATTGATCAACTTTGGTACCGAGAGGCAGCTTCGAAAGAGTGTAAGGGCAACGTGGGCGGGCAGCTCCCGCAGATGTTGACGAGCCTGAAAAAGCATCTCCCGTTTGTTTTGCAGCGATGCTGGGACTGCATCTTGGAAGACTGGTGCCCCCAGTAGGGCGAATGAGTGCCGGTCCAAGATCTTTAAGTCTGGGAGGATTTTCTGGAAATCCGCAATGCAACCCCTAGTAGCGTTTCCACACGGATACAGCTCGCACTTGGCGCCATTCACGACCAGCCCCATGTCCCTCAGCCCGGGAACCAGAACATCCAGATCTTTGGCCACTATGTCAGGGGCACCGTTAATGGTGCCATCATCGAGGTACCACACATTTAGTGGCGCTTCCAATGAGGCTATCAGGTTGTTAATAGCCAAGCTGAATAGCAATGGACCAAGCGGGTCGCCCTGCTGCGCGCCGACTTGCGATGCAATCCTCTGACCATTAAAATACAGATTGCTTGGAGAGACGTAACATTGAGCTAGGAAAGGGCATAATAAAGGAATTTTATCCCTAGCCTCGGCCAACATCACGTCTCTCTCCAAGCTATTAAATGCGTTTTTAATGTCCAGTTTCAAAATCACATCGCCAGCGCGCTCTGGGTCCATTGCGAAGACACGGGTGGCGTGTATCGCAGCCTCGCACCCAAGTGGGGTGCCGAAACCCAGCTGATGAGGCTGCAGCTGGTCTGCCATCTGTTCCCTAACTGCGCGACATCCCAGCTTCGCCACCAAGCGGCGCAGAACACTGCCAACCGCTATTGGCCTTATGCCTCCGTCCTTTTTATGCAGGGCACACAGCGACGCACCGTAAAGAAACGGACAAACATCGTTACACAGCCTGCCCTCAAGTAAGAAGTTGCACAATTTGGTCACCGAATCCAACAAACGCGGTCCGTTGTCTCCAGCAGAGATTGCTACTTATTGCTAGATTGCTTGTTTAGGTATGAATGATTATATCAACTTTATTTCAAATATGGGAAACGTCACGCAGCTATTTTGGTTATTACTATTCCTATTCATGGTATATATTCAAAATTATCAATTCACACTAGAACAGTACGTTTAATTTTTTTTAATATACATATGGAAGAAGATGCATAAAATTACATAATCACTTGCATACAATTTTTTAAAGTATAGCTACAAACATGAAAGAAATAAAAAATAACTAATCTACATATTACTTTTTATTTAAGGTGCACGTACAAACATAAAAGAAATAAAAAATCACTTGCATGTTTTTTACATTTTTTTATAATTAAGGTACAAGTATAAACTTATAAAGTTGTTCTTCATCAGAAGAAGATTCACAACTAATATCTGATAAATTTTCAGCCATACTAATAATGTCATTGACGTGTAGTGGAGTGGGATCTCCTTCATACCACAAAATATCATAGTTGTTATTACTATTTAGAACGCATTCAATGGGATCATATAAAAAAACAAGATGGTTTTATAGCATTGCGCCACATCGAGCTCACAAGCAGTGTCCTTAGTAAATGTTGTTTTAAACTTTTCCAACATGGCGGTAGAGTTGCAGCATTGACATTTGTATTTTTTTTCATGAATTTTGATGTTGCTATACTCCCATATTTTTTGTCAACATTTCGAAACGAGCATGATTCACGTCACTTCTTGGCGAAGAATATAACTTGCATGTAAACTTTTGAACTTTTTGTATCTTTTTTTTGTTTTGAATGTCCTCTGGACTATTTATAGATGCAAAAACATTTCTAAGATCTTGGTTGGCCTCTATTAAATCAAAAGCTTTAATTTTTCTTTTCCCTTTGAAGGAGGATGTGTAATCACAACCTGTATAGGCGTATGCAGCTGGTAAGGCTTTACACATCTCAGGTCCCAGCTTGTGCGCCAATTCGGTTTAGGTATAAACTGATTGAAGGTGGGTATTATATGGGTAGTATTTAAACGCAAATCAAAAAATATCCTTTTTCTATGCAATAAGATTCCAAATTCCCATCAAAATTACTGATTGCACAGCATAATATTCAACTCAAAATATCACTAAACACACTACAATTTATTTTCGCAGCGTACAGCAATTTTTCCTAAAGCAAAAGCTTTTTCATCAATGCACAGCTAATAATCTTAATGCACATTATACCTGTTAACTCTTTTTCTTTTAAATATAGCTTCTATTTTTATATTATTTACTGCAGTTTTTCTAAATAAAACAGCATTTTATTAGTCACAGTCGTCTTAATTTTTTTTGTGACAGAATTTGTATACATGAGCGATGCCCCTTCTGGCGCTTCGCCGGCAGCTGCCGCGGCACGCTCGCTCCGCTCGCTCGGCTCGCGCGCTGTGACTGAAAAAGAACACCTGACCGAACCCAACCTACAGTTTTTTATGACGGCCATTTATATGTACGTACACGCAGCGGAAAATTTGCTGTGCAGTCAGTATTTATGCTATGTATGTAGTATTTTTGTACTGAGAATATATATATATATATATATTTATTTATTTAATTTCGAATTATCTGCAGTTTAAGTTTTGTTTAACAATTAGTTTATTTGTAGTGAAGTAAGTTATTTGATGTAAAAAAGAATTTATATAATGAGTATGTATTGATAGGCGATTATTTATTTGATATGCAATTTATAATATCCCGTATTATATACCCAAATTTGTGAATAATTTGTAAGTTGGTGAATGTTTCCTATTATAATCACCAAGATATCTGTGTCCGAGCAATTAACCAGAACTTTGGATTTAGGTTGAACTTTATACATATGGAAGATAAGCCGAGTACCTGCTTCTTCGTGGGTGCAGTACTCCGTCTCTTCTATTTTCTGCAATTCGTTTTGTATGTTCTTTAAAGAAAAACATATGTTTTCTTTTGTTACATATCAGATTTAAAGAGGCTTTTATTAACTTTCTTATCAATGATTGGGAACGCGACGAACTGATACTGATTATTGGAATTAAAAAGATATATGTGGTAGAAGGAGATCCCACTCCGCTACACGTCAATGACATTATTAGTATGGCTGAAAATTAATCAGATATTAGTTGTGATTCTTCTTCTGATAAAGAATAACTTTATAAGTTTATACGTGTACTTTAATTATACAAAAATGTAAGAAAAAACATGCAAGTAATTTATTTTTTATTTTTTTTTGTACGTGCACCTTAAATAAAAAGTAGTATGTAGCTTAGTGTTTTTTTTTTATTCATGTTTGTACCTGTACCTTAAAAAATTGTATGCAGGTTCTAATGCAATTTTATGCATCTTCTTCTATATGTATATTAAAATAAAATAAAAGTTAAGCGTACTGTTCTAGTGTGAGTAGATAATTTTGAATATTAACCATGAATTGAGATAGCTGCGTGACGTTTCCTGTATTGTTATTCTAAACAGATGTAAGAAAAAAAATGCTACTTTAAACTTACATGAGTGTAGCTTTATGTATAATTATTTCTTTTTTTTGCTGTAGCAATATGTTATTTAAGGAGGAGATAATTTTTAGGGTCTCGAGGATCCATAAGTTTAGTTTTTTTATTGTGAGCGGAGGAGAGTGTTATATCCTTGAGTTGAGAAAATGTCGTGTGGGTGGCAACACTCAGGAAAAGAAAAATAAAAAGTGGTCTTTAAAAATAAACGTTGTTCTTATTAATAAATTAAACACAAGAAAATATAATAGTAAGCGACCATGTCTCAGTTGCGTAAAATTTAATTATTATGTACAAATAAAATAAAATACAAAAATCGTTTATTGTTTGAAATTTTTAACATATTACACTAACTAAAGAGCTCTGATTCCCCCACTAGGATTTCGTGTGTTGGGGGAAACCAGTCTTTTCCCCGGTTACATATTATTATGTATTAATTTTAATTATTTGTATTCTTCTTAAACGAGGAGATCCGCAGGAGAACTAAAGTAACCGACATACCTCACAGAATCGCTAAACTGAAGTGGTCGTCGTGGAAATCCTTGGGGGAGGCCTTTGTCCAGCAGTGGACGATTTTCGGCTGATATGATGATGATTCTTCTTATCTTCTTATCAAACTCTTTTATTACATAGGCACCCATATCATAGGGGTGCATAAAAAATAACTGGTCCACCATCTTTGGGAGTCCGTCATATTGGATTTAGAATGAAGTCACTTAGCTAAAGATGAATATCGCTCCTAACTTACCGTGTATGCAAAATTTCAGCTCAATTGGAAACCGTAAAGTGGTTCCAAAATTTGCTTCCAAGATTTGTCCCAAACTAACTAACAAGCAAGTTAATATAAAGCTAGTAAAAAGTACGTGTTTTACACCCTTATAAAAAGTAATAAAAAAAACTACTTATCTACATAGCAGATTTTAAATTCACTATCGACACAGTAGACTAATCTATTGTGCTATCGATGAAGACTAGTGAGACAAGTATAGATACTCGTACAGACAGTGCAAGTAGAACATAAGTACTGAGGTACGTCGGGTAATAAATTAATTACTTACAGGTTGAAAGCAGCATGTTAGTGACGGGGTGCGCTTTGCTGACGGGGCGGTGCTTGATCGACGTCACCGGACCGGGGTACGCGCGGCACTCGTCGTCCACCAGGGTGTGGCTGCACTTGCCGGAGCTGCAGTCGAACAGTCGTATCAAGCCGTCGGCGAAGCCCGCCGCTACGTCGTGGACGTCTTCCGTGTATTTACAACACATTATGTCCTTGGTCGTGTCTCTGACAATAGTGAGATAGCTCTAATAACAGTCAGATAAGCTTAGCCTTTTTAAGTATAATTCGTAAGTGATGAGATATGTAGGAGTACCAAGATAACCGACAGATATATCGTGTGCCAAATTGAATTGGCCGATAGGAGAGTTCAGTAGCTATCTCTGCAGCCCTCATAAACATTCCTATGCCCTACTGAATTCGTTAAGTCAATATTTTGTCAATTTTTAAATAAAATCCAAAAATCGGCATTTAAACTTAAATTTTAAAAACATATTGGATGTAGCCTCAAAATTTAAATTTTATTTTGATGTGCACTGTAGTAAAGTGCTACTAAACTTAAAATTACTGGCAGTAACCATTTATTTATTATATTAACTCTCAAAGTTTTCGGAAGAGGTAAAGATGAACTTTAAAGTAAATTTTACATGAATATAAAAAAATTCTAAAAGCAAACGGGATCTTGCAACTCCCTTAAAAGTTCTCTAGTATATTCTCTTTCCAACGGTATGCCACATGCCACATGCCACAAAACAATCTTCACTTACTCACAAAATTTATGCATCGGGCAAAATAAGGCTGATATTCAAAATTCAGGTTGAAACCATTTTTTGCGTAAATAACATGTGCGAACACGTTTAAACAGTAATCTCATTTTTGCAAAATGTTGCTCTCTTTAATGGAAATTTACTTAAAATTAAAGATAAAAACAATTGTTTTTAATCGTTTATTTTGAAATCATCATTAAATCTAATCTTGTTTGATTAAACTTACAAGTCCTGTTCAAATTGTTGGCCTCGGTTCCGAATGCAGGAACGACGTCTTTTCCTTATTTCTACGGTAGTTGTATGAAGTCGCATTTTTTCCCTTATTGTGACGAAAGCCGCCTCTATACGATGTACTAATTCCTTCCTTGTTGCCACTTCCGTCTTGTACACAACTTCATTAGCCCGTCCCCATACTAGTCGGGTATTTAGTGTGTTCATTTGTATGGGAACCTTGCAAATCTTCAACAAAGGAAGCCGCTTGGCACAGGCATACCTAGTGGTCATCTGAGCTGATTTAGCCCTGTACCCACGTGGTACCACCCTGCAGGTAGGTAGGGGAGGGGGGGGGAAAATTCCATCTGCCGCGCTGCACTCTTTCGTCCATATCTCCGTAAGTTTAGCAAACAGGTTGTGTATGGTATCGTTTTCGTATAATTTAAGGACGACAAATTCATTTCTGGAACAATATTTTCACTTGTTCATAGAAGAAAAAAAAGATTAGGCGCAAAAATAGAAAAAATAGAAATAAAAATTCTTACAAAATCTATGCCTACAATTAAACCAGTAGATTATGTTTTATAAAAAAAATATAATTATGTAGCCCTGTTTATTTTGATAATACATACATAAACTTTCTTAATTAATTTAACTTATAAATGTGTAAAAAAAATCATTAGCGTCGCACGGCGGAGCTGCGTTTTAGCGGCTCGTTCAACTCGACCGCTGCGCGGAGCGCTCAGTGACCATACACGCGTGTTCTCAGTTCAGTCGGTTCGCATCTTACTCAGTGATCACTACATAACGCAAGCACGTATTTTGAACTTTTGAAGTGTTTTCAGGAGGATAAACTATCAAACTAGTATATTTTTTTCATAGGATATGAGAATTGTAAGTATTTATTTAGATTTACTATGTTTTTAAACGATTTTATTTGACTTAACCCCGTATATTTATGCCTTTCTTTGTTTTAAATCTTGTGAAAGCTTTTTCAGTTGTACTGAATCGATTCTTATGAAACTTTGCATACGTGGGGTGCTAGTAACGAAACAATATTATGGTAGTCTCAACTGGGCCTGATGATGAAGTCAGGAGGTGGACAGTGAAACTCTTCTAGTATTACTAGTAACCCTCTTGAGTTTGGGCTCATTTGGATGGTTTTGACGAGTCCCATATATTACACTAGGTGAGGAGGGACCAATGATGGATTCAGGAAGAAGACAGCCGACCGGTTATCTTAAAAAAAAATACCATTTTTTATTTCTACTAATAAGTTATTATATAGTAGACCTATCTCAAGGTCTTCGATTAGTGTGTGTTGCCAGTGATGACATACGGAACTGAGACATGGTCGCTTACTATGGGCCTCATAAGAAGGCTCAAGGTCACCCAAAGGGCAATGGAGCGTGCTATGCTCGGAGTTTCTCTGCGTGATCAAATCAGAAACGAGGAGATCTGTAGAAGAACCAAAGTAACCGACATAGCTCTCAGAATTGCTAAAGTTAAGGGCTCCAGGACTCAGCAAAACTGCTGAAAAAGTATTTATACCTTTCGCGAACAGAGAGCTTGTCACTGTATCAAGATTAGATGTGATTTGGGACAGATACGACACTGGCAGTCTCAAAAACGAGACTAAAACGTGGCACCGGACAAATAACACGTTTTAATTCAAATTTTAGAATTCCGAAGGGTTGGGCAAATTTTCTCAGGGATAATTCCAATAAAGAGGAACTTTTCCATTTCCTAGCTCTACAGTGCCAAGCTACAGAATTCTTAGCTGGCAAAGACTTTTATACGACAGATGGACCCACAGTTTTCAGCAACAGCCCCAGTGACAAAAAAGCCCTGGAACCATGCAACCATGAGGAAGCAGATACGCGCATAATGGTCCACATTGGTGATGCTGCAGCCCAAGGACACACAAAAATCATGGTGCGTACAGTGGATACCAATGTTGTTGTCCTTGCGGTTTCATGTGTGTCACAATTGCCACAGCTTGAGGAACTGTGGGTTCATATTGGCACGGGAAAAAATCAGTTCTTGCCATGCCATGCTATTGCAGCTTCATTAGGTAACCTAAATAAATATAATATATTCACACTTTAAAAACTGAAAGTAATTCAGCTATATACTAGTTTATTTTCTTTTAGGACCAGAAAAGGCAGAAGTATTGCCAATTTTCCACGCCTTTTCTGGGTGTGATACCGTTTCGTCTTTTGCTGGTAAAGGGAAAAAGAGTGCTTTCGAAGCTTGGGGCGCTTATCTACCTGCGACGGAGGGGTTCACAAGCGCTAAAGAAGTAAATGTGGAACAAGCTTTACCAATACTAGAAAAATTTGTCAATTCTATAAATGACAAGTAATGTGGTGGTTGGCTTTTGTGATTTGAAATGATTTAAGTAATTATTGGTATGCATGTTGTGTACAATTTGTTTCATTTTAGATCTGGCGCGTGCACTAATATCAATCAGTGTAGAAAACTAATATTTACGAAAAAGCACAGACAGCTGGAGAATCTTCCACCAACTAAAGATGCCCTGCGCAACCATATTTTGCGAGCAATTTATCAGGGAGGACATATATGGGGTCAACTTTTGCAACCTACACAAAACCTGCCATGTCCTGCTGACTGGGGTTGGGCAAAAAATAATGGCAAATGGGAGCCTGTTTGGACCACCCAACCGCCAGCAGCCGCTGCTAGCATGGAGTTAATACGATGTAAATGCAAGAAAAAATGTGCAGGAAGGTGCAATTGTTTAAAAAGAGAGATAAGGTGCACCGAACTGTGTGGCTGCAGCGGAAACTGTGAATCTTCTTCTTCTACCTAGCTTTGTCCCGACTTGTGCCATGCTCTTTGTCCGACATTTTCACAATAAATGACAGGTTTCAGGTATTATAAGGAGCGACTGCCGTCTGACTCCCAAAACCCCGAAGGTAAGTTTGTAGCCTAGCAGGGTGCACCACGAGCAGGTGAGGTCGGCTTAAATTCTAAAGATGTTTATTGGACCACTTACACCCGGAAACGGTCAATAAATTGTCTTATTTACTAAAATAGACCTTTTATTCTTTATTCCATTATTACAATTAAAATAGGAATCTCTATTACAACTAACATGATTAAAATAAGCTGAAATTTAGGGTTATCTCAGTGATTATAAAACATTTATTTTAATGTTATGAACTCTAATATTATTTTTTAACAATATTTACTCTAGATATTTCTTCAAGAATATTATCTCTAGATATAGATACACCTATACTAATTAGTTTCATTGCTCATTATTTTAATAATTGTTTACAATTTAGTGTCAATTCCTATCCAAAAATACTTACTTCTCCCGTCGCAGCTCCACCGCACGAGGCAATAAATTTTTTTTGACACATTTACTAGTTCAATCTATTAAGAAAGTTTATGTTTATATATTCTAGATAAACAGGGCTACAAAATCATATTTTTTTTATAAAACATAGTCTCCTGGTTTAATTGTAGGCATAGATTTTGTAAGAATTTTTATTTCTATTTTTTCTATTTTTGCGCCTAATCTTTTTTTTCTTCTATGAACAAGTGAAAATATTGTTCCAGAAATGAATTTGTCGTCCTTAAATTATACGAAAACGATACCAAACACGACCTGTTTGCTAAACTTACGGAGATATGGACGAAAGAGTGCAGCGCGGCAGATGGAATTTTCCCCCCCCCCCTCCCCCACCTACCTGCAGGGTGGTACCACGTGGGTACAGGGCTAAATCAGCTCAGATGACCACTAGGTATGCCTGTGCCAAGCGGCTTCCTTTGTTGACAATTTGCAAGGTTGGTGACACTAAATACCCAACTATACATAAAAATCTAACGAAAATAGGTCTGGGGAATGTGGAGGCCATTGAATAGGGCCATCTCTCCCAATCTATGAATTGGGTATGCTAAAAAAAAATGTATTTTTTTTATTTTTTTTCTGATGGTTTAGACCATTTTGAAAAACTAATTTGAATATTTCATTTTTTAAGCCTCTAGATATTTTTAAAAAAAATTTAAAATTTTGAAACCTTGATGACGTCATCGGTTCACATTACTATGAAACGAACAGCCCTATTTCACTCAAGTCACTCAAGTCAATCATTCCCAAAGGTTTTTTGGCGGGATTTGTGGTAGACGCATTCGTAGTTTTATTTTGTTGTTTTTTCATTGCACCGGCACTAGCATTACAAATCCAACAGCTAAGGAAGCCTAAATACGTCAGACCTGGCTGTATGGTCTTAGTAACCTTTGCCTTTTCCGAAACGAAACTATCACAAAGCCAACAACGAAACGTAAAAGTCAAAATTTACTTGTCATCAAACATCATAATCTATATATGGACAAGGCCTTCAGAGTTTAAATGTTTTTTAGAACCACAATAAAAATTGGACCTCTAATGAATATCTTACCCATTTAAGTATTTAATTTGAATGACGTTCTAATAATATTTGATTGTTTCAAACGTAGTTTTTGGTGGATGATAAATAAATAGTGCCTTTTTCAGTGCTCGACGAAAGCTCGTCCTCAAATGCAAGGTCCGTAATTGATATGACAAGTAAGAGTGCACGTTCCGTTCAGTGGTGAAATAAGGTTTTATTGTAAACTCGTGACGTCATAGGGGTCAAATGAAGGTTATTGTCCTTTTCCGATTTTTTTACGCAATCTTTTACTTTTTCGAGTGGAAAATGAAAAAATATGGCTTTAAATAAAAATATCTCGAAATGGTTTTTTTATTTTCATGGCTTATAAAAAATTTAGCATACCCAATTTGGAAAAGCATTTTCTAATTTCTAAAGTGCTCTCCCACAGTTAATCGCCAATGCGAGCGAAAAACAAATTAAAAAAAAGAAAGACATAGCAGACAGACTGCACTCCGAACAAGTCGTGCCTTGCTGCACTCGTAACAAGTCGTGCCTTGCTGCACTCGGTACTCGTAACAAAGCTCAACATTTCGTATATAGTTTATTTTTGTTCAAGTTTAAATGCAGAATTTTGGATTACAATAAATTGATTTTAAAAATCCGTTGGGCATAGGAAAGATCATGAGGGCTGAAGGGATAGCTACTATCGGCCAATTCAATTTGGCACACGATGCACCGAACAACCTGTATATAAGTGAATTCAATATGTCGCTAAACTTAAGTGGCAACGGGGCAAATAACTCGTAGAACTGATGGCCGATGGAGCAGTAAAACTCTCCAATGGCGACAGCGCACCGGAAGACTTAGCGTAGATAGGACCTGGTAAAGTACGCGGAAAACCGCTGGATGCGGGCAGCGCAGGACCGATCATTGTGGAAATCCTTGTGGGAGGCCTTTCTCTAGCAGTGGACGTCTTTCGGCTGATATGATGATGATGATGACGATGACTTAGGATTATCTGTGCTGATGTGGTGCTGATACTGAGAACACACAACACACACTGGTCAAAGACCTTAGTCTTGAGACACTGCGGTATTTGGGACGTGAAGATATTGCCAAGCTTCCCGAACGCTGCCCAAACGTCTTTCTCGTAGTTGGACCTACCTAGCTGGACTGTTTGTCCCAGGTATACATATTCGTCAACAAATTCCAGTGTATTCAACCTTTGGAGGGGTGGGTGCAACACGGACATTTCAAATTATTTACGTCTTGTCCATTTAAGACCCACTGTAACTTTCGACTTGTCCTTAATAAAATAAAGGAAGGCAACCTGCGGAAGCCCTCTTTATTCTTGGGTAATATTTGATCTTTCCAAAGGTATTTACTTATCTAATTTTAGTATTGTTCTCATTCTTAAATTTCCGTTAATCAAATTTACTTTAGCCTTTCATCGTCTATGGTTAGAATCTATTTGTAATGTTGTGAACCGCGGGAACTCGGTTCTTTTACTGTTTGTTGTGCCTCCGCTGGATTAGCCATTTAAATATCGCTCGCAACATTCCTGAACCCGCGATACCTCATTTATGGGCTACGTCTTCGATCCCATATTAGAGAAAGAAGACGCTGCAATACGCTCCCCACACCTGTTCATCCCCTAAGCACAGTCGAAGAATCCATACTGTCGTCCAACAGAGACGTCTAGACAGGGCAATCGTGCGGGGCTGCGGGGCAGGTAAAGACCATTGTCACCGTTTGTATGGTGCGGTGGGCCCATTTATTAAGGGTCTTCACGTAGTATTTTTATTATCAATCTGTCATTCACGGCTCATTTTCTTCTTTAGATTTATTTTGGTTCATAATTTAAAAAAATGACAGACATGCATTAAATGTAACAAATGTTTTAATATTTTACTATCAATATTAATATATTATATATTAGAAATATTTTAACCCATTATTATTATTATATCAGCTCATATACGTCCCCACAGAGGGGCTCGAGCCTACCCTGAATCAGGACGATTAGGCCTTAGTCGACCACGCGGGCCCAGTGCGGGTTGGTCGACTTCACACACAACCTTCGAGTTTCTTCGCAGGCGTGTGCAGGTTTCCTCACGATATTTTCCTTCACCGTTAAAGCAATCCCTAACCTTTAAACTATATTATATATTTCGGATCATCAGAAGGGTTTTGGTCGTATCTAAGAAATAAACTCGTCTTTGAGAAGTTTTGGAGTGTACAATCAATATTCACACACGTTTGCAACACGAGGCTTCACGATGATTCGAATGAAAACAATTGCGATGAGTTCGGCACGGGGCTGGCTTCCCAAGTTGACAGTTCAGCTGCTCGATCAAAAGTGCTCGTAAAATAATTGGCGCCTCTGTCGTAGCCTCTGTAGGTAGGCTGCATTGTCTTTAATGGTTCGATAATCACAACGATTCTGATTGGCTAACAAACAAGTACCAACACTACCAACTTCCGGGTTCCGGTCTCGCACAGAGCACGCCTTGGCCAAAGATGACTATTATTACTACCCCAGCTAACCGCTTGACGTTTCAAGATAAAACACACGGTGCTTCGACGCATGCATAGATGGCGCCACGTCCTTGCGCTCCGACATATATATTAAACAACAGTTGTAACAGCAAATTATCGGGTGGAGTTTTTTTTATGTTGTGATGCAATAAAGAATATTGTATTGTATTGAGTAAAATGCAGTGGTTGTCATCGTCACCTTGACTATCAGTGTTGATACTACAGAGTAGAACTACCAAAAACTTGGAACACGTAAGGACACCTGGCGCTGTGGAGATTGCAAATCCGGAGGTAACTTATCACGGAAACTGGTTCCGCTTGCCCCACTAGTCGAGACGGTACGGTGCATTAGGGATGAAAACACAAACCTTCAAACATCCGTAAGCATGGCCCATGATACCATCAATAAGTTTTCCGATACCGTAAAGGCTATGGATGCTAGAGTGTTGTGGAACTGGAGCAGCGATGCAATGTCATCCCTACTCTACAGGCAAAAATCCTACGGCTGGATCAACTCTGCAGGACAAGGACCAATGGGCTCGTGCTAACAATATAGAATTGAAAGGGATCCCGCTTAAAAAAAATGAGAACCTCTGAAGTCATACGTAAGGTTGGGGATGCAATTGACTGCCCGTTGAGAAAGGAAGACATCAACTATATTGCCAGGATACCGAGCAAGCAAGCCGATACCAAGCCTATCGTCGTAGCGCTAAACAATCGATATCTTAAGGAGGATTTTGTGACTGCCGCGCGTAAGTGCAGGATCACTTCGAAGTCGTTGATACTGACGAAAAGATTTTCGTGAACGACCATCTAACTCCTTCCAACAAAAGTCTACTCTCGAAAGCGAAAACTCTTGCACACGAAAATAATTTTCAATTCATCTGGGTGAAGCATTGCAAAATAATGGCCAGAAAACCGGTCACCTCTTCCCCCTTCGCATCAGAACGGAAGCCGACCTTCCAAAAATAATTTAAATTTAATTTAAATTAATCTAAATAATATTTATTCGCTACTAACTAAGACGCTTATTACGCCTCAAAATAATAGTTTGGGAATCGCAGGTCAGCTGTTGTGTGAATGCCTCACTCTTATCTATAAAGCTACTAGCTGTCCCGGCGAACTTCGTACCGCCTTACATTACATTGCACTGCCCTGCCCTACCCTACACTACCCTACACTACACTACACTACCCTACCCTACACTACCCTACCCTACCCTATCCTATCTCTCAAGTTGGATCGAACTGCACATGGTGTGCGAATTTTATTATAATCGGTTAAGTGGTTTAGGAGTCCATTGAGGACAAACATTGTGACACGAGATTTATATATATTAAGATTAGCGGAATCGCACCCGTTTTGTCCTACTTCTTTTGTTCCAAACTGCCCGATAGATTGTTTTTGACAAGGTTCTGTTTGCTTTGCTATTTTTATTATGTAAGTAAAAAAAATATTTTTATTGACTGGGATTACTGCACCAAATAGGAATCGATGCCACAACCGTTGGTTACCGAGACGTGGTTGATGGACAGTATATTTTCCCAGGAGTTATTTGACGGTAGGTATTTAGTTTGGAGGCGTGACAGAAATTATGCTTCAACGAATCAAAAATATGGTGGTGGAGTGCTTTTGGCAGTTCGTCGCGACCTCGCCGCGGTCGAGCGCCCGGAATGGCGTTCTTCGGCTGAGGATATCTGGGTCACAATGAGTATACGAAGTATGAGAACTACCGTCAAAACTCATCTTTGCACTTATTACTTGTGTAGTGAAAACTCTGGTAACACTACCGTCACACAACTTTAAAATTTCACAGATAAGCTGTTTGAAATAGTTAGCACGCATCCGAACGATAATTTCATTATATTAGGTGATTTTAACTTCCGACCTTAGTTTGGAGTGCTCTTGATAATGCACTAGTACCCTCAAGTATCACGGCTCAGGAATATTTCTTTGATACTTATGCAATTTAAAACAGTTCAACCACGCTCAAAACGTAAACAACAAAATTTAAGACCTGATTTTTTTCTAACCACCACCTGGATATACAGATTTGCTCGGACCCACTTGTAACTGAGGATATACATCACAAGTCTTTGGAAATACTGCTGACGCTCCACACTCCTTCATCCCTTAAAATAAATAAAAGAACTAAATACTTTTATAAAAAAGGTGACTATGAGGCTATGTGCTTAGATTTGAATAAGATACAGTGGCGTACAGTTCTGCAAACAGACTCGCTTGACGATTCTGTTACTGTTTTTTATAATCATTCAAATAATCTACGAGATAAACACGACGACCGACGACCTGGTGAAGATCGCGGGAAGCCGATGGATGCGGGCAGCGCAGGACCGGTTGTCGTGGAAATCTTTGGGGGAGGCCTTTGTCCAGCAGTGGACGATTTTTGACTGATATGATGATGATGATGATGAAACACATACCTAACAATAAAGTATCAACTAGTAGTTTTCCACCTTGGTATAATTTCAGTTTAAAAAAGTTGTTAAAGGAAAAGTACAAATTTTGGATTAAATACAAAAAAAAGGAAACCGTGATGACTATCAGACATTTTCGTTACTGCGCAAAAGGGCTAAGGTACTTGAGGCTAATTTTTTAAGTCCTACATTTCTCTTACTGAAGATTATATTTCAACTCATCCCAAACTTTTTTTGGTCCCATGTTAAATCAGTAAGGCTGCGCACGGCCTACCGTCTACAATGAAATATGATGGTACTTCAGCTGATAAGGGTGAAGATGTTTGTAATCTCTTTGCGCCTTACTTTCAGTCCACATTTCTCTTATCAAATAGTGCATTTCAACCGATAAATTCGGATGCTCTGAATATTTCCAATAATTCTCTAGGCCTTGCTGATATATCTATAAATGTTAAATTACTTGAAACGCTGGATACCAGTAAAGGTGCCGGTCCAGATAATGTTCCTCCCTTGCTTATAAAGATGTGTTGTAAGAGTCTGGTGGAGCCCCTATGTACTCTATTTCAAAGGTCCATTAACGAAGGGGTTGTTCCTAGACAATGGAAATCGGCATTTATCATACCCGTTCACAAGAGTGGTGACAAAAGCGACATCAAAAACTACAGGCCGATTCCAAATTATGTATTTTTGCTAAAGTTTTCGAAAGAGTCAATCAATTAATCAAAATAATTTATTTTAAATAGGTGTTTACACACACTTTTAAATAGTCAAAAAAAATATTGAATATGATTCAGATTACAGTCTCAGGTAATGGTATATATCAACATATATATCTAGGTCATTTACATAATCTATTATTTTATAATATCCTCTAGAGCACAAGCATTTTTTGACATGATTCTTGAATTTATTCTCTGACAAACTAGTTACATTTTCGGGAATTTGTTTGTTTGAGAGTAGTTTACAATCAAGTTTACACCGCGCTCTCGTACTAATTTATACCTCAACAACATGGTTTCCTCAAGCGTCGCTCCACTGTTACTAAGCTCCTTTTATTCCATTATTTTTGTTACTATTGATATGGATTCTGGTGAACAAGTTGACGTCATATTTACTGATTTCAGCAAGGCCTTTGACCGCATTGATCACAGTATACTACTAAAAAAGTTATACCATGCTGGAATCCATGGAAACTTATACACACGATTTACTTCAAACATATACAATCGCAGTCAGGCTATTGCAATAAATGGTTACACATCACCTGGAATCTTATCCCTTCGGGTGTCCCCCAAGGATCCTTATTAGGGCCCTTGCTTTTTATTGTATGTATAAATAACGCTAGTAGGTGTTTTTACCATTCTGACTGCTTGTTGTACGCTGACGAAATGAAAATATTTAAAACCATCAGTAGTGTTAACGATTCACTACTTTTACAAGAGGATTTAAATCGGTTTCAGGACTACTGTATCTCAAACAAACTTGACCTAAATGTCTCCAAGTGTTACTTTATCACATTTACCCGCAAAACTAATGTCTTATCGACTAGCTACTTTTCAAAAGACCATCAGCTGACCAAAGTCAGCTGTTTGAGAGATCTTAGAGTTTTCGAAGACTAAGTCTATTTTTGACCAGCACGTTGACAACATAGTCAAGAGGGCTTCTAAGACACTTGGTTTCATCATAAGATGTTGTAAAAACTTTTCCAAACTTTAAACTTTAAAAATTATCTATTGCAGTTTCGTACGCAGAATCCTTGAGTATGCTTCTGAGGTATGGAATTCTTCTTATGACAAGTGTAAATGCAGAATTGAAATGATTAAAAAAAATGATTTATTTACAGTACAAAAGTGGTTGTGTCGATATTAATTATGAGGCTAGATGAAAGAGATATCACTTTTTACCCCTATACACACGAACAAATGTAGCGGATGTGATATTTCTATATAAAATCGCTAATGGCTATATGGACTCACCTTCTTTACTTAAGAATACTAACATCTATGTACCGCCGCGATCTGTAAGAATGAGGCCTCTTCTCTCTACTCCCTACGCTCGTACCAATTACCGTAGTAACTTCTTTTTCTGCAGAGCCTCAAAAAATATAATAACCTAGTAAATGAACATACCGAGATTGATCTTTTTAACACCTCCTTAACTAGTCTGAGGCGCGCACTCTCAGCTGGTTTTTTTCGATTCCCAAGATTATTAAAATAGTTACCTACCTACGTGCTTCATCATCATCATATCAGCCACAAATCGTCCACTGCTGGACAAAGGCCTCCCCCAAGGATTTCCACGACGACCGGTCCTGCGCTGCCCGCATCCATCGGCTTCCCGCGACCTTCACCAGGTCATCGGTCCACCGCGTGGGAGGCCTGCCTACGCTACGTGCTTACTTTTACTTTACTATCTTATTTTTATAATATATGTCGGAGCGCAAGAACGTGGCGCCACCTATGCATGCGTCGAAGCACCGTGTGTTTTATCTTGAAACGTCAAGCAGTTAGCTAGGGTAGTAATAATAGTCATCTTTGGCCAAGGCGTGGTCGGTGCGAAATTGGTAGTGTTGGTACTTGTTTGTTAGCCAATCAGAATCTTTGTGATTATCGAACCATTAAATGACAATGCAGCCAACCTACAGAGGCTACGACAGAGGCGCCAATTATTTTACGAGCACTTTTTTGATCGAGCAGCTGAACTGTCAACTTGGGAAGCCAGCCCCGTGCCGAACTCATCGCAGTCTATATAATTGAAAACGCTAAACACGTTAAAAAAACCCCTTCGACTTCCATCGCAACAAATTAGTACATTTTTGCATTATTATTTTTGGTTTTTGTTAATTTTCTACTAAAGCACTACACCGATTTTGATAAAATTTATATGGGACCACACGGGAAGCACTGGCTTTCAAATAAAAAAAGAATCATAAAAATCAGTTCACCCAGTCAAAAGTTCTGAGGTAACAAACATAAAAAAAAACATACAGACGAATTGAGAACCTCCTCCTTTTTGGAAGTCACTTGAAAATAATCGGTTGTCATCCGAATCATCGTGAAGCCTCGTGTTTCAAACGTGTGTGAATATTGATTGTATACTCCAAAACTTCTCAAAGACGAGTTTATTTCTTAGATCCGGCCAAAACCATTCTGATGATCCGAAATCAGAAGTGGGATAGGACATGGACGCCCCACGTGTTCCAGATAGTGATGTGAGCAACACAAAATAGAAAGTGCTTCTGGAACAACGAAATCAGAATTTTCTGACGCTGATACTAGCCACGCGGACGCCATCATCGTCCCATGAATTGAGGTTACCCGATTTTAACCTTGATAGATCGGATGTGAATGCACGTGCATAGATTGCTACTACGGATCTGTGTATCTACGACCCAAATCGGCAAGGGGCAGGGCCACTACATGTCTAGCTGCTTGAAGCGATGCAGCCAGGAGGGAAGCACCTGCGAAGCTGCCCCAGTTGTGGAGAGGAGAGTCGACCTTTGCGTGGTTGATGCACAATACTGGAATTCCATCGGGTGAGCAGTCTTCATTAAAGAAAAATCTGTAGTTATCTGTTGCGTCAGTGCAAGTTAAGAGGCATTGCGTAGGTACACGACTACCATTGACAATGCTACAGACTGACGACAGCTGGTTGTCCGACTCTTTAGTCTGACGACTCAATGTCCGCACGGAGCCGACACACCTTGTTTCGGAACCTTCATAGACTAACTGACCATAAACTAACTAACCATAAACTATAACAAAGAAAAACATGGTGCCGACCGTATGATTTGGTCGTTTCCGTGTAGATTTGTTTACAGCCAGTGTTGTTTGGTCAGGTTTCCGGATGATACTTGTAGGTCATTCCTTTTCCCCTGTGTACCACGGCGTACAAGACCGCCCAGAGCACAACATCGACCTTTCCTTTTTTTTAGGGCCCCTGTGTACCACGGCGCATATGGACATATGCGCCTAGAGCACAGCATCGACCTGACCTTTATCATTTTAGAGCCTCTGTGTGTCACACAGCATCGACCTCTACGTATTCCCTTTATTTTTGTGAGCTTTGCCCTGTGGAAGGGAGTTCAAGTACCTACACCGCTCATCGTCATCACATCAGCAAGGCAACGTTCACTGCTGTACAAAGGCGCAATCGCTTGGCAGGCAGGTGAGCGATCGGGGTGTGTGGCATGGTACGCAGAAAGGACGCTGCTGCCCATCCTCCGGTCTTTGGTCCATTAGTCACCTCTTACCACACCCTCGGGAAGAGATGGGTGGTACTATTCTGGGGCCACAACAGGCCTAGAGGTCCACGCCGCGCCGGCGTGCCGCCGCCGAGCTACCTCAGCGCGCCGCCGTCGCCGCCGGGTCGTTCAAAATTTCGCGCCGACCTCGAAATTCGAATAAATATTTAACCTATTTATTCAAACCGACCAAAACAAACAATGCGCTGTTGCCATTCCGTGCGCTAGCGACTGGTCGCTGGATGCATCACTACCGTTTTTTATCAGACTTTGCGAGAAAATTTGTGAAAAATGCTGACATTGGGGAATCTTGGTAAGCCCGCTTCCATCTTCGGCAACATCGTCACTTACCATCAGGTGAGATGATGCCTAGGGCTTACCAATTGTGAATAAATAAAAAAAAAAGAATTGCCTGAACCAAGTCCTTCTTCGCAATCGCAAGAAAATCTCCTCCAAAAGTTGGCAAAAAAGCATTCCAGCAGATTTTTTGACGATAATGAAGAAGATTCACAGGAGTGCTGGAAATACCTAGCCACTGCTAGTCCATCCGATATGGAAAACTTAGATAATGATGTTCTGAGGTATTGGGAGGCAAAATAAAAATGTTTCCTTGGCTTGCAGGGTTGGCGCGGTCACTTTTAAGCATTCCAGCTACAAGTACACCCAGTGAAAGGGTGTTTTCTGTAGCTGGGATGGTTTTGACTGCTAAGCGATCGCGATTAAATCCGGCAAAGGTGAACAAAATAATTTTTATTCACGATAATTACAGCCACTGTAGCTGTACTGTAAACAATTTTTAGTCAGTGATTGGAGATAAGAAATAAATGTTTATTCCTAGCATAGTTATGTTTTTTTAATTATTCAGCGCGCCGCCGCTGGGTTTTTCGGCTGCGGCGTGGATCTCTAAACAGGCCTACTTATCTGTAGTAGATTTATGATAAGTTAGGTAATCTGAATACCTAACTTAAACACACATCCACTCCTCATTACTGATTATGGCAGCTGCTGGGCACGCATCGCCGTCAGGATGGCCGTGTCGGAGCGCAAGAACGTGGCGCCACCTATGCATGCGTCGAAGCACCGTGTGTTTTATCTTGAAACGTAGGGTAGTAATAATAGTCAACTTTGGCCAAGGCGTGGTCGGTGCGAGACCGGAACCCGGAAGTTGGTAGTGTTGGTACTTGTTTGTTAGCCAATCAGATTCGTTGTGATTATCGAACCATTAAATGACAATGCAGCCAACCTACAGGGGCTACGACAGAGGCGCCAATTATTTTACGAGCACTTTTTTGATCGAGCAGCTGAACTGTCAACTTAGGAAGCCAGCCCCGTGCCGAACTCATCGCAGTCTATAAAATAATCGGTTTTCATCCGAATCATCGTGAAGCTTCGTGTTTATCTCATCATCATCATCATCATCATCATATCAGCCGAAGGATGTCCACTGCTGGACATAGGCCTCCCCCAAGGATTTCCACGACGACCGGTTCTGCTCTGCCCGCATCCAGCGGCTTCCCGCGACCTTCACCAGGTCATCGATCCACCGAGTCGGAGGCCTGCCTACACTACGTTTTCCGGTGCGTGGTCGCCACTCGAGAACTTTACTGCCCCAACGGCCATCTATCTCGTGTGAATCTATCATGCGAATACTTCTTGTACCTTATTCTCCTATATACTTATATTGTTAAAGCTGTATGTTTTCCGAATTGAATAAAATAAAATATCGATACTTTTTTAAAATTAAAAACTTGAGTGCATTTGACGACATCTCACCTGATGGTAAGTGATGACGTAGTCGAGGTTGGCACACGCAAACTCAAATAATGCCTTTTCACTATCGCCTTGAAGATCCTGTTATCGATTTTTTTAAATTTTTTTTTATTAAAAATTTGAGTGCGTTTGGCTGCACCTCACCTGATGGTATGTGCCGATGCAGCCGAGGATGATTATTTTATAGGTATTATTTGGGTGTTTTTTTTTACGAATATATATAAAATATTATATTCTATAATACGTATAAGAATTGAAAAAAGTGGCTGCCATTTTAAACTTTTTTAGTTACTGGACCGATTGCTTCCAAAATCGATACCTGGGGGTCCCTAAGGCTCCTTATCACGGAACCGTTGTCAGAATTGAAAAAAAAGTGTGTGTGTCAGCTCCGACGCACGACTGGAGTTTGCTTCTTAAGTACGATTGTCTAAACAGGCACAAAACAGGGCTTGACTTTGGTTTTAAGTTTACTCTGCACAGTTTTTATAACTGATGGATGATTCCAATTTCCGGCCTCTTTTCTTAGCTGATGTGTCAGGTGTTTTAGCTCCCATGATCGCAGCTACTAATGATCCATCTGGTGTTTGGCAGCAACTAACCTAATATGCTTTGGATGCGGTTATACAAGCATATCTTAGGTCATACCATAAAGGGCTCTTACATTAATTTCAAGTTGACTCTTCAATTAAATCAAGAGCATTTTTGTTAAGTTTCTCTTGTAATGTTTCTAGTAATTTGTGGACATAACTCTTTATATCATCACTCGCTTGAATAAGGAAATGATGAAGTGAAAACTTTCTAACATCACTGTGTTTAAAGTCGTTCTGATACTTCAACAGTTCACAATTCATAATTTTCTTCTTTTTTGCTTCTTGAAGAAACTCGTGGAAAAGGTCTGTGCTGGTTTCATGATGTGGAGCTGTTTTTTTGCAAATTTGATCTACAGTGACGTATTTTATAGTAGTGCCTACTCTCGAGAGGATGGGTTTTTCCAGTAACATTCAACCTTGGTGCAGGAAGACTGCGACGATGGGTCCACATTAAAAATGTCACTGCATGCTTACAACCACCAGTTGAACCTGCACAGTCCAAGCACTGGCAACTGACGATTTCACCTTTAGTCTCGTCTATCACCATAGTGACTGTATGAACTAGCCCGCAATTTGTGCTCGGGGCAGATCTTGCAATTGAGTGTGCAAAGTCCTGATCCACGATGTAGTTGCACGTACCCAATAGCATCGTCACCATAAGATTCTCGTGCAGCCCTGAAAATGCAAACTAATTACTTACTGTAAACAAAATTTATTCTTTATAACCTAAAAAACTACAATTGAAAGAAAGACCATTATTTTGCCTTCGCAGGATTAAGGTTACTTACGTAGGTAGTGTTATATTATTTTATAGTACTTACATTGCTGTTTTTACATTTCTCAGCTCTGCAGAATAAAAATCGGGGTTATTTTTGAAGAACATTTAAATCCTTGATTGCGTACACTTTGGGCAAGTTTCTGCTATCTGCTTTCACAAAATTGACATCCATGATGGAGTGGAATATCAAATTATACGATGGAGATTGTAAAATATCACAAATTTTCAGTATATTTATAATCATAAATATTTTATATTATATATTATAAATATACTGAAATTATATATACAGATCAAAAATAGTAAAGGCGCGTCTCCTCGGACCTGTTTTGCAAAACAATACACAGATACAGTACAATTATACTCCCCGCGCGGGTGGAGAGGGGAAGGATTTGTTTCATTTTTCCACAACTGCCGTGTCGCGCACATTTTTTGTTTCAGAAACATTTCCCTGTAGCAGGAGACGGCTTGAGTATGAAAACAAATGTTTTTGTTTCATGTTTTCTGTGTAATGTTTCAAAAAAGCGGGCGCAGGAGACACGCCTTAAGACTGCAACAATGACAGAACGTCATCTTAGATTCAGCCTGACTGTTTTGTATCACGTGACAGAGGTGCGCACAAGGAGTTTATAGGTAAAACTGGAGGCCACACTCTAAATACCTAATTGAAGCAAAGAAATATGCCCTTGAAATGTCTCTTTACCGCTCCGTCTCTTTTCAATTAGCGGGTGTGAGCAAGAGCTTCACCTATACACGTCTTGTTCATACCTCCTAATTAGAAAGAGACGGAGCGGTAACGAGAAACTTCAAGGCCATATTTCTTTGCTTCAAGTAGGTATTTAGAGTGTGGCCTCCAGATTTACCTATAAACTCCTTGGGTGCGCACAATAGGTTGCGCGTAAAAACGTAACGCGCAAAGAGAATATAACAAACTACGTTTCGATCACTAGATTTTACTCCTCATATTTTTTCATACCGGGCGCCTTATATGCAAATCGATTCTTAAGGAGTAAACTCCAAAAAGTGGCCGCCATTTTGAACTTTTTAGTTACTGGACCGATTGCTTCCAAAATCAATATCTGAGGGTCTCTGAGGTCCCTTATTACGGAACCGTTGTCAGAATTGAAAAAAGTGGCCGCCATATTGAAATTTTTAGTTACTGGACCGATTGCTTCCAAAATCAATATCTGAGGGTCCCTGAGGTCCCTTATTACGGAACCGTTTTCAGAATTGGAAAAAGTGGCCGCCATTTTGAACTTTTTAGTTACAGGACCGTTTGCTATCAAAATCTATATCTGGGGGTTGCTGAGGCCCCTTATCACGAAACTGTTGTCAGAATTGAAAAAAACCACTTGATACATAAATCCATCATGATATAATTTTCTTTCTTTCCTGTGGGTGCGGGTACCTTTCGATATACGGGATCAAAAATGTGACGTCACGTAGCGCGACAGTACCGTATTCAACATGCGCAATCTAACAGTGAAGGTTTCGTCTCATAACGTGAAGCCGCGCCCGCCGTATAGATACAGTTTGCTTGTGTTCTACATTCCTATGGGAATTTTGGATGTTTTACTCACGATATAATGTACCTAATATTATTATTTTATCATCATGACAAATTTTCTTAAATCGGTTCAGTGGTTTCGCGTGTAAGCATTTTATAAATTCATTTTTTTTTATATTCCTCCGGGAATCCTTAACTTTTCTGGGATGTTAGTTTAATATAATCATGCAGTTTCGTTCAAATCAATTCAGCAGTTTTTAAGTAATGCGTGAACAGACAGACAAACAGACATCCAAAATATCGATAGACATGTCCCCTTCGATTATTATTTTCAAATAAGCAGACACGGTCTCGTTACAGTTATATTATGAAACGTCATCGTCTTAGATTAATGATAGGTCTCCGCTGCCGCGTCGGAGGTGATAAAAAAATGTCTGGCAATTTTTGAACTAACAAATCGATACAGTTAGCAACAACAGTGGGTGACAGTGGTTTGTACGTACAGGGCAAAGTGTACAGTTAGCAACAACAGTGGGTGACAGTGGTTTGTACGTACAGGGCAAAGTGTACAGTTAGCAACAACAGTGGGTGACAGTGGTTTGTACGTACAGGGCAAAGTGTACAGTTAGCAACAACAGTGGTTTGTACGTACAGGGCAAAGTGTACAGTTAGCAACAACAGTGGTTTGTACGTACAGGGCAAAGTGTACAGTTAGCAACAACAGTGGGTGACAGTGGTTTGTACGTACAGGGCAAAGTGTACAGTTAGCAACAACAGTGGTTTGTACGTACAGGGCAAAGTGTACAGTTAGCAACAACAGTGGTTTGTACGTACAGGGCAAAGTGTACAGTTAGCAACAACAGTGGTTTGTACGTACAGGGCAAAGTGTACAGTTAGCAACAACAGTGGTTTGTACGTACAGGGCAAAGTGTACAGTTAGCAACAACAGTGGGTGACAGTGGTTTGCACGTACAGGGCAAAGTGTACAGTTAGCAACAACAGTGGTTTGTACGTACAGGGCAAAGTGTACAGTTAGCAACAACAGTGGGTGACAGTGGTTTGCACGTACAGGGCAAAGTGTACAGTTAGCAACAACAGTGGGTGACAGTGGTTTGCACGTACAGGGCAAAGTGTACAGTTAGCAACAACAGTGGGTGACAGTGGTTTGTACGTACAGGGCAAAGTGTACAGTTAGAAACAACAGTGGTTTGTACGTACAGGGCAAAGTGTACAGTTAGCAACAACAGTGGGTGACAGTGGTTTGCACGTACAGGGCAAAGTGTACAGTTAGCAACAACAGTGGGTGACAGTGGTTTGCACGTACAGGGCAAAGTGTACAGTTAGCAACAACAGTGGGTGACAGTGGTTTGTACGTACAGGGCAAAGTGTACAGTTAGCAACAACAGTGGTTTGTACGTACAGGGCAAAGTGTACAGTTAGCAACAACAGTGGGTGACAGTGGTTTGCACGTACAGGGCAAAGTGTACAGTTAGCAACAACAGTGGTTTGTACGTACAGGGCAAAGTGTACAGTTAGCAACAACAGTGGGTGACAGTGGTTTGTACGTACAGGGCAAAGTGTACAGTTAGCAACAACAGTGGGTGACAGTGGTTTGCACGTACAGGGCAAAGTGTACAGTTAGCAACAACAGTGGGTGACAGTGGTTTGCACGTACAGGGCAAAGTGTACAGTTAGCAACAACAGTGGGTGACAGTGGTTTGTACGTACAGGGCAAAGTGTACAGTTAGCAACAACAGTGGTTTGTACGTACAGGGCAAAGTGTACAGTTAGCAACAACAGTGGTTTGTACGTACAGGGCAAAGTGTACAGTTAGCAACAACAGTGGTTTGTACGTACAGGGCAAAGTGTACAGTTAGCAACAACAGTGGTTTGTACGTACAGGGCAAAGTGTACAGTTAGCAACAACAGTGGTTTGTACGTACAGGGCAAAGTGTACAGTTAGCAACAACAGTGGTTTGTACGTACAGGGCAAAGTGTACAGTTAGCAACAACAGTGGTTTGTACGTACAGGGCAAAGTGTACAGTTAGCAACAACAGTGGGTGACAGTGGTTTGTACGTACAGGGCAAAGTGTACAGTTAGCAACAACAGTGGTTTGTACGTACAGGGCAAAGTGTACAGTTAGCAACAACAGTGGTTTGTACGTACAGGGCAAAGTGTACAGTTAGCAACAACAGTGGGTGACAGTGGTTTGTACGTACAGGGCAAAGTGTACAGTTAGCAACAACAGTGGTTTGTACGTACAGGGCAAAGTGTACAGTTAGCAACAACAGTGGTTTGTACGTACAGGGCAAACTGTACAGTTAGCAACAACAGTGGGTGACAGTGGTTTGTACGTACAGGGCAAAGTGTACAGTTAGCAACAACAGTGGGTGACAGTGGTTTGTACGTACAGGGCAAAGTGTACAGTTAGCAACAACAGTGGTTTGTACGTACAGGGCAAAGTGTACAGTTAGCAACAACAGTGGTTTGTACGTACAGGGCAAAGTGTACAGTTAGCAACAACAGTGGTTTGTACGTACAGGGCAAAGTGTACAGTTAGCAACAACAGTGGTTTGTACGTACAGGGCAAAGTGTACAGTTAGCAACAACAGTGGTTTGTACGTACAGGGCAAAGTGTACAGTTAGCAACAACAGTGGTTTGTACGTACAGGGCAAACTGTACAGTTAGCAACAACAGTGGGTGACAGTGGTTTGTACGTACAGGGCAAAGTGTACAGTTAGCAACAACAGTGGGTGACAGTGGTTTGTACGTACAGGGCAAAGTGTACAGTTAGCAACAACAGTGGGTGACAGTGGTTTGTACGTACAGGGCAAAGTGTACAGTTAGCAACAACAGTGGTTTGTACGTACAGGGCAAAGTGTACAGTTAGCAACAACAGTGGTTTGTACGTACAGGGCAAACTGTACAGTTAGCAACAACAGTGGGTGACAGTGGTTTGTACGTACAGGGCAAAGTGTACAGTTAGCAACAACAGTGGGTGACAGTGGTTTGTACGTACAGGGCAAAGTGTACAGTTAGCAACAACAGTGGTTTGTACGTACAGGGCAAAGTGTACAGTTAGCAACAACAGTGGTTTGTACGTACAGGGCAAAGTGTACAGTTAGCAACAACAGTGGGTGACAGTGGTTTGTACGTACAGGGCAAAGTGTACAGTTAGCAACAACAGTGGTTTGTACGTACAGGGCAAAGTGTACAGTTAGCAACAACAGTGGGTGACAGTGGTTTGCACGTACAGGGCAAAGTGTACAGTTAGCAACAACAGTGGTTTGTACGTACAGGGCAAAGTGTACAGTTAGCAACAACAGTGGGTGACAGTGGTTTGCACGTACAGGGCAAAGTGTACAGTTAGCAACAACAGTGGGTGACAGTGGTTTGCACGTACAGGGCAAAGTGTACAGTTAGCAACAACAGTGGGTGACAGTGGTTTGTACGTACAGGGCAAAGTGTACAGTTAGCAACAACAGTGGTTTGTACGTACAGGGCAAAGTGTACAGTTAGCAACAACAGTGGGTGACAGTGGTTTGCACGTACAGGGCAAAGTGTACAGTTAGCAACAACAGTGGGTGACAGTGGTTTGCACGTACAGGGCAAAGTGTACAGTTAGCAACAACAGTGGGTGACAGTGGTTTGTACGTACAGGGCAAAGTGTACAGTTAGCAACAACAGTGGTTTGTACGTACAGGGCAAAGTGTACAGTTAGCAACAACAGTGGTTTGTACGTACAGGGCAAAGTGTACAGTTAGCAACAACAGTGGTTTGTACGTACAGGGCAAAGTGTACAGTTAGCAACAACAGTGGGTGACAGTGGTTTGTACGTACAGGGCAAAGTGTACAGTTAGCAACAACAGTGGTTTGTACGTACAGGGCAAAGTGTACAGTTAGCAACAACAGTGGTTTGTACGTACAGGGCAAAGTGTACAGTTAGCAACAACAGTGGGTGACAGTGGTTTGTACGTACAGGGCAAAGTGTACAGTTAGCAACAACAGTGGTTTGTACGTACAGGGCAAAGTGTACAGTTAGCAACAACAGTGGTTTGTACGTACAGGGCAAAGTGTACAGTTAGCAACAACAGTGGTTTGTACGTACAGGGCAAAGTGTACAGTTAGCAACAACAGTGGTTTGTACGTACAGGGCAAAGTGTACAGTTAGCAACAACAGTGGTTTGTACGTACAGGGCAAAGTGTACAGTTAGCAACAACAGTGGTTTGTACGTACAGGGCAAAGTGTACAGTTAGCAACAACAGTGGTTTGTACGTACAGGGCAAAGTGTACAGTTAGCAACAACAGTGGGTGACAGTGGTTTGTACGTACAGGGCAAAGTGTACAGTTAGCAACAACAGTGGTTTGTACGTACAGGGCAAACTGTACAGTTAGCAACAACAGTGGTTTGTACGTACAGGGCAAAGTGTACAGTTAGCAACAACAGTGGGTGACAGTGGTTTGTACGTACAGGGCAAAGTGTACAGTTAGCAACAACAGTGGTTTGTACGTACAGGGCAAAGTGTACAGTTAGCAACAACAGTGGTTTGTACGTACAGGGCAAACTGTACAGTTAGCAACAACAGTGGGTGACAGTGGTTTGTACGTACAGGGCAAAGTGTACAGTTAGCAACAACAGTGGGTGACAGTGGTTTGTACGTACAGGGCAAAGTGTACAGTTAGCAACAACAGTGGTTTGTACGTACAGGGCAAAGTGTACAGTTAGCAACAACAGTGGTTTGTACGTACAGGGCAAAGTGTACAGTTAGCAACAACAGTGGTTTGTACGTACAGGGCAAAGTGTACAGTTAGCAACAACAGTGGTTTGTACGTACAGGGCAAAGTGTACAGTTAGCAACAACAGTGGTTTGTACGTACAGGGCAAAGTGTACAGTTAGCAACAACAGTGGTTTGTACGTACAGGGCAAACTGTACAGTTAGCAACAACAGTGGGTGACAGTGGTTTGTACGTACAGGGCAAAGTGTACAGTTAGCAACAACAGTGGGTGACAGTGGTTTGTACGTACAGGGCAAAGTGTACAGTTAGCAACAACAGTGGGTGACAGTGGTTTGTACGTACAGGGCAAAGTGTACAGTTAGCAACAACAGTGGTTTGTACGTACAGGGCAAAGTGTACAGTTAGCAACAACAGTGGTTTGTACGTACAGGGCAAACTGTACAGTTAGCAACAACAGTGGGTGACAGTGGTTTGTACGTACAGGGCAAAGTGTACAGTTAGCAACAACAGTGGGTGACAGTGGTTTGTACGTACAGGGCAAAGTGTACAGTTAGCAACAACAGTGGTTTGTACGTACAGGGCAAAGTGTACAGTTAGCAACAACAGTGGTTTGTACGTACAGGGCAAAGTGTACAGTTAGCAACAACAGTGGGTGACAGTGGTTTGTACGTACAGCGCAAACTGTACAGTTAGCAACAACAGTGGGTGACAGTGGTTTGTACGTACAGCGCAAACTGTACAGTTAGCAACAACAGTGGTTTGCACGTACAGGGCAAGCAACAACAGTGGTTTGCACGTACAGGGCAAAGTGTACAGTTAGCAACAACAGTGGGTGACAGTGGTTTGTACGTACAGCGCAAACTGTACAGTTAGCAACAACAGTGGTTTGTACGTACAGGGCAAACTGTACAGTTAGCAACAACAGTGGTTTGTACGTACAGGGCAAACTGTACAGTTAGCAACAACAGTGGTTTGCACGTACAGGGCAAGCAACAACAGTGGTTTGTACGTACAGGGCAAACTGTACAGTTAGCAACAACAGTGGTTTGTACGTACAGGGCAAAGTGTACAGTTAGCAACAACAGTGGTTTGTACGTACAGGGCAAACTGTACAGTTAGCAACAACAGTGGTTTGTACGTACAGGGCAAAGTGTACAGTTAGCAACAACAGTGGGTGACAGTGGTTTGTTCGTACAGGGCAAACTGTACAGTTAGCAACAACAGTGGTTTGCACGTACAGGGCAAGCAACAACAGTGGTTTGTACGTACAGGGCAAAGTGTACAGTTAGCAACAACAGTGGTTTGCACGTACAGGGCAAGCAACAACAGTGGTTTGCACGTACAGGGCAAACTGTACAGTTAGCAACAACAGTGGGTGACAGTGGTTTGTACGTACAGCGCAAACTGTACAGTTAGCAACAACAGTGGTTTGCACGTACAGGGCAAGCAACAACAGTGGTTTGCACGTACAGGGCAAACTGTACAGTTAGCAACAACAGTGAATTGCACGTACAGGGCAAACTGTACAGTCAGCAACAACAGTGGTTTGTACGTACGGGGCAAACTGTACAGTTAGCAACAAAAGTGGTTTGTACGTACGGGGCAAACTGAACAGTTAACAACAACAGTGGTTTGTACGTACAGGGCAAACTGTACAGTTAGCAACAACAGTGGTTTGTACGTACGGGGCAAACTGTACAGTTAGCAACAAAAGTGCTTTGTACGTACAGGGCAAACTGAACAGTTAACAACAACAGTGGTTTGTACGTACAGGGCAAACTGTACAGTTAGCAACAACAGTGGTTTGTACGTACAGGGCAAACTGTACAGTTAGCAACAACAGTGGTTTGTACCTACAGGGCAAACTGTACAATTAGCAACAACAGTGGTTTGTACGTACAGGGCAAACTGTACAATTAGCAACAACAGTGGTTTGTACGTACAGGGCAAACTGTACATTTAGCAACAACAGTGGTTTGTACGTACAGGGCAAACTGTACAATTAGCAACAACAGTGGTTTGTACGTACAGGGCAAACTGTACAATTAGCAACAACAGTGGTTTGTACGTACAGGGCAAACTGTACATTTAGCAACAACAGGGGCTGCGCGGAGTTTGAGCGAGCTTTCGCGTTGCAGACGCGCGCTGTCCGCGCAATCGCCTGCATCCCGCGAAAGGACTCGGCGAGACCGTTTTTTAAAACGCTGGGTATCCTTACACTAACCTCATTAGTCATCTTCCAGATGGCCATAAGCGTGCGCAGTATCTGGAGTCTGGACCACTGCCACATAATATTACTTTTCTTTACTGTGCCAAGTGCCAACACCCAACACAAAAGGACACCCGTGCATATAATACAAGAAACGCTAGTAGCTCGGCCCACCCTCAGGCCCACCCTCAGGCCCACCCTCAGGCCCTCACCGACTTACTAAGTTTGGAAAATTGACGCATAATTACTCTTGAAATCCTAGAGTACATATTCGTATGTGACCTACAATTAGTAATTAATAATGTTTAATTAGACATAATATTATGACATATTTTTATCCTTTTTCTATCTTGACATGTAATTATTATTATGAATAAATGAATTATGAAAGTTAAGTTTCGTGAGTAGAAGCCACGGTCGACCTCCTCCACGCGGCTGTAACACGTACATAACGCTTTTTCGTGACAGAAAAATCTCAATACCCCTGTCTATAGGTATAGAAGTTTCACTTCAAAAAGAAGAGGAGATAAAACTTCACCCTGAGGTACACCAGCTGATAGCTCGCACCAATCCGACAACGATTCCTCGGTTTTTACACATTGGCGCCGTCCTCGGATGTACTTAAATTGCTAGACATTTTTTTATCACCTGGTGTAGGTATGTATAGAGATGACGATGCTCATCATCAATGAAAAATGTTTTAGTACCCTGAACATAATAAAAGAAGGTACATACATGATTGAAATTACATTAACTTCGCCTTGATAAACTTGGAGCTGCTCCTGGCTGACGACGTGGCGCTCCACCGCCGGGGCGCTCGAGTGGACGTGGACGGTTTCTTTCACTTCCTCTTTTTTACTCTTCCTAGAAATGTTCTCATCGAAAGATAAAGCACTAACAATACTCTTTCGCGAGCTTCTCGCGCTGGATCGGGACAAAGGCCCAGCAAATGTTTTCCTTTGTGGATCCATCATTCCATCCTATTTATTGACAAGAGTTAAACCTAGAAAAAACATTAAATACATTTTTAAAAACAATCACTAAAATTTTTCGGTAGATACCCAACTTTTGAACTGCTGATTAGTCCAAATAGTGATTTTTTTCCTAAAAATGATTTAAGTCTATCTGGTCCACAGATTACTTACTAAGGAGATATTGTTTAGATACGCATATCTGGTGTGATATTGGTTTAATAAAAAGGTTATTCCTATCGGTACTTTCAAAGATTATCTCCTTAGTAGGCTGCGGTAAGTAAGTAGATTTATCTGAGAGTAATTAAGAGAGTACAACTACCCAAGGAATTTATATTACTATAGAACGAGTCCCTACCTACAAATAAATTCCTCGCAACAGCCTAAGACTTAAGTATAGAATAAACCTACTTACATAAATAAAGTCTAAAGCCAAGGATTTTAGGTAAGTATTATTTCATAAAGCAAATTGTAATTCTGTGCCTGACATTGCTTGGCTCAGATCTAAAACGAACGCCTTTTAGAGAAACCACAGATTATGAAAATATTACAACCAACCATCGTAGCAGGATGTGACATGTGTCAAACAGCCTTGCGCTAAAATTGCGTGCTGCAGGCGTAGCATGAGGTCCATTTTGTCTACCCACTAATGTCAAATGTAGACTTCGAAGCGCGACAAAACGGTTGTATCTCGACACTGAGCATGGCCCTCGCGAGATAAGGCTGGTCGCGCTCTCATCTGTCATTTGTAGAGAGTGTGTAGAGATTTTTATCGCGTGCCGAGCATGAACGCTCCGGAATAGGCTAATTTTGACGTTTGATTGAAGACATATATGTCGGCACCCCCTTGGGGTGTCGACAAACTTCTAGCGATTGTTTATAGATTTTTTGTGTTTTATCTTTAAATAACAAATTAGATACTTACTTTTTCCTTTTTTTTTCTTTGCTTTAGTCTCAGAAACTTGCACGAAAACCAACGGAGTCATACAGTCCCCTCACCTACAAAGAGCGTATAATCACTACGTTTGCCCACCTCACAAGCGATAACAGTTGTTTTTGTGTCAAATTATTACTTAATCAAGCAAATTTTCATATCTCGGTCTCTTTTTGGAAATACAAACCAAGCAATTTGCGAACAACAAAACAAAATCTTTTAACAGACTTGTCGCCTATCAAACTGCTATGTCGCCGCGACTTTTTACTCTACACACTCTCTACCTGTAACGGCATGCTCGCACACGCGACAAAATCCCGTAGAAAGAGATAATTTTCTCTCGTCGCGCGCGACACATGTCTATGTCCTCATGCTACGCCTGCAGGTCGCATATTTTAGTCTATTATAAACTATCAACCGAAATTATATATAAAAATAAATAAGTAGGTCCACTTCCCCTTCCCCTCAATGCGACGACGCGTCGACGCGCCAAACGCGAATTCGTGATAGAGTCGTTCTGTGGGGCGTCGGCGTGAAGGAGATACGTGGGCAAGTGCAAGTCGGGTTCGCGCAACGAGGGTTCTGTACCCATCACCAAACTTCTTCACACGAGTACAACAATGATTCCCTATTAATTTTAAACATGAGCCATCAACGAGAGCGACAGATTTGTATTTATGAAGTAAAACTTATTTACGCACGCTTCACTTGGGGAGTAAGCTGGTGGACGCGTTACGGAAGTGGGATCGGGCGAGGCGAACGGAAGTTGAGAGGGATATATAATTAAGTGGAGATAATAAGAGAGATACTATTTATTTTTGTTCACCAACAATATCGGTTGCCAAGGCAACAATATCGGTTGTCAAAACAATCAAAACTAAAATATAAGTTATAAAACATTTGATTATTAAAAGAGGATAATAAAACTCTTTTTGTACACTGTCTATACCTCCATATGACAAAAAAGATTTGATTATTTTCTGAAGACCAAGTATTTACTTTCATACATATAGGTCGAGCTAATAAAAGTTTAACTTCAGTCGTGTGGTCTAAAGCACACTCGTATTTTTTAAATATTGTATGCAATAAAGAGTTTACATACAAACAAACAAAAAACAACAGTCGAAAAAAGAACCTTCACCTTTTTTTTGAAGACAGTTAGAATAGTTTACCGTTTGCCTAGCGTCGCTAGTCGCTAGTCGGTAGCTTAGACGACGCGGTCCTCCTACCAGAGGTCCAAGGTTAGAATCCGTACTGCCCATGTACCAATGAGCTTACATAAGCACCTACCGAACGGTAAACATCGAAGTATTATGTACTAGCGGTAAAGGGAAACATCGTGAGGATGAGCAACCTGCACATTTGAATCCAGATGTGTATGAAGGTCGCGTTGCATGCACACATCCGTTGGTGTACCTAATCAAAATTTTAATGCCCTAGAAGTGAACGCGAGTGATGCTATGTGTACCACCAGGCAATCCTTGTCTATATCCCTTGAATGGCACGTTTCATAATTGTGCCACACGATAAGATAGATCATTTGCTTATAAAATTGTTAGAGTGAACCACGATCAAAGAATAAAGATTATGAACAAAAGGAAGCCTATAGGATAGGCCGCATAAAAAAACTATTGGGAGTACAGAAATTTGTTGTTTGGGACCACGTCGCGTCGTCAATTTTAGAATAGGTGCCTAACTACACACTGCGTTCAGCACAGTATAAGTCTAAGTTTGGAGCTCGTTTCAAAATACCTGAAAACTTTTAGGTAGGTAAGTACTTACAAGCTTTTGTTTGAAAATAATTTTAATTCTTTCGTATTTTTCTCAGCAACCCTTTCATTTGATACCCATATCATGTTGGGGCAAAAAAATAACTGGTCCTATTTTGGATTCAGAAAACGTCACTAAGCTAACCATGCATTGTCATTTAAACTAAACGTGTATGTACCTATGCAAAATTTCAGTTCAGTCACTAACCGGGAAGTGAGACAAATCTAATTTACCAATTTCAGTTCAGTCACTAACCGGGAAGTGAGACAAATCTAACTTACCAATTTCAGTTCAGTCACTAACCGGGAAGTGAGACAAATCTAACTTACCAATTTCAGTTCAGTCACTAACCGGGAAGTGAGACAAATCTAACTTACTAATTTCAGTTCAGTCACAAACCGGGAAGTGAGTCAAATCTAACTTACCAATTTCAGTTCAGTCACTAACCGGGAAGTGAGACAAATCTAACTTACCAATTTCAGTTCAGTCACTAACCGGGAAGTGAGACAAATCTAACTTACCAATTTCAGTTCGGTCACAAACCGGGAAGTGAGACAAATCTAACTTACCAATTTCAGTTCAGTCACTAACCGGGAAGTGAGACAAATCTAACTTACCAATTTCAGTTCAGTCACTAACCGGGAAGTGAGACAAATCTAACTTACCAATTTCAGTTCAGTCACTAACGGGGAAGTGAGACAAATCTAACTTACCAATTTCAGTTCAGTCACTAACCGGGAAGTGAGACAAATCTAACTTACCAATTTCAGTTCAGTCACTAACCGGGAAGTGAGACAAATCTAACTTACCAATTTCAGTTCAGTCACTAACCGGGAAGTGAGACAAATCTAACTTACTAATTTCAGTTCAGTCACAAACCGGGAAGTGAGACAAATCTAACTTACCAATTTCAGTTCAGTCACTAACCGGGAAGTGAGACAAATCTAACTTACCAATTTCAGTTCAGTCACTAACCGGGAAGTGAGACAAATCTAACTTACTAATTTCAGTTCAGTCACAAACCGGGAAGTGAGACAAATCTAACTTACCAATATCAGTTCAGTCACTAACCGGGAAGTGAGACAAATCTAACTTACTAATTTCAGTTCAGTCACAAACCGGGAAGTGAGACAAATCTAACTTACCAATTTCAGTTCAGTCACTAACCGGGAAGTGAGACAAATCTAACTTACCAATTTCAGTTCAGTCACTAACCGGGAAGTGAGACAAATCTAACTTACCAATTTCAGTTCAGTCACTAACCGGGAAGTGAGACAAATCTAACTTACCAATTTCAGTTCAGTCACTAACCGGGAAGTGAGACAAATCTAACTTACCAATTTCAGTTCAGTCACTAACCGGGAAGTGAGACAAATCTAACTTACCAATTTCAGTTCAGTCACTAACCGGGAAGTGAGACAAATCTAACTTACTAATTTCAGTTCAGTCACTAACCGGGAAGTGAGACAAATCTAACTTACTAATTTCAGTTCAGTCACTAACCGGGAAGTGAGACAAATCTAACTTACCAATTTCAGTTCAGTCACTAACCGGGAAGTGAGACAAATCTAACTTACTAATTTCAGTTCAGTTACTAACCGGGAAGTGAGACAAATCTAACTTACTAATTTCAGTTCAGTCACTAACCGGGAAGTGAGACAAATCTAACTTACTAATTTCAGTTCAGTCACAAACCGGGAAGTGAGACAAATCTAACTTACTAATTTCAGTTCAGTCACAAACCGGGAAGTGAGACAAATTTTACTTACGAATTTTGAAGCGGCGCACTTACGTACACTGCATGTGAAGGGCCTGTGACGCTAGTTAATTAAAAGATCGCCTTTGTAATAAAACTTCACACACGACTCGCCCTAATTCAGGGTAGGCTCGAGCCCCTCGGTGGGGACGTATATGAGCTGAAAATGAAAAATGAATAAACACGACTAAGAATTCGAACCCAATCGTTTATTAGTTAATTGTACTATACCTTCTTTTCTATTCTATTTGAGTTTTCTTTTCGTACATTTATTCCTTAAAAGCTACGTTATTAATTACCGAAATAAAACAAACAATGGCCAAGTGCGAGTCGGACTCGCATAAAGTAGGGTTCCGTAGTCTTTTCAAAAAATAAATGTTTTTTTTAATGATGAGGCAATGTACAAGCTTCCAATTATGATTTTTGTTTTCTAATGTATGCAACCCTATTGCCTGTGTTTTTTTGTAAAATGTAGTGAGTATCCATTCTTATCCATTTCTGTCTGTATTGGCACAGTATAATAAAGAGTACTACGTACAGTATGGTCACTCTCTGCCTCTCGTTGAAAGTGCCGCCCACCCCCGCCCACTCCCACTCAGATATCTTCCAGCAATCCTAGCACGTCTTATCTCACTCACACAAGCATGGTACGCGTTCACCTACACGAGCTTATACTGTGTTTAGGTTAGGAACGCGTTTATTTCATATATTTGATCGCCAGTGACCGAGGTGTGGTAGTTATGGTGGTGGCAAGGCGGGCTCCCATGAGAGCGGCTTGAAGTTCCAAGCGTGGGATCCACGTGGGTTTGTTCGGTGATACTCGTACTTTTCCGGCCAACAGGCTTATTTCTGTGTTGTTTGCGTGCTGGATGCGTAGCTAGACGGCGGCGGCGTATGCTTTTTCACTGGCGTCGCAGAACATGTGTAGCTTCGCCTCTTGGTTCGTTTGCAATACGCATCTTGGTTAGTTAGTTTGTGTAGGTGTGATAGCCATGCGCGCCATTGCAGGTCTTATGCGGGCTGCACGGGCTCGTCCCATCCGACTCCGGTTCTCCATAGGTCTTGGATGAGCATCTTTCCTTGGACGAGCGTAGGTGAAGCAAGGCCTAGCGGGCCATATACCGACATCACAGCGCTAGTTATCTTCCTTTTGGCAGGCGCGCGTTGTTCTGTAAGCGCATCTACGGGCGTGTTTCGCATGTTTAAAGCGAAATTAAACGTATCTTATTTTACGTTCCATCGTAGGCCGAGCGTTTTTTCTATAACCGCAGTGCTTCCTAGCTATGTTTTCAAGCGAGTTTCGCGTTTCAGCTAGTTTTTTTATAGTTGATTCCATGTTACTAGCCCAGCCGCGCAGATGAAAACCAGCCTTCTTATGTATTGCGTCGACTTGTGTTGCTGTCTCGCTCGCACTCGCAGGGTCTTAAAAGCTTAGCAAGTAATCGTCCATGTAGTGGTTTCTTTGTATCGCTCGTGCTGCAGCGGGGTACTCTGCTCTTGATTGCTCTGCGTCCTTAGATCGCAGTACATGGCGAGGATGCAGCTCCAAATATGAGCGATCATCATATCAGCCGAAAATCATACACTGCTGGACAAAGACCTCCCCCAAGGATTTCCACGACGACCGGTCCCGTGCTGCCAGCATCTAAGCGAGCGATGTCATTCTAAATTCTTTCGGCGGCTCCCCCTCGTGGCATATCCACAGGAATCGCCAACAATCGCGGTCTTGCTCTCTGATTTTCACGCGAAGAAACATTTATTTTATGTCTGCCATAATTGCCACGGGGCCTTCTCGAAATCGCAGCAGTACGCCGAATAGCGATTGCAGCAAGTCGGGTCCAGGTAGGAGCTCGTCGTTGAGGCTTCGTCCGTATGATTTAGCGGCGGCGTCGAATACGAGTCGCATCTTCCCTTTCTGTGGGTGAGTTACCGCGAAGTGGGGTAAGTACCGAGCGCGCGGCGTAGTAGGCGTAGTAGGCGCGTAGCTCGTAGCAACTTCCGCGTAGCCGTTGTCAATCAAATTTTTCATTGGCTTTTCATAGCTTTCTTTGAAGTTTTTATCCTTCTTCATTTTCTTTTCTATGCCGAGCAGTCTTCGCAGAGCGTTGGGTCGGCTTTCAGGCATTCGTGTGTCGTCTGTCTTCCATAATAGCCCGGCTTCGAACCTTCCTTCCTCAGGCACGTACTTGTAGGTGGACTTCAGTATTGTGAGAGCTCTTTCCTCCGGGTCGTTCGCCGGTTTTCTAGGCGTAATTCCGAGCGAACCATGAAGGACCCATCGTAGGGTCGTAAGCGAAGCGACGGGCCGAGACTTGCTTCCACTGCGTACGTCTCGTGACACGATCAAGTGCCAGTTATCTTGCCCAATCAGCAGTGAAGGTTTGGCAGTGTCGTACGTGAGCTCGTAGGGCACGTCTTCCAGGTGTGGACAGTCATCCAGGTCTTCCTTTCTACCGCTTGAGGTGCCAGTTTCAGCTTTTCTATTGTAGATGCGGTCATGTCTTCATACTCGCGGCAGTAGAGTCCTCTTATTTTCAGTTCAAGCCGCCGGGAAGTAGCTTCCTTTAGTCTCTGTCCTCCCACTCCCTCGATGAACAGTTCCTACTTGGGGCCCCGCGCGCCTATCTCGTCGGCTACGCTTTTCTCGATCAGCGTGACGGTGGAGCCCTCGTCAAGAAGAGCGAAGAGTTTCTTTGTTCCCGTTGGACCCGAGACTTCTACTGGAGCGATCTTTAGGTAGGCCTTCGTGGCCACCAATTTGTTGACCGATGCAGTTTGTTTATTTTCTTTGTTTTCCTCCTGTTTTTCTTGCTTTTCAGGCGCTGAGTCTGCGTGCAGTAGCACGTGGTGGCCACGCCTACACTTGGAACACGGTTTCGCCTTGCAGCTGAAACCTGTGTTTTGCACTTCGTAAACAGCGAAAGCATGCGCGAGCTTTTCTTACTATCTCCCATCTCTTTTCCACGTTAGCGTTTGTGAATATCGCGCAGCTCTTCAGTTGGTGGTCTTTTTCACACTCAGGGCAGGCGGCATCTTTTGTCTCTTTCTTCTGATTAGTAGCGAAGACGAGTTGCATCTCTCTTTTGCATGCTTCGTCCTCATCACTCGTAGTTCCGCCGCAGTCGTAATCTGACTCGTAACTTGCTTCTTCGACCATCGCTGTAGCTACGTTCACCCTTCGTGGTTTTCGTAATGCGCTGCCGTTGCTTGTTTCGTCCTGTGTCGTAAGCTTCAAACTGGTCGGCTATCTTGTTCAGGAATGCTGACAACGCGAGTAGTACGGGCTGCTCCTCGTCCCAGGCTCGATAATCGAACCACCGGAACCGAATGATGGGGCTCATCTTCTCAATGATTTTCTCAGACAAATCGCTCGAGCGTAGAAAGTTGGTCTTCTTCATCTGGACGATGGCTACTGTGTTGGCTACAACACCTGCAAATTGCACTATTTCTCGTGCGTCGTCTGTCATCGGGCGTAATTTGTCGATATTTGCCATCTCGTTCTTTATTGGATATGATGGGCGACCGAATCTTCGTTCCAGGGCGGTGACGATTTCTTCCGGGTCCTAGCTGTGTAGAGCCTGCCTTTCATTGCCTCTCTCACTCTACCCTGTACAGCGCGCCGTAGCCTTGCGACATTTTCTATGGTGCTGAAGTACGACTCCGTGTCCCGGTAAGTGGCGCGGAATGCGATCCACTCGTTTGGGTTTCCTCTGTTCCAGCTCTGCGATATAGCGCGACGCGGTCTTCGGTCTATTGCCCGTGGTACTCGCCCTGATAGCTTCCATCATGGCGTTTGCTAAAGAACTTTCTTAATCCTTTTTCTTATCTCCCTTAGGAGCCAGTTGGGGCGCGCTCTCCTCACGCTTCTTCTCTGTCGCCGGCTGCGGCAAAATGGCCTCCACTCCAGTAGCAATGTCTGCGTGTTGTCCGCCCCACTGGTCTAATCTCTCGTTGACGGCAAAATTTCTTCGTCAGACTCTGAGTCGGAGTCCACCTGCAGTAGTTCCAAACGTAGCCGAGCGCAGTCGGCAGCGGCGCGTGCCTTCTCCAGACTGAGCTGTTTTAGCTCTAGTTGGGCTTGTAGTTCGGTCCTGCGGCGCCCCGCTATTGACTTTCCTCCTCTCGACTTGGTTAGGACGGGCTATACTGAAGTGAGCTTTGATGCGTCTGTGCAATCCTTCGCACCCATCTCTTTCCCTTGCATAGGTGTGTCTCCCTCTCGCGGTGGCTGTTCCTCAACGCCGGTCTTGTTCTCGCTCATCGTCCAATCCGTCGCGTTCATTGCTGTGCTAGTAGCTGTAGATTCGGTGCCTGATTCCGTAGATACTGTGCCCGATTCCGTCTCGCTCGTCGTGTTCCCTCTACACGACTTATCAGTTTCTTCGCTTTCTCCCCTTTGCGACCTCGTCTTCATCTCACTGCTACCGAACCGGCTCTTCTGCATGGAACGGTGCGATGAAGGAGCTACCTTGAAAAAGGCCGCCCCACCGCGTACTAAGCCTTGAAAAAGACTGCGGCAGTTACTCCTGCAAGGTTATTGCCGGAGCATAAATACTCACTAAGAAACTATGAATTAGAAACTGTAAGATCAGAAACTATATGACGGTTGACGGTTGGGTGTCTTCTTTGCCAGCGGTGACCTCTCGACGGTGCGTGGACTCGATGATGCTCTGCTCTGGACGGCTGCCCTCTTTTAATGTCGAAGTCAGCTTGCCCGAAGTGAACCCTTTTACTTTAAGATCTTCTATAATGTATCTTCTGTTCTTCGATAATGAATCTTCTTTCTTCTTTACTGACTTCTTTCTTCCATCTGCTGTTTCAATCTTCTATATCCGGCACTCGATGGCCCATAACTGAAAGGGAGTGTATTGAAACTCCATAGGTTAGTTCGAAGTTCGCCGTCAGAGCGAGACACATATAGTGAGATAGTTACACAGACAAAGTATGGCTTTTTTTTCTCCCTAGAACTGCGGAGGAGGGAGGGAGGAGAATGCTTTTACGCATACCAATAACAGCCGGATGTATTGATTATGTGGGACTCACAGCCCTGCGCCTATATGCATACATACCCATTATATACATAAGGTGTATATAAATAAATATGCACAGGCCCATTAATGTGTTAGTGAGGGGGACTATGTCATTCAAGAAGTGACACTATCGGTTCCTCCCTGAGCTGCTAGGAGGCAGTTCAGTTTGGCTAAAATTTGATCGGGAGGATCAGACAGTACGTGTTTTGGTCTACGGACCATATAACTAGATAGCTCTAGAGGCGGGGAATAGTCCGCTGCCTCTCGAATTAACGGATTGGGAGGACTTGAAGAAGTTCTCGGAGAGGCCTTTAATAAATTGTTGGATGGTCTGTATGTCCATGTCCCGGTGTAGGGCGGCGTTTCGGATGTACCATGGGGCGTTAAACGCTCTACGGCAGAACATGTTTTGTACGACTTGGATCATGTCCATGATATTTGGGAGCGTATGCGCAAAGACGGGGGCTGCGTATGTCATTACCGGTCGGATGCAAAGCTTAAAGAGTGTTCGCTTGTTGGAGGGGGACATTTTGCTGTTCCTACCTATCATGCTGTTAAGCCTGCCTACGTAGAAACGGGCGTTACGGGTCACGTTTATGATGTGGGGTTTAAAAGTGAGTTGGGGGTCGAGGGTGACTCCTAAGTATTTGGATGTGGCTTGCCAGGGGACGGGGGTGCCTAGCATGCGGATTGATTTTTCTGGAAAATGGATCATGCGACGGTAACTGAAGCGGACCGCGGAGCTTTTGCTCGGGTTCACTTCAATTCTCCATTTCCTGAACCATATGCCTAGCTCGTTAACTGAGCTTTGTAGTTTGCCTATTAGTGGTGACATTTGCTGCCCCCTTACGTAGAGGGCAGTGTCGTCCGCAAAGAGAGCAAGCTGCACTGATTGCCCTGATGGACTTTTCTTTGGGATGGGGATATCGTTTGTGTACAAAGTGTACAAGGTCGGGGAGAATACGGATCCTTGAGGGACCCCTGCTTTGATGGGACGCGGAGAGGAAAGAACCCCTTCGTGTCTGAAGCGGAAGGTGCGGTCTTGGAGGTAGCACTCCACTATATACGTACGAGTCGGTCAGGTAGGTCCAGGTGGTAGAGTTTATAAATGAGTCCCGCATGCCAGACCTTGTCAAAGGCTTTGGCTACGTCGAAGAAGACAGCGACTGTCTTCTCGCGTTTGGGATAAAATCCGTTCAGTATGTATTCTACTATGTGGTGGACTTGTTGTGGGCACGAGTGCTTGGCTCGAAACCCGAACCGGTGTTTAATTATAAGGGGGGTTTATCGGGCGGGAAGATATGCCTGTTAATTCGAAAGAGTATAACTCTTTCGAGTACTTTCCCCATGGCCTAGAGTAGGCTTATGGGACCGCAGTGAAGATAGCACCCCACTTTGCCGGACCCCTTTTTTTTATGTATGCTGTGAACACGCCCTTACTATAAGGGGGTTAGCACCCTTAATCTTACTTAATTTACCAATAATCGACACTACCGTACAAATAAAAGAATTTCAACTGTCATAAGCCTTTCTTTTCATCTTTGTCCATATCCTACCTTGATTAATAGTTCAGTCAATCTATAATATATAGCTGAGGTACCTACCTAAATAAACAAACGCACAGCACAGACAAATTATTGTAAAGTGGATAACTGAATATCAGCGTAAGTATCTACCTACCTATCAAGCAATAACGGAAGGATTTCACTACGAAAACAAAGCTTACTTTTGATCACGCACGATTAAACAACAGTTTCCTCAAATCGTTACTCAAGTGAATTGTACCTACTTTGAAAGAGATAGATAAGTACGGCTCCCTATTCAAATACATGAGGTGAAGTTGGTAAGACACATGTCGGCATGTTGAACAGGCTCTGCTGAATCGTTTAAAGTACAGAGCGACTCCAGTTAATGTTCATATATTTAAGATATTTACGTCTAAACTTTATTTGTGTAGTCGATTTTCAAAAAAATTGAACTCCACTTTTAGGTACTTTGCATGAGGTGAAGTGGGTAAGACACATGTCGGCATGTTGAACAGGCTCTGCTGAATCGTTTAAAGTACAAAGCGACTCCAGTTAATGTTCATATTTTTGAGATATTTGCGTCTGCAATTTCCATATGAAGTCAAATTTTTCAAAAAATTGAACTCCACATTTAGGTACTTTGCAAGAGGTGAAGTGGGTAAGACACATGTCGGCATTTTGAACAGGCTCTGCTGAATCGTTTAAAGTACAGAGCGATTCTAGTTAATGTTCATATTTTTAAGATATTTACGTCTAAACTTTATTTGTGTAGTCGATTTTCAAAAAAATTGAACTCCTCTTTTAGGTACTTTGCATGAGGTGAAGTTGGTAAGACATATGTCGGCATGTTGAAGAGGCTCTGCTGAATCGTATAATTGACGGAGCGACTCCAGTAAATGTTCATATTTTTGAGATATTTGCGTCTGAAATTTCTATATGAAGTCGAATTTTTCAAAATTTTGAACTACACATTTAGGTACTTTGCAAGAGGTGAAGTGGGTGAGACACATGTCGGCATGTTGAACAGGCTCTGCTGAATCGTTTAAAGTACAGAGCGACTCCAGTTAATGTTCATATTTTTAAGATATTTACGTCTAAACTTTATTTGTGTAGTCGATTTTCAAAAAAATTGAACTCCTCTTTTAGGTACTTTGCATGAGGTGAAGTGGGTAAGACACATGTCGGCATGTTAAACAGGCTCTGCTTAATCGTATAAGAGACAGAGCGACTCCAGTTAATGTTCATATTTTTGAGATATTTGCGTCTGAAGTTTCTATATGAAGTCGAATTTTTCAAAAAATTGAACTCCACTTTTAGGTACTTTGCAAGAAGTGAAGTAGGTAAGACACATGTCGGAATGTTGAACAGGCTCTGCTGAATCGTTTAAGAGACAGAGCGACTCCAGTTAATGTTCATATTTTTGATTTATTTACGTATAAACTTTGTGTAGTCGATTTTCCAAAAAATTGAACTCCTCTTTTAGGTACTTCGCATGAGGTGAAGTGGGTAAGACACATGTCGGCATGTTAAACATGATCTGCTGAATCGTTTAAGACACAGAGCGACTCCAGTTAATGTTCATATTTTTAAGATATTTACTTTTAAATTTTTGTTTGTGTAGTCGATTTTCCAAAAAATTGAACTCCTCTTTTAGGTACTTTGCATGAGGTGAAGTGGGTAAGACACATGTCGGCATGTTGAACAGGCTCTGCTGAATCCATTAAAGTACAGAGCGACTCCAGTTAATGTTCATATTTTTAAGATATTTACGTCTAAACTTTATTTGTGTAGTCGATTTTCAAAAAAATTGAACTCCACTTTTAGGTACTTTGCATGAGGTGAAGTGGGTAAGACACATGTCGGCATGTTGATCAGGCTCTGCTGAATCGTTGAAGAGACAGAGCGACTCCATTTAATGTTCATATTTTTGATTTATTTACGTATAAACTTTGTTTGTGTAGTCGATTTTCCAAAAAATTGAACTCCTCTTTTAGGTACTTTGCATGAGGTGAAGTGGGTAAGACACATGTCGGCATGTTAAACAGGCTCTGCTTAATCGTATAAGAGACAGAACGACTCCAGTTAATATTCATATTTTTGAGATATTTGCGTTTGAAGCTTCTATATGAAGTCGAATTTTTCAAAAAATTCAACTCCACTTTAAGGTACTTTGCAAGAGGTGAAGTAGGTAAGACACATGTCGGCATGTTGAACAGGCTCTGCTGAATCGTTTAAGAGACAGAGCGACTCCAGTTAAAGTTCATATTTTTGATTTATTTACGTATAAACTTTGTTTGTGTAGTCGATTTTCCAAAAAATTGAACTCCTCTTTTAGGTACTTTGCATGAGGTGAAGTGGGTAAGACACATGTCGGCATGTTGAACAGGCTCTGCTGAATCGTTTAAAGTACAGAGCGACTCCAGTTAATGTTCATATTTTTAAGATATTTACGTCTAAACTTTATTTGTGTAGTCGATTTTCAAAAAAATTGAACTCCTCTTTTAGGTACTTTGCATGAGGTGAAGTGGGTAAGACAAATGTCGGCATGTTAAACAGGCTCTGCTTAATCGTATAAGAGACAGAGCGACTCCAGTTAATGTTCATATTTTTGATTTATTTACGTATAAACTTTGTTTGTGTAGTCGATTTTCCAAAAAATTGAACTCCTCTTTTAGGTACTTCGCATGAGGTGAAGTGGGTAAGACACATGTCGGCATGTTAAACATGATCTGCTGAATCGTTTAAGACACAGAGCGACTCCAGTTAATGTTCATATTTTTAAGATATTTACTTTTAAATTATTGTTAATGTAGTCGATTTTCAAAAAAATTGAACTCCACTTTTAGGTACTTTGCATGAGGTGAAGTGGGTAAGACACATGTCGGCATGTTGAACAGGCTCTGCTGAAACGTTGAAGAGACAGAGCGACTCCAGTTAATGTTCATATTTTTGATTTATTTACGTATAAACTTTGTTTGTGTAGTCGATTTTCCAAAAAATTGAACTCCTCTTTTAGGTACTTTGCATGAGGTGAAGTGGGTAAGACACATGTCGGCATGTTGAACAGGCTCTGCTGAATCGTTTAAAGTACAGAGCGACTCCAGTTAATGTTCATATTTTTAAGATATTTACGTCTAAACTTTATTTGTGTAGTCGATTTTCAAAAAAATTGAACTCCACTTTTAAGTACTTTGCATGAGGTGAAGTGGGTAAGACACATGTCGGCATGTTGAACAGGCTCTGCTGAATCGTTTAAAAGACAGAGCGACTCCAGTTAATGTTCATATTTTTGATTATTTACGTATAAACGTTGTTTCTGTAGTCGATTTTCCAAAAAATTGAACTCCTCTTCTAGGTACTTTGTTTGAGGTGAAGTGGGTAAGACACATGTCGGCATGTTAAACAGGCTCTGCTGAATCGTTTAAGACACAGAGCGACTCCAGTTAATGTTCATATTTTTAAGATATTTACGTCTAAACTTTATTTGTGTAGTCGATTTTCAAAAAAAAGAACTCCACTTTTAGGTACTTTACATGAGGTGAAGTGGGTAAGACACATGTCGGCATGTTGAACAGGCTCTGCTGAATCGTTTAAAGTACAGAGCGACTTCAGTTAATGTTCATATTTTTGAGATATTTGCGTCTGAAAATTCTATATGAAGTCGAATTTTTCAAAATTTTGAACTACACATTTAGGTACTTTGCAAGAGGTGAAGTGGGTGAGACACATGTCGGCATGTTGAACAGGCTCTGCTGAATCGTTTAAAGTACAGAGCGACTCCAGTTAATGTTCATATTTTTGATTTATTTACGTATAAATTTTGTTTGTGTAATCGATTTTCAAAAAAATTGAACTCCTCTTTTAGGTACTTCGCATGAGGTGAAGTAGGTAAGACACATGTCGGCATGTTAAACATGATCTGCTGAATCGTGGAGTTGGAAAAGTGGAGTTCAATTTTTTGAAAAATTCGACTTCATATAGAAACTTCAGACGCAAATATCTCAAAAATATGAACATTAACTAGAGTCGCTCTGTCTCTTATACGATTAAGCAGAGCCTGTTTAACATGCCGACATGTGTCTTACCCACTTCACCTCATGCAAAGTACCTAAAAGAGGAGTTCAATTTTTTTGAAAATCGACTACACAAATAAAGTTTAGACGTAAATATCTTAAAAATATGAACATTAACTGGAGTCGCTCTGTACTTTAAACGATTCAGCAGAGCCTGTTCAACATGCCGACATGTGTGTCACCCACTTCACCTCTTGCAAAGTACCTAAATGTGTAGTTCAAAATTTTGAAAAATTCGACTTCATATAGAAATTTCAGACGCAAATATCTCAAAAATATGAACATTAACTGGAGTCGCTCTGTCAATTATACGATTCAGCAGAGCCTCTTCAACATGCCGACATATGTCTTACCAACTTCACCTCTTGCAAAGTACCTAAATGTGGAGTTCAATTTTTTGAAAAATTCGACTTCATATATAAATTTCAGACGCAAATATCTCAAAAATATGAACATTTACTGGAGTCGCTTTGTACTTAAAACGATTCAGCAGAGCCTGTTCCACATGCCGACATATGTCTTACCCACTTCACCTCATGGAAAGCACCTAAAAGTGGAGTTCAATTTTTTTGAAAATCGACTACACAAATAAAGTTTAGACGTAAATATCTTAAAAATATGAACATTAACTGGAGTCGCTCTGTGTCTTAAACGATTTAGCAGAGCCTGTTTAACATGCCGACATATGTCTTACCCACTTCACCTCATGCAAAGTACCTAGAAGAGGAATTCAATTTTTTGGAAAATCGACTACAGAAACAACGTTTATACGTAAATATCTTAAAAATATGAACATTAACTGGAAACGCTCTGTACTTTAAACGATTCAGCAGAGCCTTTTCATTATGCCAACATGTGTCTTACCCACTTCACCTCTTGCAAAGTACCTAAATGTGGAGTTCAATTTTTTGAAAAATTCGACTTCATATAGAAATTTTAGACGCAAATATCTCAAAAATATGAACATTAACTGGAGTCGCTTTGTACTTTAAACGATTCAGCAGAGCCTGTTAAACATGCCGACATGTGTCTTACCCACTTCACCTCATGCAAAGTACCTAAAAGAGGAGTTCAATTTATTGGAAAATCGACTACAGAAACAACGTTTATACGTAAATAAATCAAAAATATGAACATTAAATGGAGTCGATCTGTGTCTTAAACGATTCAGCAGATCATGTTTAACATGCCGACATGTGTCTTACCTACTTCACCTCATGCGAGTACCTAAAAGAGGAGTTCAATTTTTTGGAAAATCGATTACACAAACAAAGTTTATACGTAAATAAATCAAAAATATGAACATTAACTGGAGTCGCTCTGTCTCTTAAACGATTCAGCAGAGCTTGTTCAACATGCCGACATGTGTTTTACCTACTTCACCTCTTGCAAAGTACCTAAAAGTGGAGTTCAATTTTTTTTTAAATCGACTTCATATAGAAACTTTAGACGCAAATATCTCAAAAATATGAACATATACTGGAGTCGCTCTGTCTCTTAAACGATTCAACAGAGCCTGTTCAACATGCCGACATGTGTCTCACCCACTTCACCTCTTGCAAAGTACCTAAATGTGTAGTTCAAAATTTTGAAAAATTCGACTTTATATAGAAACTTCAGACGCAAATATCTCAAAAATATGAACATTAACTGGAGTCGCTCTGTCTCTTATACGATTAAGCTGAACCTGTTTAACATGCCGACATGTGTCTTACCCACTTCACCTCATGCAAAGTACCTAAAAGAGGAGTTCAATTTTTTTGAAAATCGACTACACAAATAAAATTTAGACGTAAATATCTTAAAAATATGAACATTAACTGGAGTCGCTCTATTTTCTTTTAACGATTCAGCAGAGCCTCTTCAACATGCCGACATTTGTCTTACCCACTTTACCTCATGCAAAGTACCTAAAAGAGGAGTTCAATTTTTTGGAAAATCGACTACTCAAATAAAGCTTAAACGTAAATATCTTAAAAATATGAACATTAACTGGAGTCGCTCTGTGTCTTAAACGATTCAGCAGATCATGTTTAACATGCCGACACGTGTCTTACCCACTTCACTTCATGCGAAGTACCTAAAAGAGGAGTTCAATTTTTTGGAAAATCGACTACACAAACAAAGTTTATACGTAAATAAATCAAAAATATGAACATTAACTGGAGTCGCTCTGTCTTTTAAACGATTCAGCAGAGCCTGTTCAACATGCCGACATGTGTCTTACCTACTTCACCTCTTGCAAAGTACCTAAAAGTGGAGTTCAATTTTTTGAAAAATTCGACTCCATATAGAAACTTCAGACGCAAATATCTCAAAAATATGAACATTAACAGGAGTCACTCTGTCTCTTATACGATTAAGCAGAGCCTGTTTAACATGCCGACATGTGTCTTACCCACTTCACCTCATGCAAAGTACCTAAAAGAGGAGTTCAATTTTTTTGAAAATCGACTACACAAATAAAGTTTAGACGTAAATATCTTAAAAATATGTACATTAACTGGAGTAGCTCTGTACTTTAAACGATTCAGCAGAGCCTGTTCAACATGCCGACATGTGTCTCACTCACTTCACCTCTTGCAAAGTACCTAAATGTGTAGTTCAAAATTTTGAAAAATTCGACTTCATATAGAAATTTCAGACGCAAATATCTCTAAAATATGAACATTAACTGTAGTCGCTCTGTCAATTATACGATTCAGCAGAGCCTCTTTAACATGCCGACATATGTCTTACCAACTTCACCTCATGCAAAGTACCTAAAAGAGGAGTTCAATTTTTTTGAAAATTGACTACACAAATAAAGTTTAGACGTAAATATCTTAAAAATATGAACATTAACTAGAGTCGCTCTGTACTTTAAACGATTCAGCAGAGCCTGTTTAACATGCCGACATGTGTCTTACCCACTTCACCTCTTGCAAAGTACCTAAATGTGGAGTTCAATTTTTTGAAAAATTCGACTTCATATAGAAATTTCAGACGCAAATATCTCAAAAATATGAACATTAACTGGAGTCGCTTTGTACTTTAAACGATTCAGCAGAGCCTGTTCAACATGCCGACATATGTCTTACCCACTTCACCTCATGCAAAGTACCTAAAAGTGGAGTTAAATTTTTTTGAAAATCGACTACACAAATAAAGTTTAGACGTAAATATCTTAAAATTATGAACATTAACTGGAGTCGCTCTGTATCTTAAACGATTCAGCAGAGCCTGTTTAACATGCCGACATGTGTCTTACCCACTTCACCTCATGCAAAGTACCTAGAAGAGGAGTTCAATTTTTTGGAAAATCGACTACAGAAACAACGTTTATACGTAAATAAATTAAAAATATGAACATTAACTGGAGTCGCTCTGTCTTTTAAACGATTCAGCAGAGCCTGTTCAACATGCCTACATGTGTCTTACCCACTTCACCTCTTGGAAAGTACCTAAAAGTGGAGTTCAATTTTTTGAAAAATTCGACTGCATATAGAATCTTCAGACGCAAATATCTCAAAAATATGAACATTAACTGGAGTCGTTCTGTCTCTTATACGATTAAGCAGAGCCTGTTTAACATGCCGACATGTGTCTTACCCACTTCACCTCATGCAAAGTACCTAAAAGAAGGAGTTCAATTTTTTGGAAAATCGACTACACAAATAAAGTTTAAACGTAAATATCTTAAAAATATGAACATTAACTGGAGTCGCTCTGTCTCTTAAACGATTCAGCAGAGCCTGTTCAACATGCCGACATGTGTCTTACCTACTTCACCTCTTTTAAAGTACCTAAAAGTGGAGTTCAATTTTTTGAAAAATTCGACTCCATATAGAAACTTCAGACGCAAATATCTCAAAAATATGAACATTAACTGGAGTCACTCTGTCTCTTATACGATTAAGCAGAGCCTGTTTAACATGCCGACATGTGTCTTACCCACTTCACCTCATGCAAAGTACCTAAAAGAGGAGTTCAATTTTTTTGAAAATCGACTACACAAATAAAGTTTAGACGTAAATATCTTAAAAATATGTACATTAACTGGAGTAGCTCTGTACTTTAAACGATTCAGCAGAGCCTGTTCAACATGCCGACATGTGTCTCACTCACTTCACCTCTTGCAAAGTACCTAAATGTGTAGTTCAAAATTTTGAAAAATTCGACTTCATATAGAAATTTCAGACGCAAATATCTCTAAAATATGAACATTAACTGTAGTCGCTCTGTCAATTATACGATTCAGCAGAGCCTCTTTAACATGCCGACATATGTCTTACCAACTTCACCTCATGCAAAGTACCTAAAAGAGGAGTTCAATTTTTTTGAAAATTGACTACACAAATAAAGTTTAGACGTAAATATCTTAAAAATATGAACATTAACTAGAGTCGCTCTGTACTTTAAACGATTCAGCAGAGCCTGTTTAACATGCCGACATGTGTCTTACCCACTTCACCTCTTGCAAAGTACCTAAATGTGGAGTTCAATTTTTTGAAAAATTCGACTTCATATAGAAATTTCAGACGCAAATATCTCAAAAATATGAACATTAACTGGAGTCGCTTTGTACTTTAAACGATTCAGCAGAGCCTGTTCAACATGCCGACATATGTCTTACCCACTTCACCTCATGCAAAGTACCTAAAAGTGGAGTTAAATTTTTTTGAAAATCGACTACACAAATAAAGTTTAGACGTAAATATCTTAAAATTATGAACATTAACTGGAGTCGCTCTGTATCTTAAACGATTCAGCAGAGCCTGTTTAACATGCCGACATGTGTCTTACCCACTTCACCTCATGCAAAGTACCTAGAAGAAGAGTTCAATTTTTTGGAAAATCGACTACAGAAACAACGTTTATACGTAAATAAATCAAAAATATGAACATTAACTGGAGTCGCTCTGTCTTTTAAACGATTCAGCAGAGCCTGTTCAACATGCCTACATGTGTCTTACCCACTTCACCTCTTGGAAAGTACCTAAAAGTGGAGTTCAATTTTTTGAAAAATTCGACTGCATATAGAATCTTCAGACGCAAATATCTCAAAAATATGAACATTAACTGGAGTCGTTCTGTCTCTTATACGATTAAGCAGAGCCTGTTTAACATGCCGACATGTGTCTTACCCACTTCACCTCATGCAAAGTACCTAAAAGAGGAGTTCAATTTTTTTGAAAATCGACTACACAAATAAAGTTTAGACGTAAATATCTTAAAAATATGTACATTAACTGGAGTAGCTCTGTACTTTAAACGATTCAGCAGAGCCTGTTCAACATGCCGACATGTGTCTCACCCACTTCACCTCTTGCAAAGTACCTAAATGTGTAGTTCAAAATTTTGAAAAATTCGACTTCATATAGAAATTTCTGACGCAAATATCTCAAAAATATGAACATTAACTGTAGTCGCTCTGTCAATTATACGATTCAGCAGAGCCTCTTCAACATGCCGACATATGTCTTACCAACTTCACCTCATGCAAAGTACCTAAAAGAGGAGTTCAATTTTTTTGAAAATCTACTACACAAATAAAGTTTAGACGTAAATATCTTAAAAATATGAACATTAACTGGAGTCGCTCTGTACTTTAAACGATTCAGCAGAGCCTGTTCAACATGCCGACATGTGTCTCACCCACTTCACCTCTTGCAAAGTACCTAAATGTGTAGTTCAAAATTTTGAAAAATTCGACTTCATATAGAAATTTCAGACGCAAATATCTCAAAAATATGAACATTAACAGGAGTCACTCTGTCTCTTATACGATTAAGCAGAGCCTGTTTAACATGCCGACATGTGTCTTACCCACTTCACCTCATGCAAAGTACCTAAAAGAGGAGTTCAATTTTTTTGAAAATCGACTACACAAATAAAGTTTAGACGTAAATATCTTAAAAATATGTACATTAACTGGAGTAGCTCTGTACTTTAAACGATTCAGCAGAGCCTGTTCAACATGCCGACATGTGTCTCACTCACTTCACCTCTTGCAAAGTACCTAAATGTGTAGTTCAAAATTTTGAAAAATTCGACTTCATATAGAAATTTCAGACGCAAATATCTCTAAAATATGAACATTAACTGTAGTCGCTCTGTCAATTATACGATTCAGCAGAGCCTCTTTAACATGCCGACATATGTCTTACCAACTTCACCTCATGCAAAGTACCTAAAAGAGGAGTTCAATTTTTTTGAAAATTGACTACACAAATAAAGTTTAGACGTAAATATCTTAAAAATATGAACATTAACTAGAGTCGCTCTGTACTTTAAACGATTCAGCAGAGCCTGTTTAACATGCCGACATGTGTCTTACCCACTTCACCTCTTGCAAAGTACCTAAATGTGGAGTTCAATTTTTTGAAAAATTCGACTTCATATAGAAATTTCAGACGCAAATATCTCAAAAATATGAACATTAACTGGAGTCGCTTTGTACTTTAAACGATTCAGCAGAGCCTGTTCAACATGCCGACATATGTCTTACCCACTTCACCTCATGCAAAGTACCTAAAAGTGGAGTTAAATTTTTTTGAAAATCGACTACACAAATAAAGTTTAGACGTAAATATCTTAAAATTATGAACATTAACTGGAGTCGCTCTGTATCTTAAACGATTCAGCAGAGCCTGTTTAACATGCCGACATGTGTCTTACCCACTTCACCTCATGCAAAGTACCTAGAAGAGGAGTTCAATTTTTTGGAAAATCGACTACAGAAACAACGTTTATACGTAAATAAATCAAAAATATGAACATTAACTGGAGTCGCTCTGTCTTTTAAACGATTTAGCAGAGCCTGTTCAACATTCCTACATGTGTCTTACCCACTTCACCTCTTGGAAAGTACCTAAAAGTGGAGTTCAATTTTTTGAAAAATTCGACTGCATATAGAATCTTCAGACGCAAATATCTCAAAAATATGAACATTAACTGGAGTCGTTCTGTCTCTTATACGATTAAGCAGAGCCTGTTTAACATGCCGACATGTGTCTTACCCACTTCACCTCATGCAAAGTACCTAAAAGAAGGAGTTCAATTTTTTGGAAAATCGACTACACAAATAAAGTTTAAACGTAAATATCTTAAAAATATGAACATTAACTGGAGTCGCTCTGTCTCTTAAACGATTCAGCAGAGCCTGTTCAACATGCCGACATGTGTCTTACCTACTTCACCTCTTTTAAAGTACCTAAAAGTGGAGTTCAATTTTTTGAAAAATTCGACTCCATATAGAAACTTCAGACGCAAATATCTCAAAAATATGAACATTAACTGGAGTCACTCTGTCTCTTATACGATTAAGCAGAGCCTGTTTAACATGCCGACATGTGTCTTACCCACTTCACCTCATGCAAAGTACCTAAAAGAGGAGTTCAATTTTTTTGAAAATCGACTACACAAATAAAGTTTAGACGTAAATATCTTAAAAATATGTACATTAACTGGAGTAGCTCTGTACTTTAAACGATTCAGCAGAGCCTGTTCAACATGCCGACATGTGTCTCACCCACTTCACCTCTTGCAAAGTACCTAAATGTGTAGTTCAAAATTTTGAAAAATTCGACTTCATATAGAAATTTCTGACGCAAATATCTCAAAAATATGAACATTAACTGTAGTCGCTCTGTCAATTATACGATTCAGCAGAGCCTCTTCAACATGCCGACATATGTCTTACCAACTTCACCTCATGCAAAGTACCTAAAAGAGGAGTTCAATTTTTTTGAAAATCGACTACACAAATAAAGTTTAGACGTAAATATCTTAAAAATATGAACATTAACTAGAGACGCTCTGTACTTTAAACGATTCAGCAGAGCCTGTTTAACATGCCGACATGTGTCTTACCCACTTCACGTCTTGCAAAGTACCTAAATGTGGAGTTCAATTTTTTGAAAAATTCGACTTCATATAGAAATTTCAGACGCAAATATCCAAAAATATGAACATTAACTGGAGTCGCTTTGTACTTTAAACGATTCAGCAGAGCCTGTTCAACATGCCGACATATGTCTTACCCACTTCACCTCATGCAAAGTACCTAAAAGTGGAGTTCAATTTTTTTGAAAATCGACTACACAAATAAAGTTTAGACGTAAATATCTTAAAAATATGAACATTAACTGGAGTCGCTCTGTATCTTAAACGATTCAGCAGAGCCTGTTTAACATGCCGACATGTGTCTTACCCACTTCACCTCATGCAAAGTACCTAGAAGAGGAGTTCAATTTTTTGGAAAATCGACTACAGAAACAACGTTTATACGTAAATAAATCAAAAATATGAACATTAACTGGAGTCGCTCTGTCTTTTAAACGATTCAGCAGAGCCTGTTCAACATGCCTACATGTGTCTTACCCACTTCACCTCTTGGAAAGTACCTAAAAGTGGAGTTCAATTTTTTGAAAAATTCGACTACACAAATAAAGTTTAAACGAAAATATCCTAAAAATATGAACATTAACTGGAGTCGCTCTGTCTCTTAAACGATTCAGCAGAGCCTGTTCAACATGCCGACATGTGTCTTACCTACTTCACCTCTTTTAAAGTACCTAAAAGTGGAGTTCAATTTTTTGAAAAATTCGACTCCATATAGAAACTTCAGACGCAAATATCTCAAAAATATGAACATTAACTGGAGTCACTCTGTCTCTTATACGATTAAGCAGAGCCTGTTTAACATGCCGACATGTGTCTTACCCACTTCACCTCATGCAAAGTACCTAAAAGAGGAGTTCAATTTTTTTGAAAATCGACTACACAAATAAAGTTTAGACGTAAATATCTTAAAAATATGTACATTAACTGGAGTAGCTCTGTACTTTAAACGATTCAGCAGAGCCTGTTCAACATGCCGACATGTGTCTCACCTACTTCACCTCTTGCAAAGTACCTAAATGTGTAGTTCAAAATTTTGAAAAATTCGACTTCATATAGAAATTTCAGACGCAAATATCTCAAAAATATGAACATTAACTGTAGTCGCTCTGTCAATTATACGATTCAGCAGAGCCTCTTCAACATGCCGACATATGTCTTACCAACTTCACCTCATGCAAAGTACCTAAAAGAGGAGTTCAATTTTTTTGAAAATCGACTACACAAATAAAGTTTAGACGTAAATATCTTAAAAATATGAACATTAACTAGAGTCGCTCTGTACTTTAAACGATTCAGCAGAGCCTGTTTAACATGCCGACATGTGTCTTACCCACTTCACGTCTTGCAAAGTACCTAAATGTGGAGTTCAATTTTTTGAAAAATTCGACTTCATATAGAAATTTCAGACGCAAATATCCAAAAATATGAACATTAACTGGAGTCGCTTTGTACTTTAAACGATTCAGCAGAGCCTGTTCAACATGCCAACATATGTCTTACCCACTTCACCTCATGCAAAGTACCTAAAAGTGGAGTTCAGTTTTTTTGAAAATCGACTACACAAATAAAGTTTAGACGTAAATATCTTAAAAATATGAACATTATCTGGAGTCGCTCTGTATCTTAAACGATTCAGCAGAGCCTGTTTAACATGCCGACATGTGTCTTACCCACTTCACCTCATGCAAAGTACCTAGAAGAGGAGTTCAATTTTTTGGAAAATCGACTACAGAAACAACGTTTATACGTAAATAAATCAAAAATATGAACATTAACTGGAGTCGCTCTGTCTTTTAAACGATTCAGCAGAGCCTGTTCAACATGCCTACATGTATCTTACCCACTTCACCTCTTGGAAAGTACCTAAAAGTGGAGTTCAATTTTTTGAAAAATTCGACTGCATATAGAATCTTCAGACGCAAATATCTCAAAAATATGAACATTAACTGGTGTCGTTCTGTCTCTTATACGATTAAGCAGAGCCTGTTTAACATGCCGACATGTGTCTTACCTACTTCACCTCTTTTAAAGTACCTAAAAGTGGAGTTCAATTTTTTGAAAAATTCGACTCCATATAGAAACTTCAGACGCAAATATCTCAAAAATATGAACATTAACTGGAGTCACTCTGTCTCTTATACGATTAAGCAGAGCCTGTTTAACATGCCGACATGTGTCTTACCCACTTCACCTCATGCAAAGTACCTAAAAGAAGGAGTTCAATTTTTTGGAAAATCGACTACACAAATAAAGTTTAAACGTAAATATCTTAAAAATATGAACATTAACTGGAGTCGCTCTGTCTCTTAAACGATTCAGCAGAGCCTGTTCAACATGCCGACATGTGTCTTACCTACTTCACCTCTTTTAAAGTACCTAAAAGTGGAGTTCAATTTTTTGAAAAATTCGACTCCATATAGAAACTTCAGACGCAAATATCTCAAAAATATGAACATTAACTGGAGTCACTCTGTCTCTTATACGATTAAGCAGAGCCTGTTTAACATGCCGACATGTATCTTACCCACTTCACCTCATGCAAAGTACCTAAAAGAGGAGTTCAATTTTTTGGAAAATCGACTACACAAATAAAGTTTAAACGTAAATATCTTAAAAATAGGAACATTAACTAGAGTCGCTCTGTACTTTAAACGATTCAGCAGAGCCTGTTTAACATGCCGACATGTGTCTTACCCACTTCACCTCTTGCAAAGTACCTAAATGTGGAGTTCATTTTTTTTAAATTCGACTTCATATAGAAATTTCAGACGCAAATATTTAAAAAATATGAACATTAACTGGAGTCGCTTTGTACTTTAAACGATTCAGCAGAGCCTGTTCAACATGCCGACATATGTCTTACCCACTTCACCTCATGCAAAGTACCTAAAAGTGGAGTTCAATTTTTTTGAAAATCGACTACACAAATAAAGTTTAGACGTAAATATCTTAAAAATATGAACATTAACTGGAGTCGCTCTGTATCTTAAACGATTCAGCAGAGCCTGTTTAACATGCCGACATGTGTCTTACCCACTTCACCTCATGCAAAGTACCTAGAAGAGGAGTTAAATTTTTTGGAAAATCGACTACAGAAACAACGTTTATACGTAAATAAATCAAAAATATGAACATTAACTGGAGTCGCTCTGTCTTTTAAACGATTCAGCAGAGCCTGTTCAACATGCCTACATGTGTCTTACCCACTTCACCTCTTGGAAAGTACCTAAATGTGTAGTTCAAAATTTTGAAAAATTCGACTTCATATAGAAATTTCAGACGCAAATATCTCTAAAATATGAACATTAACTGTAGTCGCTCTGTCAATTATACGATTCAGCAGAGCCTCTTTAACATGCCGACATGTGTCTTACCCACTTCACCTCATGCAAAGTACCTAAAAATGGAGTTCAATTTTTTTGAAAATCGACTACACAAATAAAGTTTAGACGTAAATATCTTAAAAATATGAACATTACCTGGAGTCGCTCTGTACTTTAAACGATTCAGCAGAGCCTGTTCAACATGCCGACATGTGTCTTACCAACTTCACCTCATGTATTTGAATAGGGAGCCGTACTTATCTATCTCTTTCAAAGTAGGTACAATTCACTTGAGTAACGATTTGAGGAAACTGTTGTTTAATCGTGCGTGATCAAAAGTAAGCTTTGTTTTCGTAGTGAAATCCTTCCGTTATTGCTTGATAAGTAGGTAGATACTTACGCTGATATTCAGTTATCCACTTTACAATAATTCGTCTGTGCTGTGCGTTTGTTTATTTAGGTAGGTACCTCAGCTATATATTATAGATTGACTGAACTATTAATCAAGGTAGGATATGGACAAAGATGAAAAGAAAGGCTTATGACAGTTGAAATTCTTTTATTTGTACGGTAGTGTCGATTATTGGTAAATTAAGTAAGATTAAGGGTGCTAACCCCCTTATAGTAAGGGCGTGTTCACAGCATACACAACAAAAAGGGGTCCGGCATAGTGGGGTGCTATCTTCACTGCGGTCTTATGGGGCGGTGGTTAGATGGGATATTGAGGGGTTTGCCTGGCTTTGGGATGCCTATCACTATTGCTTCCTTCCATGCTGTCGGGAAGTAACAGTGGTCAAAGCAGGCGTCAAAAATTATGGCTATTAATGCGAGCAATTGTTCTGGGAAGTGTTTCAAGGCTTAGTTAGATATTCCATCTGCGCCGGAGGCTTTCTTATGTTTAAGACGTCTGATAATTGTCTGTATTTCGTCTGTCGATACTGTGATGGGGTCCGCGGTTAGGGGAAGTGAGTTCCTATTACGGACCTCCTCTTCTACTTTTTGGATATGGCCGGGGTCGCACTCTTGTGTGCTAGGTATGCATTGAGAGGCAATGCTTTCCGCGCAGCATTCCGCTTTCACATCGTCCTCGAAGGCTATCGTGTTATCGGGCCGCGTAAGGGGAGGGTTGTGGGTGATTGCGTCTACGCGGAGTCTTGGCTACTTTGTAGAAGCCAGTATGTGAAGGGGAAATGTCCTCCATGAGTTTTCTCCAGTTGGAGTTCCTCATTTCGGAGAGGTGCTTCCTAAGCTTACGCTGGAGTTTATTGGCTTCCCGCCTATTATCGGGTATGGGGTATTCCGCGGTTCTACGGAGAGCTGCTCTTTTGACTGTGATTAAGAGTTTTGTCTCGCGCCGGAGTTTGCGGCCTTTGATCTTAGTGACCTTTTCGTTCTCCTTAATCGCAGCCTAAACTAGGTGGGTAATGACATTAACTATTTGCGCAATCTATCTTGTCAGTGCTGTCAAAGTAGTCGGGTGAGATAGCGTATGCCGAGTCGGGGGCGTCAGTGGCTTTGGTCAGTGAGTCGGTAACGCCTTCCCAATTGGTGAATTTAGTCCGATGGGCGCACCGATTCGGTTGTTTGCTAGACTGGCTCGGGGGCGCAGGCTGCGGGGCGGGGGGCGAAACAACTAAAGATATTAGAGCGGGAGGGGAAGATTGAGTTTTTGCCTCCTTTTCCTTTCGTAGGAAGTTTTTACTCTTACCACCAGGTGAGATGTTGGCTTGGACGAATAAACCACTCGTCCAAGCTTGTCGGTTATGTCGTTGCCATCGCCGACAGTCAATCAATCACTTGGACGAATAAGTGATTTATTCGTCCAAGATCAATCAATATAATTTATTTTAAATAGGTGTTTACAAAAACTTCTAAATAGTCAAAAAAACTTATTGAATTACAGTTTCAGGTAATGGTATTTGTTATAGAATCAACATATATACCTTTGTCATTTACATAATCTATTATTTTATAATATCCTCTAGAGCACAAGCATTTTTTGACATGAGTCTTGAATTTATTCTCTGATAAACTAGTTACATTTTCTGGAATTTTATTGTAGAACCTTATACACTGCCCCACAAATCACTTTTTAACCTTACACAGTCTCGAAAAGGCTTATCTATTTTATTTACATATCTTAAATTCAAATTATGCCTGTCACTGTTTTTAGGAAATAAATTCAAATTCTTACGAACGTACATGATGTTTAGCAACAGTTAAAATATTGATTTCATTGAACTTATTCTTTAACGACTCACGTGATCGCATCTGATAGATTGCGCGGATAGCTCTTTTCTGCAAGATGAAAATAGTTTCTATATCGGCCGCATGCCCCCACAGTAAGATGCCATAAGACATTATACTATGGAAGTAACTAAAATACACTAGTCTCCCAATACTAACATATGTTAACTGTCTTATTTTCTTAACGGCATAAGCAGCTGAACTAAGCGTTCCCGCTAATGTTTCAATGTGTGGTCCCCATTGAAGTGAAACATCTAAACTTATACCAAGGAACACCGTAGTATTTACAAATTCGAGAGTGTTGTTTACTTCGTCAATTTCATTTTCTTTCCTATTCACTTTAAAAATAAGAGAAGTATTATCCGCAAACAACACAATATTTGATAGATGTTGCACCATAAAAGGCAAATCATTTACGTAAACAAGGAAAAGGAAAAGCCTAAGACCTCGGACGCATGCACAGGGGCAGGCGCGGTTGACGAAGGCGTGGGCGATAGGGGTGAGTCGAAAAACTCCGGCTGCGACAGATATTTTGCCAGGAAATCGCTTGGGATATCGCGGAAAATTTTCTCCAAGTACTCGGCTCGGCTTGGAGGAACGCGAAGTAACGCACGGGTCCGTCGGTCAGTAAAATCGGCCTGCGCCATTGCGCTAGAAGGGAGGGGAGATGCGGGGATAACCCCAACCGTACAAGACAGCGGCGGGACAATACAGTACACAAAACGACACAAGATACAAAAGTACCTAAATGTTTTTAGGTTTTTTGAAAATTATTTATTTGAAATAAAATATTGGCTTATAAGCGGTTGTCTACGACAACACCAGGTGCTGCGGAAAGAGGCGGGTGCGGGGAGAGCGACATCGTCGTCGCACCGAGAGCCCGCCAACACATGATTAGCGATCTACCTGCGATCCGCTCAACTCATACAACGCGAGTGTGACGAGAAACTATTTGTAATATTTAACCATCGAAATACATTATAAAACCCAATTTCAAGCATTTTTAAATGTTAGCTTTAAGAGCTCTAACATTTTGGCGACCGTGACAGGACTGGAACAAGCTTCAAAAACGGTCAAACAAAGCGGACTTTGAACCCTGGACAACGGCGAGCGACCAGTACAATTCAAATTGTGAGGCGTGCCAAAGGACAAACCAGCAGCTGCTCAGCGCCGAAGGACAAACTCAGGGGAGTGCCTTTCCATATTATCCTCATCTCCCAATCCATATTATCATAAAAAGTGTTTTAAATTCCATAGTTGAGTTTGCCTTTTCTTTTAAATCTTAACTTAGTGTAATTTTGTATAAACTTGTTTCCCCTTACGCATACGTTTTGTGAACTAAAAACATATTCTCAAGACCTGCGCAAAGGGCACAGCATTACACGATTATCGTAGCCACTATCCAGGGATCAGTCGGTACATTTAGTTAGTTTTTTGATAAGTAGGTACCTACTAAAAAAGGACCTACATAAATTCATTATATTTTTTAAGTAATTCCTTAAGCGTAATCTTTTACATTAGTTTCCCATAATCGTCACACTCGTTAAGGCCAAGTGCTTCTTAAAATTGAGCACGGCTTGTTTTATAAAACATATACGTAACATTTTGTGTTTTCCTTAAATAAAACACAACCAATGTGCTTCTTAAAATTGAGCACCTAATCATTAGTTATTCGTTAAGGCCAAGTGCTTCTTAAAATTGAGCACGGCTTTGTTTTATAAAACATATACGTAACATTTTGTGTTTTCCTTAAATAAAACACAACCAGTGTGCTTCTTAAAATTGAGCACCTAATCATTATTTACTCGTTAAGGTCAAGTGCTTCCTAAAATTGAGCACGACCCTTGTTTTATAAAACATATATCTAACATTAGTGGGCTTCTTTAAATTGAGCACCACCTGTTAAATTCGTTATCTTGTTTTCCTTATAAATATCATCGCCTTAACAGCGTAAACGTAAAAACCTAAGGCCTTGTTATTTCTTTGTGCTTTCCTTAAATAAAACACAGTTCTCGTAATTATTAGACTAAAAATAAACTCATATCATTAAAACGTCCTGTAGATAACATATTTTTGAGTTTCTATAATTGAACTCGCATAATTCCGTTGCAATTCGTAACGGTAACACTCGTCATATTTTCAAACGCCACGCCCTACACATTCCAGACGCAGCGATCAGCCGTCGTCACTAGCTTCGATTGTCGCCGGCGTCGAACCGGTTTGCAACGAGCGCCAGCCCGCGCTCCGTAATTGCGCCGACCGACAGCCGTTGAATATTGCAGTCTTCCTACTTTCATAATTGGTTTGATGCACATGTTTTTTTGTTTTGCTTGATTTGTTGATTTGCCTTACATACCTACTTACCTTATCATCGTTATTCAAGTAAACAACCACCTTGTTAGTTAACAATGGCTGAGGACAGTAAACAGTTTAAAGAATTAGTAAAGAAACACAGTTCTATTAAGGGTCAATTAACGAACTTCAAAAATTACTTTTCGTTGTTGAAGCTTGTAAATACTGAGAAAATCACAGATTCACAAATAAAGGAATTGAGTCTGCGAGTCGGAAGACTTAAAACGCTGTTCCTAGACTATGAGAAGCATCAAACTGAAATTGAGTTATTGTGCTCAGCTCTCGACGATCAGCTCGCAGAGCGAGAATTAATGGACGTTCAGTTTTATCAAAATATATCAGAAGCTAAATCTTTAATTGAATTGCATTCCTCCGATCAAGCAGCGACAAGACGCGAAAGCGTAGGTACCGAATGCACGCATTGTACTAGTAATTCAAATAATTTTAATGTAAAATTACCTATCATCAAGCTTCCTTGTTTTGACGGGAATTATTTTGCGTGGCTGGAATATCGTGATACATTCGAATCCCTCATTCATAACAACGAATCAGTGCCTGACATAAATAAATTTCACTACCTACGATCATCTTTAGAAGGGAGTGCTACCCAAGTTATAAAATCCATTGAGTTCACTTCAGAGAACTACAAAGTAGCGTGGGATTTGTTATGTCAGCGGTACAATAATAAAAAAATCTTGATTAATAACCACTTAAAGGCGTTATTTAATATAGAAACATTAACAAAAGAAACACATAGGTTGATCCGTTATCTGATTGACTTAGTTACAAAAAACTTAAGAGCTCTGACTACATTAGGTCAACCAGTAGATAGTTGGGATACTCTTATAGTTTATATGGTCTCCTCAAAATTAGATACAGTTACCAGGAGTAAATGGGAGGAACATAGGAATAGTTTATCTGATTTGCCACTCCTGAGTGAATTCATTGAGTTTCTGCGTAGTAGAGCCGATGTTTTGGAGACCACCCAAGCACAGGTGAACAGAAGTGATAAAATGGAGCATAAAGGTACACTTCAAAGAGAAAACAAAAATATTCCGAAAAAATCATATGGATATAAATATAATAATAATAAAATTAGCCAAAGTTTTGTCACCTCTACCTCACCAAGCTTGGTTAGGTCAATACCTTGTCCCCTCTGTAGTCGGTTTCATAGAATTATTGATTGTGATTCGTTCAAAGCGTTATCTACCGAAAATAAAATGAGTGAAGTCTTAACATTCAATCTTTGCTCAAACTGCTTAAGAAAAGGACATGAAGCGCGAAACTGCCGCTTAGGTCCCTGTAGATTGTGTAACAAAAAACATAATACATTACTGCATAAAGATAATAATGAAACAACCCCTAGTGTAATATCTTCATTACCTGTGTCGATGTCTGTACGCTCCACAGGACAAGTACTCCTTGGTACCGCTTTAGTGAAGGTAACCAACCCTGAAAATAAAAATACCTACTTAGCTCGTGCGCTGCTCGATGCTGGTAGCCAGTCTTCCTTTATGACTGAAGATCTGAAACGTAAAATTGGGATTGTTAATCGTCATTCCGATTCTTTAATAATATCGGGCATTAACAACGTACAAGTCCCCGTTTCAGATAGATGTGACGTAAATATTCAGTCCACAAAAAAATCATTTAACACAAACCTTAAATGTCTAATTGTGCCCAAAATCACAAGTCAATTGCCTAATGTTTTAGTGGATGTTACGCAACTCAATTTGCCTAAAAACATTGAGCTTGCAGATCCTCACTTCCATCATCCTTCAGAAATAGACTTACTGTTGGGTGCTGAAATATTCTTTGATATTCTATGTCCTGAAAAAATACCTCTGGGTCCTGAGATGCCTATACTTCAGGACACTCAGTTGGGCTGGATTGTAGCTGGTCCTTTAAGCGTAAACCTTAACAAATCTTCCAACAAAATTTATTGTAATTTTACAAAAGAAATAAACGAAAATTTAACAAAATTTTGGAGTCTTGAGGAACTGCCAACTTCAAAAATACCAATGACAGCTGGCGATGAATTTTGTGAGGAACATTTCCTGAAAAACACAAAGCGCTTGCCCAGCGGTAGGTTTTCAGTATTGATGCCAATTAGAGATCCACCTGAAACATTACTTGGTGACTCGTATAGAATGGCTGCCAAAAGGTTCTATAACCTAGAGAAAAAACTTGATAAAAATCCTGAAGTAAAACGTAAATATTGCGATTTCATAAATGAATATAAGAATTTAAGGCACATGTCAAAAATAGAAAAACCAAACTTTGGTTACTACTTGCCTCACCACGCCGTAATTCGAGACAGTAGCGAAACTACCAAGTTAAGAGTAGTATTCGATGCATCAGCAAAGACTACGTCCAATAAGTCACTTAATGACATTCAGTGTATAGGACCAGTAGTTCAAAATGATTTATTTAATATTTTAATCAGATTTCGCCAACATAAATACATAATCACTGGTGACATACAAAAAATGTACAGGCAAGTGGAAATCAGTGAATCACAACGTAACCTACAGTTAATTTTATGGAGAGACCATAAATCTGAACCTCTTGATGTATACCAATTGAATACAGTGACGTATGGAATGGCCTCGTCACCATTTTTAAGTACCCGCTGTCTCATAGAGTTAGCTAATCACTGTCCTGATCCAGATGTAGCGGAAGTCATAAGGAATGACTTTTACATGGACGATCTGCTAACTGGAAGCGACAGCGAGTCTAGCTTAGCCTATATACATAATAACGTCACTAAAGTCCTTAATTCTGCATGCCTTCCAATGCATAAATTCCGTACTAATTGCCCTCAAATATTTAAAGACGCTACATCTTCACAGACACTAGATTTTAGTAAACAAGCGAGTGTTTTGGGAGTGTTATGGAGTCCTAGTACAGACAACCTAACATTTTCCGTAAATGTAGATATAAACCCTGATAAAATCACAAAAAGATCAATATTGTCTAACACGTGCAAAATCTTTGATCCGCTTGGCTTACTTAGTCCCTGCACAATAACCCTTAAAATGTTATTGCAAAAGCTATGGCAGCTAAAGTTAGACTGGGACGAACCTGTCCCCAAAGACATAAAGAGAACTTGGCTTAAACAAGTATCTAATCTTGACGCTTTACTTTCAGTATCTGTGCCTCGGCACGTACTGTATTCATCTGCTGCCGCCTGCGAGCTCCACTGCTTCGTGGACGCTTCACAGGAGGCCTACGCCGCATGCGTGTACCTGCGCACTGTCGATCAATTGGATCACGTGAATATAAAACTTTTATGTGCTAAAACTCGAGTTGCACCTCTGAAGCCTACAACAATCCCTCGCCTTGAATTGTGCGCGGCTTTATTGGGCGCACGCCTCGTTACAAAGGTGACTGAAGCCCTCCGCTGCACCTTAAATCGTAGATTCTATTGGTCAGATTCAACCATAACGTTAGGATGGATAAAAACACAGCCTAAACTACTCAAGGCGTTTGTTTGCAACCGAGTTAACGAAATTCACGAACTAACAGACAGACATTCATGGAGACATGTTCCCACAAACTTAAATCCAGCTGACTTAGCCTCGAGAGGTGTAGAGCCGAATCACCTTCTCGATTCGTCTTTGTGGTGGGAAGGCCCTCATTTCTTAAAAAACAATGAGTCTCAATGGCCCCATACTCCCAACATAGAGACAAAATTACCTGAAATAAAAGTCCTGAAAACAATAAATATAACTCATGAACCAGTACCTAATGGATTAATTCAATTTGAAAACAATTCAAGTTCATTAAAATTAAAAAGAGTGTTTGCCTATGTATGTAGATTCATTAATAATTGCAAAAATAAATCAAAAGAAAGTAAATATGTTGGTCCCTTAAAAAAAGATGAACTTGAAAAAGCCCTAACTTGCCTAATAATAATAGCCCAATCAGAATCGTTCAAAAAGGAACTTAACCTAATAAAAAGGAATAAAATAATTACCTCACCAAGTCTATTACAGTTATCCCCATACCTCGACAGTAGTTCTGTGCTGAGAGTCGGTGGTCGGCTCAACAATATAGATTTTGACTTCGAAAAGAAGCATCCTGTATTGCTAGACGGAAAACATCACTTCACCAAGCTCTTAATGCGAGCCGAGCACCTAAGGCTGTTACACGCCGGCCCTCAGCTGCTCCTAGCAAGCTTTAGAGATCAGTTTTGGCCTCTGGGGGGAAGAACGTTGGCACGTAAAATAATTCGTCAATGTATCATTTGTACACGTTTCAGAGGCAAAACTATGAAGCCTTTGATGGGCCATCTACCGACTAATAGAGTAACTAAAAATTATCCTTTCCAAATCTGTGGAACAGACTTTGCAGGACCATTCCTGATTTCAAGCAAAACAGGTCGCGGCAATCGTATATCAAAATGTTACCTTTGTTTATTCATATGTTTTTGTACAAAAGCAATTTATTTAGAGATTGTTAGCGATTTAAGTACTAACGCTTTCATTCTCTGTCTACGCAGATTCATTTCACGTAGAGGTAAACCTAGCGACATCTATTGCGACAACGGTACTAATTTTGTAGAGGCAAACAACGAATTAGGTAGAGCATTGAAGTTGGGCATCAATTCAATTTACAAATTCACAGCAGAAGAAGGCATTAATTTTCATTTCAACCCCCCTTATTCCCCCACTTTCGGCGGTTTATGGGAAGCTGGCGTAAAGAGTGCCAAATTTCACCTCAAACGCATTATAGGAAACGCAAGCTTAACTTATCAGGAACTAGGGACACTTTTTTCGGAGTCGGAATCGGCCCTTAACTCTCGTCCCTTGGTTTCCTTGTCATCAGACCCTAATGACCTCTCTCCCTTGACCCCAGGGCACTTCCTCATCGGCCGGCCACTCACCTCGCTGCCGTCCCCACCTACTACAATAGCAAAATCATTAAAAACAAGATATCACTTAATCAACGCTATGAGAGAGAACTTTTGGAAGAGATGGCAAAACGAATACATAACAGAACTCCAAAGGAGACAAAAATGGCAATTTCCGTTCCCAAATCTCAAAGAAGGGACAATGGTGGTGTTTAAAGAAGATAACCTACCACCACTTAAGTGGAAACTCGCTAGACTATCAAAAATGTACCAAGGAAAGGATGGCATCTGCCGAGTAGCTGACTTCACGACGTTCAGAGGTACTGAAAGGAGAGCCTTAAATAAGGTATGTCCACTGCCCTTGGAAGATACACCGACGGAGCGGAGGTCAACGTCTGCATCAGTTACAAGCCATCAGTCCAGCCCGGGCCCCCAGTATGTCTGCGACAACACCAGGTGCTGCGGAAAGAGGCGGGTGCGGGGAGGGCGACATCGTCGTCGCACCGAGAGCCCGCCAACACATGATTAGCGATCTACCTGCGATCGCTCAACTCATACAACGCGAGTGTGACGAGAAAATATTTGTAATATTTAACCATCGAAATACATTATAAAACCCAATTTCAAGCATTTTTAAATGTTAGCTTTAAGAGCTCAAACAGCGGTAATGCTACGCCGTCATTTAACTCAAGATGAAAGGTTACGCGCTGTGGGCATGCTGGAAGCCGGAAGTACACAACGTCAAGTTGCGGATGCCATCGACTCCAACCAGTTCGTAATTCGAAGGTTACGGCAACGTTATGGGCTCACCGGGAATACGGCCGAACGACATCCAGGTAGATCACGTGTTACAACTGAGAGACAAGACCGCTTTATTCGTAATATCGATAGGCGGGAGCCTAAAACTACGCGCGGCAACTGGTTGAAAGACTGCAAACTCAACACCAGGTGGCTGTCAGCACCCAAACAGCCAGGAGGAGACTGCATGAAGTCGCTTTACGTTCTCGTAGGCCGTTGCGGGTTGTAGCTCTCCGGCGAGGCAGTAGTGCTCTACGGTTACGATGGGCACGTGTTCACCTAGAGTGGCCAGAAGATGAGTGGTAATGAAACAAAAAAAAAATATTGAGTTCTAAAAAACTTACAGTGCCATCTATCTATCCATGATGATGATGATGATAACGATGACGATAACGATGATGATGATGATTAACTTTCTTAGTGTTAATTTATTACATAAACATCCCACGCCCCAAGGACTATATGGTACTGGTAAATACTGCATAAATAAATAATTATAATTGCCTTAGTTGATAATATATATATATATATTCAGGACACATGAAAAAAATGAAATAGTAGGACAATAATTGAAAACGCTAAACACGTTAAAAAACCGACTTCCATCGCAACTAATTAGTACATTTTTGCATTATTATTTTTGGTTTTTGTTAATTTTCTAATAAAGTACATCACCGATTTTGAAAAAATTTATATGGGACCACATGGAAAGCACTAGCTTTCAAATAAAAAAAGAATCGTAAAAATCGGTTCACCCAGTCCAAAGTTATGAGGTAACAAACATAAAAAAAAAAAAAAAAAAAAACATACAGACGAATTGAGAACCTCCTCCTTTTTGGAAGTCGCTTGATAATCAATTTAAAAGGAAAAAAGACTGCCGCGGTAAAGCCATAATTTGAGTGCGTTTGGCTGCACCTCACCTGACGGTAAGTGCCGATGCAGCCGAGGATTTGACACGCAAACTCAAAAAGTGCCTATTCACTCTCGTCTTGAAGATTCCTAAATTATACGAATCGGGAAATACAGACGCCGGAAGGGAATTCCACTCCTTGGCCGTTCGCATGATGAACGAAGACGCGGACACTTGACCCTAACAAAAATTAGCACTTTAAAGCTTAATATAAACAAACTGATCCCTGAATCTAAAAAACCCTCAGCAGTTTTGAAAGACCTATTAAACGATACCCCCCCGCCCCCCCGATACGGTAAGTCCCCCTCTACATGCTGGGGAGGTACCCTAAAAAAAAAATCGAGCGAGACCTACAGTACTCGCATATGATGTGTAACATGTGACAAAATACTTTATAAAAGGACGGCAAAGATACGGCAGACTAGGCTGTGTGGTCATAGTTACCTTTGCCTTTTCCGCGCTTTTAAAGCCTGAAAAAAGGACGGCAAAGATACGGCAGACTAGGCTGTATGGTCATAGATACCTTTGCCTTTTCCGCGCTTTTAAAGCCTGAAAAAACGCGACTTCCTGTTACAAATGGGACACATTTCCGTCCCATTTCACGAAATCACTCCCACAAATTGCAGGAAAGCGAGAGCAAAGATGTTACACATCAAAAACTTTGTCGGCGTGATTAATATGTATATCCATGGCAATTTACAGCTTTCTAGTACTAATAGTCTGAGCTAGGCCGCGGACAGACAGACGGACAGACACGGCGAAACTATAGGTAAGAGTTCCTTGTTGACTTCGGAACCCTCAAAATCACTAACCGCAACCTGTCTCGGTACAACTAAGTTTATTTAAACAAGTATTTTGATGCATTTTTTTATAAGTAGTAGGTACTCTAAAATGAATGACGTGTTACCATGTAATGGTAATAAATAAGTAACAAATTTCTCTTCTATAGTTTCAGACCACAGACGCTGTGTCCCAGCCTCTCCGTATAGACCCACTTATTCCTACTATAGTTTCAGACCACAGACGCTGTGTTTCAGCCTCTCCGTATAGACCTACTTATTCCTACTATAGTTTCATACCACAGACGCTGTGTTTCAGCCTCTCCGTATAGACCTACTTATTCCTACTATAGTTTCATACCACAGACGCTGTGTTTCAGCCTCTCCGTATAGACCTACTTATTCCTACTATAGTTTCATACCACAGACGCTGTGTTTCAGCCTCTCCGTATAGACCTACTTATTCCTACTATAGTTTCATACCACAGACGCTGTGTTTCAGCCTCTCCGTATAGACCTACTTATTCCTACTATAGTTTCATACCACAGACGCTGTGTTTCAGCCTCTCCGTATAGACCCACTAATTCATACTATAGTTTCATACCACAGACGCTGTGTTTCAGCCTCTCCGTATAGACCCACTTATTCCTACTATAGTTTCAGACCACAGACGCTGTGTTTCAGCCTCTCCGTATAGACCCACTAAATCATACTATAGTTTCATACCACAGACGCTGTGTTTCAGCCTCTCCGTATAGACCCACTTATTCCTACTATAGTTTCATACCACAGACGCTGTGTTTCAGCCTCTCCGTATAGACCCACTTATTCCTACTATAGTTTCAGACCACAGACGCTGTGTTTCAGCCTCTCCGTATAGACCCACTAATTCATACTATAGTTTCATACCACAGACGCTGTGTTTCAGCCTCTCCGTATAGACCTACTTATTCCTACTATAGTTTCAGACCACAGACGCTGTGTTTCAGCCTCTCCGTATAGACCTACTTATTCCTACTATAGTTTCATACCACAGACGCTGTGTTTCAGCCTCTCCGTATAGACCTACTTATTCCTACTATAGTTTCATACCACAGACGCTGCGTTTCAGCCTCTCCGTATAGACCTACTTATTCCTACTATAGTTTCAGACCACAGACGCTGTGTCCCAGCCTCTCCGTATAGACCCACTTATTCCAACTATAGTTTCAGACCACAGACGCTGTGTTTCAGCCTCTCCGTATAGACCTACTTATTCCTACTATAGTTTCATACCACAGACGCTGTGTTTCAACCTCTCCGTATAGACCTACTTATTCCTACTATAGTTTCAGACCACAGACGCTGTGTTTCAGCCTCTCCGTATAGACCCACTTATTCCTACTATAGTTTCAGACCACAGACGCTGTGTTTCAGCCTCTCCGTATAGACCCACTAATTCATACTATAGTTTCATACCACAGACGCTGTGTTTCAGCCTCTCCGTATAGACCCACTTATTCCTACTATAGTTTCAGACCACAGACGCTGTGTTTCAGCCTCTCCGTATAGACCCACTAATTCATACTATAGTTTCATACCACAGACGCTGTGTTTCAGCCTCTCCGTATAGACCTACTTATTCCTACTATAGTTTCATACCACAGACGCTGTGTTTCAGCCTCTCCGTATAGACCTACTTATTCCTACTATAGTTTCATACCACAGACGCTGTGTCCCAGCCTCTCCGTATAGACCCACTTATTCCTACTATAGTTTCAGACCACAGACGCTGTGTCCCAGCCTCTCCGTATAGACCCACTTATTCCTACTATAGTTTCAGACCACAGACGCTGTGTTTCAGCCTCTCCGTATAGACCTACTTATTCCTACTATAGTTTCATACCACAGACGCTGTGTTTCAGCCTCTCCGTATAGACCTACTTATTCCTACTATAGTTTCAGACCACAGACGCTGTGTTTCAGCCTCTCCGTATAGACCTACTTATTCCTACTATAGTTTCATACCACAGACGCTGTGTTTCAGCCTCTCCGTATAGACCCACTTATTCCTACTATAGTTTCAGACCACAGACGCTGTGTTTCAGCCTCTCCGTATAGACCTACTTATTCCTACTATAGTTTCATACCACATACGCTGTGTTTCAGCCTCTCCGTATAGACCTACTTATTCCTACTATAGTTTCATACCACAGACGCTGTGTTTCAGCCTCTCCGTATAGACCCACTTATTCCTACTATAGTTTCATACCACAGACGCTATGTTTCAGCCTCTCCGTATAGACCTACTTATTCCTACTATAGTTTCATACCACAGACGCTGTGTTTCAGCCTCTCCGTATAGACCCACTTATTCCTACTATAGTTTCAGGCCACAGACGCTGTGTTTCAGCCTCTCCGTATAGACCTACTTATTCCTACTATAGTTTCAGGCCACAGACGCTGTGTTTCAGCCTCTCCGTATAGACCCACTTATTCCTACTATAGTTTCAGGCCACAAACACTGTGTTTCAGACTCTCCGTATAGATCCACTTATTCCTATTATAGTTTCAGAACACAGACGCTGTGTTTCAGCCTCTCCGTATAGACCCGACTTATTCCTTCTATAGTTTCAGGCCACAGACGCTGTGTTTCAGCCTCTCCGTATAGACCTACTTATTCCTACTATAGTTTCAGGCCACAGACGCTGTGTTTCAGCCTCTCCGTATAGACCCACTTATTCCTACTATAGTTTCAGGCCACAAACACTGTGTTTCAGACTCTCCGTATAGATCCACTTATTCCTATTATAGTTTCAGAACACATACGCTGTGTTTCAGCCTCTCCGTATAGACCTACTTATTCCTACTATAGTTTCAGACCACAGACGCTGTGTTTCAGCCTCTCCGTATAGACCTACTTATACCTACTATAGTTTCATACCACAGACACTGTGTTTCAGCCTCTCCGTATAGACCTACTTATTCCTACTATAGTTTCATACCACAGACGCTGTGTTTCAGCCTCTCCGTATAGACCCACTTATTCCTACTATAGTTTCATACCACAGACGCTGTGTTTCAGCCTCTCCGTATAGACCCACTTATTGCTACTATAGTTTCAGACCACAGACGCTGTGTTTCAGCCTCTCCGTATAGACCCGACTTATTCCTTCTATAGTTTCAGACCACATACGCTGTGTTTCAGCCTCTCCGTATAGACCTATTTATTCCTACTATAGTTTCATACCACAGACGCTGTGTTTCAGCCTCTCCGTATAGACCTACTTATTCCTACTATAGTTTCAGACCACAGACGCTGTGTTTCAGCCTCTCCGTATAGACCTACTTATTCCTACTATAGTTTCATACCACAGACGCTGTGTTTCAGCCTCTCCGTATAGACCCACTTATTCCTACTATAGTTTCATACCACAGACGCTGTGTTTCAGCCTCTCCGTATAGACCCACTTATTGCTACTATAGTTTCAGACCACAGACGCTGTGTTTCAGCCTCTCCGTATAGACCCGACTTATTCCTTCTATAGTTTCAGACCACATACGCTGTGTTTCAGCCTCTCCGTATAGACCTATTTATTCCTACTATAGTTTCATACCACAGACGCTGTGTTTCAGCCTCTCCGTATAGACCTACTTATTCCTACTATAGTTTCAGACCACAGACGCTGTGTTTCAGCCTCTCCGTATAGACCTACTTATTCCTACTATAGTTTCAGACCACAGACGCTGTGTTTCAGCCTCTCCGTATAGACCCACTTATTCCTACTATAGTTTCAGGCCACAAACACTGTGTTCCAGCATCTCCGTATAGATCTACTTATTCCTATTATAGTTTCAGAACACAGACGCTGTCTTTCAGCCTCTTCGTATAGACCCACTTATTCCTTCTATAGTTTCAGACCACAGACGCTGTCTTTCAGCCTCTTCGTATAGATCCACTTATTCCTTCTATAGTTTCAGACCACAGACGCTGTGTTTCAGCCTCTCCGTATAGACCCACTTATTCCTACTATAGTTTCATACCACAGACGCTGTGTTTCAGCCTCTCCGTATAGACCTACTTATTCCTACTATAGTTTCAGACCACAGACGCTGTGTTTCAGCCGCTCCGTATAGACCCACTTATTCCTACTATAGTTTCATACCACAGACGCTGTGTTTCAGCCTCTCCGTATAGACCCACTTATTCCTACTATAGTTTCATACCAAAGACGCTTTGTTTCAGCCGTTCCGTATAGACCCACTTATTCCTTCTATAATTTCAGACCACAGACGCTGTGTTTCAGCCTCTCCGTATAGACCTACTTATTCCTACTATAGTTTCATACCACAGACGCTATGTTTCAGCCGCTCTGTATAGACCCACTTATTCCTTCTATAGTTTCAGACCACAGACGCTGTGTTTCAGTCTCTCCGTATAGACCTACTTATTCCTACTATAGTTTCAGACCACAGACGCTGTGTTTCAGCCTCTCCGTATATACCTACTTATTCCTACTATAGTTTCATACCACAGACGCTGTGTTTCAGCCTCTCCGTATAGACCTACTTATTCCTACTATAGTTTCATACCACAGACGCTGTGTTTCAGCCGCTCCGTATAGACCTACTTATTCCTACTATAGTTTCATACCACAGACGCTGTGTTTCAGCCGCTCCGTATAGACCCACTTATTCCTACTATAGTTTCATACCACAGACGCTGTGTTTTAGCCTCTCCGTATAGACCTACTTATTCCTACTATAGTTTCATACCACAGACGCTGTGTTTCAGTCTCTCCGTATAGACCTACTTATTCCTACTATAGTTTCATACCACAGACGCTGTGTTTCAGCCTCTCCGTATAGACCTACTTATTCCTACTATAGTTTCATACCACAGACGCTGTGTTTCAGCCGCTCCGTATAGACCTACTTATTCCTACTATAGTTTCATACCGCAGACGCTGTGTTTCAGCCTCCGTATAGACCTACTTATTCCTACTATAGTTTCATACCACAGACGCTATGTTTCAGCCGCTCTGTATAGACCCACTTATTCCTTCTATAGTTTCAGACCACAGACGCTGTGTTTCAGTCTCTCCGTATAGACCTACTTATTCCTACTATAGTTTCAGACCACAGACGCTGTGTTTCAGCCTCTCCGTATATACCTACTTATTCCTACTATAGTTTCATACCACAGACGCTGTGTTTCAGCCTCTCCGTATAGACCTACTTATTCCTACTATAGTTTCATACCACAGACGCTGTGTTTCAGCCTCTCCGTATAGACCTACTTATTCCTACTATAGTTTCATACCACAGACGCTGTGTTTCAGCCGCTCTGTATAGACCCACTTATTCCTTCTATAGTTTCAGACCACAGACGCTGTGTTTCAGTCTCTCCGTATAGACCTACTTATTCCTACTATAGTTTCAGACCACAGACGCTGTGTTTCAGCCTCTCCGTATATACCTACTTATTCCTACTATAGTTTCATACCACAGACGCTGTGTTTCAGCCTCTCCGTATAGACCTACTTATTCCTACTATAGTTTCATACCACAGACGCTGTGTTTCAGCCGCTCCGTATAGACCTACTTATTCCTACTATAGTTTCATACCACAGACGCTGTGTTTCAGCCGCTCCGTATAGACCCACTTATTCCTACTATAGTTTCATACCACAGACGCTGTGTTTCAGCCTCTCCGTATAGACCTACTTATTCCTACTATAGTTTCATACCACAGACGCTGTGTTTCAGTCTCTCCGTATAGACCTACTTATTCCTACTATAGTTTCATACCACAGACGCTGTGTTTCAGCCTCTCCGTATAGACCTACTTATTCCTACTATAGTTTCATACCACAGACGCTGTGTTTCAGCCGCTCCGTATAGACCTACTTATTCCTACTATAGTTTCATACCGCAGACGCTGTGTTTCAGCCTCCGTATAGACCTACTTATTCCTACTATAGTTTCATACCGCAGACGCTGTGTTTCAGCCGCTCCGTATAGACCTACTTATTCCTACTATAGTTTCATACCACAGACGCTGTGTTTCAGCCGCTCCGTATAGACCCACTTATTCCTACTATAGTTTCATACCACAGACGCTGTGTTTCAGCCGCTCCGTATAGACCCACTTATTCCTACTATAGTTTCATACCACAGACGCTGTGTTTCAGCCTCTCCGTATAGACCCACTTATTCCTACTATAGTTTCATACCACAGACGCTGTGTTTCAGCCTCTCCGTATAGACCCACTTATTCCTACTATAGTTTCAGACCACAGACGCTGTGTTTCAGCCTCTCCGTATAGACCCACTTATTCCTACTATAGTTTCATAGCACAGACGCTGTGTTTCAGCCTCTCCGTATAGACCCACTTATTCCTACTATAGTTTCATACCACAGACGCTGTGTTTCAGCCGCTCCGTATAGACCCACTTATTCCTACTATAGTTTCATACCACAGACGCTGTGTTTTAGCCGCTCCGTATAGACCCACTTATTCCGTAACAGTCCACTTTAGTTCTATCTGCTCTCACAAGCTACGCCTGCGGTGTCAGTCAGGCTTCCCCTTTCCGTTGATCTCCTTTCTATGAAGCTGATGTCTCTTGACTCTGGCATTGCTCGTTGCTTGGTAGGTACCTATCTTAAAGAAAAGAGGAAATTCGCGCTATATTATAGTATTGCCTTGTAAAATGAGGTAATCTGTTGTAATTAAAATTCAAAATTTTCAAAAAGTATGTTAAATTCGAGCAGAAATTCTCGCCCGACCCCCTGACAGCTGAGCGAATTTCTGTATCTGCGCCTGGTTTCTAGAGTACTTTTGGGCAGGTTTTTTGCGGGTGGTAAGGAACACTACAACCACACCACATCACAACGACTAAATGTACTTAGTAACGTGTGAATAAAACTATGCGGCGGTTTGATATAAATATTAAATACTCGTTTGTAACGTACTTGTCGTTTTGATACGTCTGAATAGGCATAAGGTATTAGACACACTTCACCTTCTGTTTGTCGTTGTATTGAAGGAGACGGAAAGATATTTCTGAGTTTAATTAAACACCCAACTAGCCGATAGGTTCTGAATTTAATTAACCCTTAAGTTCCTGCCCGCGGTCACAGTGACCCCGCCGAATATTTGAATTTGATTTTTTCCGTTAAACGGCTGCGCGCGTTGGCGTGCGTCTATGTACCTTCTCTACTTATCGGTTAGTGTCGCGCATGCGCTCAGCGAGGCTACACGTGCGCGCGTTTAGCTTGGGTGAGTAAAACAATCTCGTGCGCGGTCATGGTGACCGCGCGTAGGAAGTTACGTGATTATTTTGTATTATGTGTATTTGTTTTGTTTTAGTGTCAACATGAATAAAAACGACAAAAATATAACAAGATGGTTGGAAGAAGAGATGTCGGATGTAGAGGAGAAACATTTCACCTGTGTTTTATTTGTAAAAAACCCATCTGTTTGGAGTGCGCCAAAAAAATGTGCCAAAATTGTCGTGAAAAATTGTGAACTTTACCCTCTGCAATTTTTATCAAATTTTCATATTTTTTATATTTTTATAACTTTGTTTTTTTCAAATGTTTATAGATATTAAGAAAAAAGTGCAAATTGCTGTAATTTTAAGTTCCTATTTTGATAAATCTCATTATTTGAAGATGATTGTTAATTTTGAGTGAAATATGTCTGCATTTATGTTTTTGTCATTTCATAGAAAGAAATATTGTGTCATTTAGTTTTTTTCTTTTCAATATCATTATTATAATCATAAAGTGCGTTTTATTTATTATTTGTTACAATATTGACTCATATTACATTAAAAAACACGGTTTTAATGTAGGAGTCACTGTGACCGCGGGCAGGTAGTTGCGTTATAAATATAGGTGGCAGGAACTTAAGGGTTAAACACCCAACTATGTGATAGGTTCTGAATTTATATTAACACCCAACTAGCCGGTAGGTATCCAAAAATTTGAATACGATCGGTCGGTTATAAGTAGATATAGTGAGGTTAAAGGTCCTAATGGCGTGAAATAAAGCAGAATTGCAACGCTAAATAAATTTTATTTAATGAATTCATGTCAATAGATAGATATTTCATTATTCACACTCAAATTACATTATGTATAAACATACAATAGTGACATTTATCAATCTGTGCCTAACAGGTAGGTAGGTAGGTACTTATTTATTTTACAATATTTAATATCACGGAGCAGCAAATGACAATTATGTGTGTGCAAGAACATCAATTGGTGTGTGCAATTAGTTTTTTCGTTTGCGATATTTTAACTTCACGATCTGCTTACTCGACATAAAGAACAACTTTGCCCCAAGGAATCCTTAGAAGCGATTCAATAAAGTTTGCATCCCACAAAAATAAAATTTTGATGCATAATTTTCTTGAGGAAGTTGTTTAGGTTTCATGAGTAGATTCTAGTTTATGATTTTAAACGTATCGCCCCAACACGTAACATCTATGCTGAACGACGTAAGGGCCATCGTGTTTTATTGGAAAACGAGGCACATTGTAAACACGGAACGCGAGTAAAGATGAACTGAATCGGCAATTTTATGTATGACGTTAACGATGAAGAAAACTGTGAACGTTGGTTGATCTATTGAATAGGTACCTCAGGATGACCTTACGTTACGCCCGGCAAAAAGTTGAGGAACTATTGGTTTCAAAAACGGGGATGCGATACTTCTACTTTAATCGCAACAACTAAGTACAACTTAGTTTTTTTTTTGTTATTTTCGTAAAAAAATACTGAGTCGAATGGGACCGAACCCGAGACATAATTTTCAGTGGAAAGAATCATTGAAATCGGTTAAAATTCGGCGAAGATATTGAGTAACAAACACAGTAGAATTTATTTTTTGAAATCAGTCGAAAAGCGCAAAAAGTTAGAATAATAAATTATGAAACATTATTTCCTAAATCGCCTTCCTCCTGAAACAACAAAACACCTTACTCGGTTTGTTTGGCATTACGTCTTCAATTTTTATTTAATAAAAATCACTAAAATAGAACATCAATGACGCTGTACAACTATGACCTCACACCTTGTTAATTAAAAAAAAATTAAAACAAAAATTATTTTATGACAGATGTTAAAATTCGATGTCTAAAGAAACAATCCGTAGATGGCTGCGGCGGCGCGGCGGCGGCTACTGCCGGTACAGTCAGCAATACATTGTAGTTAAACAATATTTTTATTTATATTTATTATAGAAAACCAACAGCTTACAATAAAAAACGTAACAAAACTTAGCGAAAACAACAAAAAAATATAACCAATAATAAAATAACGGTAACGAAATATTGGAAACAGGGCGAATCAAGACAGCGTGCATGCTAATCCACATTGACAGATTTTGTTGTTGTTCACTCACAGTACTCACCGTGCTGTGTAAGTATAGACAGACATATGTGTGAGCGAGACAACGTGACCGCCGCGCCGGTCGCCATTTACAGATTGTTTCTTTATCTACGCAGTTTTACAACACGATGTAACTTAATCGACAGGACTAAACTAAATTTACGCATTCTGTCTTTTTCTTTCGGCATAGAATACAAGGGCAGAATTAAATTAAGTATTGTCGAAGTTGAATCGTGTCTCGTGTCTCACCGAAACGACAGCAGTACCCTCCTTTTTGGGCAGTTGGGGTAAAAAGTAAGTCGAATGGTTGGCACCGGCAGTAACTCGGTAATTTGCGTGTGTCTGCGTGCTACTCGTAGGTATATGAACGAACACTTACTAGCGAAGGAATCAGATTTGCATTAACTATAAAACTAGGTATAGATATGTCGGACGGTATTAAAATAAATATACAGTCTACTAACTACCTGTCATACATTTGATTTTATCTTCAACATAAATACACACAAATAATTACACAAAAAAGCAAATTAGAAACAAACGCATTTCAGTGCTTTTTCAATAGAATCAAAACAGAAACGTAAGTTTGGGTTGCACAGTTGTACCTACTCGTATGTAATGATACGTGATGCGCGATACGTGATGCGCGATACGCGATGCGCGAGTAGTCATCTCATCTCTGTCTCGGATGTACACATACAAATGACATAACTGCTAAAACAGAGGTAGGTAAGTAAAATGTTCATACATTCCTGTTATTTTATTATCGTTATAATAAAATAAGAATGATAGCCGAGGAAGACTGAATACATTCATGATTTTGTAAATCTTTTCTAAATACATATATTATGAAGGCACAAATGTTTTAGGTCTCATGGCCACACACATGGACACACACATGGCCACAAACATGGACACACACATGGACACACACATGGCCACACACATGGACACACACACACAAACGGCGTGCGTGCGAGGCAGACTCGCGCAACGTAGGGTTCCGAAGTCGTTTCAAAAAATAAATGTTTATTTTACGAAATCTTCTTTTATATTGATCACATGTCCTACCAAAGAATACTAAATATTGGTCCTACTATTTGCATTTTTTATCAGATGTCCTGAAAGAGCGGTTTAGCTTGCGGGGGGGGGGGGGGGGGGGCACACACTTATCTCCAAAGCTTTGCAAACCGATCCCCGAACCACAAACTGGTTTTGTATTGTATTGTATTGACAGACCTATACAACGATACCCCATACGATAACCCTATCGTGTGGGTATTATTTGCTAACGCACGTCGTACCGACGTCAGCAAAGTCACTGTTTTATTGCACAACTTTGTCGGCGTGATTAGTATGTATAACCATGCCAAATTACAGCTTTCTAGTATTAGTAGTCTCTGAGCTCAGCCGCAGACAGACGGACAGACAGACATGACGAAACTATAGGGGTTCCTTGTTGACTTCGGAACCCTTAAAACGATTCAAAGACGAAACCACCTGGTATGACGGAGGCAACTAACTTCCCATAGAAGAATAGCACCTAAATGTATTGTATGAACCATACGAGTATGTGTGTAGTGTAGTAGTGTAGGAGTGTAGGAGTGTAGGAGTGTAGGAGTGACGGCCAAATGCTGCAGCTTATACAAACGGCTGCACGATACTCGTACGGGTGACATTTCGTACATTTTGTTCCCGGTAACTGTACAACGGGTACAGCTTATTTCTAAATTTCTTCCAGCAGACCCGGGAAAGAAGAACGTTTTGACTGAGATGGCAGAAAAGAAGTGTACACAACTTAACTAAACATAAAAAATTAAGTAATATTAAATAAATACCAAATTTAAACATATATAAAGAATAAGTTTATAAATATTACTCGTGCGTATGTACTTCATTAGTGAATATGAATATAAATTAACTAATATGGAAAAACTAATAATTCGTATGGAGTCCAAATTTTTTGCTCCGATTGTATGGGTTTCTTGAGGAAAGTTGTTCAGTTTTAGTTGTTCGGCCACAGTGAACGGGAACAAAATGTTTTAAATTAAACCTTACATAGGGTTCTTATGAAATACCTAGTTATCAGAATAAAACTTAAAGAATTCAGTTCAAGAAACTAAACAACTTTTCTCAAAGAACCTATACTCAGATCGCAACATTGTCATACTAAATTGATCAGCTCAGTAGATTCAGCTGCTAACATATATGGAAGGTCCAATTTATTTTTCGAATTGAGTTTAGGGTCCCTCACAGAGTAGATACACTGGAGAAGGTTTTTGCCGAGCCAACTTAAAAAAAAGGTATTTTAAAATATCCTTATACATATTATGAGCACCTGCAATCAGGACGGAAGTTTTCGCTTCATCCTGCGGTTTGAAAGTTGGATTCTGATTTGATAAGAAAAAAAAAAGAAAAAATATCTTAGTTTCAGTATACGCCGTGGCATTCAGAAATTTAAATTTATGTACAGTCAGATGAAAAAGATGAACTTTTTACCTACCCTACCCATAGACCTATCTAAAGTGCCCTAAGTGCGAAGATCGTTTGTACAGCGTCGTGATACGGATGAATCTTTCAATAATTATGTACTATTACCAAGTTGTCCTAAGACCGGAATGACACTAGAGACTAGTGGCAACGGTTATACGGTAAACAGTAGCAACAGAATCATGATACAGTTATTACATATTAACAGCTCACCGTTGCCACTAGTCTCATTTTGGTATCATGTGACGTAAAATCTTAAATCACATCCATTTTGACACAAGAAGTAGATACCTTGCATATTTTTTATACTTTCGGGAAAATCTAAGCTGGGAGTCTAATTTTCCAACGATATGCGTTACTTACTTTCAATGTTCCATGAAGACATTATTAAGGTGTCAAATCAAGAAGGTACTCCGGTATTCACAGCTTGAGATCAGACAAAGGTCAAATGTCAAACACGAGCCTCCTGCTCTGGATACATTGCAAATCTTTAAGTGTTTGTGAACAAGCCTGTATGTATGGACATAATTATGGTACTCGTAATTGATTACTAACTTGGTATCTATTAATAATAAGTTATCAAATTGACAATTGATGATTTCAAATTACACATAAATTTTTATACGGGTACTAGACACACAAATTCTTCCATGTATAAATTAGAACAGAAACAACAATCAATTAATAAGTTAAAAACAAACAAATCAAGCGAAAACACACCTCACTTGCCTACACAGTGAAACCTTTTGCTTTGGATTGGACATATAAGCAGGTATATATATATATATATATATACACATGTGTACATATACAATCAAATTTTAAATGTTAATAATTTATGATCTAACTATGACATTCAGGTCTATTTTGTACTTAAATGTTACACATTAGTCCAGTCACCAGTGCCGCTTGAGCTCTGAAAACAACATATTCCTTCTCTACATTTACTTTGTCAAGGTACATAGTGTTTTTAGAAGCCAGTATTATCAGATGTATAATCTTGTTCGCGAACATTTCCCCAGAAAGTAGTCTATTTAGATGGATCAGTACGGAGGAAGAAGTCGGAAACTCATTGATATTCCTGTTCTTAAAATTATGTCGTTCTCATCTCAAAAAGCTCTCAAAGTAGCAATGTGCCATGAAAAATACAAAATTCCGTATAATTATTGTTTAAATTTATTTAATATTTTACATACTAACCTATTATAAGTTTAAATATATTTAAACAATAATGTATTTTTCATACGAAATACTTAGCTTTAATGAAATGAGAACGTCATTATTACTAAGTAAGGAACTATGACGTCGTTTTCAGGAAAACGGCACTTTATAATTCTCTCATACTGACCTATCTCAATGGGGAGAACAGCAGTTGCCTTCAATCCATAAGATACTGGCATGGCAGCTGACAAACAAGGGCAATACATATGCAGAGGTGACCTAAAGTCTTAGATATAATATTATCACGTTAAATTCAAACGAAACAAAAGGTAATTAATATTTTTTCTGTCACTGTGCTACTGAGGTAACATTATATTTTCTTCATTTATAATTTTTCATAATTCCATCAACATTACTATTTACAGTCTTCAAATTTGTACAACCATCTTCCGCGTTTTACATTTGATTCTTTCAAATAGCTGACCCCCAAGCATACTTTCTATGGATACAGGGTCAGCTAGTGTAGGCAACCGACTGTCCCATTTTATAATTATTTACAATAGTTTGGTTCAGTGATCTCGACTATTACAAATTATAGACCTTATAAATCACACTATTTCACCAATAGCCAACCCATTTATTTAGTCAAAAATACATGTACTAATATTATCCATTCCAATATGCACATCCACCTAATGAGGAATACATCATTTTATAATAATCAACAATATTTGACAAACAATGTTAACAATTCAACAGCTCTCTAGTTTATTTTCCATGTACAAGTGGGTACGAGTACGCGTACGACGAGTACTCTGCCCACAGCCGGTTGTTAAATCATACGCCAAACACTAATAACAACAATGAACATATTTTAAATAAGGTGCACTCATTTTAATTTGTTACTTTTGCAACGAAAAATGTGAAAAAGATTCTTATCAAAAGGATAAAGAATAAGTAACATGTTAACCAATCCTTTCTTTGTGCGGTTTGGTGGCGAGAGCACGCAGCACGCAGTAGTACAAGTACACTTTACATAATTAATAATAGCACGCTTATTTCTATTAGGTACTCGCATTTTAATTTTGGAAGAAAAAAAACAAAGCCGATGTGTAATCGAATAGCAATATTACCCACTACAATTTTTTATCATCGCCAGGTAAGTTCAGAAAATTGTCTGAAAAGATTTTTGATTCCAATAAAACGGGTGTTCCAACCAATAATACATATTACACAAAAAAGGGCCAAGTGCGTGTCAGACCACGCGCCATGTAGGGTTCCATAGTCATTTAAAAAATATTTTAAAACCAAAAATATATCATTCAGTACATTTTGTATGGAGTTTCTACGAATATTTTACAAATCCAACTGCAAGTCATAACTTCATAAGTTGGTCGACAAACCTGATAGGCTGTGAATTGATCCCAACCCATTAGTTTGGCTTTCGCAAGTCTCACTTAACAATTTAGCAGGTGCATCGATTTTAGATTACTATGTATTACTATTACCGGTCGTCGTGGAGATCCTTGGGGGAGGCCTATGTCCAGCAGTGGACTTCCTTCGGCTGATATGATGATGATGATGATGTGCCACAGCTTCGAATATAATCAATACTGTTCTGCCATCTTTCTAGACGTCCACCAGGCTTTTGATCGTGTCTGGCACGAGGGACTTATGTACAAGATAAAGTCAACCTTCCTCACTGGTGGTTTCTTCATCAAGTCGTACCTCTCACAGAGTTTTTTGGGTCAAACTGGGAGATGCAAAATCTTTCTTACACTAAATAGAGGCTTGATGTCCCACAGGGCTCGGTTCTGGGGCCGGTACTCTACAACAACTTCACCTCCGATAAACCTACCACTACCGATGTAACTAGAAGTGTTGTATGGTAATTTTTCGCTGACTACGTTGCCATCTGGCTAGCGACTCTGACCCGGCGGCAGGTAGCAAAAAACTCAAACGCGCGCTACTTGACACAAATCAATGGCTCCGCATGTGGCATATCCGCACTAGTGCCTCAGTTAAACTCTGTGAAGAAACTGCCACAAAGCGATAGCTTGAAATACCTTGGTTTTCTTCTGAAACGACGTATGACTTGGAAGGCACACATAAAACAAAAGCATTAGCAGCTGAACTACAAATACAATAACCTGCACTGGATGTGAGCGAAACTCGGTACTCTCGGAGGAATCAAACTCGTAACATAGAGGTGAGTTTTTTTTAAGGGTCAGTATGGGAAAATTCTAAACTATGAGAAATAGAGAAAAACGCTCTTAGGAACCGTGATCTCAATTTTAGAGAAAATAAAAAAGGCGTTTTAAAAAATAAAAAAGTCTTAATATGTTCGGAGATATGGCTTTTTTGAAAAAAAAATTTGTTTCTTCGATTGTATATCACTATAAAAAATAAAATTGTATGGTCTAAAGTTGCTAGAAGTTGTTGAAATTAACGTTTTAGTTTTTCTTAATAGATATGTGGAAACTAAACTTACTGTCCGATTTTCAAATGAAAAAGGAAAAAAGGTTCAGATTAAAAAAAAACAAGTTGTGCGTTTCTATCATTCATTAAATGCATAATTTAGTCAATTAATTAGTTGTGATGTGAATTCAATGATAAACTAAATAGGTAAAATGCCTTAATCGTATCATTTAAGTAACAGGAACCAAACATTGGTAATTGACTAGTATCGTAATGAATTCCCCCTGAGAGAAACGCCAAGTCGTCATACTTTGACCACAATGTTGAATAATTTACTAAGGTACGGAATCTTCACAAAAAACAATCCTACATCATCAGTCGAGATGTCGAAATAAATGTTTTGTGTTTAAGAGTTTTCCGGATATTTCGTCGAGAGATTTCCCTACGGAAATGGCTATTGCACAGCGTACTGTAATGAAATGAGGATTACTTGGTGGCGCATCGGGAGCCGGGTCGTCCCTTTCCCTCTAATATGGTTGATGGGAGCGATGGCTGACCCTCGCGTTATACTCGTGACCGGGTGCTGTCCGTGTGAACTGGCCTACTCTTGTCAAAGGTTTCAATGACATTCAATAATTTATGTATAAGTTTTCGTGTCATATTGTTTTCATGTTCTAATGACATAATCTGGTTTATTTCAAGGATTAAATTTTGACGTTATTAACTAAGAATTGTTATTTTCTTGATTTTTACAAACAACATTATGTAATTATTATTTTATGACTATCAGAAAGAGTGTAACTTTCACCTATTTTAAATAAATACCTTGAACCTAAAAAGTAAAAAAAAAGTATACATACAAACTGTATCGACAAGGACGTATCGTTCAGAAACTTCTCGAAAGCGATCATGCGAGAAGATCAGCATTCTGTACTTGGGTTATCCACCGTGTAACACGGGAAACAATTTTTTGAGCCGAATTCTTTGGACGGAGGAGACTAACTTTTCAAATAGGTAATGGTAAAATGAGATTTATTCATTTCTTTTTTAAGCGTTTTTAAGACGTAAACTTATAATGCCACGTGTCATTTCAGCGATGTATAACCGGCGCAACAACCATTTCTGGTCCGCAGAAAATCCTTTGCGAACCACTAAAAGCAGCAACCAAATTAGATATACATTTAATTATTGGTGCGGGATTTTGGACAATAAAGTCGTGTCCATTCGGTTTTACGGTGGGACCTTTCGAGGTCCAAAATACCTGGATATTCTCAGAAATCTTGATGATGATTTAGATGATTTGCCTTTGGCAGCAATAAGAAACATGAGGTTCCAACATGATGGAGCCCCTGCGCACAAAAGTCGCCTTGCACAAGATTACCTCAACGAAAGGTTTGGGAACACATGGATAGGTTTTATTTCATTGAGAAATGCAACTCGGGGAGTGCTTCGCCGAAGTCGACTGTGCTTAGGCAAATGTGGTGACATTTCAAAATTTTTCAAGACAAATTTAGTTTCGTGGGACTTCGGCAAGTGGCAGATTTTTGGTTTTGTTTCATTTCAATTATCCATCCTAATAATTGGATAATAAAATCCAATTACAATTTTTGGTATGAATAGTGAAAACAATCAAAATAACAAAAAAAAATATTTTTCCGAAAAAAGTGTGGCTTTTGTTAATAGGTTCGGAGATATGTCTCCGAACCTATTAAGTTTTTTTTAAAACGCCATTTTTATTTTATCTAAAATTGAGATCACGGTTCCTAAGAGCGTTTTTCTCTATCTCTTATAGTTAAAAATTTCCCCATACTGACCCTTAAAAATAAACTCACCCCTATAACTTCATCCTAAACCAATATAGAAATCAAGATTTGGGGCGTGGCCAGCAACAGTAACATAGTAACTTGCCTTCAAAGGGCCAAGAACAGCATCCTCAGGAAGGTTGCCAACTCTGCGTGGTTAGTCCTACATGGCGAAATCCACGAACGAGTACCTCAAAGTGCCGACCGTGATAAAGACGAAATATCAAGATAAGATCACACAGGCGATATTAGTGGAGGAGCTAAAGCATCTATATATTAAATTTATAATAACCAATAAAATATTATTGTTATATTAATACAAAAAGCCATAAGTATGCTAGACATTTGTACGCCCAACTGGAACCCCTGGCTACAGACATTCGTCAGTACCGTAGAGGTATTACGCCTCAAAAGAGCAAATGTTTTCTAGCTTCGAAGGGAAGCAGTGGCACTGGCCTCTGTGTGCCTCTGTGGCCCCATCGTTTTCGTCTTGCATACGAACAGCGAATGGTCTGGAAAGTGATTGCAGTTTTAAATTGGATTTTTTTTTATAAAACAAAGTTATTTTTGTAGATATTATATTTTGTATGGAGTTTGTATGAAAATTTCACGGATCCAACTACAAGCCATAACTTCATAAAAGTTGGTCAACTATTCCTCATAAACTAAGAATGCTTACTTAGCTGTGATAGTTTTCCTTTTAATTTAATTATTATGCCTTACTTGTCAACAAACCCTTAGAATTATCTGGAATACCCGTTTTTCTTGTTGGCGACGAATATGTAACTCTAACAAAAATGACCACTTTGAAGCTTAGTATTTCGTGAAGCAATCATTTAATAAAAAAATATTTTTGACCACTAAAAAAAATTCAATGGTAGGTACTTTACATGATGAGGTACATGTATTTAAAAAAATCACTTCCACTGTACACATGGGGCCGTAGGTATCATAATATTTTTTTACAGATTTTACACAAATTTTATAACCTTGTTAAAATTTAGCATTTATAGTATCTAAGTAAAACAGCTGCGATTCCCTCAGTAAAACAGACAGGTAGACATGGCGAAACTGTTAGGGTTTCTAGTTTCTAGTTGACTATGGAACCCTAAACAAAATCTTAACACCTATATAATAAATAATTAATATTTATATGTTAAATGTATAAAAAATATATTTTCAAATTGCTAAATCTTTTTACTAATATATCGATTTCTTATAGTGTCATATTCTCTTATAGGCTATTGTGTCATTATTAACCTCATCTGGCCCAAGTTCAAAAAAATATAGAGGAAAATAATTGCAGACCAGAGCAATTTAAAAATTATTATTATTATTAATAGTAATAATAAGTAACTTGTATTTTTTTATTTTCTGGGTTTAAGAACACTAAAACTTAGCCTAAGGATATTGGGTAGGAGAAACTTTGTATTTGTTGATAATTAATTTTATAAATAACCTAACCAATTAATTAAAAACATCACTTTCATTTTTGGCCAGTCAGGTAAAATGTATCCTACTCGTACGTGACTATGTGACTATGTGACTACGTGACTCCGCTCCGGGGATCAACACATATCTAACCACACCTCACACTCTAAAATCCATCAAACCGTTAGGCTACTGACTTGGCCAAACAAACATACATACACCCGTTAAATAGTAACCTCCTTTTTGGACAGACGGGTTATTACTTAGGTAAAAGAGGAGAAATTGCAGTGTGCATCATAGATATTTTCAGCATAAAATTAAAAAATACTCTCACTCAAAACAACATAAAAATCAAAAACCTGCAAAAATTCTTTCAACTTGCATCCTCGTCTAGCTTAGTTAGGTCATCACCATCAGTAAAGTGTTCTTCAGAATCTTTATGTTTCATCTCTCAATGTTCTACAAAAATATGTTAAATGGTACCGCTTTGGACCCAATGTCCTATAGAAATTGATATAAAAGTTAAAGTACAATAATTGTCTCAGAGTTAAAGTTATAGTCCGTGCTGTTAAAGAAACAATCTGTAAATGGCGGCCGGCGGTCATGCTTTCTCGCTCATATATATATATGTCTATACTCACACAGTGCGAAAATGTAAACAACAAAAAAAAAATATGTAACCGGTTCTCAAAATTTTAATTTAATTCCATTAAATATAGTTATTTGATTTAAGTTAGGAAAATCTGTATTTGACTTGTTTTAGAATACCTAATCTGTATCTGCCTATTGATAATGATATTTTTAAGATGCTGTTAGTTTTCTGAAATAAATGTATATAAAAAAAATATTGTTTACAATTGTATTTTGCTGATGCTACCAGAATTGTTTCTATATCTGCATGGCTTATAAGTAAATGAACATTAGTATTATTAAGTACCTGGTAAAACAGCTTTCATTGTAATTATGTTCAAGTGGGAAGTTCTTAAACATTATATTTGTAAATCATTTTTAATCCCCTTGGGATAGACGAGGTTAACACTTCTCATAATTTAATTAAGTAAAGAATTAAAAAAAAATATTTTTGTAAGTTTGCAAATATTATTACCTCAGCCCAGTTCTTGGTGTAATACTTTTTGTTTAGAAACTTTTTAAATCAACACACAATAAATACATATTTTTTATACAAGGCATACTTTTTTCCAAGTTGTACCATAAAATAAATTATCTATTGACTATTCAAAGCATAGCATAAATTGAACCCAGATATTAAGAATTAGAAAGTTATTGGAAAAAAGCAATATAACAAAAGCACAACAAACAAATATTAAAAATTGCAAACGTACCTACATATTTTCTTATACTCTACATTTATGAAATCTGTCTCCTTTAAACTATGCCAACTGTCAATCAATAAAGTATTCAATGAAATTAACAAAACACAAGCAATATCATAATAATAAATAATAACATCCATTTCAAACTGGAGCTGGGTCCAAACCACTCTTGGCCAACCAAAACAACTAATTAGTTTAATAGATAAACACAAAACGATACATATTTTTTATCTAATTGTCGCTACAATCACAGAGATTATCATGAGCTTGTATGGTTAGTGATTCAATCAAACTGAGTGGCCCTGGGACTGATGTCTCTGTCCCCACTGACTAGAGGGTCCCTGTGCAGAGTTACCTTGTTGCATCCAAGAGAGGAAGTTGGGTGGAGCCGGAGGAGCTGATGATGCTGGACCTGCAAAGGCTCCTTGTTCCGAACCTCCTGAAGGTATGTTGTTGATGAGGCCCCAACCAGCGGCTTGGTTGATAGCTGCTGCAACCAAGGCCTGGTTAACGGGCAGTCCACCCATACCAAGAGGCATGCTGCCCCCCTGCGCCTGCCCACCTCCAGTAGCGACCCCTGTTTGTCCATGTTGACCAGACATGCCTAAAGCTTGCATATTTACCATGTCCATGTTGCGGCTACTCCAAGAATTGTTGTTGGAAGCATTGTGTGGATGACTATCTTCATAGTTTCTACTTGGTAAGCTGCGTTGATTAGAACCACTCTTGTTTTGTTTAGGTGAGGCATTTGATACATTCACTGATACACCTTTTATAATGTGATCTTGACCACAAAGACTCTGTGCCACTTCAGGATCCAAAAAGGTGATAAAACTGAAAGCTCTGAATGGTTTTGGAATGAAAACATCAGTAACTTCTCCAAATTGTGAGAAATATTCCCTCAAATCATTAGCTGATAATTCTTCAGTACAACGACCCACAAACACCTTGCATGGCATTGATGTAACTGACCCTTCTTTAGAGTTCGGTATTCGAACATCGCACCAGCGGCCGTCTATCATGTGCCTCTGAGCCAGAACTCGCATCTGCGATGTGTACGAGGCAAATCTAATGAACGCAAACCCTTTAGACATACCTGTCTTGGGATCTCTCTTCAGCTGTGCCATCAACACCTCGCCGAACTTCTCAAAGTACTCACGTACGGTTTGCTCTGTGGCTTTCCACGGCAGTCCCAGGACTATTAGATCGGAGCACAAGTTGTCATTCCTCTTGTTCTTGAGAGACGACATTTCAGAGTTTTCACCTGATTTTCGCTTATTTTCTTTGGGAAAGCTGCATATGTACAAGTGATTACCCCATCCCTCCGAAGGCGGATACAGCCTGCCGTCTCTTAATCGTATTCCCCTGATGTTCTTCGTGTCAGGATGTCGATAACGCAGGCCACAACATCCAGGAAACTGCGCAGACACCGTGGACAGCATCAAAGTACCATCTTCTTCAATTGGTAATTCTATAGGTTCTTCATTTTCGTCTTCCGCCACGGGCAAGTAATCGAATGACATTATTTCTTAGACATGAACAATTGTTACATTAAAAATGATATAATTAAACACTGTTTATTATACTTAGCACTATACAAAATGTACAATTTTATTATTCTTAGATTTATACGTCAGCCACGGGTTACGAACCCATCGCAATTTTTGCAATTTGCAAATTGAAAACATAGTGCGACTGAATAGTGTTGAGGTTTGATCGCACGCACACCTGGCGAGTTTTCCAGCTGATTTTTTTTAGCTTATCTCTAAAAGGCTGGAACTTTATTGAAATCCTAGAAAATGAAAGGTATCTTCATTCTTTTCAGTCTTCAAGGATATGTTACTAAAATGCTAAATAAATTATATAGCCACGCTGTACACACTTTCTCGCGTAGACATCACTATGGTCACTATCTGGCATACAGAAATCAACTTAAAAAACCTTCAAGTACAAGTTGAACTCGTGGTCCCGGGGTTTCATATCATCACACCTCTCTATACCTATTCACATTACAAACAAAAGATATCAACGCGAGCGACAGACTTTTTTAAACTCAGTTCAGACTCCTTAATGCGAGTACGACTTACACTTGGCCGGATTTTATTATTTATTGTTTTACTTCAGAATTATTAATATAATCACACAAAGTTTCATCCTTTTACCTATATATTACCGTTTTTAAGATGGAACTATTTATTATTTCAATTATTTTTATTATTATTTTAGGAAAACTTACAGACAAATAAAAAAAACTATAAACAAACTTAAATAAATAAAACCAATGCCATTAAAAACTTTCTACTAAATCAAAAATTCCTCTAAGTAATAATAAAAACACATTGTTTTTATGGGGGCGCTCCTCAATTTTTCACTTTCTAATTTTTATTATTTGCTGTTAATAACGGCAATACAAAACACAATGAATATTTTAACTGTCTACCTATTATGGTTCATGAAATACTGCGCGCTGAAGACCAACTAACATCTGAGGCTTTGTAATAAGGTCTCGTTGATCATCCTTTGGGTGTACGGAATACGGTTCCCTAAAAATACGCTTACCTAATAGCAAAGAATAAAGGGAGGTGTATATCAGACTTGATGAAGAACAGACAAGTAATCTGGATTTGTATGGAAAGTACTTTATTAACAACTTACTTAATACATTATTACGAAATATTAAGGTCTAGTAGGTAATCAATTCTTCATTGCGTTGGGCAATCTTGGTAAGCCCGCTTTCATCTTCAGCATCATCGTCACTTACCATCAGGTGAGATGATGCCAAAAGGCTTGTAAAAAAATTGTAAATAAAAAAAATAAAAAATCACAGTTCATCAAAATCCAGTTTTGAGAAAAAGTAACAACAAGAATAACAAGAGTTTGCATGGATGATAGGCGGCACTTATTTCACGATTTTTCCTGGAATAGTGAACCACCGCGTCTAGTAGGCTATATAAATAAACTAATGGTAAAATACAGATTTTTATTAAAATCATTTAAAAACAAAACATGGTGACAACCCCAAAAAAGCTATGAGCTTCGTGAACCAAAAATCCTGTCGATGGATCGCCGGTAATACCCAAGAATTGTACGTGAAGCCATTGAACGTGCGGCCTGTGGACGCTGTTTTCTCGTGTTTTCCACTAATTTGGACTGTGCCAGTGTAGTATGTCGTGACCCTAACTTTTTAGGTGAAATGTGTGGTGACCCTAACCCTTCACAAAATGAAGTAGGGGTAGATGGAGGTGTTCCTGCGATGCGCCGGTGGCGATGACAACACAGCTTCAGTCTACTCGCGACCACGGCTATCGAAGCATAGTCGAAACGTTGAGGTAAAAACAACATCAATACCTGCTCATATGTTAAATAAAATCACGTCAAGTCCCGCTTTCAATTTGTCATTATGAACAATCGTGAAAGTTTAGTGTTATACCCTCAGAGTAATCATTTGAAGGTTATACCCCAAAAAAATCAAGATAAGAAATATTAATAAAAATAATATTACCCTAGCTCAATTTGTATTTAAATCTTTTCAGTAGTTAGGCACTAGAGTACTGTACACACGTAGAAACACACACATACACACAATATTTATTTAATGTGTTTTTATTTTAAGACTTTATTAGTGTAAGACAATCAATTTACCAATTGTGAATAAAAAAATGAAAAAAAAAACTATCCCCTTCCAAATTTCAACTTCGAATATGTTTGCCAATAATTTTTCACACCTTCGTCGCTCTTTAACGCTAGCTCCTAAGTCGATCAAAAGTAAATAAAAAGAATGGATTATATTTTGAAAACCCACTTTCTCTTTTTCCATCAAGAATCAAAGAGTCAAACAAAAAATGTAAGAGTAGCAAGACTCAAGATGACTCAAGCTAGTACCTACCTACCAACCTAAGCCAGCAAGACACATTCAAAGGTGATCTAAGTAATATGCACCTACTGTTAGGACGTACGACTGCTGCTGTACATATTTAGTTGTCCGACCATACACATGTGCTTGGCTCGTGCACTGTGCACTAGAAGGATTTGGCTGACTAAGTATTTATAACGGCACTTGTGCACTACAAGCTACGAGTGAATCATTGATTTTAAAAATATGAATGACAATTGTGCTCCTGGTGAATTTAGACAGATTTACATTTACTAAACAAACTGAAAATTAATGTTTATTAGAAACTTGATTTAAATAAATTACAAAGGATATTAAATTATTTCAGTTTTTTTCATTTTTGACTTTTTCATTTTAAGAATTTCTTCAAGTATCAATGAAGGTCAATCAAGCTTTGAAGCAATAGATAATACAGATTTCAAAAATCATAGAGTAACGTTTTTTTTTCCAGACCTGCGCTCGTGTGACAAGTTCTATGCTTGATCCACACGTTAGCCGAAGATGAATTGATTTATTCAAAAACAATATAAAAATATAAATAATTACATAAACAAACAATACAAATCACAGATCTACATACAAATACAAGGTGGGGCAAAAGATAAGCATCGGTTTTGTTTGGCGGGGCAGGGGTTGGGCTGCGGGTGGGAAGACGCTGGGAGGGGTCTCATTATGTTCGCGCCAGGGCTGCCAGATGTACGATTTAAATCGTATTCGTACGATTATATGAAAGTCAGTACCATTTAAATTTTGGTGGATTTGTATGGGATTACGGTTTTTTAAATAAAATGGTTTTATATGTTTTGTATAGGCGTACGACTTTTTTAAGTGAAACTTTTATATAGACGGGGGGTATTGGGATTTTTTCTGTTACGAAAAAATGTTACGGCTGCGTGGAGGAGTAGACACTGTAAGGCTGGCGGCGGCAACGGAGAGAGGGCAACGGCTGTATTCGTAGATTGAGAATGTCCGTTGAAGTTTCACTTCTACTATGTGTCCCACTCAGCACACATTTAGATTTTTGCTATGTTTTGTATGGGTGTACGATTTTTTACCCCTTTTGTACGATCTCCTCCAAAAATAAAATGGCAGCCCTGGATCGCGCGAGCGAGCTATGCCAATTTTAGTACGCAACAGGGTTTGGACTTGGGAGCATCGTGGGTTTGCCGTTCGCGTGTTTTTGGAAAATGCCCGTTCTGTTGTCGCCACGCAAAGGGCCATCCAACGACACTTCAACATTGTGCGTCATGGAGACGTCCCACACGGTAATTCAATCATACGTTGGGTTGGCGCATTGGATACCACTGGTTCCACAGCAACTGCTAGGATAATTGGAAGACCCACAAAGGTTAGGTAACACCTGAAACTGTGAACTTAGTGAGAGCTGTTAATGAACAGTCGCCAAGGCGCTCTGAAAGTAAACATGCAATTGCTTTGGGCATATCTAATCGATCATTAAGGAGGATCCTGCATAAATATTTGTCATTTCATTCGTACAAAACCATGATCGTTCAAGAACTGAAGCTTCTTGACTACCAAGATCGTTTAAATCACTGCCAGGAAATGTTTTGGGATTTGGTTTACCAAATCCCTGTAACTTTAACTTTTTTCAGTAGCGACGAGGCACACTTCCACCTCTGTGGACTGTGGAGCTGTAAATAAACAGAATTTTCGCTACTGGGCTGTAGAAAATCCGAGACAAATTCAAGAAAGACCTCTTTACACTCCTAAAGTGACTGTGTGGTGTGCAATATCACAATTTGGGTTCATTGGGCCTTGTTTTTTCGAAGAGGATGGTCGAATGTTATGTTTCGATGTTAGAAAACTTTTTTCAACCAGAACTGGAAAACTTGAGTAAGGAAACCAATTTGGGAGACAAATGGTTCTAGCAGGACGGGGAGATAGCTCACACAGCTCGAATTTTAATGATGAAATTGAGACAAATGTTCCCTGCGCGATTGGTTTCTCTTAAAGGTGATTTGGAGTGGCCTCCACGCTCACCAGATTTGAGCATTTGTGACTATTTCTTTTGGGGTTACCTGAAAGAAAAAGTTTTCAAACATCGTCCTCACAATCAGTTTTTTCCAGTAACATTTAACCTCGGTGCAGGAAGGTTCTTCACTGCGACGATGGGTCCACATTAAAAATGCCACTGCATGCTTACAACCACTAGCTGAAGCTGCACAGTCTAAGCACTGGCAACTGACGATTTCACCTTTAGTCTCGTCTATCACCATAGTGACTTTGTATGAACTAGCCCTCACTTTGTGCTCGGGGCAGATCTTGCAATTGAGTGTGCAATGTCCTGATCCACGACGTAGTTGCACGTACCCAATAGCATCGTCACCATAAGATTCTCGTGCAGCCCTGAAAATGCATATAATTACTTACTGTAAACAAAATTTATTCTTTATAACCTAAAAAAAAACTACTACTGAAAGAAAGACTATTATTTCGCCTTCGCAGGATTAAGGTTACTTACGTAGGTAGTGTTATATTACTTACATTGCTGTTTTTACATTTCTTAGCTCTGCTGAATCAAAATCGGGGTTATTTTTGAAGAACATTCCAACCATGATTGCGTCCACTTTGGGCAAGTTTCTGCTATCTGCTTTCACAAAATTGACATCCATGATGGAGTGGAATACCAAATTATACGATGGAGATTTTAATATCTTATTTAAACAGATCAAAAATCGTAAAGGCGCGTCTCCTCCGACCTGTTTTGCAAAACAATACACAGAAACACCAAAACATTGGGGCGTGGCCATACACATTTGTTTCGTTTTTGTCTTCCGAGGCGGACGGAAAACATTCCCCGCGCTGGTGGAAAGGGGAAGGATTTGTTTCATTTTTCTACAACTGCCGTGTCGCACACATGTTTTGTATGAGAAATATTTCCCTGTAGCAGGAGACGGTTTTTGTATGAAAACAAATGTTTTTGTTTCATGTTTTCGTTTCAAAAAAGCGGGCGCAGGAGACCCGCATTAAGACTGCAACAAAGACAGATCTGATTACTGTGTTGTGACGTCATCTTAGATTCAGCCAATCCTGCCTGTTTTGTATCACGTGATAAAGGTGCGCACAATAGGTTGCGCGCGAAAAACGTAACGCGATCACTAGATTTTCTTCCTCAAATTTTTTTCATACCGGGCGCCAGTGAAAATCGATTCTTAAGGAGTAAACACCAAAAAAACACGAAAAACAATGATTTCCGTTAAGAAGGTGCATTAAGTCCCATACTAAATAAGACAAAAAAATTTAATGTTTCTTAAAGTTTGTGAAATTCACCATATTTTTCACATTACCAGACGTCAGTGACCCTTGAACGTCATTCGAATAAAACTAATTTGCTAGATACCTAATAAAAAAAAACCATGAAAAATTTATGGAAAAATTGTATGGGATTTGCTAGATGCACCTATTTAACAGCAGTCATTTTCTGTTTACTGTTTAATCTTTTATACCTAGTTGGAAAGCTGATAAAATAATTCACGTAATTTGCGTAATTACAGTAGTATTTTTTTTAAAAAAAACGCCGAATAAAGCAAATGAGTTTTTCATACAAAATTCAAAAATGTAATCGACTATAACTCTAAAGCCGTTAAGTTTCGCCCTCTAGTAACATAATTATTTCCGTTGCAAAAGAGCTGTAGTTTTTCCCCTTAGAAGCAATGTATCGAATTACCAGTAACCCAGTCTATATAAATATTACCCTCTTTTTTCGCATTCGGTGATAGTTAAAAATTAAATAAATCCTTTGTTACTCTGTGATGATAAGTATAGCAAGCATCCTACTGGTGAAAGATTTTTTAAAATCGGTACAGTAGCTTTTGAGTTAAAGATAAAGATATTTTATTGCTGTAAATGTGGTAAATACAATAGATCTTACAAAAGATAGGGAGGTTCAGCTCATTTAGTCATTTGTACGACATACAAAAATGTAAGTAAAAAAGTAAATATAAATTATGGCATTTATAAAAAAAATAAAATTAAAATTAAAATCGTATTCTAATCAAAATTAGACATCAACAAAATAATCAAGTGTTTGGTTCAAATGATTCTTTGATTGAATAATATATTTATAGTTTATTCGTTATAAACAAAAATACAAATCTTTTTTATAATATCAGTGCAGGTGTAGATTGGCAATGTTCGTGAAGAAATAAATATCGACTCGGTCTATACGTCAATAATATTATTGCCATGTTTCAGTTTGATGGAAATTCAAATGTCGTTTTATAAAAAAAAGATTAAATAAAAACTCTCCGGCTCCTAGTCTATAATCTTAGTAGGTAGGTAACCTAAGCATGTCATGACTCATAACATGTCAAATCTGATAAGTATTTTAAAGATGGAAATACCTTGACAGTATTGATATAACGATCAGAGGTACTAAAATGTAATGTAAAAGTCACAAAATAAGGTTCACGGTGTAAATTTTATAACTTTTCGCGTGTTAATCCGTCAGCGCAGGCAGTGAATGTACCTCAGCCGCGCCCGAACACTGCTCCCCGCCCTTCATCTCTGCCGTCGCAATCGTCATCATCGCCCAGGTCCAGGTCGCAGTCAGTAGGCCCGCCACATACCGTGATCGTAACACCCACCAAGGCACAACCCCACGAGCTCTCCGCCTCTTCCCAGCGCCTGCAATAACGAGCGATAAGCAGTCCTATTCATAATTCAAATACAGATATCTTTGACGACACAATTATTGACGCAGACAGTTTCACGACTGTAACTAGTAAGAAAAATAAATAAAGAAAGAAAAATTGTAACAATAGACTAGGAAAGGCAATTTTGACATCCAATTTAATCAAGTTAGTCCCTAAAGTTAAACTATCATACATAATTATATGCGTCAAGATTTGATACTGCGACAACAGAAAAAGATATTGCTGACTTTGTTAAAGAAAGGGGACACACAGTAAGTCAATTCAACGAAACGACGTTTTCGTATTTTAAGTTGACGATTAGTCAGGCACATGAAGACATCTTTCTGAGTGAATAGTTTTGGCCCTGTGGTGTGAAATAGAGGCGCTACACACTAAAACGGGTACATTCTAATCTAAGTACCCATACTCACAGAAAATGAAAATCAACTTTGTTTCGTTCAACTGCAAATCTGTGAAGCGTTCTTGTAATCATATACGAGAACTTGTAGAAACCATGATGTGATTTCATTGCAAGAGCATTGGTTGTTGCCTGACGACTTAGATTACCTTAGTGGAATTCATCCGGAATTTGCTTACCATGGTCTCAGCAGTGGACACGGCAGCAGGCACCCTTAAGGCCCTATGGAGGTGTAGCGATCCTTTGGAGGAAGACCTTGATTGCGAACGTCTCACCGATCGATGCGCGTAGCGGCCGTGTGTATGCGGCTCGCCGGCCGATGTTTCGTGGTGACGTCAGTATATATGCCTACTGAGGCGGTGGACGGCCTGCCGCTGTTCACGGAGTGTCTCGGTGTTATCAGTGCGGTCATTGAAAATAGTGAAGTTGAAAATGTCATATTACTAGGCGATTTCAATGCGGACCTTTCGCGTTCCAACAGCATATTTGCGAGTTAAATGTTACAATACTGTCAGGACCAACAATGGACATGTGCGGACCTTGAGGTATTGGGTATGTCTTCAAATACTTATACGTATCTCAGTGACTCATACGGAACTACTAGCTGGCTAGATCATTGTCTAGTTTCCGCAGCAGCGTTAAGTTCTATCGATAGTATTAGAGTATGGTACGATGTCCACTGGTCGGACCACTTTCCATTGATAATAACATGTGATATAGATGTCATAGTACCTAAACTAGATATTCCATGTGTCCGAATAACTAATAAAATAATATGGGGCAGCCGTACTTTAGAACAAAAACGTAATTATGCTAATTTATGTGATGAATTTATTAATTCTTGTCCGTGGCCCAGTATTCCTTGCACAGGTACCTCATGTGACAAAATGGGTCATCATAACGATATCAATAATTATTATTACAACATGATTAGTTGTATCACAAAGGCTGCAAAACGGTCTTATATTGATAAAAATAGAATAAAGAAAAAACATGTTATTGGCTGGAATTATCATGTGCGTGAGGCGCATGTTGTGGCGAAGCAATATTATCAGCTGTGGGCACTGTATGGGCGACCGACGGAGGGTGGAATTTACGAAAAAATGACAAGCAGCCGCAGAATCTTTAAGAATAAAATAAAATGGTGTCAGAAAAATGAACAAAAAATTAGAATGGATATAATTGCGAGGCATAGACTAAAATATAAGGATTTCGGAAAATTTTGGAAAGAGACCAACAAATTGACTTCGCGTGCCTCTTTGCCCGTGTCTGTTAATAGTAGCCAAAATACCGTGGAAATAGCTAACATATTCGCAAATAAGTTCAACCCTCCGACGGATTCTAGTGTTAGCATTAGTGGTACTTGTGAGCAGCGCGGGGCCCGTGGTGACGCGGGGGTTGAGCCTGCTCGCAGCCGCCGCCACCGCCGCAGCACTCGTCCGCCCTGACCTCGCGGGACCCTTATTGTTTGAGAAACTGGCTTTCTTTTTTAACGCTTGTATAGATCACATTTACTTACCGAATGAATTTATGAAAACTAATGTGGTGCCTGTTATTAAGAACAGAACTGGTGACGCCTCCTGCCTGTCAAATTACCGCCCTATTTCCTTAGCAACTGTACTATCTAAAATATTTAAACGTATAATAAATAGTCATTTGAATGAATTTAATGTCCCAATAAATAAAACTCAATTTAGATTTAGGGGTGGCCTATCCACGGATTTATCAATATTTGCACTTAAAAATACAGTACACCACTATAACTCAAGAAACACTTCTGTATTCGCGTGTTTCCTTGATTTAAGCCGTGCTTTTGATTCTATCAACTACAAAATGCTTTGGGAAAAATTAAGAAACACCAAATTGCCTTCTAAGATAATAGATCTTCTAGAGTATTGGTATTCTAATCAAGTGAATCAAGTGAAATGGGGAAATATCTTATATGAAACCTATAAACTGAATTGTGGCGTAAGACAAGGTGGATTGACGTCCCCAGTGTTGTTTAATTTATATATGAACCAGCTGCTGGAGGAGCTGAGCGGCGCCAGAGTCGGATGTCACGTAGGCGGAGAGTGCCTCAATAACCTCAGTTATGCGGACGACATGGTGCTGCTCAGCCCCTCAGCAGGTGGACTTAGAAAACTTATCGTCATCTGTGAAAGATATGTGGCTGCACATTACCTCAAATATAATGTAAATAAGAATAATGATTTCTAAACATGGGAAAGGACTACAAAATGTACTTCCCATTAACTTATGTGGTTCCGAACTTAAAATTGTAGACAAATTCAAGTATCACGGACACATTGTGACAAATGATCTTACAGATAATATGGACTTAGAAAGACAAAGGCGTAGCATCGCTTGCAGAAGCAATATGCTCGCGAGACGATTTGCTTATTGTTCGTCACAGGCTAAGGTAACCCTATTCAAAGCGTACTGTCAGGCGCTCTACACCAGCCAACTATGGTACAAGTACGCGAAGAGTACCTACAATACGCTCCGTGTAAAATACAACAACGCGTTCCGGGCCATGCTCAATCTGCCCTGGCGGTGTAGGTGTAGTGCTTCTGGAATGTTCGCGGAGAATAGGGTTGACGATTTCTATGCTGTGTTGCGTAGGTCTAAAGCATCATTCCACATAAGACTGATCAAATGTACGAACAGTATAATTGTTGCTGTGTTCCGCACCATTTATATGAATCATTTGAACCTGACTTTGTGCTGTTAAACTATTATCATAATAATTATTTTTGACATTTTTATTATTTTATTTTGACATTTTTTATTTTTTTTATTTTGACATTATTCCTTCTATGGGTAAAACTTTATGCGTAATATTATGTACTAGTGTGCCTGAAATAAAGATTCATTTATTTCTTAATTTTCTTTTATTTAATTAGTACTTAGTAAAAAAAAGGTTAACTTTTTATAATCTGTAGGTATGTTGAAAAATGACATCTCTGGATTTGCACAGCTGTTTTTAAAGCAACCGTAAACACAACAATAAGCACGTCTTTGTGACATGTTTTTTTTGGTGGAGCTTCTGATAAATACTCGTATGTCAGCGCAATGCGGCCAAGAAAGACTTGGATTATTAGATCTGTGAGAAAGACAGACTGCGGGCGGCAAGGCGGGCGGGGCCGGTGGCGCGGCGTATGGCGGCGTGCAAATATCTACATGAGCGCGGCCGGCTCGGCTACAAACACACTCTATTACAACACAGTATTACAATATAGCGGCTTACAGTAGCGCAACTCCGCGAGTTTGCCAGGTTGACTACAGGCTAGTATGGTATGAAGATAACTTTACTTACTATTCTTGTTATTACTATGCCAAAGCTCAGTTTACTTACATGTTAATTAATACCCTTATTATGCAACAGTTTCATAAACTACTATTTCGTGAGGAGTGTTGGATATAAAATTCTTTGCAGTCAGAGCATTTAAAAACAATAATCTAATTGAACAACAAAAAAAATCTGTATTTCCCCGTACTTTTCTTCGGTTCTGGTTCTGACAGTTTTTCCTGTTACAAAAATACAGTTTTGCTTACTCTTTACTCTGTGGTTTTATAGCATGTAATATTAGGTCATCTTTGCCCTATTGAATCTGTTTTATTCTGTTTATTTGAAGTGAGTGTCGCGTTCGAGCTGCCTCAGGCATCATGTATCCTGGACGAGAGTGTAGAGCCAGCATGAGATGTATATCATGTTAGTAGGTAAGGTAAATGTCAGTCAGAATTCAAGCAAAGAAAGAAAAAAATAAGGCATTTTGTTCATTCGTAGCATTTTGTTACATTGCAAAGCACGGAATACAGATTTATACACTGGAAGAAGTGGAAAGTGAAGAAAAATAATATTTTATTTGTGTTTATTTCAGTGATGTGGTAAATATATGAAGTGGTTATTTTCCAGTTATTTTATAGAATATTTCTCCTAACAAAATATCCATATACTTATTATTGTACAACATAACCCTAAAGTTTTTAATCGCTTTATGCTTATTTTGTGCTTCTCTTTCTCCAGATTATTCTCTAGGAATTTCAATAACGATATGTTTAATACATTTATAATTATTGTGTTTTAATTGTATGCTTGTCAATGCCATGGTTGATGACTGTAAAGAGTTCAGGAGACTTAAACCACAACAAAAATTTTATAAACCTGGTAGTGGGCCTTTGAGACGATCGAGGTATGGATTAATTTCAAAAATGGATGCATATAGTTTAGATAACGAACAGTCAACTCGAGATCATAACCACTATGGATCTCACAACTCAGTCAACCACATAGATGAAACTGCTAACTACAGAGGCAGAGAGCCGCCGCCGATGAGCGCACGCCAAAGGAAGCCCGAGCAGCAGCTGTACGTGCCTAGGCCGGCCGACGTGGGTGTGGGTGTGGGCGTGGACGCGGAACGCCCCACGCGCGGGAGAAGCGATAGCTCTAGTCAATACAATGTGAACAGACAGATGGCCAACAAGCAGGATAAACACAACTTCAATAGTACAGGGTCATACTCTAGAGGTGCCTCCAGAAGAGATTTTCACTACAAAGATGGTGCAAATAATGATATTAATTTTAATAGGCATTATAGACAAGTGTCTGAAACAAGATCCATATCTCCAAATCACTCTGCTCACAATCAGAGCAGTGTGGATCGCAATAGAGACAGTAGAAGTATGGAAACATCATCTGGTCGTCATTTATCTGGGTCTGGGGGGAAGCCACCTTCAGGAAGAAGGAATTCTGCAGGGTATCCCTCTGATTTGGGTAGATCTAAATATAATGTGATTAATTTAGACAACATACCTCCAAGATTCAGAAAGAAATATTTAGAGCAATCTGGACATCATAGTTTTGATAGTGTAGACCAGATAAGTAAAGATAGATTTTTTGAAAATCACCCTGTAACAAATAATAATGCTCTAAGTCACTTTCATAATACAAATCCAAGTTGGTCTCAAACGTTGCCTTCGAGAGGACGTGGGCGTCTTAGGGAAAATGATGCGTTTGACAGGGAGAAGTTTATGAGTTCATATTTGAAAAGTTATGATCCTCAATCAGGCAGATCTACACCAAGTAACTCCTATACGAACCTGTATAAATCTAATTCTATAGAAAACAATGATAAATATGAAACAACACCATTCATAAGCAGCACTAATGTACAAAATGAATACGCTAAAGATTTTAATGGTAAGTAGAACATTTTAAGGGTTCTGTACTAGGTAACTGCACCCTATCACTGTACTAGGTAACTGCACCCTATCACTGTACTAGGTAACTGCTGCACCCTATCACTGTACTAGGTAACTGCACCCTATTACTGTACTAGGTAACTGCACCCTATCACTGTACTAGGTAACTGCACCCTATCACTGTACTAGGTAACTGCTGCACCCTATCACTGTACTAGGTAACTGCACCCTATCACTGTACTAGGTAACTGCACCCTATCACTGTACTAGGTAACTGCACCCTATCACTGTACTAGGTAACTGCACCCTATCACTGTACTAGATAACTGCACCCTATCACTGTACTAGGTAACTGCACCCTATCACTGTACTAGGTAACTGCACCCTATCACTGTACTAGGTAACTGCTGCACCCTATCACTGTACTAGATAACTGCACCCTATCACTGTACTAGGTAACTGCACCCTATCACTGTACTAGATAACTGCACCCTATCACTGTACTAGGTAACTGCACCCTATCACTGTACTAGGTAACTGCACCCTATCACTGTACTAGGTAACTGCACCCTATCACTGTACTAGGTAACTGCACCCTATCACTGTACTAGGTAACTGCTGCACCCTATTACTGTACTAGGTAACTGCACCCTATCACTGTACTAGGTAACTGCACCCTATCACTGTACTAGGTAACTGCACCCTATCACTGTACTAGATAACTGCACCCTATCACTGTACTAGGTAACTGCACCCTATCACTGTACTAGGTAACTGCACCCTATCACTGTACTAGGTAACTGCACCCTATCACTGTACTAGGTAACTGCTGCACCCTATCACTGTACTAGGTAACTGCACCCTATCACTGTACTAGGTAACTGCACCCTATCACTGTACTAGGTAACTGCACCCTATCACTGTACTAGGTAACTGCACCCTATCACTGTACTAGGTAACTGCACCCTATCACTGTACTAGGTAACTGCTGCACCCTATTACTGTACTAGGTAACTGCACCCTATCACTGTACTAGATAACTGCACCCTATCACTGTACTAGGTAACTGCACCCTATCACTGTACTAGGTAACTGCACCCTATTACTGTACTAGGTAACTGCACCCTATCACTGTACTAGATAACTGCACCCTATCACTGTACTAGGTAACTGCACCCTATCACTGTACTAGGTAACTGCACCCTATCACTGTACTAGGTAACTGCACCCTATCACTGTACTAGGTAACTGCACCCTATCACTGTACTAGGTAACTGCACCCTATTACTGTACTAGGTAACTGCACCCTATCACTGTACTAGGTAACTGCACCCTATTACTGTACTAGGTAACTGCACCCTATCACTGTACTAGGTAACTGCACCCTATTACTGTACTAGGTAACTGCACCCTATCACTGTACTAGGTAACTGCACCCTATCACTGTACTAGGTAACTGCACCCTATCACTGTACTAGGTAACTGCACCCTATTACTGTACTAGGTAACTGCACCCTATTACTGTACTAGGTAACTGCACCCTATCACTGTACTAGGTAACTGCACCCTATCACTGTACTAGGTAACTGCACCCTATCACTGTACTAGGTAACTGCACCCTATTACTGTACTAGGTAACTGCACCCTATTACTGTACTAGGTAACTGCACCCTATCACTGTACTAGATAACTGCACCCTATCACTGTACTAGGTAACTGCACCCTATCACTGTACTAGGTAACTGCACCCTATCACTGTACTAGGTAACTGCACCCTATCACTGTACTAGGTAACTGCACCCTATCACTGTACTAGGTAACTGCACCCTATTACTGTACTAGGTAACTGCACCCTATTACTGTACTAGGTAACTGCACCCTATCACTGTACTAGATAACTGCACCCTATCACTGTACTAGGTAACTGCACCCTATCACTGTACTAGGTAACTGCACCCTATCACTGTACTAGGTAACTGCACCCTATCACTGTACTAGGTAACTGCACCCTATCACTGTACTAGGTAACTGCACCCTATTACTGTACTAGGTAACTGCACCCTATCACTGTACTAGGTAACTGCACCCTATTACTTAGTGTACGCTGTCCATTGTCCGTGCATCTGTCTGTCTGTATGATCTTTAAAAACTGTGATAAGTGGCTAGCTATTTCAGCTTTATTAATAGAATATGTGTTTTTATGAGGAGTTTACATCTAATTAAAAAAATAATAAAAAAAGTGAAAAATTAAGGGGGTCCCGATACAAGAAAAGCTTTACAACATTTTTTTATATGTTCTGTCGTAAAAACGTACAAGCGTGAAACTTGGTGTGATTATAGTACTAATCCTGAAGTAAGTAAAACAATAAATAATACAATTTGGCAAAGTGTAAGTGGTACTCGCGCTAAGCGATTTTTCTATCTTTAGATTTATGTCTTTTGTTTGTAATAAATACGAGGGCAGTTTGACAACTCAATGACTTTAAGGTTAAATAAAAACTTTTTCAATATTTTTTTTTGTCTCATATTTGGAAACTCACTACGAAGCGCATGCCGTTCTTTTTTCAAATTTGGCGCGAAAACAAGCTTTTTAGAAACAAAAAAGTTAGGCGACTTCTAATTATTCTTTGAAAATGGAGAAAAGCGAGTTTCAAGTGCTAATTAAAAACTATTTTTTACGTGGTAAAACTATTAAGCAGACCGAAGACAAATTGAAAAAGTATTATGGTGATTCTGCGCCCTCTCATGGGATGGTACATAAGTGGTTCACTGAATTTCATTAGGGAGGTACTACTACCAATGACGCGGAGCGCCCAGGAAGGCCGATTGAGGTCACTACGGAGGGCATGGTTAATAAAGTACATGATATTGTTTTGGCAGACTGTCGAGTGAAGATACGCGAAATAAGTGATGCTGTGCACATCTCGACTGAACGAGTTTTTTATATTTTGCATGATATTCTGGGCATGAAAAAGCTTTCTGCAAGATGGGTGCCGCGTTAACTAACAGTCGACCAGAAACGAAATCGTGTAACAGCTTCTGAGGAATGCCTAGCCATGTTTAATCACAATCCGAGTGAGTTTATGCGTCGGTACATAACAGTTGACGAAACGTGGGTCCATCATTATACACCAGAGACTAAGCAACAGTCGAAGCAATGGACTTCTACCGGGTAACATGCCCCAAAGAAGGCAAAAACTGTTTGCTCGGCTGATTAAGTGATGGCCACAGTCTGTTGGGACAGCCAAGGGGTTATTTACATCGATTTTTTGGATAAAGGCAAGACAATAACCGGAGCTTACTATGTTGCATTGTTAGATAGATTCAATGAAAAGTTGATCAAGAAACGACCGCATCTAGCAAAGAAAATAATTCTATTTCATCAGGATAATGCACCGGCCCACTCGTTTGCAATCGCGACATAAAAAATTGTCGAATTAGAATACGAATTATTGCCACACCCTCCGTATTCGCCAGATTTAGCCCCCTGTAACTTTTTCCTCTTCCCAAACATGAAGAAATGGCTTGGCGGGCAAAGATTTTCGTCAAACGAAGAGGTGGTAGCCGAAACTGAGGCCTATTTTTCAGAATCGGGTTTAATAGGTTGGAACATCGCTGGACTAAGTGCGTAGAGTTGAAAGGAGATTATGTAGATAAAAAAATATATACATGTAAAATGAATGTTTCTTCTTTCCAAAGTCATGGACTTATCAAACCGCCCTCGTAGGTATCAATATTATGCATGTGTGGAGTAGTAGTGTAGTGGTACAGGCCCCTTGGTGTGCAAGCCCCACTTGCACGTGGCCTGTTTTTTAAATTATACTTTTAAGTTATCTATCTGCTAGTATGAAATTTAATCCACATTTAATGTTTCAGCACCTAAAAATGGATTAAACAATACTTCTATTGATGCATCTAGTAATCATATAAAAGATGAAAAGCAAAGTGTTGACAGTGAACTTGAAGGCGAAAGCATTTCACAAATGACATCCCATCTTTTGGATATGACTTTGGTCAGTGCTATTGTATTTTCTTCTTCATCATGATCACAATATCAGCCAAAAGATGTCCAGTGCTAGACAAAGACCTCCCCAAGGATTTCCAGGAAGACTGGTCGTACGATGCCCACATCCAGCTGCTTTCTGTATTTTACTCATTATTTAACAGTGCTTAAAACATACTGCCCTCTATCGTGAAGGAATGAAGTTTAGCTTTGCGTTTTAGTTTTGAGTTTAGCACAGTGCCCAAAACGCATATTCTCTACGCATATCATTATATACTCTCACATAATGCCTGAATGCAATGATGCATCTATTATTTTTATTGGGCGATCAATGGGCGGGATACCTGTGGGGAACTGGCGGGATTTCAAGTCCACTAGGTGGACTCATTACACCCTGTTCCCATAGTGGTTCACTGGTTACTGGGACCCCAGTGGCGGTCTCTTCCACACCTTGTGCTCCTTTTGCAATAATCCATTATGCGACTGATGTCTAGGTTGCATAGTTCCTCTTCGTTGGTATCAAACTTCTTCCACCTGAGCCTGCTGTAGAGTACACACTCAGCCATGAAGATGGCTGGTCACCAGTTCTTCGTAATTGGGGCAGGAGGGGTCTGTCGTCATATCTATTAGAGACATGTGTCAATTTAGCCTACAGTATCCTGTAACTATGCCTATGATTATTGCCAAGCTTTTCCAGCTTAGTGATAGTAATGTCTGGGTTTTCTCCGATTCCTTCCTTTCAGGAACATCTTGGGTTGTCTGCAGCTATTGCTTCCTCCCTATATCTCCTGGGCTTCTCGCTTCATTAGCTTTGACATTGGTTGTGGCTGACATTGGAAGTTAAAAAAGTTCCTATGAATCTTAAAAAGTGGTGTAGTGATTCTGACTACTAGGCCTAAAGTCAAGCCAGCTAAGGCAAAAACATTGAGATGAACAGATTGAGACAGATTTATTTGCTCTGTGTCTGGGTCATGTCGTTGAGATACGATTATAGGTCACATTTTGAACTAAGAATCTAACCAGGTTCTGTATTATGAGTTACCTATTACTTACTTAGGTACTAAGGGGAACAATCACACATGTGCGTGTGCACGTGGGCACGTGGCACTCGGCACTCGGCACTCGGCACTCGGCACTGGTGGTCTAAAGGAGGTGAAAATCCACGAAATGTATGGGCGATTATGTGCACATTTGCATTTAGCGCAAATATGCTATTGGGGCAGCGTATGGGTTACGTGTCATATTGGCAATAAACATTGTAGGTATTTATAATTGGAATATTTTTAGTTGCTCATCAAACAACTAATTTTCATCATTTATTTATGATAATCATATCAAAAATATTGATTGCACATCAAATTATCTATCCTTCTCAACTGGACTAGAGTTGAGCGAGCAAGGCGAGAGATAATAGGTTCGGTTAGGTTTGATTGTTTGTACCGTCGACGTCGAGGGTGGCGACGTCGAGGGCGGCGGATCTGATTTACGAAACAATAAAATAGTTTTGCTTAAATCAGATAAACGCTATACTTGCAGGTAAATAGCGGTACGCCACGAACCTAAATTGTTGCTTGATTAATTATATTTTGGGTAAGTATTTAGCTGTGCAATCAGTAACTTTGTTGGGAATTGGTATTCTTTTATTACACAAAAAGTAGTTTTTTTAATTTTCGTTAAATGCTACCCTTTATAATGTGCCAAAGAGGTATTTATCCACAATTGTTAAGTCTTTGGCATCATCTCATCTGATGGTGAGTGACGAGGATGCCGAAGATGGAACCGGGCTTACCAAAATGCAATGGGGAAATGGCTATATTATCTTCATATCCTCCGATATATATGTAAATAAATGCAATTGTGAGTAAAAAAAAATGCTGTTAACATAAATTTTTGGTGGCAAGACTTAGATAAAAAGATGGTCCTGGCTAGTCAGGCAGGCGGGCTCAGAAAATGCCCTACCAACCGAGTTTTACAAAGTTAGACTTCACTGGGAATCAAACCTGCAACTCTTGGGGTGAAGCAAATGAACTGACTTACTATTACGCCACAGAGGCAAAATGTTAACATAACTTTATTTTGCAATTGAATTTCATCCTCCTTCAAATATCTATGTAAAACTCTAACCCTTCTCAATTATCCATTCTTTTAGGATTGGACTGAAGAAGTAGAAAAAAATATTAAACTGGATGATATGAGTGAGTCGTCAGTAAGTTTCTCCCAGAACTTAAAGTCGATTTCGTCACAAGATTGTAAATCTGCCGAAGCCAAGGAATCTAAAAGAAGTGGAAGGACAAGACGCAGAGACAGAAGGTATTTATGACATCTTTTTAGCTCTAAGAGAAATAGAATACATCTAAGTTTGATTATTCTCTCTTACTTCTGAACATATTTAGGTTTTTCCTTGCACTATTCCACAATTAATGTAATTAAAACACAAATTTGTTTATACTGCAACCGGTTTCGTGATCATGTTCAGGCAGTAGACTACGTTCTACTACGTTCTACTGCCTGAAGACATCAGTGACCAGTCTACTGCCTGAAGACATCAGTGACCAGTCTACTGCCTGAAGACATCAGTGACCAGTCTACTGCCTGAAGATAATCACGAAACCGGTTGCAGTATAAACAAATTTGTGGTTTATTTATATTAATTGTGGAATAGTGCAAGGAAAAACCTAAATATGTTCAGTTCAGTGTTCCACCAAGAACCTACTATCGCAAGCATACAATATCTCTTACTTCTTTTAATTTTTATAGAAGCTCTAGTAGAGGTCAAAGAAATGCTGAAAAGAAGACAGAGAAAAGCAGAAAAGATAGCAATGCAAGCTTGCCCCAAGACATAGAGCATCAGAGAAAAGATAGCAACGTGAGCATTCAGCATGAAGTTGTTTTATCAAGTTTAAAACAGAGAGAAAGGCGGGACAGTCACAGGAGCAATCGCTCTTCCACTATTGGTAATAGCAGGGATGACTTAGACCGTTGGAGGTCATTAAGGTCTTACAGCAGAGAACAGAGCACTGAGAGGTAAGGATACTAGATTACTAGATTTGAATAATTCTTAACATTTTGTCACCTCAAACTATGTTAACAACCCGTAACTTCCCCACTGCTAGAGTATGCAATGGTTTCCTTCTCAAACTGGAGACAGTTAGGCTGTACTCCACGCACAGTGACCCAAGCCTATTAGGCCTCTGACACGTCATAAAGACTACCATCTAGTGATAGAATAGTACCAATGGCTTAACGTGAAGCGCGGAAAATTACGAGATAATTAATGCAACTAGCAGTCAAACCCATCCCGGTAATGACCGTGCTTATAGTCAGTTGACCTGCGTGATCAACACCTCCGCGCAAGTTTTACTGAGCTACGATCGCTCCTCATACTAACATTAAGGTTATTTCTAGGAGAATAGTATCTCAATGTAACAGTAGAGAAACGTCAACGAATCGTGCCTTGAGTCCCAGAGACAATGATGGATTCCGGATGCCAAATGCTGTCAACTCAAAGCCATCCACATGGTCGTCTACAAATCAGGTAAAGATGCATGTAACCCTTGCAGATAAAGAAACTACGTGCTTAATGCACACCATACAGCGTACAGCGCACAGCGCGGTACTACTCTCATGAAACTCCATGGTCCATATAAAAGTTTAAAAACAAAACTGCAAAACTTACAATTTTATTTTTCTCTTTTTGAACCTACTGCAAAAACGAGGTCGTTAACGTGTTGTTTTTTTCTTCTTAATCGATAGATTTTAAGCTAAGCTACAAACTGACACTAAATTATCTACTTTTATTTACTTACGCAATGATGCAAATTAATGGTCAAGAGAGCCTAGTGTGGAGCTGTGTCAATCCTTTAATTTTAATTTCACAATTATTTAACATTTTCACATGTTTTTAACTGAAACACTATTTAAAACAATTATTCAAAGTGATTGCACATTCTGCAGTCACGCTGAAATTCTCACTGCAACCTGCTGTGTGGCCCGTCTGACCATTTCCAAGTAAAAAACCGCGAGGGTCGCGTAATAACCATAAATTGGCACACTAAGTAAGAATGTCATGGTACATAATTTGATGTCATTTTATAGCTTAGCTCAAAATCGATTTAGAAGAAAAAAACAAGATGTTTATGACCTCGTTTGTGCAGTAGATTAAAAAAAAGAAAAATATATTTATATTTTTCATTTTTATTATTTAAATATTTTTTTTAAATGATTCGGTTAATTTTACGTGTGCATCACAAGATAAATTATATTACCTTTAAAATGAGACTAATATGAATTCTGTACTACTGCTAATTCATAAGAAAAGATATTTTTAGGGCTTACCAATTAAAAATAAAAAAAAAAACCAACAAAACAAAAAAATTAAAATGGCTAAATTTAGTGGGCAATGCAGCCTGTATAATACAACATTATGCCTACCTAATTTTTCACTCGTCGTATGGAGTGGCCGGGGTGAGGCAGTACTGGAGATCAAAAGTATGGAGTAGCCGGGGTGAGGCAGTGCTTATAAATTCGTCTGGATTATCTACTTTATCTAGTCCACCTGCCTCAACGCGTTTTGTCTATTTGAGGATGTCTGTGGTTTTAGACAATGTGCATTATTTTTTTCGTTAGCAAACAAATGTCAAAGCTGTATTGCGGAAAAAATTAATCATGCATGCCATAATAGTTATTTATGATACAAGGGTGGTAAAAAGGTCAATAACAAACGAGTGACATTTGTGAGCTCGAGCCGCAGGCGAGGGTTTACCATCGTCACGAGTTTGTTATTTTCTTTTACACCCGTGTATCATGCGAAGTTATTCAATACAGTTGTGAAAAATCAGGTAAATAAAAAACCACCGTGGCAGAAAAACAAAATACGTACCCACCTATCAAGGTTTCGGCAACCAGAGTTCATTTTACGCCATTTGTGGCTTATTTTAAACGTCCAGGGAGTACTCACATAAGTATATTTTTTATTACATATATATTCACTATAATTTTGTTCGTTTTCACAACTAAAATAACTCAATTCAGTTTTACGAAAATTGCGCCATATTTAATTTAGCTAAGCACACGTACGCATGCGTAAGTGTTTTTTTAATATTACCATAAATAGATTACAGTAAGGCTTAGGATAATATTATTGTAAGCATCCTCTTTTATTTTAACTACTGTTATTTTGAAAGAACATTTTTCCAAACAAAGAAAAATTTTCATTCGATATTTTTTTATTGCTATTATATTTTTAGTAGCATATTATACCTTTCAAATACAAGATTTTGCCCAATTTTTTTGAATAGTAAAGAGTGGGTTAAAGCCTCCTTGGAAAAGATGGACCTTGATGGCACTTCATTTATATATATTCTCCTTTCTTCACAAAGACATAACCCAAAGAGAATCTAATCAGCTAGCATTATGTACTAACCTCACGGAGGAACAACCAAACTCTTTTAAAATTCTCCTATCAAAAGTATTAAAGAAGATTGTGTATCTTTGGTTATTGTATTTTTTATTTGCTAGAAATGTCTGGTTCTTCCGAGCTAGAATTTTAAAAAAGTGGTAAATTAAAAGCACGTGTGCGGTAAAATCAATGCACACTTGACTAGCATATAAAGGACCACTTACTACTTTGACTGCGTGTTTTGCCGACTCTTCCACAGAAATAGGCACTAACTTTACCAGGAGTGCCCGCTGCCATTTTTGAAAAGTTTCATTATTTGCATGGATTATAAACCAAATATTACAACACTGTACCTATCTAAGTACCTACAGTTTTATTTAAAAATGTATGTTTATATTTTTATACATGGTACATTCATTACAGTTATGTTAAATTATAAACACTAGCAAAACGTTGTTACTAACGCCGGTCGTAAAGCCTTGATGATTGATATCGGTCTAATATGGATATTTAATCGCTTCGGAAATTTTCAGAAGAAGAACGGGCGCACTGTGAGCTCGGAGCGCGGCCGGCAGTCCGCGCCGCCGACGAGCGCGGTGAGCGGCGACGCGGGCGCGGGCGGGGGCGCGGGCGGGGGCGCGGGCGGGGGCGAGGCGGGCGGCGGCACGCGGCGCTCGCGCAAGAGGCAGACCCGCCGCCGCGCGCGCCTCGCCGAGCCCAACCCCAACCCTCCCGGCGCCACGCCCGCTCCCCACAACCTCAACTGGAGAGAGGAGATTATCGAGTCTAAGAAGCAAGCACATGACAAGTACCTGTGAAGTTCCCTCCTTTATTAATTTAGTACGCACGTGTCTCGTACTCACGCGAGTGGTCACACTGAGTTGCTCTCGCTTTCTATCAAGTTTTCTTTATTGGATGATAAATAAAAAAATGTTTTTGTGTAATTTTTTTACCGTCGTGGCTTCTACTCATGAAACACATTTTGTACCGTCGTGGCTTCTACTCATGAAACACATTTTTTTACCGCCGTGGCTTGTACTCATGAAACACAATTTTTTACCGTCGTGGCTTCTACTCATGAAACACATTTTTTTACCGCCGTGGCTAGTACTCATGAAACACAATTTTTTACCGCCGTGGCTTCTACTCATCGTTCAATTTATGTTCGATTTTGTCGCAGGTAGACGTTTCGCTCGGAATATTGAAAGAGTTTTGATGTTTCTATTGATGGAGTGCAGTGTGGAGTGGAATCCAGTGACAATTATGTTATTGATCACGTTGATACGTGAAAGACTCGTGCTTTGGGATGCCACTTCAAACGAAAATTAAAATAAACCAAAAATCTATATTTTTTTCTTCTTTCGAGAACTAAATCCAGTACAGCCAAAACAATGTTGACGTCTTCCTCGTCGCTTCTCAGTTTTTCAAATGTGAAGTTTTGTTTAAATATTGTGTTTACTGAACATTGCTAAAGTCGCAGCGGACGGGAAATGTTTTGAACAAACAAGTTCTGTTCAAAGCCTGGCGCACGCCTTTACTCAGACCATTACAAAGTTTGCTCATCAGAAATATTTTTTGCGTATTGCTTTAAAATTTTGCCAGTTTTTGTAGTTAAGACAGTCAGGTACTGTGAGTGTTGCCACTTGCGTATGCCGCTATACTTCTTTAGAGGGTTGTTTCTACCCGGTGCACGGTGCTATATTATTTATAGTATCACAGTGTTGATTGTGTTGACATCAACTCAAAGCACAGTATCATACGAGGGCGGTTTGATAAGTCCATAACTTTGGAAAGAAGAAACACTCTTTTTACATATATATATTTTTATTTTTCTACATAATCTTCTTTCAACTCTACGCACTTAGTCCAGCGATGTTCCAACCTCTTACACCCAACAAAAAAATATTTTTTGTCAAACCCTGAAAAATAGGCCTCAGTTTCGGCTACCACCTCTTCTTTTGACGAAAATCTTTGCCCGCCAAGCCACTTCTTCATGTTTGGGAAGAGGAAAAAGTTACAGGGGGCTAAATCTGACGAATATGGAGGGTGTGGCAATAATTCGTATCCTAATTCGACAATTTTATGTCGCGATTGTAGACGAGTGGGCCGGTGCATTATTCTGATGAAATATATTTTTTTTCTTCGCTAGATGCGGTCGTTTCTTGATCAACTTTTCATTGAATCTATCTAACAATGCAGCATAATAAGCTCCGGTTATTGTCTTGCCTTTATCCAAAAAATCGATGTAAATAACCCCTTGGCTGTCCTAACAGACTGTGGCCATCACTTTACCAGCCGAGCAAACAGTTTTTGCCTTCTTTGGGGCACGTTCCCCGGTAGAAGTCCATTGCTTCGACTGTTGCTTAGTCTGGTGTATAATGATGGACCCACGTTTCGTCAACTGTTATGTACCGACGCATAAACTCTCTCGGATTGCGATTAAACATGGCTAGGCATTCCTCAGAAGCTGTTACACGATTTCGTTTCTGGTCGACTGTTAGTAAACGCGGCACCCATCTTGCAGAAAGCTTTTTCATGCCCAGAATATCATGCAAAATATAAAAAAACTCCTTCAGTCGAGATGTGCACAGCATCACTTATTTCGCGCATCTTCACTCGACGGTCTGCCAAAACAATATCATGTAATTTATTAACCATGCCCTCCGTAGTGACCTCAATCGGCCTTCCTGGGCGCTCCGCGTCATTAGTAGTAGTAAGTCCACAACGAAATTCAGTGAACCACTTATGCACCATCCCATGAGAAGGCGCAGAATCACCATAATACTTTTTCAATTTGTCTTCGGTCTGCTTAATAGTTTTACCACGTAAAAAATAGTGTTTAATTAGCACTCGAAACTCGCTTTTCTCCATTTTCAAAGAATACTTAGAAGTCGCCTAACTTTTTTGTTTCTAAAAAGCTTGTTTTCGCGCCAAATTTGAAAAAAGAACGGCATGCGCTTCGTAGTGAGTTTCCAAATATGAGACAAAACAAAATATTGAAAAAGTTTTTATTTAACCTTAAAGTCATTGAGTTGTCAAACTACTCTCGTATATTGTAAATAATAAACTCGTTTTATTTACTTTTATAGACCACCAGAGAGCACAAACCAGAGGAACAGATTGAATAGTGCTATGTCAGAGAAGTCTTCTGTATCAGAATCGTCCGCTTCTCATCCTGGTATTCTCATATTGCCACAGAGTTCCGTCTCGCATATGCAAAAAGATCAAGGGTAAGTTAACGTAGGGGTACCCAAAAGTCACCGGACTAAAATTCTTGAGGTCGTAATTTGCTTAGTACTGACTTCCGCCACTAGAGGCGTGTAGAGCTACCTTTCTCAAGTGAGTCTGCCAAGTGTCTTCCCTGGGGGAGCCGGGGGTTGCGTTCTACTTGTATCTATTTTTCCATGAAAACTGTTTCGCGCGCTCGTCGTTATTGCAAGAGAGGCGTTGTCTATTCGGAGTTTATGCCACAGAGTCGGATAATTAATCAGGCTTGTTACCTAGAAGTTTTGAAAGATTGCGTAACAGTTTGCGGCGGAGAAGGCCTGATTGTGGCAGTCGAGTGACGGGTTTTTTTACCATGACAACGAGCCCGCGCACAACGCCATATCTGTGCGCAAATTAAAAACTGCATAGTACCAGTAAAAAATCACAACAATCGAGTATTTTTTTAGTTCCCTCAGGAACTGCATCAGATTATGCTATTTTCCCGGTATAAAAAGTAGCCTATGTCCTTCCCCGTGACACAGGCTACCTGCATGCCAAATTTCATAAAGATTGGTCAAGGCGTTGAAGCGTGAAAAGGTAACAAACAAACAAACACATTTTCACATTTATAATATTAGTAAGGATATGTAAAAATCTTTGAATTTAAAAATAAAATTACATAATTATTAATTACATAAAAACTTGCTTAGCCCGTGTGGAGATCTTCGTTCTCGCTTTATTCGTGGGAATTTAAAAAAAATGCATTATTCCTGGTCTTCATCAGAAAGGGAGCCAGCTTTCTAGGTTCAAGGATTTGGGCTGGGCGTTGATGAGCGTGTGATTGCCTTTTTTATATACCTACATAGATTATTTATACATTATATTTGCCGATGATGTGATGACTTACGGAACTGAGACATGGTCGCTTACTATGGGCCTCATAAGAAGGCTCAAGGTCACCCAAAGGGCAATGGAGCGTGCTATGCTCGGAGTTTTTCTGCGTGATCAAATCAGAAACGAGGAGATCCGCAGGAGAACCAAAGTAATCGACATAGCTCACAGATTCGCTAAACTGAAGTGGCAGTGGGCAGGGCACATAGCTTTGTAGAACAGATGGCCATTGGGGCAGTAAAGTTCTCGAGTGGCGACCGCGCACCGGAAAACGTAGCGTTGGCAAACCTCCCACGCGGTGGACCGACGACCTGGTGAAGATCGCGGAAAGCCGATGGATGCGGGAAGCGCAGGACCGGTCGTCGTGGAAATCCTTGAAATATGGATATGATGATTCTATTTAATCCATTTAACGGTCATATAGAAATTAACAGTACTGTATTGTTATTTTTCCAAAATTATGTTGATTTTTCAGAAATAATATTTGTATGAAACAATTTTTAAACTATTAAATCTTTATCCTTAAGTATAATTACATGTCATATATAATTTTCTCAAAACCCATTTTTAAATCTATATCCATAAAATATTTATAGTGTTACTGTAAAAGCTATGACGTGAAATATTGTACAAAATACTAAAGTGCTATTCATATTGTATGGATTTTATAGAATACTTACCATTATATTTTTACAAATGATTCATGATTTTGAGTGCCATTTGCTCATCTCTAGAGGGGCGACCTCCAACCTCCAAGACATACATTTTATAAATGTTCTCTATTTGTTTTTGTTTAGGAGAGGCGGCTCCATGGAAACACAGAAAACATTATTTGACCATCACAACCCCTCCAAACCGATCATTGTTCAGACTTGCCCAAAAAAAGTAGATGTGAGAATGGAAAGAGGTGAGTAATGTGCGCGGAGTAGATTTACAAATCTTTGATTTTTTACCTGACTGCCCAAAAAGGGGGGCAATGTTTTTGGAATGTATTTAGGATACAGCTCAGGCAACAGGCTTTAATTTGATGTGTATTTAGGATACAAGTCAGGCAACAGGCTTTAATTTGATGTGTATTTAGGATACAAGTCAGGCAACAGGTTTTAATTTGATGTGTATTTAGGATACAAGTCAGGCAACAGGTTTTAATTTGATGTGTATTTAGGATACAGCTCAGGCAACAGGTTTTAATTTGATGTGTATTTAGGATACAAGTCAGGCAACAGGTTTTAATTTGATGTGTATTTAGGATACAAGTCAGGCAACAGGTTTTAATTTGATGTGTATTTAGGATACAGCTCAGGCAACAGGTTTTAATTTGATGTGTATTTAGGATACAGCTCAGGCAACAGGTTTTAATTTGATGTGTATTTAGGATACAAGTCAGGCAACAGGTTTTAACGCGAAATTGTGTTTTCTTTCGGTGCGATAAGTTAAGAAAAGAAAGAATATTACATGGAACCATAATATGCGAAAAACCTCGAAAAATTTGAATAGTGGAGAGCAATCGCCCTATCTATACAAATGAATTTACATTACAATTATAAGTTGATTGTTGACCCAGGTGCGAAGGAGTCGTCGACCCGCGGCGGAGGCAGCGCGGGCGGTGCGGGCGGTGCGGGCGAGCCCGGCGGCGGCGGCGAGGCGGCGCGCGCAGCTCGGCACCGCGCGCTCCTGCAGCAGGTGGACCGCGCGGACGCCATCCTGCAGGCGCACACGCTGCGCGGGGCGCTCGCACTCGCCGCGCAGTGGGGTGACGTCATCGAGACCAGGTAACAGGAATCTTCCACTTGTCGGCTTATCGTTGCATAAGCGCTTTAACAAACTTAGATCAGATATTATAAAAGCGGGAAATGCACGCTCACGCGGTCAACCGTGTCCTAATCATATGTCACCCCTTTTGTTTACGGAGGTGTACTTTCGCGGTTCTCCCTCTCTGTCTAGCATAGCTATTTGAATATTTCTGTCCTTGTCTTCTCTCAAACAACTGTCTGGACGTTTTTAGTTTTGTATGAAACTGTAGGATCTAGTTCTTTTTAAGTCCTTATTGCTTTGCTAACGAACGGGTTTTCGGATAGCACATACATTTTTGTAGATATGTACTACTCTTATTAGGGTTCCGTACCCAAAGGGTGCTAACGGGACGGGATCGTAAGTCCGTCAGACCTTTCAGAAGCTGTATCTCTTGAACCATAATAGTTAGCCTAAGTCTATGCTGTCCGTCAGACCTTTCAGAAGCTGTATCTCTTGAACCATAATAGTTAGCCTAAGTCTATGCTGTCCGTCAGACCTTTCAGAAGCTGTATCTCTTGAACCATAATAGTTAGCCTAAGTCTATGCTGTCCGTCAGACCTTTCAGAAGCTGTATCTCTTGAGCCATAATAGTTAGCCTAAGTCGATGCTGTCCGTCAGACCTTTCAGAAGCTGTATCTCTTAAACCATAATAGTTAGCCTAAGTCGATGCTGTCCGTCAGACCTTTCAGAAGCTTTATCTCTTGAACCATAATAGTTAGCCTAAGTCTATGCTGTCCGTCAGACCTTTCAGAAGCTATACTTTTGAACCATAATAGTTAGCCTAAGTCTATGCTGTCCGTCAGACCTTTCAGAAGCTTTATCTCTTGAACCATAATAGTTAGCCTAAGTCTATGCTGTCCGTCAGACCTTTCAGAAGCTGTATCTCTTGAACCATAATAGTTAGCCTAAGTCTATGCTGTCCGTCAGACCTTTCAGAAGCTGTATCTCTTGAACCATAATAGTTAGCCTAAGTCTATGCTGTCCGTCAGACCTTTCAGAAGCTGTATCTCTTGAACCATAATAGTTAGCCTAAGTCTATGCTGTCCGTCAGACCTTTCAGAAGCTGTATCTCTTGAACCATAATAGTTAGCCTAAGTCTATGCTGTCCGTCAGACCTTTCAGAAGCTGTATCTCTTGAACCATAATAGTTAGCCTAAGTCTATGCTGTCCGTCAGACCTTTCAGAAGCTGTATCTCTTGAACCATAATAGTTAGCCTAAGTCTATGCTGTCCGTCAGACCTTTCAGAAGCTATACTTTTGAACCATAATAGTTAGCCTAAGTCTATGCTGTCCGTCAGACCTTTCAGAAGCTTTATCTCTTGAACCATAATAGTTAGCCTAAGTCTATGCTGTCCGTCAGACCTTTCAGAAGCTGTATCTCTTGAACCATAATAGTTAGCCTAAGTCTATGCTGTCCGTCAGACCTTTCAGAAGCTGTATCTCTTGAACCATAATAGTTAGCCTAAGTCTATGCTGTCCGTCAGACCTTTCAGAAGCTGTATCTCTTGAACCATAATAGTTAGCCTAAGTCTATGCTGTCCGTCAGACCTTTCAGAAGCTGTATCTCTTGAACCATAATAGTTAGCCTAAGTCTATGCTGTCCGTCAGACCTTTCAGAAGCTTTATCTCTTGAACCATAATAGTTAGCCTAAGTCTATGCTGTCCGTCAGACCTTTCAGAAGCTGTATCTCTTGAACCATAATAGTTAGCCTAAGTCTATGCTGTCCGTCAGACCTTTCAGAAGCTGTATCTCTTGAACCATAATAGTTAGCCTAAGTCTATGCTGTCCGTCAGACCTTTCAGAAGCTGTATCTCTTGAACCATAATAGTTAGCCTAAGTCGATGCTGTCCGTCAGACCTTTCAGAAGCTATACTTTTGAACCTAATAGTTAGCCTAAGTCTATGCTGTCCGTCAGACCTTTCAGAAGCTTTATCTCTTGAACCATAATAGTTAGCCTAAGTCTATGCTGTCCGTCAGACCTTTCAGAAGCTTTATCTCTTGAACCATAATAGTTAGCCTAAGTCTATGCTGTCCGTCAGACCTTTCAGAAGCTTTATCTCTTGAACCATAATAGTTAGCCTAAGTCTATGCTGTCCGTCAGACCTTTCAGAAGCTTTATCTCTTGAACCATAATAGTTAGCCTAAGTCTATGCTGTCCGTCAGACCTTTCAGAAGCTTTATCTCTTGAACCATAATAGTTAGCCTAAGTCTATGCTGTCCGTCAGACCTTTCAGAAGCTATATCTTTTGAACCATAATAGTTAGTCTAAGTCTATGCTGTCCGTCAGAATAGTTAGCCGACTGAATATTTCAAATATTATTTGGTATTATGGCGGACAAACAATAATATCACACATATTCAGAGTGTTCAGAGTCTGCCTGTAGATGGTGTGCGAGACCGGTCGCTGATAACACATAAATGCAGCTTTATTTGTTTCATGTGGAATTAGTGTAGATATATACCAATGTGTGTGATATAATGTTCCACCAACAACCTAGTCAAAAGTATCAACAAAATAATAAAATTTAAATAAAGCAAAAAATTTGAGGATTCCCCATACAAGAAACAAGTTTTTTTAAAGGTTTTTTGTAATTGCTCTATTGTAAACATGGTAATACACACAAGTGACTCAATAATGGACTCGGAACTATGCGATTTATCAGTGTACGATGTGTGCAGAATGCAGAATGCAGACGCGATAGGAATGTAAGGACATCCAAAAAGAAATCGGGGGGCGGTACATGGACCTTAGTTAAACATCTGTTAGATACCTTCCTACGGAATGAATGGTTGCACGACTCACTTGAATTAGTATGGGTTACAATACCAGGTTCTAAACTAGGAATCGATTCGAAGAATTTACCTATCTCAGCTATTAAAATATATGTATTGTGTTCTTTCCGCAAATAAACATTTTTTACTTTTTTTTTTACTTTATTTACATACCTGGATATACCAACTCCAGCCACCGAGTACATGATTTAGAAGTGTATCTTTCGACTGTTAATTCTGTGGCTCACAATTTAGATGATATTTTTTACTTCTTGGGGATTTTAATCTTGGATCCTTAAAATGGGATAGCGAAACGCCATCACTTGTAAAGAAGGGTCGGCTATACTACAACAAACAGAAGTTTAACGTTTAACTGAAGACCTTCGATCATTAGGTTTTTCACAGTATAATTCATTTAAAATTCCAGTAATAATACGCACGACCTAATTCAGTAAATTTTCTCTTGAAATTCATAAAACAATTTTCCCACTTTCTAAGGTTGATAGTCATCATCCACCATTTACTATAGATGCAAGTGATCCGATATTGAAGTCCTTTCCAAATAAACATACTCCTAAATACAGATTTAATCGAGGAGATGACGATAAAATCAACAAATATCTTAATTAGGTATCATGGGAAGAGCTCCTTAATTCTGAATCTGTGTGCTAAGCTATCGATACTCTAAACAATTTGATATACGATAGCATTAGGTTACATATACCTTTGAAATCTCAAACAAACAATAAATTCCCAATGTGGTACTCCTCAGCTCTCATACATATAGTACTTGAAAAAAAGAAGGCTCATCATCGCTGGAAACGCTTTAAAAACCCCCCTAGACTACCAGGAGTTCAGTCTTCTTCGGGCTAGACTAACTCGTGTTGAAAAAACCTCTTATAGGATTTTTTTCACAAAAGTTCAGGCTGATATTAAAAGAAATCCAAAACAACTCTGGTCTTTTAAAATCTCGTCACAAAAATACTTCTTACTACCCTAAAACAGTTTCTTTCAAAGATACTCAACTACTCTGGTGAGGAAGTCTGCGATGCTTTTAATGATTTTTTCTGAAGTGTCTACCAACCTCCGGCAGAATCTTACCCTTTCATGAATCTAGCGCCGCCAGTTATTAGTGATAACTGCACAATTTCATCATTATGTATTACTCCTGACAAAGTTTATAATTTGCTTGATAGTCTGGATGTTTGTGAGGGTGCCGTAGCTGATCAGATTCCTCCCATTTATGTAAAAATCTGTGCCCTAGCTCTCACACTTCCTCTGACAATTATTTTCAATAGATCTTTGAAGGAGGGAGTATTTCCGAACCAATGGAAAGAAGCCAATATTATTGCAATACACAAAAAAGGAGTAAAAAGCAAAGTAGAAACTATAGACCCATATCAATTCTTAATGTCTTCGAAAACAATTTTAAAAAGTTCGTTTACTATCACATTTACAGCATCGTATCTAGGGCTATTCCCGAATAGCAACATGGGTTTCTTAAGGGTCGGTCTACAACCAAAAATCTCACAATATTTACAAATTTTCTTTTCAAAACCATGGAACAACGTAAGCAGACTGACGTGGTATACACTGATTTCGAAAAAGCTTTTGACAGGGTGGACCACGTCGTTCTATTACGGAAGCTTGAACACATCGGAATTGGTGGGGACTTACTGAGGTGGGTTGAGTCTTACCTAAAGCGTCGTACACAGGCTGTGGTGATCGGGGGTTGTAGATCCGACCTGATCACTATAACTTCAGGAGTACCCCAAGGATCCCACCTGGGTCCGTTGTTTTACTGCGCGTACTTATATGATATATATATATATATACCTGTTTAGCGCACTCCAATTTTCTTATGTATGCAGATGACACCAAAATTTACATTGATGTAAACAACCGTAAAGACTATTCTAAATTACAGGATGATTTGAATAGGCTATATTACAGTAGTAATAGAATTATGGTTAACGTTAACAAATGTCATGTTGTCACTTTCTCACGTCGTAGAAATAATATTACCCACACCTACAAAATCAACAATATAGACATTATTAAAACTTATACTGTCCGAGATTTAGGAGTCCACCAAGACAGTAAACTTTTAATGGATGAGCACATCAATATTATAGCTGATAAAGCATTTAAGGGTCTGGGATTTGTTAAACGCACATATCAGCAATTCTCCGATCCTAATTGTCTTAAATCCATTTATTATCCGTATATACGAAGCATATTGGAACATATTGAAGCATAAGGAACATACAGAAGCATATTGCCGTTTGGTGTGCTCAGTATAATGTATACATAGATCGTAAAGAACGACTTCAAACCAATTTTGTAAAATTTCTCAACTTCCGTACTCGTACATTATAAAGGATTACAAGGAAAGCTGTCGTCATCACAATCTACTTACATTGAATGAGCGACGTGATCTGTCTGATCGATATGTCTCTACTACTGGCTCTGTGCACGAGTTCAGCGCCACCTAGCGTCCGCAACTTTGTTGGCTCCGACGTTTTGACATTTAATCACGACATTGTAACAAAATATTATTATTAATTTATTTCCAAAATAACTGTGATACCTTGATTTGGGTGGAGGAAGGGTTGTAAAATTATTTTTGGTCATTCAAATCAAATGAGGTATGTAAAGTTTATTCAAAAAGTGTGTTTTATTTTGAATATATCATGGTTTGTTTACTTCATTTTTAGTTGTAGTTTTACTGTAAAACAAGAAGATAAAGCTACTTTAATGGTTTCCATTCAATAATAATAAACATATATAATTGTTCCTGTACCGCTAGTGATAAATTAAATATCGTTTTCAGATCGAAATGAGTGTTATTTTATGGACTGGGTTTTATTAAAATTAGGTAACCAAGTCTGAACAGACTACTATGAGATATGACAGATGACAGCGCGGCGCCAACATTATTTTTACTTTTGGCCACTATAAGCGCTGCGATCGATTATATTACCTCACCTAGTACTTCGCACCCAGCGAATATGACTTACTCAAATCGAATGTCAACTGTCCCACACTAGTATCACAAATTCGCCCTAACACACCCTCCAAACGTACCCGTCACACAGATACGATGCATGTGCCCCTTTGTCGTACTAATTATTCTCAAAATTCTGTTTTGACTCGTTTATTCCGAATGTATACAATAATAAGTTTCGTGAAATTGTCCCTTTGTTAACTCTAAGAACCGGTTTAAATCACTGATTACTAGTAAAATTATAGAATGAGAGTGTCTGTTACTTAAGTACAATACAACATATTATATACACAAGGCACACCCTACCTACTTACACAAGTGACACAAACACACACACACTGCTATTTTGATTGGATAACTAATTAGTAACTTGTATTTTTTTTATTATTATTATTTTCTCTTTTTTTTTCGTCATAAGTAAGTAGTTTATATAATGAAGCGTGACTTGCTTGAGTTGTGTGAAGTTGTGTTTCCTTTTAAAAGTTAATTGTGGAAATCTATAGAGGCTTCATCACTTTATTTTATACCTAGAAATAAGTATTTTATAAGTAAAAAGCTGTCGATTTCCCTATGGAATAAATAAATAAATTTTCAATTAACTTTGATTGATGATGATGATGATGATGAGCTATCCTACTGATCTCAGTCATGGCGACCACTTCGACTCCTAGTCGGTTTGCCGCGCGTGCGCTCGCAGATGGTTTATGTAGCCAATCTTCGCAGCGAAACTCCTCGCGCTCTGAGTAGTAAAACAACTTAAATTAGTGTAATTATAGTACAAAACCTAAAGTCAATTAATAAAACTGGCAATGTGTGAGTCGTACTCGCGCTGAGGATCCAGAACTGAACCAAAAAAATATCATTTTTCTGTACCTCTCGTTGACGTCTTTTGATGGAAATGAATAGGTTTCATTGTTTATCTCGTGAGGTGTGGGGAATCCTCACTGTGCGAGCCCTACTCGCTCTTGGCCGTCGTGTTGTTAATTTACCGTCATTTCTGACTAAGAATTTTCTTTTTCAGGAAATTTCTACAAAACGCGCTCGAGAAGCTCCTCATGTCTGATCTGAAGTTTTGCCAGTCTGACAACATAGAGCACCAATTTTGGAAAATTCTGTATTACAACTTCATAGAGATTTCGAGACGAAGTTTGCCGCAAGTGTCGCCCGAGGACAAAGTGAAGATAGTGAACTTGTTGAATGTCATTATCGAAGAGGGAAATACGTTGTTCGAGAACCTCGTGCAAGCGTTAGAGAAGTGTTACAAGTTCAACACCGACGACTACATTAATGATAACCATCTGTTGCCACCCAAGGGTCTCGGGTACGTGGGCTTGGCCTTGGTCTCTGTTCAGAAGCTGTACGTGTTCCTGGGCGACCTCGCCAGGTACAAGGAGCAAGTCAACGAGACTAATAACTATGCCAAAAGTAAATATTGGTATACGAAAGCGCAGCAAATCAATCCTAAGAATGGAAGACCATATAATCAATTAGCTATATTAGCGATATATGCAGTAAGTTTCTATGTATGAGTGAACTACACACAGAAATAAGTCGAGGGACTGATATGTAAAACTAGCGGTTTTTTTTACAGAGAAGAAAATTGGACGCAGTTTACTATTACATGAGAAGTCTAATGTCGTCAAATCCATTTCATTCAGCCAGAGAAAGTCTATTATCGTTATTTGACGAAAACAGGAAAAAGGTATGTACTTCAATTGCAATTTTATAAATCTAGCTCTTTGGCTACTGGAGATCGAGTCTTCACTGTCATTTCGTTTTATTTGTAACAGTACGAGACAGCAGAGCGAAAGCGTCGCGCAGCGCATGAAAGTACTAGCGAGAGCACGGGCGTATCGAGTGCAGGCGGCGCCGGGCGCGGGCTGCGGCGGGAGGTGTGGGTGCGGCCCGGCGGGCACCGCACCACCACGGTGCGACCACACCAGCCCGACCACCACCTCGCCGACATGACGCCCGTCGAGGTACAGTCTAGTAGCTACGGCAGCTGCGGCGCGAGTGTGGGTGCGGCCCGGCGGGCACCGCACCACCACGGTGCGACCACACCAGCCCGACCACCACCTCGCCGACATGACGCCCGTCGAGGTACAGTCTAGTAGCTACGGCAGCTGCGGCGCGAGTGTGGGTGCGGCCCGGCGGGCACCGCACCACCACGGTGCGACCACACCAGCCCGACCACCACCTCGCCGACATGACGCCCGTCGAGGTACAGTCTAGTAGCTACGGCAGCTGCGGCGCGAGTGTGGGTGCGGCCCGGCGGGCACCGCACCACCACGGTGCGACCACACCAGCCCGACCACCACCTCGCCGACATGACGCCCGTCGAGGTACAGTCTAGTAGCTACGGCAGCTGCGGCGCGAGTGTGGGTGCGGCCCGGCGGGCACCGCACCACCACGGTGCGACCACACCAGCCCGACCACCACCTCGCCGACATGACGCCCGTCGAGGTACAGTCTAGTAGCTACGGCAGCTGCGGCGCGAGTGTGGGTGCGGCCCGGCGGGCACCGCACCACCACGGTGCGACCACACCAGCCCGACCACCACCTCGCCGACATGACGCCCGTCGAGGTACAGTCTAGTAGCTACGGCAGCTGCGGCGCGAGTGTGGGTGCGGCCCGGCGGGCACCGCACCACCACGGTGCGACCACACCAGCCCGACCACCACCTCGCCGACATGACGCCCGTCGAGGTACAGTCTAGTAGCTACGGCAGCTGCGGCGCGAGTGTGGGTGCGGCCCGGCGGGCACCGCACCACCACGGTGCGACCACACCAGCCCGACCACCACCTCGCCGACATGACGCCCGTCGAGGTACAGTCTAGTAGCTACTGGCTTGTTCTTGAAAGTCTTTTAAGACTTGCAAGAACACAGCGTCTCCAAGAAAACACTTTGCTGCAATGGCTCCTTGAATTCTTTCACAAGATATGAGTACGAGGAGGCTCCGTGTACCCGTGCTGCTCCGCTACATTATTTTTTATTATGTACATCGATGGTGCGCGGTGAGCAACCCGCAAGCGGCTCGCCGTCGATGTTGCGCGGTGTGCGAGAATGTGCGCGTTGAATGTCCACACCTAGCTTTTATATATCTTCCGATCACTTTTCGTTTTCTTTCCAACACCCATAAATGAAAGCACAAAGTATACTGTGCGTTTCAAATGAGAAACTTGCGATCGCGCAACTTTTTAACTCACTTCTGGTCAAAATTGTACTTTTAATTTAAAGAAAGATAAGATGAGACAAATTCTGTTTATTGCGCACACTATACGATTAAAAGAAACACACAATATTAAAAACAAATATTATGTAGGTACTATAGAAAAAAGATTAATATTCCAAAGTAATAATTTAAATCGTATTCATAAGGTTTTATTATTTAATAATCCTTCTAAGTCGTACACTCTTGACAGAGTGGTCGTGATTATGGATTGGGTTGTTCGTCCATGGCCGCTCCACATATCTCTGTCCGCGGCTTTTTTGGAGAAATCCGTTGCTAGACACTGTGTTACAACATTGACAAGATCTAGCCATCTCGTTGGAGCCGACCACGTGAACGCTTGCCTTCAATACGACTCTGACTCACCAAACGCTCCATAGAGTTCTCTTTGCGGGTGGCCTAAGAATTTAAGGATTCCTAACTGCACAATCGACAGAGCCTTTTCTTGATTCGTAATTCCCTTAATATGGAGATGTTAGTGCGGTGGGCTGTCCAACTTATTCTGAGAAGTCGTTGCCAGCAGCACATTTCTAGGGCATCAATTTTCCTCCGCTCATTCAGTCTTAGTGTCCATGTTTCAGCTCCATATAGGAAAATTGAAAAGACTAAGCAATATATCAGACGAACCTTGGTGTTTTTGGTAATTCTGCGATCCTTCCAAATTTTCGTGAGCCTTTCGAGAGCTGATCTCGTCACAGTGCAGCGTCTTTTATTTCGTCCTCACAACTTCTTTCATTAGTCACAGTGGAACCAATATAAATGTAATTTTGACCCACTTGGTAGTTATCAACGTTGGTGATTTCTGCTCTGTTGTTATTTTTACGATCCACTTTCGTTAATTTGGTCTTTTCACGGTTAATTGCGAGTCCAAAATCTAGAATGGTTGATTCTAATAGCTGGAGAAAGTTCTTCATGTCTTCTTCAGCTGGTCCAAGAAGAGTAGTGTCATCAGCATATCTTAGGTTTGAAATCACCCGCCCTCCGACAGACATGCCCTTATCCCATCTCTCGAGAACAATCCGCATGATGTATTCTGTGTATATTTTGAACAAGAATGGTGAAAGAATGTATCCCTGTCATACGCCGGCCTGCGTCTTGAAATTTTCCGATTCAACCTTATCGATTTTGACACATGCTAAGCCCTCCACATATAGCGATTAAATAAGGTATACAAGATGGTGTGGTATACCCATTTCTAACATAACGTTCCACAGTTTGGACCAAATAACTGTGTCGACCGCACCGGAAAACTTAGCGTAGACAGGCCTCCCCCTCGGTAGACCGGTGACCTGGTGAAGGTCGCGAGAAGCCGCTGGTTGCGGGCAGCGCAGAAACGGTGGTCATGGGATTCCTTGGGGGAGGCCTATGTCCAGCAGTGGACGTCCTTCGTCTGATATAATGATGATGACCTGTGTCGAAGGCTTTGCGGAAGTCTACGAAGCAAATGTATAATGGAGAGTTAAATTCTCTTGACTTTTCGATAAGTTGTCTTAAAATGAGAATTTGCTCACGTGTTCCTCGTACCTTTACGAAGTTGACTTGTTCGGGTGCAACTTCGGAACTTAATTAAAAAAATTAAATTTCACTCCAGTCTCGCCCATTACCTGAATGACTTCTATGGGAATTTAGTGTACCCCCACGGCCTTTCCTTTTGGTAGATGGTTGATGGCGGCACGGACTTCATATTTCAGTAAACAAAGCTCCTGTTCGTCCGGCATTTCAAGCGTATGTCCGGACCCTGCACAGTGCACAGGGATCACTCACAAACATAGACTTGCAATACTCCCTCCAAACATTGTCAATTTCCCGGATTTCAGTGATTGTATCCCTGGCAGTATTCTCGATAGCCCAATTACGAGGTTTGAACTGACGAGTGATGTATTTAATCTTTAGGTGCAAGTTTTTAATTTCAAACTTTTGTGAGTTCTGTTCAAGCTCCTCGCAGATCTTGTTGAGGGCTGCATTTCGATCTCTACGACAAGCTGCCTGTATTCTAGCGCCATAAGTATTGAACTTCTGGGCATCAGCGCCTTGCGCTTTTAAGCATCGTCGTTCTTTGATCAATTTCTACGTGTTATCAGAATATCCAGTTTTGACGTTTCTCTCTGACTGAGAGTTGGCTAACTTTCATGCACTGATTCTCTTACAAGTTGCTTAGTTAACTGCCATAAGGAATTGGAGTCTGCGTCCGGGTCACACAGCCAATCTAAGTTCTTATATCTAAATAATCTAAATTACTAATTACTAAACCTATGAAAATTCGTTTGGTGGGTTATATGTTCACACCTAGTTTGCCTCCAAATCAACCAATGTAGATGGGCAATTGCTCAAACGAAAGAGCTCATTCCAGCGAGTGTTACTTTCCAGCGCGTAGGTACTTCAATTAGAAACGGAAATATTGAGAAAGAAAGCAACTAAAATCGCGTTTCAGTTTTGGGTTATACCTTGAGATGTGCGAAATTTAGGTGATTTTCAATACTTGATGACAAATTTGTGCAACAATACCTTTCATTTAAAAAAAGATATAGGCAAATCGGTTTGATAGAACTGCAGGATGGAATTCGAGATTTCATGTTTTTTTCTATTTTTTTATTTATTTGAGAAGGGTGAAAGTTAGGTGATTTTTAATGATTGATGATAAATCTATGCATAAAAACCTTTAATTAAAAAAATTAAGCAAATCGGCTGGATAGAGCTGCTGAACAGACTTATATTAGATTTAATAATTTTCTTTAATAAGTTGAGAAGGGCGAAAGTTAGGTGATCGGCAATGCTTGATGACAAATCTGTGCGTCAATAACTTTCATTAAAAACAGATAAGCAAATCGGTTCGATAGATCGGCCGGGTGGACTCGTCATCATCAAATCAGCCGAAATACGTCCACTACTGGGTAAAGGCCCCCCCCAAGGATTTTCACGACGACCGGTCCTGCACTGCCCGCATCCATCAGCTTCCCGCGATCTTCACCAGGCCGTCGGTCCACCGTGTAGGAGGCCTTCCTACGCTACGTTTTCCGGTGCGCGGTCGCCACTTGAGAACTTAACTGCCCCAACGGCCGTCTGTTTTACGAGCTATGGGCCCTGCCAACTGCCACTTCAATTTAGCGATTCTGTGAGCTATGTCGGTTACTTTGGTTCTCCTGCGGATCTCCTCGTTTCTGATTTGATCACGCAGAGAAACTCCGAGCATAGCACGCTCCATTGCCCTTTGGGTGACCTTGAGCCATTTTATGAGGCCCATAGTAAGCAACCATGTCTTAGTTCCGTAAGTCATCACTGGTAACACACACTGATCAAATACCTCTTAGTCTTGAGACACTACGGTATTTGGGACATGAATATATTGTGATGATTCCCGAACGCTGCCCAGCCTGGTTGGATTCGTAGATTGATCTTTTTCTTGAAGTTGGACCTACCTAGCTGGATTGATTGTCCCAAGTATACATAATAGTCAACTACTTCCAGTGTAGAGTCGCCAACCTTTAGAGGGGTGGGTGCGACACGGACATTATTTTGGTCTTGTCCATGTCCATTTTAAGACCCACTTGTTGAGAGACTTTACTGAGGCCATCGAGGATTGTGATTAGGTCTTCCATAGTCTTAGCCATGACCACGATATCGTCAGCGAATCGGAGGTGGGTTATGTACTCGCCGTTGATATTGATTCTGAGTCCACCCCAGTCCAAAACCTTAAAAACATCTTCCAGGGCGGCGGTGAACAGTTTCGGAGATATAACGTATCCCTGTCTCACCCCTCGCTGCAACTGGATAGGTTCAGAGTTCTGATCCTGGAGGAGAACCGACATGGTGGTGTTTTCATACATACACTTCAACACCTCGATGTACCGATGGTCAATTTGGCACCGCTGGAGAGACAGCACAGTAGCACAGCCCAGGTTTCGACTGAATCAAAGGCTTTCTCATAGTCCAAAAAGTCAAGCATAGTGGCTGATTATAATCTTCGGTCTTCTGTATAATCTGCCGCAGCGTATGCCTATAAAGCCTTTTCGGGAACCGGCTTGTTCGGGAGGCTGGAAGTCGTCAAACCTGCGTGTGAGACGATTCGTAATATCTCTCGAAAACAGCGTGTAGACATGGCTCAGAAGTGAGATGGGTCTATAGTTCTTCAGCAGGATGTTGTCACCCTTTTCGAAGAAAAGCACGACCACACTTCTGTGCCATGCCTTAGGCGTTTGTCCCTCGATTATAAAGGAATGAGATAACTTCTGAAGAGCTTTTAGTACCGTTGATCCACCTGCTTTCAGAAGTTCAGCCGTAATTCTATCATCACCCGGTGCCTTGTTGTTATTGAGCTGTTTGAGAGCCATTCTAATCTCGTACAGGCTGACGTCCGGGATATCTTCGGTATAGTGTCGGTTTAGTCTGTAGAACTTCTCGACTTCTTCCAGCAACTCAGTCTTAGACGATATGATCCTGCCATCCTCAGTATTCAGCTCGGTCAGTTGGCTTTGACCAACAGACAGATCTCTCGCAAGTACAATTGTCCGTAGAGAACTTGCGTGCGTGCGTGCGTGTGTTCATGCGTGCCTGCGTGCGTGTGTGTGTTTACAGACACTAACCCCTAAAGTACTGATCAAATGTTTATCTCCAAAAGTCGTACACTAGTAGAATGTAAAAAATATGTGTGTGTGTGTGTGTGTGTGTGTGTGTCTGTACGTCCGTCCGGTGCTCTAGTTTCCATACTAGTGGACGGATTTGTGTGAAATTCGGGTTATATATTATTTTATTATTTTTACATCTCCCGGCGTTTTTTTTTTCAAATTTTCCCTATCTTGATATTTTAGGGTTGCCACCATAGTAAAAAATCACCTAATTATTTTTTTTACTCAAAAATGGCTCTAACAATTACAGTGAAACTCAGTATGTTACTATAACTCTATTACGGCCAGCAGTATGCGGTAGTGTTATTCTTCACAGAAAATCGGAATAAGGCACCTCCCATACAAATCCAGGTTGTTTATTACTTTTTCTCTTTTTTTTTTCAAAAATGCCTCTAACAATGTTTATTTTGAATTTGTGTATGCCCGACTGCGGCAGGTGGCGAATGTTTCGCGACAAAGCGTACAATTTCTGATATTTGTGAATTCAACCGCAGTTAGGGATTTCTATTCCTAGTCTTGGATTTGCAATGAGTCAATGTGATGTTGTTGCAGCTGAACAAGCACTTCATCACGAGCTACTTGCACGCCCACGGGAAACTGATCACTAAAATTGGGTAAGTTCAAAAGTTACATAGTTTAACTAAGTTTTGCTCTATCTGCTATACTTACTTACTTTTTACGTCTATATTTTTTTTATTCACAATTGATAAGCCCTTGGCATCATCTCACCTGATGGCGAGTGACGGTGACGCCGGAGATGGAACCGGGCTTACGAAGATTTCCCAATGCGATGAGGAACTGGCTGTGTTATCTTTAAGCCGGAACACATCAATGTTGTTAGCATTGATGTTTGACGGCAAGACTTAGATAGCCAGAGGGGGCTAGAACCTTCCACCTAGAGATATACTATATACAAGGGGAGGTAGATACTCGTAGGTTACGTGCGCACTAAAAGTGAAGCAAATAAACGGAAGCGATCTACCTATAATGTGTGTGTGAATGGGTTCGATTTTCAAATGTTGTTTGATAGTTTATAACCCATCTATGGTAACAAATCTCCGCTTCCACCGACCAAACCGAGTCTTACAAGTTAGACTCCGTCGGGAATCGAACCCGCGACATTCTAATTTGAAGCTAATGAACTTAACCGTTACGCCATGGAGGTAAGACATTATGAATGAAAAATAATACAATAAATTCATAGCCCGACAATATTCTTACGAGTACGTGGCGGGGGCGGGGGCGGGGGCGGGGGCGGGGGTTGGCCACACGCCAAAGTATTTTGCAAAACAAAACCGCAGCAGATGTTGTCCTTTTATCTCAAAAAATTGGCGTTGTTCAAAAAAAATTAAGGTATTTGATACCATTGCTCCTCTAAAAAGCTTATTTTATTCACTGAAAACAGTGAATAAAAAGCTCTTTTAATCACTATTTTGTTGTTTAAATTTAGAACACACCAATATATACACCGACTGACTCGGTGGCTCAGTGGTTAGTGCCCTTGACTACTGATCCGAGGGTTGTGGGTTCGATCCCCACCCAGGGCAAGCATTTGTGTGATGAGCAGATTTGTTTGCTCTGTGTCTGGGTGTTAAATATCTATATATGTATGTATTTAAACGTATATAAGTATGTATATCAGTCTCTGGTAACCCATAACACAGGGAATCCTACTTTGGGGCCAGATGACCATGTGTGATTTGTCTGAGAATATTTATTTATTTATTCCACCTCGCACCTCAGTTAAACAACCTCCTTGCGCAAATAATACTCGATACAAACCTAATCCAAAGAATATCTGACATACAAACTCCTTGTGCAAGTAACTCCTCGAGATTTGATTGTTCGACATTTTCGACAAGGAGTTTAGCATTAGAATAAAAACTGTTTGGTTTTCTTTGCTGTCATTTCATTAGTAAGTTGTACGAAGACAAAGAAAATTACTTTTAATTTTAGTAATTGTACCAATTTTAATGAGCATTTTAATGAATTTATCCTTTCTTTTTTCTTCATTAAATGTCTATTTTCGCTTTAATGTTTCTTTTTCTCGTAGTCAAAAGTGTAGTATGCAACTCTTGAATAAAACGGATTTATTTCGAGGACCATGAATCACTCGCGTCGGTCAGGATTCCAATACTTGAATCACGAGTCATTAAATCCTTCACTTACTCGTGATTTATCTATGGCCCTTGCTTTAAATTCGTCCTTTATTCACTAGTTGCATAATTTACTGTCTTTTAATTTTTTTAATGAAAAATAGACTATTTAAAAAAAATAATTTTTGAGTATTTTTACTTTTTATTCATTGGTTATTTTTTGGTTGACGTCACAGGCCCAAATGCTATGAAAAAAGGCCCCAGTACTAATTTCAATTGACGATTATGAATAGAATTTAGTTATTTAGTACGCGTCACAGTATGCACTCGTCGTGTCTCTACATAGTTCTGTTGTTTACGTGCCTTGTCAACATTCTGAACTATTCCAATCGTGTAATGCCGGCAGTGACGTCATCGTAGGCCAATCAAGGGCAAATCGCATTTTTTGTAATCTGTATGAAATCACTTGAAATTTTTGAAATGTAATATTTGTAAAGCGATCGCCGAAGCTGTTCGGTTCATGAACACTAAACAATGACAATGATTCATTGTTTATAGCAAGTTGTGACATCAATAGATGTTGCGTTAGATGTTGGTATGCAAGCTAGGACCCAATAAATTATTTAAAGAATTAACACGATAACTTTCCATGCCAGCATGGAAACTTTCCACGAGTGCGCCGGCCAGATGCTGCGCCAGTTCCGTGCCCTGTTGCACCGGCAGCCGCTGCCGACGCCGGCGGCGCGCCTCCTCCAGCTGACCGCCCTCAACATGTTCGCCGTGGAGACCACCGCGGCCTCACTGAGGGGTGAGTGCTTCTACACTGTGTTAGGACCCTCCCCCAAAATATTTTGACGAATCAAATTGAGCTGAACAGAAAACACAAAAGAAAACAAGAATGTAAGTTCTGCCTCCTTAGTTTTACTTTCGTCTCAATTCGTCTGTTCAGAAATGCGAATGTGGTCGTTATTCTGTTGACATAAAACTATCGACCCTACTCAGGCCTTTTTCCCGGTCGTATATCTGGGAAGACTCGCAGAGTATTCATAATCATTATAAGGTCAGCCGAAAGAGATCCACTGCTGGACAAAGGCCTCCCCTAAGGATTTCCATAACAGCCTGCTAAGGGTTGCCTGCGTCCAGCGTCATACCGCTAGACATAGACATATATACATAGACATTTTTATTAGTAAAATAAATTGACAAGTCATTACATGATACAATAAATCAAAATAAAATTTAAAATTAATAATTGAAAATTACTACCAATGTAATAAGTGAAATAAGGTTGTTAATTTAATTTACTTTTAAATTGATAAAGTCACAGTATGTGTTAAAAGAATGCTCGACAAGCCAGTGACGTAGCTTTGTCTTAAAACTTGGCAGGCTAGGAGCATCGGAGATACCCTTTGGGAGGCGGTTGTAGACTTCCGGTCCCATAATATGCACAAGTCTGGCAGACTTAGTCAGTGAATGGGCGATCGGGCGCAGCCTCTTGCCGTGACGCAGCTTGTGCAACTCACATTCCATACGTTTTTTATACTCCACTAAGTTTTTCCTCGCAAATACGGCGACTTGGAAAATTAGCAGACACGGTAGTGTCAAAATATTAAGGGACATAAAATGTTCCTTAGCGGGTTCGTCTCCAGGCACACGGGCAATCGTCCTTACTGCACGTTTTTGGAGTCCGAAGAAGCGTTCCCAGTCGGCAGCACGATACCAGAACTCTATGCCGTACTGCAACAACGATTGCACCGTGGAGAAATAGCACGAACGAACTACGTCCTTCGAGAGAGTGGGGCGCGGGGGCGGGGGGGCGGGGGGGCGGGGATAAGGCGACTCAGTGCAGAACAAGCTCATCCTAATTTCATACAGAGACTCTCAATGTGGGTTTCCCAAGTAAGGTACTGGTCTATTTGGAAACCAATAAAATTTGGTGTCGGCACCTGATCAATGTCAGTTCCTCCTATAATAACATTGAAGGGCGGGCGACCGGACAAGTCCAAATGCAACTATTGGCTCTTAGTCAAGTTCAGCATTAGACCATTCTGACTAAACCAGTTTAGTAATTGGCAGGCGATGGAGTTTGTTTTCACCTCCAGAGCCTCACAGGACCGAGCCGTTATAACTACTGCTACATCATCCGCGTACATAAAGACTTTTGCATCGGCGATGACGGTAGGCAGCTCATTCAGCAGCAGGGAGAAGCATAGATTTGAAAGGGAAGAACCCCGTGGGACGCCTTTCTCAGTTGTCAATCCATCCGACCGCAATTCACCCCCTCTCGCAACAACGTACTGCACTCTCGATTTCATGAAATCCGTCATGATGTTCAAAGCTGGAAACTTAATCCCGTAACGATTAAGTTTAATTTCAAGTACGTCGTGGTCCGCTACATCAAAAGCCTTCGAAAGGTCGCAGCAAAGTAGCGCCACCTGCAGTTTATGCTCTCGACCTCCCAGAATGTAGCGCAGCACCTCGCGTGCCAGCATAGTTGTCGAGTGCGCGGCACGATGAGCCAATTGTCGCTCTGACGAGGCAGAAGTGCTGTCCAAAATAAAGCCAACCGAGACGTGAGCTCATTCTCGAAAATCTTAGCCACCGCCGCCGGTATACTAGAGATAGGTCTGTAAGAGCACGGATCTACATTTTTACCTTTTCCCCTGTAAAGAGGGCACACCTTTACATTTTTAAGTATGTCAGCGTATGTGCCACTATGGAGGCACTTATTATAAAGAGCTGCCAAGGGCATTGCTATCGACGGAGCCGCTGTAATGAGAATTTTAACAGATAAGCCGAAAATATCTTTAGTTGGCTTCTTGGCAACACGTTGGGTAAATATTGTGTACTCGTATACCTCCTCTTCAGTGAAAGGCAGCATTGTAAAAGATGATCCACAGGTTTGCGTGCCAAGGACAAGGAAAGTTGTAATTCAGGAAGGGCCGCTCGCGCTCGGGGCGCGCCACTGAGTGCCGCAGCCGAAACGAACTGTTAGTTCACAGAGTTCACCAAATCCTTAGCCGACTTAAAGTGTGTTCCATCTCTTCTTTTAATTATCTCCGCGAAGTGTACAGGGGGCTTGTTTCTTTCACATATTTCAGTGTTAACAATTTGCCACATTGTTGTGACAGTGTTCCGACTCGTACTTATTTTATTAGCTTAAGAAATAACGCCTTCCCAAACTGTATAAATTATTATTGTACTGTATTATTATAATATTTGTCGTAGGGTAGTTAAGCAGCCTAAAGCCTTGTTTAAAGTTTAAAATTTACGAATGAAATCTTTTTTGGCCTGTAAAATTGTTGTATTTAAAATTCAAATAATAAAATTGTATGCTGTAGGTTTCAATAAGGAAATAAAAATAAAAAATAAAAAAAATTTTTCTTCCTCTTTTAACTTTGATTTTTGATTTAGTAGGGTCAATCCCGGTGTATGAGATTACATAAATTAGTGTATTTACCTGCACATAATTAGGTACCAGGACACTCGTGTGGCACATTATTCATCAGTTTCATAAACTACTATTAAATCTATCTATCCAGTACCTTTAAACGAGCAATTCTTATATAATATAATCTGAATCTCGGAAACGGCTCCAACGATTTGCTTGACAATTGGTATACGGGGGTTTTTGGGGACGAAAAATCGATGTAGATAGGTCTCATCTTTGGAAAAACCACGGAAAAACGCTAAAATATAATAATAAAAAATAGGCTAGGTTTCGTGTCGCTATGTCGTGTTTCGACCCGGAAACTATTTGTGTGAATGTGGGGATAGAGTTTCGATTGTATGTAATAGGAATGTAAAGTTTAAAAAGCACGAAATAAAAATTAAATTAATAATTTAAAAACCCCTACAAAAACAAGTAAAAAAAATATGTGTTGTTTATGTGTTGCCCCTTTGATTTTAATTTATGTAGAAATATATCGGGGGTTTTTAAAATTTTTAATTGAATTTTATCATGTTATGGATTTAATTAGTTCATATGCCTAGAAGACTTCGAGCGTCGCTCGGTCGCCCAGGCACTAGGTATAAATAGGCATGTTTCGATAGGCAATCTCCATCTAACTTAATAAATTATGTTAAGGTTATAACTTATAAAGGTAGGTATATGTTGACGTTATTACGTCAATATGGCTGTCTCTTGCGGCTGCTGCCCCGAGCAATGAAGGTTTATAATTACAAGTTATCGGAGGTTGATGCACTGGCGACGGCGGGTGCGGCGGTGGCGATGGCGGTACGGTGGCGGGCGCCTCACGCGCCTCCGTGCGCGCAACCGCTGCACCGCCGCACCGCACCGCCGCACACCGCACAAATGCACACATTTGACGGCGACAGGTTCAACAAACTGACTCGCGACGGGGCTGTGACGGCCGCCGCTCCTTCGCGTCATTATGCGTAATCATATTTTGAATTATTATACAAAAATTATACAGCTTACAAGACCTTTTAATTCGAAACTTCTCATTTTGCGACATGAGAGCTTTGCTTGACACAAATTGCAGTTGGAAACCGCACATTCAGAACGTATGTGATAGACTATCGCGCTTCACATATCCTTTAAAACGATTAGTAAGTTGTGCGTCAGAAGGCTCCGGGCTTATGGCTTACTTTGGTTATGTCCAGTCCATACTAAGCTATGGACTAATATTCTGGGGCCACTCGACGGATTTTCCTCATGCATTCATAGCCCAAAAACGTTGCGTCAGAGCTATTGGTGGAATCTCACAAAGAGATTCATGCTTTTCTCTTTTTGCTCGTTATAAAATTTTACCTTTGCCGTGTCTTTATATAAAGGAGGTTGTGATGTTTGTTAAGAAACACATGTTTCTATTTGAATCGACAAGTAAACTAACCAGTAAACTTAACTGGAACTTAAGGCGCAATCATAAACTTCTACACTCGCATCACCCTAAGACAACTTTTTATCAGAAAAGCATTTACTACATGGCAGTAATATTGTACAATAACCTACCTCATAGTTTTAAGCAGCTTAATGACTAGTGTTTTAAAAAAGCAGTTACAGAATGGTTGCTGTCTAAACTCTTTTATAGTGTGCGAGAATTCATAGAAAATAAGGGCATTGTAATTTCATGCTACTGATTTATTTTTATTAATTAATGACAATTTAATTAATTGCTTTTTTTGACATACATTGTTTGCTAACTTTATATTGTACGCCTGTTAAGGTATATCATAGTGAGCTTACCATACACAATAACATCTTATTTTATAACCTGTGATAAATGCAATAAATGATTTCTGATTTCTGAGAGCCCGTTGGCGCAGGAACGCTTGAGGTACTTTATGTGTAATTTACCTCAAGTCATAGCTTCTTTAAGTTATGCAGGCTTGGGGGACATAAAGTAAATAGATAGGTTAACGAGGAAACGAAGCTTTAAAACTGGGATTATATTAGCTTGTGCAATGTATACAGGCTGTAAAGTTACATATTATAATACTTTAAAACTGGGTTAATATTAGCTTGTGCAATGTATACAGGCTGTAAAGTTACATATTATAATACTTTAAAACTGGGTTAATATTAGCTTGTGCAATGTATACAGGCTGTGAAGTGACATATTATAATACTTTAAAACTGGGATTATATTAGCTTGTGCAATGTATACAGGCTGTAAAGTTACATATTATAATACTTTAAAACTGGGATTATATTAGCTTGTGCAATGTATACAGGCTGTAAAGTTACATATTATAATACTTTAAAACTGGGTTAATATTAGCTTGTGCAATGTATACAGGCTGTGAAGTTACATATTATAATACTTTAAAACTGGGTTAATATTAGCTTGTGCAATGTATACAGGCTGTGAAGTTACATATTATAATACTTTAAAACTGGGTTAATATTAGCTTGTGCAATGTATACAGGCTGTAAAGTTACATATTATAATACTTTAAAACTGGGATTATATTAGCTTGTGCAATGTATACAGGCTGTAAAGTTACATATTATAATACTTTAAAACTGGGTTAATATTAGCTTGTGCAATGTATACAGGCTGTGAAGTTACATATTATAATACTTTAAAACTGGGATTATATTAGCTTGTGCAATGTATACAGGCTGTAAAGTTACATATTATAATACTTTAAAACTGGGATTATATTAGCTTGTGCAATGTATACAGGCTGTGAAGTTACATATTATAATACTTTAAAACTGGGATTATATTAGCTTGTGCAATGTATACAGGCTGTAAAGTTACATATTATAATACTTTAAAACTGGGATTATATTAGCTTGTGCAATGTATACAGGCTGTAAAGTTACATATTATAATACTTTAAAACTGGGATTATATTAGCTTGTGCAATGTATACAGGCTGTAAAGTTACATATTATAATACTTTAAAACTGGGATTATATTAGCTTGTGCAATGTATACAGGCTGTAAAGTTACATATTATAATACTTTAAAACTGGGTTAATATTAGCTTGTGCAATGTATACAGGCTGTAAAGTTACATATTATAATACTTTAAAACTGGGATTATATTAGCTTGTGCAATGTATACAGGCTGTAAAGTTACATATTATAATACTTTAAAACTGGGTTAATATTAGCTTGTGCAATGTATACAGGCTGTGAAGTTACATATTATAATACTTTAAAACTGGGTTAATATTAGCTTGTGCAATGTATACAGGCTGTAAAGTTACATATTATAATACTTTAAAACTGGGATTATATTAGCTTGTGCAATGTATACAGGCTGTAAAGTTACATATTATAATACTTTAAAACTGGGTTAATATTAGCTTGTGCAATGTATACAGGCTGTGAAGTGACATATTATAATACTTTAAAACTGGGTTAATATTAGCTTGTGCAATGTATACAGGCTGTAAAGTTACATATTATAATACTTTAAAACTGGGTTAATATTAGCTTGTGCAATGTATACAGGCTGTAAAGTTACATATTATAATACTTTAAAACTGGGTTAATATTAGCTTGTGCAATGTATACAGGCTGTGAAGTGACATATTATAATACTTTAAAACTGGGTTAATATTAGCTTGTGCAATGTATACAGGCTGTGAAGTGACATATTATAATACTTTAAAACTGGGATTATATTAGCTTGTGCAATGTATACAGGCTGTAAAGTTACATATTATAATACTTTAAAACTGGGTTAACCCTCGGGTGGTCGCGCTTTTTTTGTGACACCCTCGGTCACGTGGGGTCTTTAAACGCCCGGAGATTTTAAATATTTTGTTTTTTTATTACTTATTATTATTTATTTATTTTTATATTTTTTGTAGCATAATAAAACTTTAAATAAAACCCATAGTGTGGTTTTAAATAATTTTGATGATAGGAAATAATTTTTAACAAATAATAATATGTATTACTATTATATGTTATTTTTGCACTAATTGATAGTTTAGTATGTTTTAGGAAGCTACCCTGAGGTACAAATTTGAATCTTTAATATGGAACAAAATATAGCAGTTTTTGTAAACGTCGGGCTTTTAAAGACCCCACGCGACCAACCGAGGGTTAATATAAGCTTGTGCAATGTATACAGGCTGTAAAGTTACATATTATAATACTTTAAAACTGGGATTATATTAGCTTGTGCAATGTATACAGGCTGTGAAGTGACATATTATAATACTTTAAAACTGGGATTATATTAGCTTGTGCAATGTATACAGGCTGTAAAGTTACATATTATAATACTTTAAAACTGGGTTAATATTAGCTTGTGCAATGTATACAGGCTGTAAAGTTACATATTATAATACTTTAAAACTGGGTTAATATTAGCTTGTGCAATGTATACAGGCTGTAAAGTTACATATTATAATACTTTAAAACTGGGTTAATATTAGCTTGTGCAATGTATACAGGCTGTAAAGTTACATATTATAATACTTTAAAACTGGGTTAATATTAGCTTGTGCAATGTATACAGGCTGTAAAGTTACATATTATAATACTTTAAAACTGGGTTAATATTAGCTTGTGCAATGTATACAGGCTGTAAAGTTACATATTATAATACTTTAAAACTGGGTTAATATTAGCTTGTGCAATGTATACAGGCTGTGAAGTTACATATTATAATACTTTAAAACTGGGATTATATAAGCTTGTGCAATGTATACAGGCTGTAAAGTGACATATTATAATACTTTAAAACTGGGTTAATATTAGCTTGTGCAATGTATACAGGCTGTAAAGTTACATATTATAATACTTTAAAACTGGGTTAATATTAGCTTGTGCAATGTATACAGGCTGTAAAGTTACATATTATAATACTTTAAAACTGGGTTAATATTAGCTTGTGCAATGTATACAGGCTGTGAAGTTACATATTATAATACTTTAAAACTGGGTTAATATTAGCTTGTGCAATGTATACAGGCTGTGAAGTTACATATTATAATACTTTAAAACTGGGATTATATTAGCTTGTGCAATGTATACAGGCTGTGAAGTGACATATTATAATACTTTAAAACTGGGTTAATATTAGCTTGTGCAATGTATACAGGCTGTAAAGTTACATATTATAATACTTTAAAACTGGGATTATATTAGCTTGTGCAATGTATACAGGCTGTGAAGTGACATATTATAATACTTTAAAACTGGGTTAATATTAATTTGTGCAATGTATACAGGCTGTAAAGTTACATATTATAATACTTTAAAACTGGGATTATATTAGCTTGTGCAATGTATACAGGCTGTAAAGTGACATATTATAATACTTTAAAACTGGGTTAATATTAGCTTGTGCCATGTATACAGGCTGTAAAGTGACATATTATAATACTTTAAAACTGGGTTAATATTAGCTTGTGCAATGTATACTGGCTGTGAAGTTACATACTATAATACTTTAAAACTGGGATTATATTAGCTTGTGCAATGTATACAGGCAGTGAAGTGACATATTATAATACTTTAAAACTGGGTTAATATTAGCTTGTGCAATGTATACAGGCTGTGAAGTGACATATTATAATACTTTTAAACAGGGTTAATATTAGCTTGTGCAATGTATACAGGCTGTGAAGTTACATATTATAATACTTTAAAACTGGGATTATATTAGCTTGTGCAATGTATACAGGCTGCAAAGTTACATATTATAATACTTTAAAACTGGGTTAATATTAGCTTGTGCAATGTATACAGGCTGTAAAGTGACATATTATAATACTTTAAAACTGGGTTAATATTAGCTTGTGCAATGTATACAGGCCGTGAAGTGACATATTATAATACTTTAAAACTGGGTTAATATTAGCTTGTGCAATGTATACAGGCTGTAAAGTGACATATTATAATACTTTAAAACTGGGTTAATATTAGCTTGTGCAATGTATACAGGCTGTGAAGTGACATATTATAATACTTTAAAACTGGGTTAATATTAGCTTGTGCAATGTATACAGGCTGTGAAGTTACATATTATAATACTTTAAAACTGGGATTATATTAGCTTGTGCAATGTATACAGGCTGTGAAGTTACATATTATAATACTTTAAAACTGGGATTATATTAGCTTGTGCAATGTATACAGGCTGTGAAGTTACATATTATAATACTTTAAAACTGGGATTATATTAGCTTGTGCAATGTATACAGGCTGTGAAGTTACATATTATAATACTTTAAAACTGGGATTATATTAGCTTGTGCAATGTATACTGGCTGTGAAGTTACATACTATAATACTTTAAAACTGGGATTATATTAGCTTGTGCAATGTATACAGGCTGTGAAGTTACATATTATAATACTTTAAAACTGGGTTAATATTAGCTTGTGCAATGTATACAGGCTGTGAAGTGACATATTATAATACTTTAAAACTGGGATTATATTAGCTTGTGCAATGTATACAGGCTGTGAAGTTACATATTATAATACTTTAAAACTGGGATTATATTAGCTTGTGCAATGTATACAGGCTGTGAAGTTACATATTATAATACTTTAAAACTGGGATTATATTAGCTTGTGCAATGTATACAGGCTGTAAAGTTACATATTATAATACTTTAAAACTGGGATTATATTAGCTTGTGCAATGTATACAGGCTGTAAAGTTACATATTATAATACTTTAAAACTGGGATTATATTAGCTTGTGCAATGTATACAGGCTGTAAAGTTACATATTATAATACTTTAAAACTGGGTTAATATTAGCTTGTGCAATGTATACAGGCTGTAAAGTTACATATTATAATACTTTAAAACTGGGATTATATTAGCTTGTGCAATGTATACAGGCTGTAAAGTTACATATTATAATACTTTAAAACTGGGATTATATTAGCTTGTGCAATGTATACAGGCTGTAAAGTTACATATTATAATACTTTAAAACTGGGATTATATTAGCTTGTGCAATGTATACAGGCTGTAAAGTTACATATTATAATACTTTAAAACTGGGTTAATATTAGCTTGTGCAATGTATACAGGCTGTAAAGTTACATATTATAATACTTTAAAACTGGGATTATATTAGCTTGTGCAATGTATACAGGCTGTAAAGTTACATATTATAATACTTTAAAACTGGGATTATATTAGCTTGTGCAATGTATACAGGCTGTAAAGTTACATATTATAATACTTTAAAACTGGTTTAATATTAGCTTGTGCAATGTATACAGGCTGTAAAGTTACATATTATAATACTTTAAAACTGGGATTATATTAGCTTGTGCAATGTATACAGGCTGTAAAGTTACATATTATAATACTTTAAAACTGGGATTATATTAGCTTGTGCAATGTATACAGGCTGTAAAGTTACATATTATAATACTTTAAAACTGGGATTATATTAGCTTGTGCAATGTATACAGGCTGTAAAGTTACATATTATAATACTTTAAAACTGGGTTAATATTAGCTTGTGCAATGTATACAGTCTGTAAAGTTACATATTATAATACTTTAAAACTGGGATTATATTAGCTTGTGCAATGTATACAGGCTGTAAAGTTACATATTATAATACTTTAAAACTGGGATTATATTAGCTTGTGCAATGTATACAGGCTGTAAAGTTACATATTATAATACTTTAAAACTGGGTTAATATTAGCTTGTGCAATGTATACAGGCTGTAAAGTTACATATTATAATACTTTAAAACTGGGATTATATTAGCTTGTGCAATGTATACAGGCTGTAAAGTTACATATTATAATACTTTAAAACTGGGATTATATTAGCTTGTGCAATGTATACAGGCTGTAAAGTTACATATTATAATACTTTAAAACTGGGTTAATATTAGCTTGTGCAATGTATACAGGCTGTAAAGTTACATATTATAATACTTTAAAACTGGGATTATATTAGCTTGTGCAATGTATACAGGCTGTAAAGTTACATATTATAATACTTTAAAACTGGGATTATATTAGCTTGTGCAATGTATACAGGCTGTAAAGTTACATATTATAATACTTTAAAACTGGGATTATATTAGCTTGTGCAATGTATACAGGCTGTAAAGTTACATATTATAATACTTTAAAACTGGGTTAATATTAGCTTGTGCAATGTATACAGGCTGTAAAGTTACATATTATAATACTTTAAAACTGGGATTATATTAGCTTGTGCAATGTATACAGGCTGTAAAGTTACATATTATAATACTTTAAAACTGGGATTATATTAGCTTGTGCAATGTATACAGGCTGTAAAGTTACATATTATAATACTTTAAAACTGGTTTAATATTAGCTTGTGCAATGTATACAGGCTGTAAAGTTACATATTATAATACTTTAAAACTGGGATTATATTAGCTTGTGCAATGTATACAGGCTGTAAAGTTACATATTATAATACTTTAAAACTGGGATTATATTAGCTTGTGCAATGTATACAGGCTGTAAAGTTACATATTATAATACTTTAAAACTGGGATTATATTAGCTTGTGCAATGTATACAGGCTGTAAAGTTACATATTATAATACTTTAAAACTGGGTTAATATTAGCTTGTGCAATGTATACAGTCTGTAAAGTTACATATTATAATACTTTAAAACTGGGATTATATTAGCTTGTGCAATGTATACAGGCTGTAAAGTTACATATTATAATACTTTAAAACTGGGATTATATTAGCTTGTGCAATGTATACAGGCTGTAAAGTTACATATTATAATACTTTAAAACTGGGTTAATATTAGCTTGTGCAATGTATACAGGCTGTAAAGTTACATATTATAATACTTTAAAACTGGGATTATATTAGCTTGTGCAATGTATACAGGCTGTAAAGTTACATATTATAATACTTTAAAACTGGGATTATATTAGCTTGTGCAATGTATACAGGCTGTAAAGTTACATATTATAATACTTTAAAACTGGGTTAATATTAGCTTGTGCAATGTATACAGGCTGTAAAGTTACATATTATAATACTTTAAAACTGGGATTATATTAGCTTGTGCAATGTATACAGGCTGTAAAGTTACATATTATAATACTTTAAAACTGGGATTATATTAGCTTGTGCAATGTATACAGGCTGTAAAGTTACATATTATAATACTTTAAAACTGGGATTATATTAGCTTGTGCAATATATACAGGCTGTAAAGTTACATATTATAATACTTTAAAACTGGGATTATATTAGCTTGTGCAATGTATACAGGCTGTAAAGTTACATATTATAATACTTTAAAACTGGGATTATATTAGCTTGTGCAATGTATACAGGCTGTAAAGTTACATATTATAATACTTTAAAACTGGGATTATATTAGCTTGTGCAATGTATACAGGCTGTAAAGTTACATATTATAATACTTTAAAACTGGGTTAATATTAGCTTGTGCAATGTATACAGGCTGTGAAGTTACATATAATACTTTTAGAGTAGGGTTTCTAATCATAAAACTTTACAAGTTTGGCTCATCAGCGCAGCGAGTTGATTTGCATGCGCAGTATACTGACCACATTTATTACGATTGCAGCAAAGTTGGAGCATGAAAGTTGTTCAGTTTCACTAGTAGAAGACCTCCTAAAATGCTCTATTTACTCTGTATGTTCATAATATCTGTAATATTCATAATTCATTCATAAACATTGAAACCTTTTTTCAGTCGGATAATATATTTTTCAATACAGTTGCTCGAAAAGTGGTCCTTTATATGCCAGTCAAGTGTACGCAAAATTGATTTTAGCGCACCCGTGCTTTTACTTTACCACTTTTTTAAATTTCTAGCTCGAAATAACAAGACATTTCTAGCAAATAAATAATATAATAACCAAAGATAAAGAATCTTCTTTAAAACTTTTCATAGGAGAATTTTAAAAGAGATAGGTTGTTCCTCCGCGAGGTTAGCACATAATGCGAGCTGATTAGATTCTCTTTGGGTTATACCTTAGTGATGAAAAGATATTAAATATGGATGAAGCGCATAGGTTATATCAAGGAGTAGTGTACTTTTCCAAGGAGCTTTTAATGCTTATAATAATATTATTATCCCAAGCCTTATTGTAGTGTATTATGATTATATTTAAAAAAAAACTTGCGCATGCGTACGTGTACTAGCAATATGGCGCAATTTTCGTTACAACTGAATTCAGATGTTTTAGCTGTGAAAACGAATTAAATTATGAATAGGGAATATAATATGTGTATGTATAATAAAAAACAAAGTGAGATTACTCCCCGGACATTTAAAACGAGCCACAAAGTCGCGTAAAATGAACTTTGGCTGCCGAAACCGTATTTTGTTTATTTGTCACGGTCGTTTTTTATTTTACCTCACAACTATATTGAAAAACTTTGTAAGATACATGGGTGTAAAAGAAAAAAAATATATTGACCTTGACCTTTTTACCACCCGTGTATCATAAATAACTAATTCCTCATATTCAACTATTTTTTTGTATCAACAAGTGGGTTCGATGCAAAAAAACTTATGTCATGTAGTCCCAGATATACATATTAATGGGTTACGGCCGTCGGGCACGCACGCGCACGCGCGGTCGCGCACCTTTAATGAAGGTGAAAGGGGTTTTAGCTAGAAAAGTGTAATGTTAGTATTACTAGCTATTACATTGGCTGGTGCCATCCGCGCACGATATTTATATGTCATTCTATTTATATTAGACCGCCGCGCCGCCGCCGCCCCCGCCCCCGCCCCCGCCCCCGCCCCGCCCCCGCCGCGCCGACCGGATCGTTGCGACCTTGTCGGTCAAGTCCACGGAAGAGTTTGTAACATCAGGATACCCATATCCAACTATGTTATTTGCCAGTTTACTTAATTAAAGTTTTACGTTGAGCAGGCTGAACTGAACTGAACTGAATGTTTTAGTAATTTTCGAAAAACCTAAAAACTTTTAGGTACAAGCTACTCTGCATTGTCACGCGATACACATATGCATGCAAAATTTCAGCTCAATCGGAAACCGGGAAGTGGGTCAAATTTAACTTGCAAGATTTCACCCGAACAAACATACATACATTGCAAGTTAATTAAAAGCTTTTAAAAATGATAATAATGATATGGCGAAAAATGGAAATGAAAACGAACGAACAGAAAAAGGTAGTGACAGCAATGAAAAAGTCAAAATTAAAAAACCTATTAACAAAAACAAATAAAAAAAAATTATTACAAAACATCGAAAATAAACAGAAAAAGAAAAACTTCGTCAAAAATGTAATGGTCCGTCACCCGGTATTGTTTACTAGGGGTGCTAATAAAGTACTGAGAATAACTGTTACTGTCATATGGTTACTCTAATATGGTTGATGGGAGCGATGGCTGACTCTCGCGTTATAGGGGAAGATAGTATAGTATCGGACACATTTTAGTTTTAACAAATATGTATCGAATTTGGAGACATAAAAATCATTTTAAGTATTGATGTGCAGTTTAAACTGCCTTCGTTATATGCTTTTGGTAAAAATGAAAATAACTGTAATGAAAACCGATTTATATCAAATATTTTTTAATAAAAAATTAGTATACTATATAGTCGGTGGCTCAACCGGTAACGACTCGGTCCATCTAACCAGAGGTACCGGGTTCAAATCTGGACGGCCAATGTACCAATGAGTTTTTCAAAAACTTACGTACATAATTACCGATTGCTTTAACGGTGAAGGAAAACATCGTGAGGAAACCTGCACACGCCTGCGAAGAAACTCGAAGGTTGTGTGTGAAGTCGACCAACCCGCACTGGGCCCGCGTGGTCGACTAAGGCCTAATCACCCTGATTCAGGGTAGGCTCGAGCCCCTCGGTGGGGACGTATATGAGCTGTAATGATGATACTATCGGATATCGTACGATAGTATCGGACAGCATACATGAAAAGCCAAAAATAAATTATATTGATTGAGAATTATGAATAACTACTTGCAACAAGTACTTTGCAACCGTGTTCGTCGGTGGAGCTATTGAACATTTAAGAAAAACGTAAAACATACAATTAGGAACTATTTTGTTAACTATCGGACAGTTTGGTTTAGTAACGGACATATTATTAATATGTTACTATTATTATTTATCGATATTTTTTTAACTGATTGAGCAATAATTGAACACATAATATATTCTGTTATAATTTTAATCACAAAAAAACTGAAAAACTGTTTGTATGTAGGTATGTGTATTATTTTTGACTGTATACTTATTCTTAATATCTAATTAATTTTAAAGACAACTATTAAACATATGAGATGAATTTTTTTTCGAGTACCTTTGACAATTTATTTTCTTTTATCTATTATAACAATTGCTGAAAAGCAGAAAGTATAAAAACATAAAAAAAGTCTTTTTCTTATTGTAAAAACTAAAAATAACCTCAAATAATTGTACTTGTATCATTTTTGGCCACACGCCTACTTAGGAATAATTTTAAAGACACTAAAAACTTAATAGTCATAGACATACCCTACATTTGACAATTTGAGTTATTTTCTTAAACATATTGAAACAATAGCAATGAGATCACTATGCTGAAGTATCAAAAAGTTAGGATTAGGCTTATCTTTTCTGTAAAAATTGAAATAACCATAAGTATTATTTGTTAGTATGATTTTGATTATCTTTGGTCATATTATAAGGCTTAGGAACCATTTTGAAGGCAGTTTTTACCCGACTACAAAGGAAGTGTTGTAATATTGTTCGCGCGTATCTTCGAGTTATTTGTAAATCACTAGCAACTAACAACCTCTTAGCACGGAGTTGCACCGCGCAGCCATCTGATTAGTATAGGAAAGACGATTTTTTTTATTCGTATTAGTAAAGTAGTAGAACAAAAGTCGTTTGTTTTAATTAATCATATAATTAATAATATTTGAAAATTCATCACCAATAATGTGACAATGCACAGAACACCAAATAGACGTAATTAAAAAACTGACTGGGTAATAGTGAACTAAAAAATGGAAACAAGACTCAAAATATATCTTTTATCCTCGAATCAAAATGTTTATATTTCGCAGTCGGGTTTTTTTTTGGTTGATTATTTTATACATAATCAGTCACTTAAATCACTAGAATAACTTTCGCATACAAAATAGGGATCATCTCCGTTAAAAACACAATATTCGTTTTATTTAAAAAAATTATGTACACATGTACATAGACGTACATATACAAAAAACTAGGTTTAAATTAAGGGCAGACATAGGGTACTACTCATTTCTAAATTGTTTTAAGTATAGCAAATCCGAAGTACTTAATTTTTTTAAATTATTATATCAGCTCATATACGTCCCCACCGAGGGGCTCGAGCCTACCCTGAATCAGGGCGATTAGGCCTTAGTCGACCACGCGGGCCCAGTGCGGGTTGGTCGACTTCACACACAACCTTCGAGTTTCTTCGCAGGCGGGTGCAGGTTTCCTCACGATGTTTTTCCTTCACCGTTAAAGCAATCGGTAATTATATGTACGTAAGTTTTTTGAAAAACTCATTGGTACATTGGCCGTCCAGATTTGAACCCAGTACCTCTGGTTAGATGGACCGAGTCGTTACCGGTTGAGCCACCGACGCTTTTGGTTGGTGGACTTAATTACCTTGAAATTATATATTTCATTTGAGGATCCTAATATTATTTACGTCGAGGCAGTTTTCACTTCCGCCATTGCATAATGTCCCATATTTGGGCAACCGTAATTCCCACCTCTTGCTGCATACTGTGCCATATATGAGCAACATATATTTTAATCTCTAAAATCGACTTTATGAAGAAGGAGGGAAATCTTTCTTCAAAAAGTCGAAACAGCGGAAATGGACATGGTTGCATCCCAATAGCGTAACGAAGAACGAGATTGACTTCATCATCTCGAAGAAAAGGCAAATATTTAATGATGTCTCTGTGATCAATTCAGGAAAAACATGAAGCGATCACCGAATGGTAAGAGGCACATTGAATCTAGAGACCAAGCTAGAAAGACAAAAACAATAAAATTTGCGGTTTTAGTTCAAACGAACTTTCCATTTCACGCTAGGGTTTCTGGAAGCTCATAATCGCTGTCCACAAGTGATTGTGTTAGTGACCCTTGGTTTGTTGGTGGCAGACGGCACCAGCGGCGGTGAGCGATCAGCTTGGCTGGAGTGCGCGCTGGGCGTGTCGCTGCTGATGTTCGGCGCGCTGCTCGAGCGCTGCTGCGCGCTGCTGCCCGAACCACCGCACTCGCAGCAACACTCTGACGCGCTGCTGCTGCTACCCGCCATTAAGGTATTACAACACGCTCACAGTGAAGAGGTCTACATAGTGTATACAAATTGGTGTAGGAGCCGTTACTAGGGCTCCTACTCATCGTACGGAACAACGTGAACTCAAAGAAGGAACCCATAGTGGATTCTTATAAAAATATTTAACCTCACACAAAATTGGTCATCAGATGATCGATTGGTATGGGCTTCTTAGGGAAAGTTGTTCAGTATGATGAGTAGAAGCCCCCGTTAAGTCTCTTGGGAAAAGTTTTTCAGTACAATGAGGAGAGCCGCAGTTAACGGGTCCTATGCTGATTTTGTTACACCCTTCGTATCACCGCACCGTATTAAAGCAGATGTGAAGGTATAAACATAAACGTGATATTAATTTTCAGGTCTGGTCCGACTGGATGCTCTGCCATAGCAGTGTGTGGAATCCACCGCCAACATTCGACAACTTCGACTTAGAGTAAGTCTGTTTGGAGCTAGTCAAATGTTGGGTAAATGAGATTTGGCCTTGTCTAATATTTTGTTTGTTTAGCTCCGAAAACGACCCATGGGACTGGCTCGCCAAACTCATGAATATCATCGAGGCCCTGGACGACAAGACGATAGAGCTCGAAAACGAACCAAAAGAAGGTGAGAGGTGATATTCGATGTTTTAGATTACTATAATATTTCATGAATACTGAGTGTTTAACCTGAATTTATCGTATGGCATCGTATAACGCAAACGTTTGTGCCTAATGTGGGCATGAATAGAACAGTTGTCATCACATTTCCGCAAATGGCATGTGTGCGTGTGTGCGTGTGTGACAGGCAGACATCGCGATCGGTGCTCCTGCCGTTTTTGCTAATACATTAATGATCAATGTACTAGTACTAATATATGTACTTTGGTACTCGTATGTTCACCTTCGAGCCTTCGAGGGAGAAAGGATATGTGATAGTTTAAAAACCGACAACGAGATTATGAGGAAACGCTTTCTAGTGTGTGTGTGTGTGTGTGTGTGTGTATGTGTGTGTGTGTGTGCGTGCGTGTGGGTGTGTGTGCGTGTGTGTGTGTGTGTGTGTGTGTGTGCTTGCGTGCGTGTGTGTGTGTGTGTGTTTGTGTGTGTGCGTGTGTGTGTGTGTGTGCGTGCGTGCGTGTGTGTGTGTGTGTTTGTCGATACCTCCGATTTGCAAAGAAAGATTTTGATGAAATTTTGCTCATGTTTATTTAAAATTATTTGCTTGAAAGGTACGTGTTTTAAATATATTTTCTTATCAAAAATACCGCTTAGGATGTTTCCAAATTTTTGTTATCAACAAAAACATGCCATCCATATTATGTGGTGTATCTGGAAAAACTGTAAAAATGGTACCTGTCATACAAAAACATGCCGATGTAGTGTATGCGGGAAAAATGTAAAAATGGTACCTTTCATACAAAAATATGGCTATGTGGTGTATTTGGGAAAACTGTGAAAATGGTACCTGTCATACAAAAACCTGCCGATGTAGTTTATCGGGGAAAACTGTAAAAATTGTACTTTTTTTTTATTCACTATTGGTAAACCCTTGACAACATCTCACCTGGTGGTAAGTGACGATGTTGCTGAAGATGAAAGCGGGCTTACCAAGAATCCCCAACGCAATGGGGACCTGTCATACAAAAACATGCCGATGTAGTGTATCTGGGAAAACTAAAACTATTAAAATGGTACCTGCCATACAAAAACATGCCTTTGTAGTGTATTCTGGAAAAACTGTAAAAATGGTACCTGTCATACAAAAATATGCCTATGTGGTGTATCTGGGAAAACTCTAAAAATAGTACGTGTCATACAAAAATATGCCTATGTGGTGTATCTGGGAAAACTCTAAAACTCTAAAAATAGTACCTGTCATACAAAAACATGCCGATGTAGTGTATCTGGGAAAACTGTAAAAATGGTACCTGTCTTACAAAAACATGCCTATGTGGTGTATCTGGGAAAACTGTAAAAATGGTACCTGTCTTACAAAAACATGCCTATGTGGTGTATCTGGGAAAACTGTAAAAATGGTACCGGTCTTACAAAAACATGCCTATGTGGTGTATCTGGGAAAACTGTAAAAATGGTACCTGTCTTACAAAAACATGCCTATGTGGTGTATCTGGGAAAACTCTAAAAATGGTACCTGTCATACTAAAACATTCCGATGTAGTGTATCTGGGCAAAATGTAAAAATGGTACCTGTCATACAAAAACATGCCGATGTAGTGTCATCATCATCATATCAGCCGAAGGACGTCCACTGCTGGACATAGGTCTCCCCCAAGGATCTCCACGACGACCGGTTCTGCGCTGCTCGCATCCAGCGGCTTCCCGCGACCTTCACCAGGTCATCGGTCCACCGAGTGGGAGGCCTGCCTACACTACGCTTTCCGGTGCGTGGTCGCCACTCGAGAACTTTACTACCCCAACGGCCATCTGTTCAACGAGCAATGTGCCCCGTCCACTGCCACTTAAGTTTAGCAATTCTGAAAGCTATGTCGGTTACTTTGGTTCTTATACGGATGTCCTCGTTTCTGATTCGATCACGCAGAGAAAGCTATGTCGGTTACTTTGGTTCTTCTACGAATCTCCTCGTTTCTGATTCGATCACGCAGAGAAACTCCTAGCATAGCACGCTCCATTGCCCTTTGGGTGACCTTGAGCCTTCTTATGAGGCCCATAGTAAGCGACCATGTCTCAGTTCCGTACGTCATCACTGGCAACACACACTGGTCGAAGACCTTGGTCTTAAGACACTGCGGTATCTGGGACGTAAAGATATTGCGAAGCTTCCCGTACGCTGCCCAGCTGAGTTGAATTTGACGATTGATCTCTTTCTCGAAGTTAGACCTACCTAACTGAACTGTTTGTCCCAGGTATACATATTCGGTAACAACTTCGAGTGTAGAGCCTCCAACCTTCAGAGGAGTAGGTATGACATGGACGTTTGACATAATTTTCGTCTTGTCCATTTTCATTCTAAGACCCACTTGTTGGGAGGCTCTACTGAGGCCATCGAGCATTGTGCCTAAGTCCTCCATAGTCTCAGCCATGACCACGATATCGTCAGCAAATCGAAGGTGGGTGATGTACTCGCCGTTGATATTGATGCCGAGTCCATCCCAGTCCAAATGCTTGAAAACATCTTCCAGGTCGGCGGTGAACAGTTCCGGAGATATAACGTCTCCCTGTCTTTGTTTATGAAATTTACTCATTCGAATAATCTTACTGCCGGTCGGCTATAAAATTCTGTCGGTGGTATGTCTAGGAAAACTTTACAAAAGGTATCTCTCATTGAATAATGTTAGACGCTCTTGCACGGTAGGCCTCCTACACGGTGGACCGACGACCTGAAGGTCGCGGGAAGCTGCTGGATGCGGGCAGCGCTGGACCAGTCGTCCTGGAAATCCTTTGGGGAGGCCTTGGTCCAGCAGTGGACGTCTTTCGGCTGATATTACGATGATGATGATGAGAATCTCCTGGGAGGAGGTATATGTTCTCCGTGGGGAGTAGTTATATTGTATGTACTTAGGGACAAATTACACATGGCACTGTCATCTGGCCCCAAACTGGGATTCACTGTACTGTGGGATCTAACTTTTTATTTGCTAAGAAGCGGAAAATGATGTCATCCTGTAGATAAGAAACATTCATACACAGTGCTCGTCACATGGGCTCTTCAGCAGTGCAGTTACAGTATCTGTCGTTCCGCCCTCGCACCGCGCACCGCGCACCTACCGATACATTTTACTTTTGGTTTGTTCCGTGAAGGTTACACAAGTGTGCGCCTGCCAGAAGACTCCACTCTCAGCGGCTTCACGCCCCTGATGTACATGGAGCCGGCGGCCGCGTGGGTGCGCTCCGACCCCGTCGCGCCCCCGCACGCCGCGGAGCACGCGCTCAGAACGCGCAAGCTACTGTTCTTTGGCACTGAGTGAGTCCACCTATGTTATGCATTTTATAATAAGTTTTGGGCAAGTTATTTGTTAATGCAATGGATTCAATAGCCTCATGGGTCTGCAACGATCCCTCTGCTCCGTCACGTCCGTCATATTAGGTCGGGGGAAAAGTTTCTTCGTATTTTGTATGCAAATTCAAACAGGGCGAACAAAACGACCTGCATCTTGAATGTTAAGATTTCCAAACTGGAAACGCTTGAACCAAGTTTGTACTACTGACTGATACTAAATACATGTAGTCCATAAACAGCACAAATTTGATTTGCGGCCTGTGTTGCATTTTTACTTTGTTTTTAATAAAATTTCAAAATGTTACGTATTTCTCGTTACTGTCACTCATTTTCCTAGACCGAAAAAACAATGAAAAATGGCGGGATTTTTTTTCTTTTGTTTTAGTATTGTTGTTTTAACCAGCGCCGGCTGCAAGTTAAGTGCGCTCGTGCGCCGCCGCCGCACTACCATTGTAAACCTTATAAAAATGTATCTACCTTCTACCTATTATAGTATTAAACTTTCACAGCAATATCCTGTACCTATCTATAGTGCGGCCGTCCAGAGAATGCTGGTTTGACACTACAAGCCAGCGACAGAATGTAACATTCGATGAATCTCCGAAATTGTAAATGAATCAATCTTTAGTTTCTAAGCTTAAAAAACATGAAAAAAATAATAGTAACGGAACACTTATTTAGGGACAACAGAATGCGTATTTTGTAATTATATGAAACATTAGTGAAAAGTTTACGTTCTATGGTCATTCCTTATTGTAATGTTACCACATGTAACTATTGATAACGTATAGATTTGTTAAAAATATTAGGAATTTATTACCACACAAACAATTAATTCTTGTTGCGTCAACCAACCAACCATAAAAGTGATATGTTTAAGTAATAACAATAGTAGATTGTACAACGAGAGCATAAATCAAGCCATTTTACCCGAGACGTTCATTTAGCAAACCGAGCCGGTACGGCGAGGGTGGATAGTCACGTCGAGGGTTAAATGGATTTCATGCTCCAGTTTTACACTCTTGCTTTTCACTTCGATTGCAAGGAAATAATAAATAATTAACCTCAATACAACAAATTTAACTAATTTTGACGAATAATTAGTTTCCCGCCACACAATTTTTCTTATTTTGAATCGCTTCACCCATTACCACCCCTAAAATCGATGGTCCACAAAGTACACTTTAGCACGGGTGCAAACAGCAACGAATGAAGGCATGTTAAAACAGAACACGATACCTTTTTGAAATTAATTGATATTAAATATCTACATCACTCACGATGGAATATACGACTACATTCAAACACCATCTAAAGGTTGACAGAATTACTAAATACGTGGGTGACTAGGAAAGTTTTGAGATACGGCAATTTTAAAAATAAGTCCTACATGAATTGCACCTTTTTAAAATCCTCATTTATTTGAAAATCGAATGCCATAATTCATTTGACAAAATATTAAAAAAAAAACGAGCGGGCCCTACAGTACTCGCATATGATGTGTAACATGTGACAAAATACTTATGAAATTAATTAATTATCGGGTCGTACATTCACGGGCCGACCCTTCGAATAGTAGTATGTCATGTTTGCCTTTGCCTTCACATTAGGCGGCATGGCCATGAGAACCTTAGTTTTCGAGAATTAAAAAACGTTCGCATTTCCTGTTACACATTTCCGTCCCATTTCACGAAATCACTGCCACAAATTGCAGGAAAGCGAGAGCAAAGATGTTACACATCAATAAAAATGTTAATTTCATTTCTTTATTGCGATTCCCGCGTTTTCTCTATCAACAATGGAATTCGAACGTGAACATTTTCGTGCAATGATGTTGTATGATTTTAAAGTTGATTTGAGTGAAACTGAGTGCCAAAATAAACTTTTGTCTGCATTTGGCGACCTTGCACCATCCCGTGCAACAATTTTTAGATGGTTTTCACAATTTAAACAGGGAAAACTTTCTTTGAAAGATGATGACAGAAGTGGCCGTCCTGCTACTTCTGTAACTAAACAAAACGTCGAAGCGGTAAGGAAAATTTTGCTTGAAGACCCGAAAACAACCTACAAGGAGATAGAAGAAACCCTAAAGATTTCATCGCCGGTAATCAATAAAATTTTACATGCTCATTTTTAAGTAAGGACGATTTGATCGTGATGTTCCTCATGCTTTGACAGCCGAACAAAAACAAGCTCGCGTGACCTAATGCCGAGAAATGCTTCAAAAATTTTAAAATGGAGAGGGACGTAATATATTTACTATTATTACTGGAGACGAGAGTTTCATCTACCAATATGACTCGCTTACTAAGCGGCAGTCGATGGTTTGTGTCTTTCCGGACGAAGAGCATCCGCGGAAAGTCAAACGAAGACGCAGCGTGGGGAAGAAAATGGTGGCAACATTTTTAGTGCGAGTGGTCATGTAGCAACAATATCTTTAGAAAATCAAAAAACTGTTAATGCTCAATGGTAAAGCGAAGTATGTTTAACAATTGTGTTTGACGCGTTACGGTAAAAGCGTCCAAAAACAGGGTTGCGAGGGCCTTTTTTGCATCATGTTTGTTGTACTATTATTCTTTATATTACTGTGGTACTGTTACTGTTCGAACTGTATGGCGTACGTCAAGCTAGCTTATCTCTAACCTAAAGGCGAAAACTTCTCAATGTTCCTTATCTTCTTAATGTTTGATCATATAATGTAACCTAGTTTTCCTTAAAAAAATAAAATAAATGACAATGCATCACCGCTATAATCCAAAATTACCCAAGAGTTTTTAAAGACCTCAGAAATTCAACAAATGAGCTACGCGCCTTACAGACCCGATCTAGCTCCGTGCGACTTCTTGCTCTTCCCGAAAGTGAAGCTTGGACTCCGTGGCTCCGTGGTGTTCATTTTAATAGCCCTGAGGATGCTCGGAATGCTTTCATAGCAGCGGTTGAGGACTTCCCGAAGGAAGAGTACCGCCAGTGCTATAAATCTTGGTTAAGACGAATGATTCGTTGTATAGAGACTAATGGAGAGTATTTTGAAAAACTGTAATAAAAAAAATTATACTCCCAAGCCAAAACTTTTTTCGTATCTCTAAACTTTCCTAGTCACCTAACGTAACTGCGTAGATTTTCAAATTGGTCGTATAAAAAGAGACCAAATACGTACAAAATACGAAGAAACTTTCCCCGACCGATTCTAACCGATCACATTCTTAGCGTGCGCATATCGGTATTGTTTGTTTTTTTGTTTATCCACAATTGGTCTTGGATTCATCTCACGTGGTGGTAAGTGATGATGATGCCGAAGATGGAAGTGAGCTGGCCGAGATTCCCCAACGCAACGTGAACCGGCTATCATCTTCATGCCGGAACACACTAATATCGGAATTGTAAACACAAGTGACTATTAATCTGCCTAGTCTATTATTTGATTGCGAAATAAATCGCACGCCCCTGGGAAATTAAAGCTAGCTGTTGTGAAGGCTTACATTGACATGTAAACTACGAATGAAGATAACTTTACTGGTAGTCTGTCAAGCGTTTATTAATTTTCAATTTTTATATTAAGTCAAATCACATAATAAGTTCATAAAAAACTACATATTTGTGACGTCATATTTGTAAACCACGAATAATTTCAGAACAAATTTGTTTTCGTAACACATAATGAAAATGTAACCAATTTAATTAAGTCGAAAATACCTTCTTGATAGACGTAGTCTGCAAACAAAAGTTATTGATAGACGTTGTCTGGAAACAAAACTTATTGATAGACGTAGTCTGGAAACAAAACTTATTGATAGACGTAGTCTGGAAACAAAACTTATTGATAGACGTAGTCTGCAAACAAAAGTTATTGATAGACGTAGTCTGCAAACAAAAGTTAGTGATAGACGTAGTCTGGAAACAAAACTTATTGATAGACGTAGTCTGCAAACAAAAGTTATTGATAGACGTAGTCTGGAAACAAAAGTTATTGATAGACGTAGTCTGCAAACAAAAGTTAGTGATAGACGTAGTCTGGAAACAAAACTTATTGATAGACGTAGTCTGCAAACAAAAGTTATTGATAGACGTAGTCTGGAAACAAAAGTTATTGATAGACGTAGTCTGCAAACAAAAGTTATTGATAGACGTAGTCTGGAAACAAAAGTTATTGATAGACGTAGTCTGCAAACAAAAGTTATTGATAGACGTAGTCTGCAAACAAAAGTTATTGATAGACGTAGTCTGGAAACAAAAGTTATTGATAGACGTAGTCTGCAAACAAAAGTTATTGATAGACGTAGTCTGGAAACAAAAGTTATTGATAGACGTAGTCTGCAAACAAAAGTTATTGATAGACGTAGTCTGCAAACAAAAGTTATTGATAGACGTAGTCTGCAAACAAAAGTTATTGATAGACGTAGTCTGGAAACAAAAGTTATTGATAGACGTAGTCTGCAAACAAAAGTTATTGATAGACGTAGTCTGGAAACAAAAGTTATTGATAGACGTAGTCTGCAAACAAAAGTTATTAATAGACGTAGTCTGCAAACAAAAGTTATTGATAGACGTAGTCTGGAAACAAAAGTTATTGATAGACGTAGTCTGCAAACAAAAGTTATTGATAGACGTAGTCTGCAAACAAAAGTTATTGATAGACGTAGTCTGCAAACAAAAGTTATTGATAGACGTAGTCTGCAAACAAAAGTTATTGATAGACGTAGTCTGCAAACAAAAGTTATTGATAGACGTAGTCTGCAAACAAAAGTTATTGATAGACGTAGTCTGCAAACAAAACTTCATGTCAATTTTGCCGCTGTACCGACACTGTTGTTCATCATCGTCGCTTAACCAGCTGGAAGCGCCCTACACTGTGTTTGCCTAAACTTGTTCACTTTGACTGGGACGTCGCGTCGGACCGGCAATAAATGTTGTGAATTTAATTGGTGGCAGGTACTTAGTGGGCGTGGAGCCGCCCGTGCTGAGGCTGGAGTGGCCGCCGGACGCGTCGGACGCGCCGCCGCGCTACGTCAGCGCCGTGCAGCGCCCGTCCGCCGCGCACGCGCCGCTGGCGCACCTGGTAACGACACGACCTTACATTACATACCACACTCAAAATAATCCATGCAATCGTCCAACGGAGACGTCTAGACAGTGCCCGTTACTAGTGATGACGACTGTGACGCAATCATCAAACGCGTTGGACTATTGCACGGAGGAGACTAATGAGCGGCGTTGGCGGCTGGGTTGTGCCCACTGAAGCAGAGCTGTCTACAGCGGAGCGGAGCGGTGATGTTTGCAGGCTAGAGTAGAGATGGGCGGGTTCACTCGCTAGTCTGGGTGTATAGCCGCTCACATCTCGTGTCGATGCTTTCGAGACACTGTTCACATCGCAGCACTCAATACGCCATGAAACATCGCCACTTCTCTCCGCTTGAATAGAGTCTACTGAAGCTGACGGGGGGTGTTGGTTGTTGACGACGTGTCTCCTCTCCCTCTGCGCTTTGGTGGAACACGAGTCTTTGTGTTTTCCTTTGATTCGTGCATCATTATAATGCGACAAAAACGAATGACGTTACAATCAACAGCTCCTTATTCGGCAGCTATAGGTGCGCTCTCAGGGTGCGCTGTGCTGGACAAAACACAACCAACTGCAGGGGGGCTGCCGACACAGGAATACAAACTTCCTACAGATCTGTAAGAAGCTTGTACATCTGTGCTTGGTTTGGTAACGACCAGTTTACTTGTGTCACGATGGAAGGGACACATGGCAAGTATGGCAAGTATGGCAACCTCAACCTTGACTGACAAACTAATGTAGGTAATGATGTAGGTATAGGTGAACTGATTAGACAGAACAATATTCTTTTATTATCATTTATAAAGTGAAACTTTTAATACATCGTCTCAAATTTTTTCGCCTGTGTGTCGCGTCACGGTCGGTATGATCGTTTCGTCCTCTGTACCGTAGCTCCAAGACGAGAGCAGCCATGGTCGTTTCGTCTTCTGTAAATGTCTATAATGGGAAAAAAAGTTTAACTTTTACCGTGGTTTCATAAAACCACACACTACTTTTTTTCTGTTATTCTTTTGTTAACAGCTTATTTGTTTTTAAATGCTTTATTGCATAAAGAATACAAACAAACAAATATTTGAAAAATATTGAACAATTAATTGCACAGCTACGTTGTGCATACTCTCTCGCGAAGCTTTCACCTTCCGCCGTATTGCACAGCTACGTTGTGCATACTCTCTCGCGAAGCTTTCACCTTCCGCCGTATTGCACAGCTACGTTGTGCATACTCTCTCGCGAAGCTTTCACCTTCCGCCGTATTGCACAGCTACGTTGTGCATACTCTCTCGCGAAGCTTTCACCTTCCGCCGTATTGCACAGCTACGTTGTGCATACTCTCTCGCGAAGCTTTCACCTTCCGCCGTATTGCACAGCTACGTTGTGCATACTCTCTCGCGAAGCTTTCACCTTCCGCCGTATTGCACAGCTACGTTGTGCATACTCTCTCGCGAAGCCTTCACCTTCCGCCGTATTGCACAGCTACGTTGTGCATACTCTCTCGCGAAGCTTTCACCTTCCGCCGTATTGCACAGCTACGTTGTGCATACTCTCTCGCGAAGCTTTCACCTTCCGCCGTATTGCACAGCTACGTTGTGCATACTCTCTCGCGAAGCTTTCACCTTCCGCCGTATTGCACAGCTACGTTGTGCATACTCTCTCGCGAAGCTTTCACCTTCCGCCGTATTGCACAGCTACGTTGTGCATACTCTCTCGCGAAGCTTTCACCTTCCGCCGTATTGCACAGCTACGTTGTGCATACTCTCTCGCGAAGCTTTCACCTTCCGCCGTATTGCACAGCTACGTTGTGCATACTCTCTCGCGAAGCTTTCACCTTCCGCCGTATTGCACAGCTACGTTGTGCATACTCTCTCGCGAAGCTTTCACCTTCCGCCGTATTGCACAGCTACGTTGTGCATACTCTCTCGCGAAGCTTTCACCTTCCGCCGTATTGCACAGCTACGTTGTGCATACTCTCTCGCGAAGCTTTCACCTTCCGCCGTATTGCACAGCTACGTTGTGCATACTCTCTCGCGAAGCTTTCACCTTCCGCCGTATTGCACAGCTACGTTGTGCATACTCTCTCGCGACACCTTCCGCCGTATTGCACAGCTACGTTGTGCATACTCTCTCGCGAAGCTTTCACCTTCCGCCGTATTGCACAGCTACGTTGTGCATACTCTCTCGCGAAGCTTTCACCTTCCGCCGTATTGCACAGCTACGTTGTGCATACTCTCTCGCGAAGCTTTCACCTTCCGCCGTATTGCACAGCTACGTTGTGCATACTCTCTCGCGAAGCTTTCACCTTCCGCCGTATTGCACAGCTACGTTGTGCATACTCTCTCGCGAAGCTTTCACCTTCCGCCGTATTGCACAGCTACGTTGTGCATACTCTCTCGCGAAGCTTTCACCTTCCGCCGTATTGCACAGCTACGTTGTGCATACTCTCTCGCGAAGCTTTCACCTTCCGCCGTATTGCACAGCTACGTTGTGCATACTCTCTCGCGACACCTTCCGCCGTATTGCACAGCTACGTTGTGCATACTCTCTCGCGAAGCTTTCACCTTCCGCCGTATTGCACAGCTACGTTGTGCATACTCTCTCGCGAAGCTTTCACCTTCCGCCGTATTGCACAGCTACGTTGTGCATACTCTCTCGCGAAGCTTTCACCTTCCGCCGTATTGCACAGCTACGTTGTGCATACTCTCTCGCGAAGCTTTCACCTTCCGCCGTATTGCACAGCTACGTTGTGCATACTCTCTCGCGAAGCTTTCACCTTCCGCCGTATTGCACAGCTACGTTGTGCATACTCTCTCGCGAAACTTTCACCTTCCGCCGTATTGCACAGCTACGTTGTGCATACTCTCTCGCGAAACTTTCACCTTCCGCCGTATTGCACAGCTACGTTGTGCATACTCTCTCGCGAAGCTTTCACCTTCCGCCGTATTGCACAGCTACGTTGTGCATACTCTCTCGCGAAGCTTTCACCTTCCGCCGTATTGCACAGCTACGTTGTGCATACTCTCTCGCGAAGCTTTCACCTTCCGCCGTATTGCACAGCTACGTTGTGCATACTCTCTCGCGAAGCTTTCACCTTCCGCCGTATTGCACAGCTACGTTGTGCATACTCTCTCGCGAAGCTTTCACCTTCCGCCGTATTGCACAGCTACGTTGTGCATACTCTCTCGCGAAACTTTCACCTTCCGCCGTATTGCACAGCTACGTTGTGCATACTCTCTCGCGAAACTTTCACCTTCCGCCGTATTGCACAGCTACGTTGTGCATACTCTCTCGCGAAGCTTTCACCTTCCGCCGTATTGCACAGCTACGTTGTGCATACTCTCTCGCGAAGCTTTCACCTTCCGCCGTATTGCACAGCTACGTTGTGCATACTCTCTCGCGAAGCTTTCACCTTCCGCCGTATTTGGGCACACACACAATAATAAACATTACGCTTAGTAGTAGCAAGGATAAAGATGAACCAGACTACGAAAAACTTACGAATAGTTTGGGTTGTATGGGAGATTTTTCCTGGAATAACGAACTACCCAATTTTTTTTATTTTTTTTTATTTACAATTGGTAAACCTTGACAACATCTCACCTGGTGGTAAGTGACGATGTTGCCGAAGGTGGAAGCGGGCTTACCAAAATTCCCCAACGCAATGGGGAACTGGCTATCTTATCTTCATGCCGGAATACACCAATGATATCAACATTAATATGTGGCGCAAGACTTAGATAAGATGGTGGTAGCTAGCCAGGCGGGCTTAAAAAATGCCCTACCACCAACCAAACCGCGTCTTACAATTGACCCCGCCGGAAATCGAACCCGCGACCTCCTGTGTAAAGCCAGTGAACTTTGCCTCTGAGCTACGGAGGTGGTTGTAGTGTAGTAGGCCTTAATAATTCTTAGTTATTCACAAAATTCAATTGTATTCATTAGAGCCATTTTAACCAAAATAATATAACTGCAACCTGTAGGAGGTACCGTATTGTTATTTTATGAAGAATATAAAAGTAAAAATAAGTGTTTTATTGCTGTGGCGGCAACCTCATTGAAATCGAGATAGAAAAAAAATAAATAACTTCTGGAGATAAACATTCGCTCAGTTCTTTAGGGGTTGGTGCCTGTAAATACGCAAACACACACCCACGCACAGAGGCACACATACATTTTTATTTTTTTGGTTCCTTAATTGGACTATTAATGTAAGACGATCGATCCTCTCATAAAAATCTTAACTTCGATTGTTTTTGCCATCATAATATCTTCTTCAGTCCTTCGTCCTCTAAAGCAAAAAAAAGACATCGAAATGATATGCAGAACTGTTTTACGTCCACTTCACAAAGTACAATAAAGTTTTTCGTACAGTCTGAAGACTCGGAAGACGAGAGCAGCGTCAGCGGCGCGACAAGCGGCCCGAGCAGCCCGAGCGAGAGCGTCGGCGCGCCGGACGCGGACGAGGCGACGCGGCGCCTGCTCCAGCGGAAGGAGCAGCTGGAGTCCACCAAAGCGACGCTCGACCGCCGCCGCCGGCGCGTGCAGGTCGGTGCGCCTCTGTGGGCTAGAGAAACGAGCTCCACGCATTACTAGTATTAGTGTCGCTACTCGCACGCCGCACGCCGCACGCCGCACGCATGTCGGCAGATATGTACGAGTATATAATAAAAATCCATTCCAAATTTTTAATAAAAAAAGACGGAATTTATTTTATGCAAGTTTAAATCATTGTTATTGTTATGTGTCATATATTCGTACTTAGAATTTATATATGATTAGAGATGCTAGAATTTGATATGTTAATATTTGTGTTCTTCCCACTCGTACCGCGTAGCGTGTCGGAGCCAATACTTCGAGGTCAATACTTAAAGTAAAGTTGTATACATATATAAGGTGTAACAAAATTAGCTGAAACTATTTTAACTGTTGCTTCTACCCATCAAACTCAACAACTTTCCCCATGAAACCCATAGTTAAATCTGAAAAAAAAATGTGAACTTCCCATACTAAGTTGGCTGATCAGCTGATCGAGTTAGTATGGGAGAGCCAATTTTATTTTTGCGAGTTGACTGTGGGTTTCACGGGGAAAGTTGTTCAGTTTGATGCACCAGTTAAAATAGTTTCAGCTAATTTTGTTACACCTTATATATAGAACAAGCGTGACCGCGCTTTTCGAAATGATCGATGTTACTCAACAACTATCTTTACTTTTGATCTGAGCCTGAGAGCCTGACATATTATGGATGGATTTTCCACTGAAAAGGTTTGTTGCAGGAGATTCTCCGCGGCGCGGGCGGGTGGGTGAGCGTGGAGGTGGAGGTGCGGCCGCGCTGGCTCGTGCCCGACACCAACTGCTTCATCGACCACCTGCCGCTGCTGCAGGCCGTGCTGGCGCTGCCCGCACAGCCGTACTCGCTGGCGGTGCCGCTAGTGGGTCAGTCTCATTTGTATTCATGCTTATCCTTACCTAATACATCAAATCCATGGTGTCTGTTTGTTCATAACTCTCCATAACTGAAATTACTTAAACGATTTCATTTTATCCCGAAAAAGTGCATAGTTTTTGAGAGATTATTTAAAAGAAAACTGATGCTGACAGCTTTGGACTCTCGCCAAAAAGATTCGCTCGACCTACCTCGACCTGCACTTGTTGCGCGACGATGTGTCTCGCTGGAGAATATTAAAATCTTGTTCGTACCGCTATACGCTAAGCTAATCAAAAAGCGCGCGTGTAGCAGTCCAGTGTTATATACGCACACAGTGTGTCACTCTGTCACTCTGTCGCGGCGCGCGGCGTCATAACGCACTTTTACACTCAATTTTGCACAAATTTCATTTCGTGTTGATGCAGTAATGAGCGAGCTGGAAGGGCTATGCCGTTGCGCGCGCGTGGGACCCAGCGCGCGCGCCGCGCTGAGCTGGGTGAGCGCGGGCGGTGCGGGCGGTGCGGGCGGTGCGGGCGGTGCGGGCGTACGGCTGGCCACGACGCGCGGCACGCTGCTCGCCTCGCGCGCCTTCACCGCCGAGCGCGACGAGGCGCGCGCCTCCAACGACGACCGCGTGCTCGCCACCGCGCTCAACCTGCACGCCAGCCTCGCCACCGAACCTGGTCAGTATCTCTGGCGCACTCCGACTTGGGCGCCAATCGCCAACACACACGGAACTAACTAATTCAAAGTCCATACAACTGACAATTATATCTTATTTACGAGCAGTTCTCACGACATGTCAAGCCATGTTTGTACTTGTACATAATGTTACATTTAACCGTGCGTATTATACAAATCAAGGTAATATTTCACAAATAGAAAAAGGAAACAAAATTCAAAAGTGGTAAAAGTATAATAATATAAGAAAGTATAATAATAATAAGAAATGCATCGCAGAGATGGCTTGTACGCAAAGGGATGGCTACACAACATACTTTTAATGTCACCAGTGCTGTTTCAAAATATGTCGAAACGGTGGTCTTTGTTGAGTTGTAAAGCACATCACAGTGCAGCTCGCGACTAACTGATGGTGGTGTTCACTACGCGCGACGTATTGTGGTGTTCACTACGCGCGACGTATTGTGGTGTTCACTACGCGCGACGTATTGTGATGTTCACTACGCGCGACGTATTGTGATGTTCACTACGCGCGACGTATTGTGATGTTCACTACGCGCGACGTATTGTGATGTTCACTACGCGCGACGTATTGTGGTGTTCACTACGCGCGACGTATTGTGGTGTTCACTACGCGCGACGGGAAGCTCGCACTTTTACTCTGTGTTATCATTTTTCAGCCGGTTGATTGATATATAGATAGACTAGCTGTTGCCCGCTTCTTCGTCCCCGTGGATATCGAGAGTCATCGGGGTTTTTAGCCTACGATGATGTCCATCCTGAAATTCAATTCTTACTATTTGGTGAAATACTTTTTATTTAAATAGGATGCGTAGTTTCAAAGATTATCTTTACATACAAACTGTACCTGTTTATGATACTAGCACAGATAACAAGCCAGCCTATTTATTCCACAGATTTTTCTTTCCAATATCGCGTCCCACGTTTGTAACAAACAGCCAATTTCAATTAATAAAATAACAGAAGTTTCAAGGCAGAAATGCAATTAATTAACTATAGATACTCAAGAACATTGCTTCGTAATAAAAATGATTGATAATAAAACATGTTTAATGTCGTTGTATTCACCCGCGAACAACGAACTGGGTGTTCGGAGAGGTGGAGGCACAGGTACAGCGACACAGCGTAACATCGCTTCATGGTCCCGCTATAAAATAAGTCGTACAATTTTATATAGTTTTATTTTGTGCTTCTTAAACTGTCTTTTTCTTTGAACATCGGATCTATTTCTTGTAATAGAGATTGTTTTTTTAGTGAAAATACCCATTCGCTTGCGCACGTTACTTTTTGCCCATTTTTGTTGTGTAAAGCGCTTTGCACACGACGGGGCGGGGCGGGCCGGTCAATTTCGCCGCCAACGATAGCACAAAGGGAATCCTATACTACCAACGCACATGGAGGCGGCGCGGTCGGCGCGGTCTTTTTGTCCTCCATGTGCGTTGGTAGTATAGGAGCCTAATGGTCACTGACAAACACAGAGCGACCATGTGCCAGGAGCTTTGCGCATGCGCATGTGGCAACAATAGAAACTAACGTGGAGAGTCGACATCTTTGTTTCAAGCAGCTTCCCGCGCCCCGCGCCCGGCGCCCCTCAGCCCCGCTGTCATCATTATCGCATACCAAAGCAGGCTGAACAGTACAGTACTTGCTTTCTTATCGTGTGACAGAGTTAACACTTTTTTTATTACAAATTTGAGTGCGTTTGGCTGCACCTCACCTGATGGTAAGTGCCGATGCAGCCGGGGTTGTGACACGCAAGCTCAAATAGCGCCTATTCACTATCGTCTTGAAGATTCCTAAATTATACGAATCGAGGAATACAGACGCCGGAAGGAAATTCCACTCCTTGGCCGTTCGCATGATGAACGAAGACGCAAAACGCTTCGTGCGTAAAGGTGGAATATTGACGACAAAGGGATGGAACCGCCCTCCGATGATGAAATGGAAAGGGGGGAATGAGGTTGTGAAGCTCCAGGGCACACTCTCCGAAATGAATCCCGTAGAACACCGATAGACAGGCGACTTTGCGGCGATGCTCGAGGCTTTGGAGCCTGTTTGATACAAGTTCCTCGTCGCCGATGAGTCTCCTAGCGCGTCGGTCGATAGAATCCAAGGCATCTAGCTGGTAACGAGCCGATCCGTCCCATAAGTGAGAGCAGTACTCCATACAAGACCGAATTTGAGCTTGGTATAATATTAGAAGCTGCTCTGGTGTGAAGTAAAGTCTCACCTTCGAGAGGATACCAAGCTTTTTGGCTGCCGTTTTTGCCTTGGATTCAATGTATCTCCCGAAATTGAGATCGGATGTTAAATCTACGCCAAGGAGCTCAAGATGGTCGGAGATCTGGATAAATTCATATCGGAAAGTAGGAGTCAGGGTAAAAGGACTCCTTTTTGCAGTGAATAGACACGCCTGAGTTTTAGAGGCATTAAACCTAACAAGATTGGCATCGCCCCAGTCAGAGACTGCCTTGAGTGTTAGGTTCACGCGCTCAATCATGGCCTCTCTCTGAGATAGTATATCCGGACCCCTAGCTCGAGCACTAGACAAGTATCTCTCCGCAACCGCGCTGTCGTCTGCGTACCCAAATATACCGGGTTTCAGCAGATCGTTTATTACTCGTTTACTAGTTGCTCTCCAAGGGATAGACGGAGGTTGCCACTTGTCGCGTTTACCATCACCAGCGTTTCACGCGTGGCTCAATTATTTAGGGTATTTTTAGATTAACAATACTAAAATTGTTCAACAGATACCACCGGAACTGAGGGTATCGACTGTAAGTGCGTGCGGCGCTTGCGTGAAGTGGTACTACTGACCGACGACCGCAACCTGCGCGTGAAGGCGCTCGCCGCCGAGCTGCCCGTGCGCGACCTGCCCTCCTTCGTGCACTGGGCCGGCCTGGACACTGCGGTGAGTGTCTGTTCTCTGTTCTCTGTTGTTTGTCGTGGGAGAAGGGGTACTGTTGATCCATCAGAGTAACGTACATCACAGTGCGTGACCTGCCTTTCTTCGTGTTCTGGGCGGGCCCGTGCCCCGTGCCCCGTGCCCTGTGCCCTGTGCCCTGTGCCCTGTGCAGTGTACTCGACTGTACCTTGATACAGGAACTGGTTGACCCATGATGACGATCTGTTCCGTCCAGCCGTGTTAGCGTGATAGAATGATGGTTAAGTAACAAACATTACAACTTTTGCAATCGTATTAATAAGTGGGATAAAACTTATTGGCTGGCTGGAGTGGTTTGTGCGCGACGTCACTTATATCATAAATGAGTTGCCATCGTTTTGTTGTTGCAGAAGACTAAAGCTTCTGGTACTGCTGCTGGTACTGGTACTGACGACTCCACGTCGACGTCCACCAACACGTAACTGCCTCGGAGGTTTTCGAATGGTCTACATTACTTTAAACTAAACGTTATTTTAAAAAGGTGACTTAACTGTTGAAGAGTGGTGGCGCTCATTAAAATGTAAACAATTAAATGATAGGATCGTAAATATATGCATGAATGTAGACGCGTCTCATGATAGTATAGGAATTGATAGGTTAAGTAAAAATTAATATACCAATGGACGGCTATATTAATGAATTTTGTTAGGGGCTTAAGGATTCCACCTGTGTGTTCCTGAGCTGTATTTTACTTTGTTATTACGTATTTTCAGTTAATGTTTAAGATAAAAGATAAATCGTAAATTTAATGTTGCTGATCCATTATTTTTATTCACATTTTGTACACGGTAAGAATATATTTTTTGATTATTTTGTAGCCAGGCGTCAGTGACAAAAATATCATTGACCTATCTCTACAACATCAAGTACAGGATTTTCGTTTTTTGTACTGACTATATTTTTAAATATTTGACTATTTGCTAATATGAATACTAAATGCATTATTTATTTTAAATCATGTCTTTGAATTGATCATATACATGCTAAGATCCATCGAAATGTGTTGTGCCATCAGTTGTGTGCATTTTTGATTAAAATTATTAATAACTCGCTTTCCCAAAGTTTCCGAACCTGCACAAGCCGGTCCCACAACTAACTAGTAGGTACATACTCACACAAAGATAAATATATTGATTATTTTTGGTAGCTCTAGCATACAATACTATAATATTACTATTTTATTTCCTTGCCAGTTAAAGATGAGCAACTTAGACGTGAATGTAGGGGCTGAAGTTTTATTATAGTTTAAACAGTTTTATATAGTTTATATAGGGTGTCAAAAGTTTGTTACATTTTAAATGGTGATTCAGAATCAACTCTAAATGTAGAGCATAGGAAAAGTACCGAAAAAAATGTACTAGGTCGGGGAAAAAGTTTGTTCGTATTTGTGTGCAAATTCAAACAGGTCGAGCAAAACGTTCAGATTTCCAAACTGGAAACTTTTGAGTAAGTTTGTGAGACTCACTGATACTGCATTAGGTCAATAAACAGCACAAATTTCATTCGCGGCCTGTGTGTTGCATTTTTACCTTTTTTCACATAATATTTCAAAATTTCCCAAATTTCTCATTACTTTCACTCATTTTAATAGACAGAAAAAACAATTTTAAAATGGCGGGTATTTCATTTTTTTATTAAAATTTCGAAAGTTCACTTATTTAATAGGGGATCGGACTGCATCAAAAATAAAATCTAAAATATGATTTCCTAAATTGCTCTCCTCTTGAAGGTTCAAAAAACCTTACTTGTTTTGTTGTTCCATCACGTCTTCAATTTTTAATTGATCAAATTCACAAAATAAGTTCTTCAATGACGCTTAAAATCTATGACGTCACTTGTGGGTATTTCAAACATTTTTAGAACAAAATTTCGTTTTTGACAGATCATAAAAAGTAACTCAAATGACTAGCAGTCCTATCCCCTATTAGGTACAAATAATACAAGCAAAGAGATTTGCTTACAAATTTGTAGTTACGAAATAGGAAGAAACATTTTCCCCGACCTATTATTTGTCACAGAAGTCAGTTTTTACTTAAAATGGGTATTTTTGTTAGGATGGGAACTTTCTAAACGCTGTATCAATCAAGTTTCTCACAATGCAATAACAAATGTTTTTACTACAATGACTGTTGATAATTAAATGAAAATGACTTCACAAATAAAATAAAATTATACACAATATATAGATGTCAACCGTAGTGTGGCGTAAACTGTTGAACTGTTTCTATTGATGGTAAAGGAAACCTTGTAACGTGACAATTGTGCTCCTGCCATTTACACTTCCACTCTCCTGTAACTCTCGCACTGACCTGGTCCAGAGCCGGGGTTCAATCGTGTGCTCTGTGGCTGGGTGTGTAATATATGTGTTTTATCAGCCAAATGACTTGTGACACGAGTCACGAGGCGTAATGGCAGGAGCACCTCTAGCGGAAGCACAGTCGGCTGGAGTTCAGTGTGACGACGGACTATCCGGGCATTGTCGGGGTACACTGCCCTCTTTTTTATTATTTTACTTACAACCGTCTAATTTTCACTTCATTTCCGTCCCACTACAACCACCGCCCGCTCCGCCTCGACGAGTACCTTATCTACTCTGTGCCTCGTTCATCGGCCACGTTTAGCAACTGGACTCGGTCAGCGAAAACACCGGATTGGATTCAATTGAATATATAGTGTAATGACGCTTCCTTTACGGTAGTACTATGTGGAACATCGATATTCTTGAAAGTACGGTTTATGCTATCCTACGATAACATGATTCATACCAATAAATATTTTACAAGCGTTAGATTTTTAGTAATGTTAATTAATCACATTTTAAATCTGTGTTTTAATCGTTAGATTTAATTACAACCTGTTGCCACCATGGATCTATATGAGTGGATATGCCTGATGGTATTGGCTGCGTTCTGTGTAGGTGGATCATGTTAACTAGCTTCTACATACTTGGTAATGGGTCCTTCTAAAAAAACTGAAAATAGTTAACTGTCTTCAATTCACAAAAATCGTAATTTTTCTTCTAAGTAAGGTATCCAATCCAAAACCCACAAAATAAGGAAGTCCAATTTACTTTGCGATTTTATTATATTTTTTTCTTTGGGGCAAGTAATTCAGTTTGATGAGCGGAAGCCTTGACACGTTGACACGTCGTAATCCAACTATTTCAGAAGGAAATCATGCCGCCGGTCTTTATACTCATGACCGAGTGCGTCCGCGCCGCGCCGCTAGACCGGTTCCGATTTTCGGCAAATAACACGATCACAATTTTTTTCTGTTATATTGATTGATTGATTTCGTGTGGCCTAATAGGCATACCCGGCAGCAGCGGAAAGCTGCAGTTGAGGCCGCATGCTACGTATGCTCCTCGAAGTTCCAACAAGACGTAGATTTTTTTATTTTTTTTATTCACAATTGGTAAACCCTTGACAACATCTCAGAATAGGCATATTCTCTGCATATTGAAGCCATGGATGTAATATTGATCATACATTTGCAAGTCACATTGTATGTAGGCGAGTGTAAACAAGTACGCGTCATCCTGAACAACCCCCTAAAATTTCACTTATTTTGTACACCCTGTATATGAAGCAGAGTCCTGTCGTGTAAATCGTTTGAATAAACAATTATTGACTATGATTATTTTTAACAAAAGTTTAAACCTCAAGTTGTTGGATGCGTATTACTTATTTTATTTCAATCATAACAAAATGTTCGATTAAACAGTGAACTTAATAAATTTGTTTGATATTGTATTTTTTTTACATACCCATATGAAAGAGTAGTAACTATTGCGTATCAGGCGAAACATTTTCACTGCACACGGGAATCAGAAATGTGCTGTATTTGTAAATAGCAATTAAATACTTACAAATTGTAATGGTACGTGAGCAATAAATTTTATGTTTAAAAAAGCCAGTTCTTGTTTAGTCGGCTAGTTTATCATTCATTTTGTATTATTTTTTATGAAATTTTCAGTAATTATAACATTTTTTGCGCAGAACCTGTCGTGAAATTCCTCGGGGGAGGCCCATGTCCAGCAGTGGGCGACCTTCCATTTTTTATGGTTCTGTAATCTAAGCCTACTGTTCGTCCGTCTGCTGTGTTTTATTTTAAAGGGACGTATCTTTTGGACCGTAATAAGCAGCTAGTAGAAATGTGCGCGGCGCCTACTGCGAGCCTTTTGCCATTTAGAGATACACTGAGCCACATTTGTTCGACGGAAGGTGACGGTGGGTGTGCGCAGGAGCACGCAGGAGCGCGCAGCGAGCCCGCGCCGTAGATACACACCGACGCCGCCGCCGCGCCGGCTGGCCGCGGACGGTGACGTCACCGGTGGTTTGGCACAGTAGGTGCTCGGCCCTCCTCCCCCTCCCGAAGCCAAGACTCATTGATGGCCATAATGTCAACATTATTCTGTTCCATAGCCGCTATGAACTCGTCATGCTTTGTACCTAGAGGGCCTGGATTTAAACTTCTTAGGACCTTTGATAGTAAGTATTTACAATAGAAAGAGTGCTGCAGAATCCAGGAGATTCTGCAGCATCAGGTCAAGGTTACCATGGTTTCGCAATATTGTTACATTAACATGACATCTTAATATATATAACTCAAAGGTGCCTGACTGACTGACTGACATAGTGATCTATCAACGCACAGCCCAAACCACTGGACGGATCGGGCTGAAATTTGGCATGCAGGTAGATGTTATGACGTAGGCATCCGCTAAGAAAGGATTTCGGGAAATTCCCACGGGAACACCAAAAAACGGGAACTGCGCGGGCGAAGCCGCGAGCTCCCACGATATTAGAAGTTGCCGATATCCCTTCATCACCCAGAAAAGAGCTGACGATTTTCAAACGGCTGAACAGATCTTCATAAATTATAGCTAATAATCACCTGGATCACGTCAGTTTTCAAACAAAAAAACCGCATCAAAATTGGTTTATTCGTCTAGGAACTGCGACGCCATAGACACACACACAGGTACATACGTCAAGTTACCCCTCTTTTTGCGTCGGCGTGTCGCATGCAGCTCGCGCAACGTGCACCCTCGATATCCTCGGGGGCAAAGCGGCGGAATACAGTTAAAAGAAATAATAGTAAAACATACCTAAGTGTAAAAAAACTTCAATTTATAATTCGCGTCATCATCATCGGTCCGTGTTAGTCCACTGCTGGACAAAGGGCTCGTCACGTACTACATACTGATCTTCGGCCCTGGGCATCCAGCTGTCGCCAGCAACTTGCGCAAATCATTGCTCCACCCGGCCGGGGGGCGTCCCACACTGCGTCTCCACTCTAGAGAGAGCTATGGGGATAGTACGTCGTGTGACTTTGAGCTTGACTGTCAGTGTCCGCATTTCGGTGCCGTATGTATGCCGTATTACACTGGTTAAAGATTTTCATCTTCAGGCATTGTGGCAGTGGCAACACGAAGATACGACGCAGCTTCCCGAACGTTGCCCAGTCCGGATGTATTCCTCTACTGGCCTCCCCTCTCGAAGTTGTTTCTACCTAACGCATGATCTGCCCGAGATACACTTAAGTACCTATTCTTGAACAAAATCGAGAGTTTCGCTTCGAGAATTTTGGCCATTTGTGTACAAACAAATAGGTAATGCAATAAGGTATATAATAAAGTAAGATACTCCTTCGTACCGGTCTCGACTCGGCCACGAGGACGTCATCGCGTTGACATCACCACCGGCGCTGGCGCTCGCGCGGCGGCGCGGATCAGATCATCGTCGTCACATTACCTGTCTACATCCGGATTCTCTTCGCTCGCGTACCTTACCTAAGCTGATCACGTTGGTCTAAACCAGAGCGTGAATCAACCATTCATTCATGAGGCCCCTTTTGATGATAAAATGAAAAGAAACAAATAAACACACAAGTACACGAAGATCAGGTAGTGCTGGCGACGCAACGTTATTTTTAATAAAACATTATGTTAATCAGACTATACACCTAGATATTCTAAATGCTTAGATACAGTCAAATTCAAATTCAAAACACTTTATTTCAAATATGTGTTTACACACACTTTTAAATAGTCAAAACAAAAATAAAATATTGTATATTACAAATAATGTCATGAATCAGATTATAGTCTCAGGTAATAGTATTTGTTAAAGAATCAACATATATATCTTTGTCATTTACATAATCTATTATTTTATAATATCCTCTAGAGCACAAAACTTTTTTGACATGAGTCTTGAATTTATTCTCTGACAAACTAGTTACAGTTTCTGGAATTTTATTGTAGAATCTTATACACTGGCCCACAAATGACTTTTTCACCTTACTCAGTCTCGAAAAGGCTATATCTATTTTATTTACATTTCTTAAATTCAAACTATGCCTGTCACTGTTTATAGGAAATAAATGCAAATTCTTACGAACGTACATCATGTTTTCATATATAAATTGACTAGCAACAGTAAAAATATTGATTTCTTTGAACTTATTCTGTAACGACTCACGTGATCGCATCTGATAGATTGCGCGGATAGCTCTTTTCTGCAGGATGAAAATAGTTTCTATATCAGCCGCATGCCCCCACAGTAATATGCCATAAGACATGATACTATGGAAGTAACTAAAATACACTAGTCTCGCATTATCTACATCCGTTAACTGTCTTATTTTCTTAACGGCATAAGCAGCTGAACTAAGCCTTCCCGCTAAAGTTTCAATGTGTGGTCCCCATTGAAGTGAAACATCCAAAGTTATACCAAGGAACACCGTGGTATTTACAAATTCTAATTTATTACTGTCTAATAATAATAGTAAGCTCGATAGTCTGCAAGGATTTTGTAATTATAATTAGATACATTTTAGGGTTTCCTACTACGCCCTAGCGGCACTCTACTACTAAGCCTACGCTGTCCGTGTCTGACTTTGAAAAGACTGTATTTTTTTTAAATTAAAAATTTGAGTGCGTTTGACTATATCTCACTGTATAATTTGAACTATGACAGGTAGCCGGCTGAAATTTTCACATTTACTAACTAATAACAAAAACTGGTACTCCTACGGATATTCTCGTTTCTGATTCGATCATGCAGACATAGGTCTCAGAATTGCTAAACTTAAGTGTCAGTGGGCGGGGCGCATAGCTCGTAGAACAGATGGCCGTTAGGGCAGTAAAGTTCCCGAGTGGCGACCGCGTACCGGAAAACGTAGCGTAGGCAGGCCTCCCACTCGGTGGAACGATGACCTGGTGAAGGTCGCGAGAAACCGCTGGATGCGGGCAGCGCAGAACCGGTCGTCATGGAAATCCTTGGCGGAGGCCTATACCCAGCAGTGGACGTCCTTCGGCTGATATGATGATGATGAACAAAAATTCAGCTAAATGCGACTCGGACTCGTGCACCGAGGGTTCCGCGTCCGTCCGCCTCTGCACACAAATATAACAGTGATGACGTATTCATTACAAATGAAAGACATCAACGCGAGCGGCAGAAAAATGCTCTTTATGGAAATCTCACTTGAAGACAGATTACCAATGAGGAAGTCGTTATCTTCTTACCGGAACTTATCAATGGTGTTAACGTTGATGTATAACGGCAGCGTTTAGATAATATGGTGGTAGCTAGCCAGGCGGGCTTAGGAAATGCTTTACCATCAACCAGACCGAGTCTTATAGTTAGAACCCCGCTGGAAAACGAACCAGAGACCTCCTTGTGGTAAGCGACAGCACGAATCTCTGCGCCTGCGCCCCACAGGCGATTAGTTCTATTTTAAACAGCTTTTATTTAACTTGCAACGTTTGTATGTATGTATGTATGTTTGTTCAGTTCAAATCCTGCGATTGATTTTAGAGCGAGTTCCAGGGGTCCGATTAAGCTGCAAGTTGGAATGAAGCCGTGTTCCTGGTGACAATTATATCCTTTTGTTATTTTGAAGTTGATCTGATGATGAACTTTGGAGATGGAATCGTCTTTTATTATCACGCTTTTATAAACTTCACCTGTATGTGTATGTATACAGGGTGACTGGTAAGTAGTGCTAATCCTTTTAAGGGGATAAACTACATCTAATTTAGAACAAAAAAAGTTACATTAACTAGTGGTCGGATATCAACAGTTTTCGAGTTAAAGCCCATTTAATTTTTCAATTTTGTATGTAAAACGCATTTCTTTATAAATAAATTGTTTTGTGATTTTCCAAAAAAAAAAAACTAAAATTTAGTTGACTTGCAAAATACGATAAACGCTTCCTTATTTTATCATATTACCATTAAAATAAAAAAAGTTAAAAAAATACAAATAAGTTGCAACAAAAAACAATGATTGTTGTCAAAAGTGTGTCTCAAGTCCCATACTAATTTATCCGACAATTTTGTATGAAAAAAATCAAGTTCGAATTTTTGGATGAGCTTGTGAATCAAAGTTAGTCGATGATGGTAGAGGGTCATAGATGTCTATTAATGCGAAAAACATCATAAATCTTGGAATTAAAAAAAAATATTCTTGAACATTTGTATGGGATTTGAGGCACCCTTTTGACAGGAATCATTGTTTTTTGTTATATATTATTTGTATTTTTTAACTTTTTTTATTTTAATGAAAATATGATAATAAGAAAGTTTTTATCGTATTTTGCAAGTCAACTATATTTTTTTTTGGAAAATCACAAAACATTTAAACAAATGCGTTTTACATACAAAATTGAAAAATTAAATGGGCTTTAACTCGAAAACCGTTGATTTCCGACCCCCAGTTAATATGACTTTTTTTGTTCTAAATTAGATGTAGTTTATCCCCTTAAAAGGATTTGCACTACTTACCAGTCACCCTGTATATGTCTGTATGTATGTATGTCTGTATATATGTTTGTAACCGACTTCTTTGCACTCGATTTTGACCCACTTTAAACGGACAGATTTAATTCAAACTTTGTACATTTATCAAGAATCAGTAACAATACAATAATTTCATAAGTTTATCTCTAAAAATTTAAAAATAAATATAATAAAAAAAAACTAAAAGACACGCTTTTAAAGCACTTCCAGGGTTCCGATGGATATTAAATTTGGAATGGCACCCCGTATTTCCGGTGACAAGTGATCCTTTTGGTATTTTGAACTTGATCTGATGATAAAATTTGGAGGTGGCAACATGGTCCAAGAATCGTCTTTTATTTTCAAAAGAGTCTTAGGAAATACATCCTTTTTTGAATTTGGAACCGTGTATTTATATTCGTTTGTTTATTTGTATACTCTTTATTTTACAAAACATTCATTTGAGCATAAAAACTCTTTACAAATAAAAGCTTGTACCTTAAAGCTTTTAGGTTTTTCGAAAGTTAAGTTATTCTAGTACGTTGTCTTAGCAGCACTAATAATTCACAAAAGCATCATATTTTTTTGCAATTAACAAATAAGAATCGCTGTAAATTACAATTAAGTTATCTACTGCGAATATAATGGATTTGGGTAAGTGCGCAGCAATTTGTGGTCACTAATGCCGATTTCCGCGTAGCAGTCTGCGCGAGAGCATAGCAGGTTTAAATTCGATAATTCCTCTAGAAATATTAGTTTTAGACAATGCCTGATTTTTTACAAGTTAATCAATGAGTCGTGGCTGGGACGGGGCGGTTAGCTCATCGTCCGGCGAGCGTTTTGGTGGATTTTTTGTGATCGCACCGCGAGGAAGGTCTCGGCGAACACGATCTGAACAAATGACGATTGCGACGGTATTTTCTATCTACCTTCACAACAGCTGTGATGCGTAAACGGCTCAACTTGAGCAGTACGAGTACCTCTCACATTTTTAACCTTTACTATCCTGAAAACGAAACGGGACATGATACTACCTTGTATAAGAAAGTGAGTGTTTTCATAGTGTTATAAATGCATGACACCGGCGCAGATGCGTCGAAAAAATGCCGGATAACTGTTGTCCGGTAATCCACGCACACCGTGACAAATTGTATGACAGGCGCGGGTGTAAGACAGTCGTTGTCACGCATACGAGCATAAAAAAGCTGGCTCGTTTTGTTATAGCAGTGGTAACAAGGTGACGCTCTATCTAGAGAGTAAGTAATGAAAGCATGACCCGTTTTCAGTGATTACAGGGTGACGCTCTATCTTGAGATTAAGTAATGAAAGCATGACCCGTTTTCAGTGATTACAGGGTGACGCTCTATCTTGAGATTAAGTAATGAAAGCATGACCCGTTTTCAGTGATTACAGGGTGACGCTCTATCTTGAGATTAAGTAATGAAAGCATGACCCGTTTTCAGTGATTACAGGGTGACGCTCTATCTTGAGATTAAGTAATGAAAGCATGACCCGTTTTCAGTGATTACAGGGTGACGCTCTATCTAGAGAGTAAGTAATGAAAGCATGACCCGTTTTCAGTGATTACAGGGTGACGCTCTATCTTGAGATTAAGTAATGAAAGCATGACCCGTTTTCAGTGATTACAGGGTGACGCTTTATCTAGAGAGTAAGTAATGAAAGCTTGACCCGTTTTCATTGATTACAGGGTGACGCTCTATCTTGAGATTAAGTAATGAAAGCATGACCCGTTTTCAGTGATTACAGGGTGACGCTCTATCTTGAGATTAAGTAATGAAAGCATGACCCGTTTTCATTGATTACAGGGTGACGCTCTATCTTGAGATTAAGTAATGAAAGCATGACCCGTTTTCAGTGATTACAGGGTGACGCTCTATCTTGAGATTAAGTAATGAAAGCATGACCCGTTTTCAGTGATTACAGGGTGACGCTATATCTTGAGATTAAGTAATGAAAGCATGACCCGTTTTCAGTGATTACAGGGTGACGCTATATCTTGAGATTAAGTAATGAAAGCATGACCCGTTTTCAGTGATTACAGGGTGACGCTCTATCTTGAGATTAAGTAATGAAAGCATGACCCGTTTTCAGTGATTACAGGGTGACGCTCTATCTTGAGATTAAGTAATGAAAGCATGACCCGTTTTCAGTGATTACAGGGTGACGCTCTATCTTGAGATTAAGTAATGAAAGCATGACCCGTTTTCAGTGATTACAGGGTGACGCTATATCTAGAGAGTAAGTAATGAAAGCATGACCCGTTTTCAGTGATTACAGGGTGACGCTTTATCTAGAGAGTAAGTAATGAAAGCTTGACCCGTTTTCAGTGATTACAGGGTGACGCTCTATCTTGAGATTAAGTAATGAAAGCATGACCCGTTTTCAGTGATTACAGGGTGACGCTCTATCTAGAGAGTAAGTAATGAAAGCATGACCCGTTTTCAGTGATTACAGGGTGACGCTCTATCTTGAGATTAAGTAATGAAAGCATGACCCGTTTTCAGTGATTACAGGGTGACGCTTTATCTAGAGAGTAAGTAATGAAAGCTTGACCCGTTTTCAGTGATTACAGGGTGACGCTCTATCTTGAGATTAAGTAATGAAAGCATGACCCGTTTTCAGTGATTACAGGGTGACGCTATATCTTGAGATTAAGTAATGAAAGCATGACCCGTTTTCAGTGATTACAGGGTGACGCTATATCTTGAGATTAAGTAATGAAAGCATGACCCGTTTTCAGTGATTACAGGGTGACGCTCTATCTTGAGATTAAGTAATGAAAGCATGACCCGTTTTCAGTGATTACAGGGTGACGCTCTATCTTGAGATTAAGTAATGAAAGCATGACCCGTTTTCAGTGATTTCAGGGTGACGCTCTATCTAGAGAGTAAGTAATGAAAGCATGACCCGTTTTCAGTGATTACAGGGTGACGCTCTATCTAGAGAGTAAGTAATGAAAGCATGACCCGTTTTCAGTGATTACAGGGTGACGCTCTATCTTGAGATTAAGTAATGAAAGCATGACCCGTTTTCAGTGATTACAGGGTGACGCTTTATCTAGAGAGTAAGTAATGAAAGCTTGACCCGTTTTCAGTGATTACAGGGTGACGCTCTATCTTGAGATTAAGTAATGAAAGCATGACCCGTTTTCAGTGATTACAGGGTGACGCTATATCTTGAGATTAAGTAATGAAAGCATGACCCGTTTTCAGTGATTACAGGGTGACGCTATATCTTGAGATTAAGTAATGAAAGCATGACCCGTTTTCAGTGATTACAGGGTGACGCTCTATCTTGAGATTAAGTAATGAAAGCATGACCCGTTTTCAGTGATTACAGGGTGACGCTCTATCTTGAGATTAAGTAATGAAAGCATGACCCGTTTTCAGTGATTTCAGGGTGACGCTCTATCTAGAGAGTAAGTAATGAAAGCATGACCCGTTTTCAGTGATTACAGGGTGACGCTCTATCTTGAGATTAAGTAATAAAAGCATGACCCGTTTTCAGTGATTACAGGGTGACGCTCTATCTAGAGAGTAAGTAATGAAAGCATGACCCGTTTTCAGTGATTACAGGGTGACGCTCTATCTAGAGAGTAAGTAATGAAAGCATGAATCGTTTTCAGTGATTAAAGGGTGACGCTCTATCTAGAGAGTAATTACTTAATTATTACTGAAAGCATGACCCGTTTTCAGCCCACTCTAAAACAGGAAGAGGAACTCTATTCGACTGTATGTCAATTTCGTCGCCGATAGTTCATCATTTTATTCTCAAACAATGTACATTATATTTGAAATGACAATAATTTAAATATAAGTAATTAAGTACATGAATCAACAATACAAATATGATATGCAACATTAAGATTACGCAAATATGTCAGTTCAATTCATGTCCTAATTAAAATAGTATAAAATGCAAAATAAAGTAAGGGTAGTATTTAAACGCAAATCAAAAAATATCCTTTTTCTATGCAATAAGATTCCAAATTCCCATCAAAATTACTGATTGCACAGCATAATATTCAACTCAAAATATCACTAAACACACTACAATTTATTTTCGCAGCGTACAGCAATTTTTCCTAAAGCAAAAGCTTTTTCATCAATGCACAGCTAATAATCTTAATGCACATTATACCTGTTAACTCTTTTTCTTTTAAATATAGCTTCTATTTTTATATTATTTACTGCAGTTTTTCTAAATAAAACAGCATTTTATTAGTCACAGTCGTCTTAATTTTTTTTGTGACAGAATTTGTATACATGAGCGATGTCCCTTCTGGCGCTTCGCCGGCCGCTGCCGCGACACGCTCGCTCCGCTCGCTCGGCTCGCGCGCTGTGACTGAAAAAGAACACCTGACCGAACCCAACCTACAGTTTTTTATGACGGCCATTTATATGTACGTACACGCAGCGGAAAATTTGCTGTGCAGTCAGTATTTATGCTATGTATGTAGTATTTTTGTACAAAAATAAATTTAACTGTATTGCATTATGAGGAAAAAAGTAATGTCATATTGATGTATAATTTCGAATTATCTGCAGTTTGAGTTTTGTTAAACAATTAGTTTATTTGTAGTGAAGTAAGTTATTTGATGTAAAAAAGAATATAAATGATGAGTATGTATTGATAGGCGATTATTTATTTGATATGCAATTTATATTACTCCGCTTGGCCAGAATGTATTGGTTACTATGGTGTAGGCAACATAAACGAAAATGGACAGCGCCTACTTGAATTTTGTTCTCAACACCAAATGTGTGTAACCAACACATATTTTAAGGGCAAATTATCGCGTCGAGTCTCCTGGAAACACCCACGTTCTGGCCACTGGCATCAGTTGGACGTAGTACTCACCAGAAGAAAGAACCTCCGAAACACTCTGCACACGCGTGCGTACCATAGCGCTGACTGTGATACTGACCACTCCCTCGTGGCATCCCATGTAGCCATCACTCACAAGAAGATCCACTCATCACGAACCCCAGGAAAAAAGAGAATAAACATGTACAATGTAAGAGACAACGAAAGGGTGCTGAAGTTTGAGGGAATGGCTCGCGGCTTGAATGCCGATTGGGACGCACAAACTTCTATAGAGGTGGAGTGGTGTAACATCAGAAGGCTTCTCACCGACTGCGCCAGCGAGGCTTTTGGCCGACAAGAATCAAGGTCGCACGATTGGTTCGCAGAGAACATCGAACACCTGCAACCCCTACTGGACGCAAAACGCAAAGCTGCTCTCAAAAATCGCTTAGACCCCAGTCCGGAAACTGGTAAAGAGATGAGTATCGCAAAAGCTGCACTGCAGCGTAGCTCACGCTACTACACCAACTTATACTGGACGGACCTCTGCCGCAGAATTCAATCATGCGCAGATACGGGGAACTTTAGCGGTGTCTACGCTGGAATCAAGCAGGCCCTTGGTCCTGCTATTAAAAAAACAGCCCCTCTCAAGGATACAAATGGCGTGGTCATCAATGATAGCCAAAAGCAACTTGACCGCTGGGTCGAGCACTACACCGGTCTCTACTCGCGTCCAGTGTATCTGCAGCCGGAGGCAGTGCAGAGCATGCCCAGACTGGTGACATGGACCGAACTAGATGACCTACCTTCCATAGAGGATTTTATCAAGGCTGTAACGCAGCTCAAGTGCAGTAAAAGTCCAGGTGGTGACGGCACTCAAGCCGAAATAATTAAACTCGAGTGCATGAGGCCCATATTGTACAACCAAACGTACTCAAATTTTTAATAAAAAAAAAAAAAAAAAAAAAAACCTACTGTGTAAATGTTGGCAAGCAGGAGTTGTGCCTCACGATATGCGCGACGCTAATATAGTAGCACTATACAGAGGGAAAGGAGACCGCGGCGATTGTAATAACTACCGCGGAATTTCCCTCTTGAGCACCGTTGGTAAGCTTTTTGGTCGATTCATTCTGTCTAGACTCCAAAGGCTTGCAGGTCGCGTCTATCCAGAGGCACAGTGTGGGTTTCGTCCCCAGCGCTCCACAGTGGACATGATCTTTACGCTTCGCCAGCTACAGAAGAAGTGTAGAGAGCAGAGGACTCCCCTGTTTGTGGCATTTGTGGACTTAAACAAGGCCTTTGACACGGTTAGCAGGGAAGGTCTGTACTCAGCACTCGAGTGCATTGGGTGTCCACCGCAGCTCCTAAGTCTTGTGAAATCTTTTCATGAGGGAATGAAGGGCGTTGTGATGTATAACAACAGCACATCTGAGCCGTTTGATGTAAGCAGAGGGGTTCGACAGGGTTGTGTTTTGGCACCGACCCTGTTCGGATTATACTTTTCGTTGATTTTAAAAACTGCTTTTGGCGATGACAAACAGGGTATTCATCTCCATACGAGGGCCGACGGAAAGCTTTACAACATCATTTCTCTCCTCAAGTCCAAGAGAAACTGTGAGGACCTTTTCGTCGATAGCCTTCTTTTCGCCGACGACGCAGCCTTTGTGGCCAACTCTGACTGCCAGCTTCAGTCTATGGTCGACAGGTTTTCTCAGGCCTGTACTCTTTTCGCCATGTCCATCAATGTCAAAAAGACAGTTATCCTATCACAAGGCAGCGCGGTTCCACCCTCAATCTCACTTGATGGCGCGCTGCTCAAGGAAGTCGACCAGTTTTGTTACCTAGGGTCGACCGTGTCGAACAATCTCTCTCTAAACGCAGAGATCAATACCCGTATCGGCAAAGCGGCGACCATGTTCGGGAGGCTCAGTACAAGAGTATGGCACAACAAACATCTAACTATTAAAACCAAGATGATCGTTTTTCAGGCCTGCATCTTGAGCATACTCCTGTACGGTGCTGAAACCTGGACTTCGTATGCAAAACAAGAGTGTCGACTCAACACTTTTTACATGCGCTGTCTTCGTAAGATCTTAGGTATAACATGGAAGGACAAAGTCACCAACGAGGAGGTTTTGAAAAAAGCGCAGCTGCCTAGCCTTATCGCGCTTCTCAAACAGAGACGTCTGCGTTGGTTAGGGCTTGTGTTTAGAATGGACCCTGCTCGGTTACCACGACGTGTTCTGCTGAGCGCAGTAGCGAATGCAAAAAGAGACGTGGGGAGGCCAATGCTTCGCTTTAAGGACTGCGCCAAGCGGGACATGGCTGCCTTTAAAATAGACCACCACGACTGGGAAAAGCTTGCAGAAAAGCGGCTGGAATGGCAAAAGCGTATTTCGGAGGGTCGCAAACTGTGCGACGAGGCTTGGTTTGGGGCGCTCGCTGCCAAGAGGGAAAAGCGCCACCAGAGCGGCAATACTCCATCTGCCGCAAACTTTCCCTGCCAAGCGTGTGGGCGAGTCTGCCGTTCGCGCATCGGTTTGCTAAGCCACCAAAAGCGTTGCCTCTAGTCCAGGACACTGTAGTGAATCGTCTGTAATAGACGTAGAGGCTAGTGATGATGATGCAATTTATAATATCCCATAAAGTAAGTATAAGTAAAAATAAAAAATGTCATTTTATAAATGTCAGAAAAAAAATGCATGTCAAGAAAAATAATATTTTGATAAAGTAAAAGATTACAGGAAACCATTAGAAATCACATCACATGTCCATCAAAATAAAATAAAAAATAATAATTAAAATGCAATAAATTCATTCAAGTGTCATAATTTGTATTTCTTATTTTATCATTTAAATAATCATTTATACAATAGTAACATCGCTTAATCAAAAAAATTATTTAGCTTATTCTTAAAAGAATTTAAGCTCATATTATTTTTCAGCGATAGCGGTAAAGCATTAAAAAGCCTTACAGCCTGAAATTTGGGACAATGCGTAACAACATTTAGTTTGGGATAAATTATTTGCTGAAAGTCTTTCCGCCGTGTCATCATTCTATTCTTATTTTCATCATCTGTTTTAAACTCATGAAGCCGCTTCTTCATGTCTGTTAGGACAACCAAGATATAGACTGGGTCAAATCAAATCAAAATAATTTATTTAAATAGGTGCTTACACACACTTTTAAATAGTCAAAAAAATAAAAATGTACTTATTGTCTATTAAATTTATAATGTCATGATTCAGATTACAGTCTCAGGTAATGGTATTTGTTATAGAATCAACATATATATCTTTGTCATTTACATAATCTATTATTTTATAATATCCTCTAGAGCACAAGCATTTTTTGACATGAGTTTTAAATTTGTTCTCTGACAAACTAGTTACATTTTCTGGAATTTTATTGTAGAATCTTATACACTGGCCCACAAATGACTTTTTAACCTTACTCAATCTCGAAAAGGCTATATCAGTTTTATTACTATTCTGAAATTCCAATTATGCCTGTCACTGTTTTTAGGAAATAAATGTAAATTTTTACGATCGTACACAATGTTTTCATATATAAATTGACTAGCAACAGTTAAAATATTGATTTCTTTAAACTTATTTTTTAACGACTCACGTGATCGCATCTGATAGATTGCGCGAATAGCTCTTTTCTGCAAGATGAAAATAGTTTCTATATCAAGGATGGGAACAGTGAGTATGCCTAATTTTGCAAAACTATCCCTACATGACTTTTGTAACCGGAAAGCTTTTATAATTTTATAGTCGTAGCTACATCCCCAAAATTAAATGCCGTAGCGCAAACAAGACTCCACCAATGCATAATAGACCATAATCAACTGTCTAGTAGTGAGTTCATCTCTAAGGCTTCTGAGTGCATAACAAACTGAACCAATAGTTCCATCATTCGTATTCAGTTTACATTTCCAATTTAAAAAGTTATCCAAGTGCACACCTACAAATTTTGTAATTTTAATAGTATTTATAATCTCTCTGAATAATTTAACCAGTAGTGTTTCTTAGTTTCTCGCTAGATTTGAATAGGATAAGGCCGGTTTTACTTGAATTTAGCTTAAGGAAGTTGTATCTCAACCACGCATGTAATACAGTTAAGACAGTATTAACTTTAATTTGAGGGCTTCATTATTATCTGCTGATATGACAGCATTGGTATCATCGGCATGAACGGTCAAATTAATGTCAACTTGGTTATTATAAATATAGTCAATTAAAACATTAGTGTAAACTATGAACAGAATTGGTCCCAAAATGGATCCTTGAAGTACACCACTTTTCAGTTTAGTCAGTTTATATTTGTTAGGCTTATAACCCTCATCGAAGCTATTAACCTCAACAAATTGATAACGATTTTTCAAATATTTTGCAACAGGCAATGAATTTTTCCCCTAAGCCCATAATGTTATAACTTATGTAAAAGAAGTTCATGACTGATAACGTCAAAAGCAGAGCTAAGATTGAGAAATAGACCGGCAACTCTCTTCTTTTCATTTAGCTTACACACCACATCATCTGCTATGGCACTTATTGCTTCAGTAGTGCCAATCCTTTTTGGTATCCAAATTGTCGAATACCAAGTATTTTAATACAATTAAGAAATTTAACAAGTCGTGTTTTTTATGGATTTCTAGAAGAGCATAGATAAAATTGGCAGCAAAGATATGGGTCGGTAGTTTTTGGGATCCTTTTTACGACCTTTCTTAAAAATAGGTACTAGTTTGGCAATTTTCAATTGTTCCGGAAAAATACCCGAATCGACTACACTGTCAGAGCCATTGTGTTACTAGGTTTAAATTTGACTGCCACTGTCAGAGCCATTGTCTTACTAGGTTTAAATTTGACTGACACTGTAGGAGCCATTGTGTTTAGGTTTAAATTTGACTTCCACTGTAGAACCATTGTGTTACTAGGTTTAAATTTGACTGCCACTGTAGAACAATTGTGTTACTAGGTTTGAATTTGACTGCAACTGTCAGAGCCATTGTGTTATTAGGTTTAAATTAGACTGCCACTGTCAGAGGCATTGTGTTACTAGGTTTAAATTTGACTGCCACTGTCAGAGCTATTGTGTTACTAGGTTTAAATTTGACTGACACTGTATGAGCCATAGTGTTTAGGTTTAAATTTGACTTCCACTGTAGAACCATTGTGTTACTAGGTTTAAATTTGACTGACACTGTCAGAGCCATTGTGTTACTAGGTATAAATTTGACTGCCACTGTCAGAACCATTGCGTTACTAGGATAAAATTTGAATGACACTATCAGAACCATTGTGTTACTAGGTTTAAATTTGACTGCCATTGTCAGAGCAATTGTTTTATTAGGTTTAAATTTGACTGCCACTGTCAGAGCCTTTGTGTTAGTAGGTTTAAATTTGACTGCCACTGTGGCAAAACTAAAAGACACGCTTTTAAAGCACTTCCAGGGTTCCGATGGATATTGAATTTGGAATGGCACCCCGTATTTCCGGTGACAAGTGATCCTTTTGGTATTTTGAACTTGATCTGATGATAAAATTTGGAGGTGGCAACATGGTCCAAGAATCGTCTTTTATTTTCAAAAGAATCTTAGGAAATACATCCTTTTTTGAATTTGGAACCGTGTATTTATATTCGTTTGTTTATTTGTATACTCTTTATTTTACAAAACATTCATTTGAGCATAAAAACTCTTTACAAATAAAAGCTTGTACCTTAAAGCTTTTAGGTTCAGAGCAATTGTTTTATTAGGTTTAAATTTGACTGCCACTGTCAGAGCCTTTGTGTTAGTAGGTTTAAATTTGACTGCCACTGTGGCACCATTGTGTTACTAGGTTGCCTGACACTGTCAGAGCCATTCTTCTTCTTTTCGAGTCGACGGCAAACTCAGATAGTCCCATCCCAAAACCGAGCCACGCAAATTGCCTTAATTTAAATTTAATTGGTTTAAATTTGACTGCCATTGTCAGAAACATCGTGTTACTAGGTTTAAATTTGACTGCCGCTGTCAGATCTATTGTGTTAATAGGTTAAAATTTATGTATTTTTCCACTACTAAATATTCTCGAATATTTGTATGGGATTTGAGGCACCCTTTTGACAGGAATCATTGTTTTATGTTACATATTATTTGTATTTTTTAACTTTTTTTGTTTTAATGGAAATATGATAAAATAAGGAAGTTTTTATCGTATTGTGCAAGTCAACTATATTTTAGTTTTTTTTGGAAAATCAAAAAACATTTAAACAAATGCGTTTTACATATACAAAATTGAAAAATTAAATGGGCTTTAACTCGAAAACCGTTGATTTCGGACCCCCAGTTAATATGACTTTTTTTGTTCTAAATTAGATTTTGTTTACCCCCTTAAAAGGATTTGCACTACTTACCAGTCACCCTGTATATGTTTGTATGTATGTATGTCTGTATATATATTTGTAACCGACTTCTTTGCACTCGATTTTGACCCACTTTAAACGGACAGATTTAATTCAAACTTTGTACATTTATCAAGAATCAGTAACAACACAATAATTTCATATGTTTATCTCTAAAAATTTAAAAATAAATATAATAAAAAAAAAACTAAAAGGCACGCTTTTAAAGCACTTCCAGGGTTCCGATGGATATTGAATTTGGAATGGCACCCCGTATTTCCGGTGACAAGTGATCCTTTTGGTATTTTGAACTTGATCTGATGATAAAATTTGGAGGTGGCAACATGGTCCAAGAATCGTCTTTTATTTTCAAAAGAATCTTAGGAAATACATCCTTTTTTGAATTTGGAACCGTGTATTTATATTCGTTTGTTTATTTGTATACTCTTTATTTTACAAAACATTCATTTGAGCATAAAAACTCTTTACAAATAAAAGCTTGTACCTTAAAGCTTTTAGGTTCAGAGCAATTGTTTTATTAGGTTTAAATTTGACTGCCACTGTCAGAGCCTTTGTGTTAGCAGGTTTAAATTTGACTGCCACTGTCAGAGACATCGTGTTACTAGGTTTAAATTTGACTGCCGCTGTCAGATCCATTGTGTTATTAGGTTAAAACTTATGTATTTTTCCACTACTAAATATTCCTATTGCATAAATACATTCTGCTCTTCTTTACTGTTTCAAATTAATTTTATTACTTTTTTAAGAAATTTCACCACATTATAAAAACCATTTGTATCCATTAATATTCCTACCAATGTTTTATATTTTTTAGTATGGCAATCGTGCGAAAGAGACAAAGAAGTAGTATTTTCAGCGCTACTAATATAATTATATGTTTAAATAGTATAGGGTATAGGTATCCATAATGTACGCACTCTTTGAATTCTGTGCGTATTTTAATATTCAAAGGAACCATAACTTAGAGGTAAATTAGTCAATTACTTAACCGCAATGCATTATAAAAATCGTTACATTTGTTTCCTAACTAGGTATATTATTATAAATTATTTATTAATAATGTTCCCTGCGCGACGTGCGACTTACGACGTTCACGCGGCGCTACGAAGCGCGCATGCTACGATCGTCGAGTCTCCTTTGTATTAGACATCAACGTGCGCGCGCACACCACAATCATAGGACGAACGACGCACGATTTTAGTAACATGTTGGCGTTACTTATTAACTATTTAATTGATAAAATATTTTATATGAATGGCAATACTAACATTTAGAAATTAGTAAATTAAAATTTGATAAAATAACACATTAATGTACACATAGTTTAGTTAAGTAGCTAGTTCAGTTCTTTTTGTCGTTTGGACGGGGATTTGCCACATAAGTAGTAACTTGACGATTAATTACAGATAATAGAATGATGTTATATTTTTTCGGACAACCAAGTGCCTGTGCGTCAGTGCGTCTCTCACACCCACAACTGAAGTCGCCAAGCGGGCACGGGCTAGCTCAGCACCGTTCATACGACCGATCACACTTGAAAGTAGTTTAGAATTGAGAGTTCTGAGGCGTTGTCCTAATAGAACGCGAATGCGCGATCATCGTAAGTTCGCGCGAATTTTACTCGTACGAACGCGCGATCAAACATATTGAACTGTAATAGGTGTCCTAACTGACAACCGCGCGATTCTGGTCCAAAACTATCGCTATTCCTACTCCTAACGGGCGTTGCTCCATAACGCAACCGAATATTTGGTCAGTTTTTGCGTAATCGTCATGAGTACAACTACTCTCGAGAGCGATGAATCCGGGTCACTTAAAGAATCCTAAAAATCTCGGAAACTAAGAAGGCTAGCTTAATGAAATAAATTGTGTTTAATAGTTAATTTAATACTCCTTAAATGAAGTCATTAAAACTTCTTAGTTATTGTAAAGTTATGTCATAAAAAAATCAAATTTGAAAAAGGGAGACTTTCGAAGATGGAACTACGAAATTACTACATTTGTTTTTGCTTTTGTTTCTAATCTGTCATTTAAGTGGGTACATAAACCATGTTGATAGTGTTCAATATTTATTATTCAAGCAGTAATCATGTCGCTTACACCTGAAGAATGCACCAGAATACTCACAATGCTGGAAAACGGCCGGGGTCAGCGCGATACAGCCAGGACTGTCGGTGTGTCGCTCTCAACAGTACAAAGAGTTCTCCAACGTTACGAGGAAACTGGCTCTAACCTACGCAGACCAGGAACAGGCAGAACCAGGTGTACCACAGCACGAGAAGATCGATACTTGGTGAACACAATGCTTCGTAATCGCTTTCTCACAGGAACTGAACTTACAAATCAGTTTCGACGCCTCGGAGGAAGTAACCCAAGCGCATGGACAGTAAGGCGACGACTTGCTGAAGCTAACTTGAAACCACTTAGACCTGCAAACGGCCCTAAACTGGAGCGTGGGCATCGTATTTCAAGACTAAGATATGCCCAGAACCACTTAAATTGGAGTATTGGAGATTGGTCAAAAGTTATGTTCTCCGACGAATCAAAATTTATGCTCTACAAGCACGATGGAAGACACAGAGTGTATAGAAGACCAGGGGAAAGATTCAAGCAAGCATGCATCGAAGAAAAAGTAGCCTAAGGTGGTGGGCCTGTACATGTGTGGGCCCGAATTTCTTCTGAGAGTCGCACAGAACTGGTGTTCATAGAAAACGGCTCTTTAACTAGCGAAAGATATGTGGAAGAAATCCTCAATGAACACGTTGGTCCATTTATGGTCAATTTGGGTGAGGATGCTATTTTTATGCATGACAATGCCCGGCCTCATACGGGTTGGATTGTGAATGACTACCTTCAAGAGATGAACATTACTCGTATGGAGTGGCCAGCACGCAGCCCGGATATCAACCCGATCGAGCATGCTTGGGACGAGCTAGGGAGATGCGTAAAACAAAGAAGCCCTCCCCCAATCACGCTTCGTGAGTTCAAAATTGCTCTCACAGAAGAATGGGAGAATATTCCCCAAAATCGTATAAGGAACTTGGTGTACAGCATTCCAAACCGCGTAAACACAGTGATGGAAGCACGAGGAGGCAATACGAAGTATTAAAATTCAAGTAAATCGTAATGTTGTTCAAAAATGTCATGTTTCCTATTTTTGTTTTAAGGCGAGATCAGCAGTTTTTTTATTTAAGTAATTTTTTGTAAATAAAATGTAGTGACTCGTAAATTTAATTACTTTCATTTAGGGGTATTAAAGTGTCTATTAAACACAATTTATTTCATGAAGCTAGCCTTGTGAGTTTCCGAGATTTTTAGGATTCTTTAAGTGACCCGGATTCATCTCTCTCGAGTGTAGTAGTCGGGTATGTAGTGTTCTGATTTGTATGGGAACCTTGCAAATCTTCAACAAAGGAAGCCGCTTGGCACAGGCATACCTAGTGGTCATCTGAGCTGATTTAGCCCTGTACCCACGTGGTACCACCCTGCAGGTAGGTGGGGGGGTCCATCTGCCGCGCTGCACTCTTTCGTCCCTATCTCCGTAAGTTTAGCAAACAGGTCGTGTTTGGTATCGTTTTCGTATAATTTAAGGACGACAAATTCATTTCTGGAACAATATTTTCACTTGTTCATAGAAGAAAAAGTAGAAATAAAAATTCTTACAAAATCTTTGCCTACAATTAAACAAGGAGACTATGTTTTATAAAAAAAAATATTATTATGTAGCCCTGTTTATTTTTATAATACATACATAAACTTTCTTAATAAATTTAACTTATAAATGTGTCAAAAAAAATCATTAGCGTCGCATGGCGAAGCTGCGTTTTAGCGGCTCGTTCAACTCGACCGCTGCGCGGAGCGCTCAGTGACCATACACACGTGTTCTCAGTTCAGTCGGTTCGCATCTTCTCAGTGATCACCACATAACGCAAGCACGTATTTTGAACTTTTGAAGTGTTTTCAGGAGGATAAACTATCATAAACTAGTATATTTTTTTTATAGGATATGAGAATTGCAAGTATTTATTTACATTTACTATGTTTTTAAACGATTTTATTTGGCTTAACCCCGTATATTTATGCCTTTCTTTGTTTCAAATCTTGTGAAAGCTTTTACAGTTGTACTGAATTGATTCAAGAAACTTTGCATACACGTTGGGTGCTAGTAACGAAACAATATTATGGTAGTCTCAACTGGGCCTGATGATGAAGTCAGGAGGTGGACAGTAAAACTCTTCTAGTATTACTAGTAACCCTCTTGAGTTTGGGCTCATTTGGATGGTTTTGACGAGTCCCATATATTACACTAGGTGAGGAGGGTCCGATGATGGATTCAGGAAGACACAGCCGACCGGTTATCTAAAAAAAAATATATCATTTTTTATTTCTACTAATAAGTTATTATATAGTAGGTACCTACCTCAAGGTCTTCGATCAGTGTGTGTTGCCAGTGATGACATACGGAACTGAGACATGGTCGCTTACTATGGGCCTCATAAGAAGGCTCAAGGTCACCCAAAGGGCAGTGGAGCGTGCTATGCTCGAAGTTTCTCTGCGTGATCAAATCAGAAACGAGGAGATCTGTAGAAAAACCAAAGTAACCGACGTAGCTCTCAGAATTGCTAAACTTAAGGGCTCCAGGACTCAGCAAAACTGCTGACACAGTATTTATACCTTTCGTGAACAGAGAGCTTGTCACTGTATCAAGATTAGATGTGATTTGGGACAGATACGACTCTGACAGTCTCAAAAACGAGACTAGAGATAAACGTGGCACCTGACAAAGAACACGTTTTAATTCAAATTTTAGAATTCCGAAGGGTTGGGCAAATTTTCTCAGGGATAATTCCAATAAAGAGGAACTTTTCCATTTCCTAGCTCTACAGTGCCAAGCTACAGAATTCTTAGCTGGCAAAGACTTTTGTACGACAGATGGACCCACAGTTTTCAGCAACAGCCCCAGAGATGAAAAAGCCCTGGAACCATGCAACCATGAGGAAGCAGATACGCGCATAATGATCCACATTGGTGATGCTGCAGCCCAAGGACACACAAAAATCATGGTGCGTACAGTGGATACCAATGTTGTTGTCCTTGCGGTTCCATGTGTGTCACAATTGCCACAGCTTGAGGAACTGTGGGTTCATATTGGCACGGGAAAAACTCACCAGTTCTTGCCATGCCACGCTATTGCAGCTTAATTAGGTAACCCAAATAAATATAATATATTTACACTTTAAAATCTGAAAGTAATTCAGCTATATACTAGTTTATTTTCTTTTAGGACCAGAAAAGGCAGAAGTATTGCCAATGTTCAACACCTTTTCCGGGTGTGATGCCGTTTCGTCTTTTGCTGGTAAAGGGAAAAAGAGTGCTTTCGAGCTTGGGGCGCTTATCTACCTGCGACGGAGGGGTTCACAAGCGCTAAAGAAGGAAATGTGGAACAAGCTTTACCAATACTAGAAAAAATTGTCAATTCTATAAATGACGAGTAATTTGAGTGGTGGTTGGCTTTTGTGATTTGAAATGATTTAAGTAATTATTGAAATGCATGTTGTGTACAATTTGTTTCATTTTAGAACTGGCGCGTGCACTGATATGAATCAGTGTAGAAAACTACTATTTACGAAAAAGCACAGACAGCTGGAGAATCTTCCACCAACTAAAGATGCCCTGCGCAACCATATTTTGCAAGCAATTTATCAGGGAGGACATATATGAGGTCAACTTTTGCAACCTACACAAAACCTGCCATGTCCTGCTGAATGGGGTTGGGCCAAAAATAATGGCAAATAGGAGCCTGTGTGGACCACCCTACCGCCAGCAGCCGCTGCTTGCGTGGAGTTAATACGATGTAAATGTAAGAAAAAATGCACAGGAAGGTGCAATTGTTTAAAAAGAGAGATAAAGTGCACCGAACTGTGTGGCTGCAACGGAAACTGTGAATCTTCTTCTTCTACCTAGCTTTGTCCCGACTTGTGCCAGGGTCTTTGTCCGACATTTTCATAATAAATGACAGGTTTCAGGTATTATAAGGAGCGACTGCCGTCTGACTCCCAAAACCCCGAAGGTAACCAGTTTTGCCAGAGCCTCGTTTGTAGCCTAGCAGGGTGCACCCCGAGCAGGTGAGATCGGCTTAGATTCTAAAGATGTTTATTGGACCACTTACACCCCTGGACCACTTACACCCGGAAACGGTCAATAAATTATCTTATTTACTAAAATAGACCTTTTATTCTTCACTCCATTATTACAATTAAAATAAGAATTCCTATTACAACTAACATGATTAAAATAAGCTGAAATTTAGGGTTATCTCAGTGATTATAAAACATTTATTTTAATGTTATAAACTCAAATATTATTTTTTAACAATATTTACTCTAGATATTTCTTCAAGAATATTATCTCTAGATATAGATACACCTATACTCATTAGTTTGATTGCTCATTATTTTAATAATTGTTTACAATTTAGTGTAAAATCCTATCCAAAAATACTTACGTCTCCCGTCGCAGCTCCACCGCGCGAGGCAATAATTTTTTTTTGACACTTTTGCTAGTTCAATCTATTAAGAAAGTTTATGTTTATATATTCTAGATAAACAGGGCTACAAAATCATATTTTTTTTATAAAACATAGTCTCCTGGTTTAATTGTAGGCATAGATTTTGTAAGAAATTTTATTTCTATTTTTTTATATTTTTGCACCTAATCTTTTTTTTTTCTATGAACAAGTGAAAATATTGATGTAGAAATGAATTCCTCGTCCTTAAGTTATACGAAAACGATACCAAACACAAACTGTTTGCTAAACCTAAGGAGATATGGACGAAAGAGTGCAGTTTATATCTTACTTAGCCATTTTCCTTATCTTTTTTCTTGTCTCGATATTAAGTTTTTTGCGCAAGCAGATCGACGTATTTAACATGAGAGGGTTGCCATTTATCCTCTCAACATAAGTTTATCTTTTCCGTCATCGTTACCAGATTTGTCATGACCTCCTAGTCTAAAAACGGAGGAGGTTCTCAAGTCGATACATTTTAATATAAAATCAGGCGTATCTTTGTACAGAGTAATCCGATTTCGATAAATATTTTTTTGTTGGATGGATATACTTTAAGTTAAGTCCCATAAAATTTGAAATCATTTTTTTCTCCCAAAGGGTATAAAATAGGGAATGATTTATTGTTCACCCACTAAATTTTCATCTGTGAACCGATTCTGTTGAATCTTGGCACACGTATTTAGTTCTAATGACACTATTTAGTTTATGTTTGGGATAATTCGCTCGTCATAATGAGAACTTTATACCTCACTTGTGATGTGTGCGTTACGACAACCGTCGAAGGTCTGACGATGGTGACGGAAGGTTGTTAAAAGTTGTCACCAAAAAATAAGTATATATTATTTTATCCACAAAAAAAGTAAACAGAAAATTAAACCGACGAAAAAGGAAAGAAACTGAAAAGCGAAAAAATAAAAAAGCCCATTTTAGTGTAAGTCTAAGTAAGTTCCTACACTAATGTAAATACCTAAACAATTTAGAGTCGGCGCCAAACAAACAAACGGATCGTTCGGCAATTTCTAGCAAAGGGACGCGACACGTCGTCGTCACGTCATCGTCACGTCATCGTCACGTCATCGTCGCCGCACTTTCTGCTGCCATAATTTCACTTTACGTAATAATAAATTTGCATAGTGTTTGATCGGCGCCGTCTCAAAATTATTTAGTAATTTTTATTAGTGTAGGAGCTTACTTAGACTAAAAAGGTATTTTTTTAAATTTTTCGCTTTTTAGTTCCTGCCCTTTTTCGCCGGTTAATTTATTTTTAAACTTTATAATTAAATTGACCGTGCAATCTACCCAGGTAAACATTACATACGAGTATGTCACCAGTAATCGGTATGACGCAGGCATTCTTGTATAATCCCTGAACATGCCGGTCCTCTTTGGGCATTGCAGGTATGTAGTATAGTTTATATCATGGATAATTTGAATGAATTAAATTAAAGATTTATTGCATTGCTTCCGTAACACAGCAAGTTACATTAGAAAATATTGAAAACACAACAAAAACAAAATACCACTATCACCATATCATCTTCATATCAGCTGGGTAACGTCCACAGCTGCACAAAGGCCTCCCCCAAGGATTTCCACGACGACCGGTCCTGCGCTGCCCGCATCCAGCGGCTTCCCGCGACTTTAACTAGGTCATCGGTCCACCGCGTTGCAGGCCTGCCCACGCTACGCTAATCCGGTGTGCGTTTGCCACTCGAGAACTTTACAACCCCTACGGCCATCTGTTCTACGAGCTATGTGCCCTGCCTACTGCCACGCCCACTACCACTTCAGTTAAGCGGTTCTGTGAGCTATATCGGTTACTTTGGTTCTCATTTCTGATTCCATCGCGTAGGGAAATTCAGAGTATAGCTCGCTCCATTGCCCTTTGGGTGACCTTGAGCCTTCTGATGTCTCTATCTCTATGTCTCAGTTCCATATGTTATCACTGGTAACACATACTGGTTAAAGACCTTAGTCTTGAGACACTGCGATATTTGGGACGTCAAGATATTGCGAAGCTTCCCGAACGCTGCCCAGCCGAGTTGGATTCTTTAATTGATCTCTTTCATGAAGTTGGACCTACCTAGTTGGACTGTTTGTCCCAGGTACGACACGTTGAATAGTTATATAATAACTAGCTGTTTCCCGCGGCTTCACCCGCTTGGACAACGTTTCTATGACTTTTCGAGGGTGCGCAGTGAGCGGCTCGCGAGCGTGGTAAAAAGTAGCCTATGTCTTAATCCAGGTCCTAATCTGTCTACCTACCAAATTTCAGCCAAATCCGTTCAGTAGTTTTTGCGGGAAAGCGTAACAGACAGAGAGTTACTTTCGCATTTATAATATTAACTAGCTGTTTCCCGCGGTTTCACCCGCGTGGACAACGTTTCTATGACTTTTCGAGGGTGCGCAGTGCGCGAGCCGCAAGCGGCTCGCGAGCGTGGTAAAAAGTAGCCTATGTCTGAATCCAGGTCCTAATCTGTCTACCTACTAAATTTCAGCCAAATCAGTTCAGTAGTTTTTGCGGGAAAGCGTAACAGACAGACAGAGTTACTTTCACATTTATAATATTAGTAGGGATATATAATACCTATATTAGTAGGGATATGAATTTTTATTTTTGGTTTCTATTTATTTAGTGTGAGGGTGTTGTCGCTATATTTTAACGATATTTTTTTATATTAACATTCAGTTTTACAAAAACCCCGAATTGAAGGAAAAGTAGATGAGAACTAGAGAACGTAACAATTTGTTGTTGTCGTTTACTCAAGGCATTTCAACGATGAGGACTTTGCGGTTAAACCAGACAAGAAAAGCATAAAATATTCTCATGTAGACGTTTGCATACTGTTTTCAGTATGTAACGGTCGTTTTAATATTTTCTTTACTTTTTACCTATTTACAACCCATAGTACTGGGAAACATAGTTTGGGGCTGACCTTGTGTGATTTGTCCATGAATATTTTTTTCTGTAAGTAGTTAAGTATCTATAGTAAGTATCTATAAGTAGTAATAAATATAGTTTATAAAAACAGAAAATTCGAAATCAACAGAAAAAGGTTGCTAAGAAACGCATATATTAAAAGTTATAAACAGCAAAAATTAATTACAGTAGCGCAAGTAAGAAGTCCGCGGACTACGGTAAATATATAATACTAGCTGTTTCCCGCGACTTCACCCGCGTGCACAACGTTTCTATGAATTTTCGAGGGTGCGTCGTGCGCGAGCCGCAAGCGGCTCGCGAGCGTGGAAAAATGTAGCCTATGTCCTTTCTCAGGGTCTAAAGATTGTCTGTGCCAAATTTCATCAAAATCGGTTGAGAGGTTTAAGCGGGAAAGCGTAACAGACAGACAGAGTTACTTTCGCATTTATAATATTAATAAGTAGGGAGTAGGGATTACGGTAGCAAATTATTACGTTTTTTTTGTAAGTACAAAGTATTTATGTATAGTGTATAGTAGTTAAATTACATTGTATATAGTAACCAAGCCAACCAAGTAAATCGAAAAGTCTTGTTAAGGAAAACAAAATATATATTTTAATAAAATGAGTACATGACAGCAATAAATTATTGAGTATTGAGTATTGAAAGTTATGAGAATGAAATTTCAATAAACACCTAATCGATATCTGAAGGTCCTTGAGATATCTGACCACGAATCCGTTGTAACTTTCGAAGCAATAGGCGCAGTAACTACCATACTTCGCATACGTAATGTAATCTATCGATATTAAAAAATGCCTAACTATAACTACAACACTATGGGAGTGATACCATTTTTGGGAAAAAAAAATCACATTGCAGTCAGATTAGAAGTAAAGTTATTCAATTGAAACTTTAATTGAATAACTTTACTTCTAATCTGACAATCTGAAATTTAATTCGAAATAAATGCTTCATTACATATTATTTATTTAGTTCAAATAATCACATTATTTTTAAAAATTTTATTGCTCGACAGTAAAACTGGGCAGTTTTACTACCATGGTGTCACTTTACCATTGTCATTTTGTCAATTTTAATAAACTATTTTGTCAATTTTTATATTGATACCGAGTCCCCCCGTCCAGGTGGCGGTGAACAGTTTCGGAGATATGACGTCTCCGAGTCTCACCCCTCGCTGCAACCGGATAGGTTCCGAGTTTTGATCCTGGAGGCGAACCGACATGATGGCGTTTTCATACAGACACTTCAACACCTCGATGTATCTATAGTCAATTCGGTACTGATGGAGAGACTGTAGCACAGCCCAGGTTTCGACAGAATCAAAGACTTTCTCACAGTCTACAAATGCCAAGCATAGTGGCTGATTGTACTCTTTAAGTCTTCTGTGTAATACGCCGCAGCGTATGTATGTGGTCTATGGTACTACTAAAGCCTTTTTGGTAGTCCGCTGGTTCGGTAGGCTGGAAGTCGTCAAACCTGAGTACGAGACGATTCGTGAAAACAGATTGTAGACATGGCTCAGAAGTGAGATGGATGTGTAGATATTTAGCAGGGTGTTGTCGCTCTTGGTAAAGAAAAGCATGACTACACTTCTGTGCCACGTCATAGGCGTTTGTCCCTCGAGTTAAGTTATCTTCTCAAGAATTTTTAGTACCGGTGTTCCACCTGCTTTCAGAAGTTCAGTCGTAATTCCATCATCCCCGTTATTGAGCTGTTTGAGAGCCATTCTAATCTCGTACAGGATGACCGTCCGGGATATCTTCGTTACGGTGTCAGGTTAGTCCGGCTCTTGAATTTTTAGTCAGATCGCTGACAGGCATACGTGTAGTCGTGTACAATTGTCCGTAGAACTTCTAAACTTCTTCCAGCAAGTCATTCTTAGAAGATATGATTTTGCCATCCCCAGTCTTCAGCTTAGTCAGGTGGCTTTGTCCAACAGACAGATCTCTCGCGAACACTTTTGAGCTTTTGTTGTGCTCAATCGCCCCTTTAATACAATTTGTATAAAATTGGCGTAAATCGCAAGTTAGAGACTTAGAGATCTGCCTGTTTAGTTGCCGATACTGAGTAGCGTCTTCAGAGGACTGCAAAACCAATCTGCGTTTTCCTTATATAAGGTTGCTGGTGAAGTCCGAGATTATTTCGATTCTGTTTGAACGGCGAGTTTTAAAAATCTTAGACTTGACAGTTTGGATAATATCCACAAATCTGTCATTATAATCGTCCATATTCTCACAGTCGCCTAGATTCAAGATTCAATATATTTATTTAAAAGTTTAAAAAAACTAAAAGCTGACTTCAAAATGAAATTCACTTAAAAGTGTGAAATAATATTATTATACTTAAATACACAACATTAACCAACAGTAACGAAATCAAAGGTGGGTACGAATTAAATTAGGGGTTTAATTTTTTTTCAGGTCGGTGTCAGCAAACCATCGAATCTAAAACATTTGATACGTAATTAACTGTATGCTGGTAACGACCTCAAAAAAATTTTTAGGCCCCCTAATTTAATTCGTACCCACCTTTGATTTCGTTACTGTTGGTTAATTAATGTTGTGTATTTAAGTATAATTGGCGTTGGACCCGTTAGCGGGAGCAGCTACTCATCATACTGAACTACTTTTACCATGAGACCCGTCAATACGGAAAAAATAACGTTGAACTGTACATGCAGCCCGTGCCCCGTACTGACTCACACCGACCAGATACAATGTCATGGCCGGTGCCGGGGTCCTGGATGGGTTTCACTGTTTGTGGTATTTATGTCTACTTACTTCCGTGGTTCGCAAGGCACGTCAATCCATTGATGCCGGTTGCTGAGGCCTCACAGGCGGCTTGAACACTTCTGATAGTGGGGTCCGCCACAGCCCTACAACCTCCACCGATCCGGTCTTGGGTGGAGTATGGCCTAACCTTCTCCAGTTGTATTAGTAGAATAAATTATATTTCATACATTGGTGTCGATTCGTTTTTAACCAATCAACTAAACTGAACTTAAATTAGGAAATTACGTTTGCTATTCGGAAAAACTCGACTTAACTTATCTGACAGATCTAAACTTAAACCGAACTAAATTAAGTTAAGAACGTCATTTACCTATTCGGAACGACCATATTTTAGATATGTAAAACTAAAATTAGGCCAATTTTAATCGTGAACTATTTTGGTGACCACAAAATTTTAATTGCTCTTGAAAAACCACAAAAGTGAAAAGTGGACCGACCGTTTAGTCAATGTATAGAATATCTAGAAATTCTATAAAATGCCGGGTTGTAACGATCACCGGTAACATATACACCGGCATTACTAGTAGCTATCTATAGAATGCCGGGTTGTAACGATCACCGGTAACATATACACCGGCATTACTAGTAGCTATCTATAGAATGCCGGGTTGTAACGATCACCGGTAACATATACACCGGCATTACTAGTAGCTATCTATAGATTGCCGGGTTGTAACGATCACCGGTAACATATACACCGGCATTACTAGTAGCTATCTATAGAATGCTGGGTTGTAACGATCACCGGTAACATATACACCGGCATTACTAGTAGCTATCTATAGAATGCCGGGTTGTAACGATCACCGGTAACATATACCCCGGCATTACTAGTAGCTATATATAGAACGGGTTGTAACGATCACCGGTAACATATACACTGGAATTACTAGTAGCTATCTATATAATGCCGGGTTGTAATGATCACCGGTAACATATACACCGGCATTACTAGTAGCTATCTATAGAATGCCGGGTTGTAACGATCACCGGTAACATATACACCGGCATTACTAGTAGCTATCTATAGAACGAGTTGTAACGATCACCGGTAACATATACCCCGCCATTACTAATAGCTATCTATAGATTGCCGGGTTGTAACGATCACCAGTAACATATACCCAGGCATTACTAGTAGCTATCTATAGAACGGGTTGTAACGATCACCGATAACACATACAACCGCATTACTAGTAGCTATCTATAGAATGCCGGGTTGTAACGATCACCGGTAACATATACACCGGCATTACTTGTAGCTATCTATAGAATGCCGGGTTGTAACGATCACCGGTAACATATACACCGGCATTACTAGTAGCTATCTATAGAACTGGTTATACGATCACCGGTAACATATACCCCGGCATTACTAGTAGCTATTGTGACAAAAATAATGGAAACTGGGGATTAAAACCCTTACGGAATTTGCCACATATGATACGTAGAATTTGGGATGGGGCCTTAAAGTAGGACTATGAAAACGAAAGAATAGTTAAGGTAAAGAAAGAATATAATTAAACAAAGGATCCCAAATAAATTAATAAAATAAATTCTTAATCTATGTTGAACACATAAATTTTGTTGTATAAAAAATATTTACCAGTTGGTTTGGTGAACACATAAATTTTGTTGTATAAAAAACATTTACCAGTTGGTTTGGTGAAAACATAAATTTTGTTGTATAAAAAATATTTACCAGTTGGTTTGGTGAAAACAACGTACGTCGTTTTCTCTTAAGACTATGAAGATTTCCACACGGAAAACTATACACAGCGTAAAACTAGGGGTAATTAAGAATTTACCCCAGGGCACTCTAAACACTATAAAAACTTGCGATAGTTAAATCTTGCCCCGGGGCACTCTGAACAGTACTCAAAAATTCTTGGAGGTTACTTTTTATAACCAAGAGACTCTTCTTAAAAATAATAGTTTAAACTGATTGCCAAAAAAATTAAACCATGATTAAACTGCGCACAAAATTTAGCGTTTTCGTTTACTCCAGCTGGTGATTCGGAAGACGATGAATCGGAAAGAATAAAGAGCTACTTCCCTCGACTGCCCTCTGGTAGGGTGGGTCAGGTCTTCGGTCCGAAGGTTGAACGTGCCCCGAGTGGTAGTTAGGATCTGCAGCGACAGCACGGCAGCCAGGAAGTACTGAAATTCCCTTAGCTGGGTTAAGCTGGTGACCTCCAGAAATACGGCGTGGGCTCCGATAACTATTACAAATAGTATCACAGTTTTTTTTTTTTAAATTAAAAATTTGAGTGCGTTTGACTGCATCTCACCTGATGGTAAGTGATGATGCAGTCGAGGATGGTACACGCAGACTCAAATAATGCCTATTCACTCTTGCCTTGAAGATCCCCAAGTTATAGGAATCGGGAAACACTGACGCAGGCAAGGAGTTCCACTCCTGCGCTGTACGCATAATAAATGAAGAAGCGTAACGATTCGTGCGAAAAGGAGGAACATCAACAACAAAGGGGTGCAACCCCTCCCTGCGTCTCGTTGACCGACGGTGGAATGGAGCCGGGGGAATGAGGTCGTGAAGTTCTTGCGCGCACTCTCCGAAATGAATTCGATAGAATACCGACAGACAGGCGACTTTGCGGCGATGCTCAAGGCTTTGGAGCCTGTCATTGACTAGCTCGTCGTCACCAATGAGTCTCCGTGCGCGTCGGTCGATGGCGTCCAAGGTATCCAGCTGATAGCGGGCTGATCCATCCCACAAGTGTGAACAGTACTCCATACATGATCGGACCTGTGCTTGATATAAGGTAAGCAGCAGTTCAAATACCAAACACTTTAATTTAATATATCAGTAAATAAAACGACGGCCATTCTAGTCCGTCCAAAAAATCTCTCCTCCTCTTCTCAAAAAAGTCACCAATATTTTCAAATTAAATTTCCATAGAGGAACAAAATCAAAAGAGAATTTAATTATGAAACGCAAGAAAGGAGATCGGCTCGAAACGATAGTTTGCGTTTCAAAATCTATAGAACGGGTTGTAACGATCACCGGTAACATATACACCGGCATTACTAGTAGCTATCTATATGTGGCGACATCTGCAATACCCGCCACTAACAACTACATACCTCAACTCAAGACTGAACCATCGGTCATACTATATGGAAAGTTGCATCTTCATCTCGATAGATGGCATCTACAACGCACTATCAACATTTCCTTGCTCATAAGCATATATACAAGCACCAGCCATACACGGTTGGTCCACGGCCGGACCCCAGGCACATCACCTCGCCTGGCGGAGATATCTCCTATTGTTCACGTCATTCATTCCTACATATATAATGCCGGGTTCTAACGATCACCGGTAACATATACACCGGCATTACTAGTAGCTATCTATAGAATGCCGGGTTGTAACGATCATTAGTAACATATACACCGGCATTACTAGTAGCTATCTATAGAATGCCGGGTTGTAACGATCACCGGTAACATATACACCGGCATTACTAGTAGCTATCTATAAAATGCCGGGTTGTAACGATCACCGGTAACATATACACCGGCATTACTAGTAGCTATCTATAGAATGCCGGGTTGTAACGATCACCGGTAACATATACCCCGGCATCACTAGTACCTATCTATAGAACGGGTTGTAACGATCATTAGTAACATATACACCGGCATTACTAGTAGCTATCTATATAATGCCGGGTTGTAACGATTACCGGTTACTACACCGGCAATACTAGTAGCTAACTTATTATTACTAGTATATCTATGTAGGTATTCAATCAGACTTAATTAGTATTCAAAGCCTTAGTTCAAATAAGTAGTGGTGTATATGTCGCAGGCATACTGTACAATTCGTCATTATACATACGGTCAGGCAAATGTCAGCCAAATTATATAATGGCGAAGCGAGGCTTTTTGACAGTTAAATCAATAAAACCGGACCGAACCTAACATCGCTCGCTTCTCGAGCTCATTTACAATCTGCCGTACAGCATTTTGACAATTTGCCTGACTCGGCATTGACCGTTAATATACGGACGAATTATTACAATTTGTCCGGCTCGGCATTTTATAATTTGCGTACAGAATTATACATTTTGCCTGACCGTTTTCATACGAACGAATTAATACAAATTGCCTGATTCGGCGTACAGCATTTTACATTTTGCCTGACCGTTTACATACGGACCAATTATACAATTTGCCTGCCACATATATATTGCGTCGATGTTAATTAACCGCACAGCTTATAACTGATTAAGTATAAAAGAAACGTTCTCAGTGTATTTGTTGTGGATATGCAATTAAGTGGTAAGTAAATATACATTGTTGCCGGGGGGGGGGGGACTGCGGCGGCGGACGAGGGCCTGGGGTTCCTTCCTACGGCGCGCGGCGCAAAAGCTTGGCGCATTTTTCCAGTGTTGCCAACTACACCGTAATTACGGTAGATATACCGTATTTCCGTGTTGTTCAGTGTCTTCTACTGTAATGAATTTTGAGCAATTTCATAGAAACACCGTAATTTTGGCATTAGCGGTTTCTTTATATACACGGTATTTTTTAAAGTTTTGGTCATTTTGTATGGCGGACACCGTAATTTGAACCTACTAACGCCGTAATTTGATCGAGTGGTTTGGCAACATTGCATTTTTCAGTTGTCGTCCCTTCCGTGCACCGCCCGCGCCGTGCACCGCTCATTAACGAGCTTTGTTATAAAATAAGTTGGAGGCTGTTAACTGCCGCCCGCGAGATTGCTTTCCGTGGTCGGCATCTCTTAATAGTTATTTACTGGCGAAACTGTAAGGATTGCAAACCTGAGCGTCGTGATAGACGTCCGCGCCAGTGGCCGGTGCGTCATGGTCGTGCTGCGTGCTGCGTGCACACTGCACGTGCACGACTGGCGAGAATTACCTTCGTTGATAAACGAGAAGGGCTCGCAGCTTTACAAAAATACTTGGTGGATGATGCAATTTATTGATTTACGATGGGTCTGGATGTGAGGAGATGAAACTTTACTTTAACTGTTTACTTGCCTTATTGAATTATCTAGTCGTGTGTCAGGGTTGTCAATCACCTTTTACGAACAAAAGTATCTCTGTTCTGCAAAAAGTAAACATTTCAACCAGCCCATACAGCCAGTACGAGTACCAGGACCAGCCCATACAGCCAGTACGAGTACCAGGACCAGCTCATACAGCCAGTACGAGTACCAGGACCAGCCCATACAGCCAGTACGAGTACCAGGACCAGCTCATACAGCCAGTACGAGTATCAGGACCAGCTCATACAGCCAGTACGAGTACCAGGACCAGCCCATACAGCCAGTACGAGTACCAGGACCAGCTCATACAGCCAGTACGAGTATCAGGACCAGCTCACACAGCCAGTACGAGTACCAGGGCCAGCCCATACAGCCAGTACGAGTACCAGGACCAGCTCATACAGCCAGAACGAGTACCAGGATCAGCCCATAACTAAACTTCCTAAAAGATGTTGGTGAAAGCTCGACATGCCTTTACCAAGACGTATATTTATTAGACTAATGTTTAATCAATCAAATAATGATTATTGCACAAAACTATACGTATGTAATGAAATTGCCGATGGGATAAACAGTTTGAAAACGAAAATTAACATAAAAAAGTTACTATAACAAAATGTATTCCCAAGACAGCATTACACTATGAGAAATCAAATGGTAGTAAATGTATGCCTAATGTGAATACTTTTAGAACACGTGCTGGTGGTGGTGGTGATGGTGTCTCTGAACCTATGAGGACGAGTCTTCACCTAAATAGATCGTATTTTTAGGCATAAAATACGTATCTTTAATTTTAAATCTCTAGAGTTATCGCATTAGTTTATTCGGTACTACTGTCATATGTTCCCACACCCCGCATAAGATTTTGACTCCTTAGTAAAGTTCAAGAAATTTACAAATTTAAAAAATGTTCTATCTGACCACTAAGAAAACTCCATTGTTTCATTTAACGTTACGTAGCTTAGGAACATGAAAGACATATTATAATATCACTTTGGTCACCAATTAAAGACCATAAGTAATGTCATCAACTCATCATAAATATACAAAGAATAACTTTGACAAATTAATAATTAGTAGGTACAATTAATTGCTACCTAAAGCATTTAGTTGTGCCGTTGTTGTGCCGTTGTCCAAAACAAACAAAAAAAACAAATTAAATTGAATTTAGAAAAAAATCTTAATTTTCATACTGTAAAGAAAATTGAATTAAGATACCCAAATTGAATAATTTCCTCTTTATCCAAATTATATTCCATTTTACACCAAAAATAATTATTGTGTGCAAACCCGGCTACACCTAACGTCAAATTTAGTAGAATCGGGCCGGACCGGAGTTTTAAGAAAATAATTTTTTTTGGTGTAAAATGGAATATAATTTGGGTAAAGAAGAAATGGTAACAAAACAATTTTAATAGACGACGGCGGTGATACAAATTGCCTTAAAAGTACAACTCAAATTTTGATTCAGTTAAAAAAAATCTAGGTTATATAAAAGTTTTAATTGTGTAGCGGAGTAACAAGGATCATAGCTAAAAATAAAATAAAATAAAATTAAATGGAATTTTCGGAATAAAAATGAGGTATTTAAAAAATACATCCGACCTAATTTTTAAGAAGAATACGGTCACGTAGAATCTTAGGGGTCTTTTAAATTTTAAAAGGTCTATACTATGTTATTATGTTGAAAATAAAAATGAACAATTAGAAGAAAGAAGTCCGAAGAAAGAAAGGCATTGGACTTCCCTTTTGGCGACTGCTCGGCTGCGGAACACTTCCAACGGTCAAATGGTCGTGCTGAGGCGCATCGCAAGAAGTCTCCTACAGGATCTGGTGGAGGAAGCAACTATCTCGGACCAAGCAGTTACCAGAAGCTTATTACCAAAAAAAACTGGGCTCGGTTAAAGTACATCTATTTTAAATTTACTTAAATCAATTAAATTAATTTGATTTGGTAAATATTTTGGAAAAAACATCTCTCGCCATCACCGCTCGTCTATTTTTTCCTTGCATTGTCAAACCCAGCCAAAAGAACCAATACTTCAATCGGAAATCTAAAAGAGTTTTTATTTTGAGACAAGAAGTATTAATGTCACAAACTACCAACAAACTAACAAAAAAAAAATTTGGCGAGATGTCTAAAAATTTTTTATAGTTTGGACAACCCTAAAGTCATTGAACAGCCCTGAAGAAGAAAAATAAAAAACTCCCTAAGCAATTAGCTAATTACTAACGTTCACTTTAAGTTGGAAAAAAATGACCTTTATACGCGCTCCCGTACACATACAAACGCCAAAAACCCCATCAACAAGAGAACTAATCTTAATAACCCCAAGAACACAATAGTGTTAAAGGATCGCTGTGCATTGAGCCTTAAACTAGTCAATTAAGAAAAAAGGAGAAACCAAACACTAGTAAAACATTAAAGACAAGTAGGGTTATCAAAAACTGGAAAAAACATGAAAAACGTTGTGAGTTACCCCAGAGAAAATGTGGTCAAAAGAGGTAAAGACGTATACGCAAAGATTCCGACTCACGGATAAAACAAAAAAAAAACCGGGAGTATGAAACGCGATACGTGAGTTTACAAAAACCACTCTACCGAAAAAAGGCCATTTGAGGTAAGACAAGGGCAAGATTAAAGAAAGAAATTTGAAAAAATGGGAAATTTTTACAAGACCTCAAGAAATCTAAACAATACTGCGGAATAGAGTAACGTTGTCACATAAAAGTGAACAGGGTACGCCAAAAATTTAAGGAGTACCTCGCAAAGCAACGCGTAAAAATATTCCAAACAGTAACCCTTAAAGATTTTTCCCTTAAACCAATGTTAAATAATCGTGGGTTAAAAAGTAAGTCGGTTCCAACTTTCGATCGAAAAAATCTAGAGTCTAGCCATTGACTACTGAAATTCTCTTGGAATCGCAAGAGAGAGAGAGAATACACAGGCAAAAACAACTCAACAACACGAAAGCAATTAACTGAAAGAGGAATAATGCTATTAAGCCGGGGAAAAACGACCCGTGTGAAGAGAAGCAAAAAATCTCATGCACACAAACAAAAACTCACGTTTCCAAGAAAACTGCACGGTTAAATTAATTAAGGGGTCTTGAGGAATTAAAACATAATCCTAATATCCGAAAAACAGATACACCCACCAACGACAAAAAAGGGGTTCGTTAGGGAAAGGTAAAAGGCAGAAAAGGGGGTAAAAATATTAGTTCGGGCGCCATTTATGTAGCGAAAATAAAAGAAATTGAATTAAAATACCCAGTTACGGGTTCGCTACACCATACGTAAAATTTAGTAGAATCGGGCCTAACCGGAGTTTTAAGAAAATAATTATTTTTGGGGTAAAATGGAATATAATTTGGGTAAAGAAGTAATGGTAACAAAACAATTTTAAAGGACGAAGGCGGTGATGCAAATTGCCTTAAAAGTACAACTCAAATTTTGATTCAGTTAAAAAAAAACTAGATTATATAAAAGTTTAAATTGTGTATCAGAATAACAACGATCGTTGCTAAAAATAAAATAAAATAGAATTAAATATAAAATTAAATGGAATTTTCGGAATTAGCCTGAGGTTTTAAAAAATACATCCGACCTAGACATGTGCACCGATGCCGAAATATTCGGCGGCGGCGCAGAGGTAAAATTTGGTCGGCGGCGGCGTAAATGGCGGCATAAATTACACAAAAACAGGGAGTATCAAAATTTAAATTAATAAAAAATACGTTGTCATAAGAATTAATAAAAGTATGAAAAGAAATAAAACGTTAAAGTCGCAATCAAATATGGCACAAAATAGTTTGGTTTGGTAATTTGGTAACGAATACCTGCTTACAATCTTATCTTATACTAGCTTTTGCCTGCGGCTTCGCCCGCGTGGACATCGTTTTTGTGACCGACTTAGAGGGTGCGCGGTGCGCGAGCCGCAAGTGGCTCGCGAGCGTGGACATGAATTTTCTACAGATTCCTCGGGAACTATGTTAGGATATGCTTATTAGTAAATCGTGTCATTTCCCACCCTCTCAACCATCTCGGTGCAAAAATTCACACAATCCATTGTTCCGTTGCGATGTTAATTAACCAAAAAAGAGTATATTTTCAGTTCCCTCGGGATATGCTATTTTCACGGGATAAAAAGTAGGCTATGTCCTTCCTTGTAACACAGGCTACCTACATGCCAAATTTATTTAAGATTGGTCAAGGCGTTCAAGCGTGAAAAGGTATCAAACAAACTAACAAACAAACACATTTTCACATTTATAATATTAGTAAGGATTTATGGCTTTTAAGAGGAGGGCTGCGTCGAAGCGACACTTTGAGCCAATGGAATCTTTTGTGTCTGCCCTATAAGCTTTGCTGTCAAGCCTACTAGAAGATGTAGTGCTGAGTGGCTACTAGAGCTGAGTGGAAGGTGCTTGTAGCCTTCCGGTTTCGGATAGTCATCTCCAAGGAGACACATGCGCTACTGGCCAGAACATTGCAGTAACACAGTGAGTGATCCATTGAATCTGTATCCACACAGGCCCTGCAGGTCGGGTCATTCATCAGGCAGATTTTTTCAAGTGTGCGTTTGTAGCAAAGTGACCCGTCAACGCTCCTGTTACCGCTCTGACACATATCGTGCTGTTACTCCAACTGTACTTGATTGTACCTGTGGTTACCTTACCGATGAAGAGCTTGAAATCTTGAAGTCTACATGGACATGTCAGTTTAGTTTTCCTTCGGCCTGATCCTTCAACGCCCTGATAATAGTCCTTCTAGGGAGCCCAATTCCTGTTTCTGGAACATACATTGTTGACTGTGATCCTATTCTAGCCAATTTGTTTGTTTCTTCGTTGCCTTCCATTCCTACGTATCCATTGACCGAGACCAATTGCAGTTTCTTGTGTTCGCCCACCTTATTGAGGACCTTTAGACAATTTAGCAACAGCCCAGAGTCGACCTTGTCGGGCCTTAGCCGCCTGTATTTGGATGTGTATTTGAAACGGCTTGAGATTTAGTAGCATTTCTATACATACAGTGGGTGTTGTTGGAAATGCTCCAGTGATTCACAGGCAAGTCAACCACTGAAGTTTTGTTAGCGTTTGCTTAATGTGCCTAGAACCGTTGAAGGCCACCACAAAATGCTACCATAAGAAAGAATGGGCCTTACTAGTATTGTGTACAGCCAGTAGGTAATTTTAAACTCCAAGTTCTTACCGTACGCAGATTTTAGCATACCGAAGACTTTTGAGGCCTTGGCCATGGTCCTTTCTATGTGCCGGTTCCACGTCAGTTCTTTATCCGGAGTCATGCCTAGATACTTAATGCTCGTGGACTGTACCATACAGTTTGAGAGTTTTTAAACCTTGTAGGTTTCTTTTTCTTGTGAAAGTACAACCGTGGTCTTGGTAGGTTTAATCGATAGGTGATATTCATCACACCACCTTTCAACTTTACGCAAGGCCTGTTACGAGTACATTATTCGCGATACTAAGTTTGGAAATTTATCATTGATTAGTATAACTAGATCGTTAGCATTACCAAACGCGTACAAAGATCCGGTGATCAGTTGCTGCAGAAGCCACCTTGTGGGCATCTTTTTGAAGTGGTAGCAGTAACCTCGTCCCCCAATAGTAAAGATGTTTTGGTTCTCTTCTTAAGCATGCTATCTATCCATTTACAACCTAACGCTATGGTCTATACCATAGGAGATAGCTGCATTCTTGATTGCCTCCAAAGTAGTGCGCTCAAAGGTTCCTTCGATGTCGAGGAAGGCAGCAGCATATACTTCCTGGTTTTCCAACGCACTTTTAGCACGGGATACTACTAGATGAAGTGCTGTTTTAGTCATTTCACCAGACTGATATACACATTGTAGTACTTTTTTTTTTTCCGCAAGGGATTTCAACTCCTTTATGTAGTTGCCGACCAATTTTTCCAGAGCCTTTAGCAGTAATGATGAAAGGTTTTTGGGTCTGTAGAACCTCGGTTCATCGTAGCTCTCTGTTTCCGGCTTTGGTAAGTAGACAACCTTGATAGGTTTCCAGATTTTTTGAATGTATCCGAAGGCGATACACGCAACCTAGTGACTAGGCCGAGCGTTAAACGGTTCGCCGTTCGCATCATTTGCGCCGATTACGACGATTTTTCTAAATAGTCAGCGGCGTCGAGTGCTGACTGCTGATCGGCGGCGGCGCGGCGGTCACCGCACCGGCGCGGCGCGGCGCGGCGCACATGTCTAAATTCCGACCTAATTTTTAACAAGAATACGGTCACGTAGAATCTTAGGGGTATTTTAAAAGGTCTACTATGTGATTATGTTGAAAATAAAAATGAACAATTAGTAGGAAGAAGTCCGAAGTAAGAAAGGCATTGGACTTCCCTTTTGACGATTGCTCGGCTGCGGAACACTTCCAACGGTCAAATGGTCATGCTGCAACGCGTCGCAAGAAGTCTCCTACGGGAGCTGGTGGAGGAGTAACTATCTCGGACCAAGCAGGTACCGGGAAGAACTGAACTTTTTTTAGAAATGACATCTACCCGGCCGCAGCCGCGGAAAACCACTAGTTAATTTATATATTAGTATATTTAGGTATATCTTAGCAATTCTTATATATGTAAGACTTAATATTGTAAAGTACTTATATAGTATGTAAGATATAATGTTCTAAAGTACTTAAAAATAACAGGCATGACTATATTACTTTGCTGTTTAAAGTTATTAATAATTAATGAAATAGGTGAAGAGGACTTAGTAATAACAAGTAAATAACAAGGATTGTGGGGCTATTGACGATTGGTTCCATCCTGGCCTCAGTCGTATTAATTCTGGCTATTTACGATTTAACGGTAAATTAAATTTAATTCATTAAATTTGCGACATCCAAGATCTTCAACTATTGGTGAAATAGTGATAGAGTGTATGAGTACTGACATGTACACATGTAGTGACGCCTGTCTTCCCGAACTGCAACAGCACACTCATCGTAATAATGACAGCCGACCTGATAGGTCACAAGACTTACAAGAATACGTATACTTAGTAGAGCAGCGTCTCAAGTGCCAATCATTACAAGATGTGGATGTAATGAATGACTGACGGACGACAAACTCAGAAAGGACACCAAAGACAGGATTACATGCTTTTACAATATTGTACGGTGGTCGTTTTTCGGCTGATATGATGATGATGATGACAATATTATATCGAGTAATATTTTTATTGGTTATTTTTGGTTTGCAAAGACATGGAAGTCGCTAGGTGCTAGATCTGGCGAGTATGGGGATGAGGCAGCAGTTCAAAACGTAACTCTTCTAATTTGGCCATTGTAGCTATACTTCTGGCAAGGTGCATTGTCCTGATGAAAAAGGAGCTTTTTCTTCTGCATATGTGGTCTATTTTGTGCTATTTCATGTTTTAAACGCGTCAGTAATGTTACATAATATTTTGCTGTTGATCTTTTTTTCTTTTCCTCGATAGTACATGATAATAACTCCACGTGAATCCCAAAACACGGATGCCATAACTTTCCCAGCCGTTTTGCGTTTTTGGTCGGCTTTCACCGGCAGCTGTCCACTGAGCAGATTGCAGATTGGACTCCGGTGTATAGTTGTGAATCCATGTTTCGTTCATCCATGAAAAAATATTTTTTGTTGCGACTGAATATCTCCAGACAGCTTCTCGAATATTTAACCCTTTATTTCTTCTGTTCAATAGTGAGCAAACGCGGTATCCATTTTCAGCAAAGTTTTCTCATTGACAAATGATCGTGCAAAATGGTAAAAACACTGCCTTCTGATATCTTCACGATATCAGCTATTTCCCATCATTTCAGTTTGCGGTCGTCCAAAACTAAATTTTCCACTTTTTAACTGTTTCAGAAATCACTACCGATTTTGGGCGACCGGGGCGCTCTTCATCATCGGTGCTCGCACGACCACGTTTAAAATCAGCAAACCACTTCTCTATCATTTGTCTAGAAGGAGAAGAGTCCGGATAACATTTATCAAGCCATTTCTTTGTCTGGACAGTATTTTTTCCCATCAAAAAGCAATGCTTTATTAACACTCGAAATTAGTTTTTTTTCCATTGTATTGAAAATTCATAACTAAGTATCTTTTTTTCGGGAATTTATCGTAATTTTTCAGGAGACGTTTAAAGGTTGAAATTATAAAAAAAATAATTGTTCTTTTTTTAAATACAAGAAAAAGTTGTTATCCTACGGAATTATTGAGTGACGTGTCATATCGAGTAATAGCCAAGTAGTTTAAATCTAAATATTTTTATTGTACAAACTTATAAAACTTTAATTTGTGTCAGAAGTACGAGTATCGTATCGATTACTTCATTATTTTATGGAAAATTGTATCTATTAGCATAATTGGCATTGGCCGTGCGGCCTGCGGGCGGCGGGCGGCGGGCGGCGGGCGGCGGGCGGCGGGCGGCGGGCTGCGGGCGGCGGGCGGCAGGGTGCCGTACTCGTAAAACGCACAGCTATCTCTCCATATACAGGTAATTGTGTAAATTGTCATGTCGGCCGTTGTAAATCGGAACGGTATATATTTGAAGTGGGCCGGCCGGAGCGCGTCGCCGGCCGCCGCGCCGCGCCGCGCCGCAATCGGCACGTAATGCGATGGCATGTAGACCTGTCCAGATACCCTTGAACTTAAGTGGTGGCTCGCGGCCGCATTGCCAATGACCCCGGCCTGCGCCCGCGCAGCGCCGCGCCGCTCAGCCGGTCGCTAATTGTTATGTAACGGACGAGCTGCACTAACGTACGACCAAATTTAACCGGACACCAATTTTCGCTTTTAATATAAGCCGCGCGAAATTGAGCACAGGACCCTTGCAGCGCGACACCGGGAAGTGCAAACAGGTTGTCTCAGTGCGTACGCACACGCAGCCTCTTGCCTCGTCGAAGGGAAGGTGCGAGTGGAGTCGCTGAACTTGCTCGTCGCAAAGCGCATGCGCTTGCGCACGCTGCATCGTTGCTCACTTCATAGTTCTTGTGATTGCAAAATAACTCTTTGTCACTTTATTACGCATGTCATTACGTGGCCGACAGGTTGGTGACTTTTTTCTCTTGAAGAGTCGCTTTGTTTGAAAGGATTCAGAGGAATAAGATTATCTTTCTGACTTCTGACTGATATTTATTTTGTAAGTACTTAAATTCAAAGTTTAATTACTGAGCATTTAAACCTTTGTCGGTTAATAATATAAGTTATTAATATAAATGAAATGTTAACCGCCTTCATGGCGTATAATGGTTAGTCCATTCGCTTCACACTAGGAGGCCGCGGATTTGTTTCCCGGTGGAGTCACTTTGTAGTGATTTCGTTTGGTTAGTGATAGGGCAAATTTGTAAGCCCGCTTAGCTAGCTACCGCTACCACCATCTAGTCTCGCCGTTAAACATCAATGTTAACAGCATTCATGGACTCCGGCATGAAGATAAGGTACGATAGCCAGTTCCATTGCGTTGGGGAATATTGGCAGGTAAGCACGCTTTAATTTTCGGCATCACCGTCACTTACCATCAGGCGAGATGACGCCAAGAGCTTATCATTGTGGATAAAATAAAACCGCGCGCACTGAGGGCTCCGTTCCAAAAATATTTGGATACGAATCCTTCCAAAAATCAATACGTACAGCCATCGGATAGAAGGACAAACTCAATTTTGTAGTTAAAAAATGTTGTGCATACATTTATATACGTCACGATCATTTACCTAACTACAAATGTTGTGCATACGTCTATGTACGTCCCGATCATTTCCATAACTACGAATGTTGTGCATACATTTATATACGTCACGATCATTTACCTAACTACAATTGTTGTGCATACGTCTATGTACGTCCCGATCATTTCCCTAACTACGAATGTTGTGCATACATTTATATACGTCACGATCATTTACCTAACTACAAATGTTGTGCATACGTCTATGTACGTCCCGATCATTTCCCTAACTACGAATGTTGTGCATACATTTATATACGTCACGATCATTTACCTAACTACAAATGTTGTGCATACATTTATATACGTTACGATCATTTACCTAACTACAAATGTTGTGCATACGTCTATGTACGTCACGATCATTTCCCTAACTACGAATGTTGTGCATACATTTATATACGTCACGATCATTTACCTAACTACAAATTTTGTGCATACATTTATATACGTTACGATCATTTACCTAACTACAAATGTTGTGCATGCGTCTATATACGTCACGATCATTTCCTTAACTAACAACTTCCTTAACTACAAATGTTGTGCATACGTCTATATACGTCACGGTCAATTCCCTAACTACAAATGTAAGTTTGTAATTGCAACAAATATGTTTTATGTGATACTTATTACTACAAAATTTTCAGACATTTCCCTTTACTTGTTTTTTTTTTATTCACAACTTATTATTTATTTATTTGTGCTGCGAGATCTTGCTTCTTGCGAAATTTTATGATTCGAGATCAACGGAAAGTAACCTATAGGTTTAGATTCACTAGCGAGTATCAACATGTGTGGTGTGACTTGAACGGCTGAATCATTTTATTGATGTGACTTTAAAGCTTGAGGTTTTACAGCTTCAAGGGACCGTAAACTTAAGTATTTGATATTATTTCAACTTGATATCTGTAAACGTGTAAACGTCTCCGAGAAAAAGGCCGAACAGACAGACAGGCCGACAACAATGTGATCGTAACTATAAGAATTCCTTTGTCTTTTTCTGGTACGGAACCCTAAAAATATTGTGTACGTATGGGCCATCTAAGCGATCTACTCTGGCTTCTTTAGTACCTACACTAAGCTCGCTAACATGTAATAAACTTAGACAAGCGTTGAACAACAAAATAATCAAAATAAAATACTAATCTATTTCGGGATGGCGATGGCGGTCCGCGGGGCATCTACTTAGCGCGATGAACCTTCTTACTTGGGTTAAAGTATTCTCGTTCTCGTTGATGGCGAGTCATTAAGCAAGAGCCACCGCGCGCGCGGCATCGCGGAGAGCCGCCGTGCCGCCGCCGTGCCGCAGCCGCCGTGCCGCAGCCGCCGTGCCGCCGCCGTGCCGCCGCCGTGCCGCGGAGTGCCGCGGGCTCTTGTGCTAGAATTTTGATTGATATTTTTTGTCAGTTAACTCGGCCACAATAAGATGACAGGGCAACAAGAGGAGTGCAAAATGGACGTCGTAACTGAAAGTATCAAGGCTAACCACCGCCGGAACTCGGCTAACAATAACAGTACACTATTACACCCACGGCGCCGCAAAAACTGGACATTCGGCGCGGCGCGGCGCTCAGGCCACCTCTGTGCTCCACACATGCGGCTGATGCGATCACGTGGTACTGGGTTTGGGCCACTGGCACTACAATAATAATATGATGAGTACGATCGTCGACCATCTCTCCATAGCCACTTTCCGGCTTTATTGCCAAGTACACGTCAACTTTGTATAACACTCAAACCTTCATTCGAAGATATTTGAAAAAGATATGAATATGAATTAAATGCACCAGGCAGTGAAATAAAAAAACTAACATCAATACAAAAAAAATAAGTTTATTAAGACGAGGAAAACTGTACAATATTTAGTTTAGAGATTAAAGAAAAAAATAACAGATTAGAGCTGGGTTTAGTACGAAAAACAAAAGAAAAGTATCTGTGCATAAAATTAATAGTCAGTCCGACCCCCTACAGCATTTGCTAAGGCTTTACATCTCCTTGGAATGCTCAGCAACAGTTGTCAATAGAGGCCACGTCCGCGAAAAAGAAAAGAAAATATATTTTTCTGTTCGTAAGTTCTGAGGAAGCAGTTTTAATGCTATTCTTCTGAGTAAATTCCAGGCATGCTCAATAGGATTCATGTCACAGGACCGTGGAGGCCAGTCTAAGAGCGTGATATCATGTTCACGGAAACATTTAAAACAGGTCCTACAGTGTGCGCGCGAGCATTATCTTGCATGAACATGAAATTCTCTCCCATTTGAATTCGGTGCGGAACAACCATCGGTTCTACCACCTCGTGACGGTACTTTTCTGCATTAATGTTGCCCCGTATAAAAACGAGGTCAGTTCTTCCGCCAAGACGAATTCCAGCCCAGACCATTATTGTGCCCCCTGATAGGGATGCACTTCCTAGGACAACGAAGCCGTTCGTGACATCCAAAAGCTTGCCACACGCGAACTCCTTGAATCAGGGTGAAAGAAAACCGAATCTGGATTCATCAGAAAATTACACACGAGCCCACTCATCTTCTGGCCACTCTAGGTGAACACGTGCCCATCGTAACCGTAGAGCACTACTGCCTCGCCGGAGAGCTACAACCCGCAACGGCCTACGAGAACGAAAAGCGACTTCACGCAGTCTCCTCCTGGCTGTTTGGGTGCCGACAGCCACCTGGTGTTGAGTTGGCAGCCTCTCAACCAGTGGCCGCGCCGCCGCCGCCGCCGCGCAGTGCCACGCTCCCGCCTAACGACTGTAACGCGGTACGCTGTTACTCGTTCTTCTTTCATTCGACCTTCCTTTCATTCCATCTACTTGTTCTTTTGCGCATGCGCTGTCATCTATGTGACGTTTGATTCAAAAATCTAAATTCTATCTTCCAACTTCTATTATCCAAGTTTATTTCTTTATAAAATAATAATTATTAATTTATTAACCTGCTGCTTTCTTAAAAGACCCTTCTCGGGTCTTTATTTTAGAATCAAATTCCAGCACGCATCTTTTTTTAAAACCCACGTCCACTCCACCTACCTATGAAGTCGTGCTACACGATATTTCCGATAAAGCGGTCTTGTCTCTCAGTTGTAACACGTGATCTACCTGGATGTCGTTCGGCCGTATTCCCGGTGAGCCGATAACGTTGCCGTAACCCTTGAATTACCGACTGGTTGGAGTCGATGGCATCCGCAACTTGACGTTGTGTACTTCCGGCTCCCGGCGCCCCCGGCGCGTATCTTGAGTTAAATTACTGCGTGGCTTTACCGCTTATAAGTCAATACTTTATTACAAATAAAAATTAAACCAATTTTCAACACAAAAAATTGAAATTCCAATCATCAAAAGAAGAAGCTTATAACAAGATAAACCTTCTGCCGCCAATTTAATCGAAAATGATGTAAAAGAGAAGGATTATATTGTTTGTATAGTTTTTATTTTGTTTAAAATGTTATAGGTGGCCAGTTTCTTTTTTCGAAGAGATTATACAAAAAAGTTCATTTTGACGTTTGAGTGTAAACGAAGTTGACTAGTGTAACACTCGTCGAGTGTAAAGTAGCTAGTCGGCTCTTCTGCTCTGCTCACGGTGCTACATGTTGTTTTATTTGCAATACATGATATTAGATTGAAATTCGTTTTGTGAAGCTCTCTGTGTACGTGTACGTGTAGTGTCGGCCGGAACTCGGAACAGCTATCAGGTGAACACATTGAGCGCTATTGAAAATGAACAAAAGGTTTCTTCTCTCTGTAGGTAGGTGTATAATATAATTAACCATTTGTCTGATTTGTCCGGAGTGCAAGAAATGTCGTATTTATTAGTGAACTTGAAGCTGCCCGCGAATTCATTTGCGTTAAAAATGATAAAAAGAAGCCAATATTCCAAGTCCTATTCTGTGTACTTACCAAATTTCATCCAAATCCTTACACACACACACACACACACACAAACTTTCGCATTCTTATATTACTAGCTTTTGCCCGCGGCTTCGTCCACGTGGACATCGTTTTTATGATTGGTTTTGAAGGCGAGTGGTGCGCGAGCCGCTTTAGTTTTCTCCAGATCCCTCAAGAACTATATCGGGCTATTCTCATTAGCAGTCTTCGTCACTTTTCGCCCCTCCCCACCAATTCTATAAACAAAAACACTTCAATCCGTTGCTCCGTTGCGACACCGACGTGCGCGAGCGTAGAAATGAGTTTTTCCCAGATCCCTCGGGAACTATGTCAGGATAGGCTTATTAGTAAATTATGTCATTTCCCACCCCCTCAACCATCTCTTTGTATTGGACTACGCTATTTTCACGGGACAAAAAGTAACCTATGTCCTTCCCAGTGATACGGGCTAACTGCATGCCAAATTTCATCGAGATTGGTTAAGGTGTTGAGTTGTGAAAAAGTAACAAAGCAACAAACAAATAAACAAACAAATTTTCACATTTATAATATTATATTACATATTATATTATTATATAATATATAATATAATATTAAGAATAACGAGACGCGCTAGTTATCTGGTTCTACCGAAGGCACGAACTAATTATGGTAAAAAAATGTTAACTTTTGAGGGGGCACGACAGTGCAACAAACTACCCTCACATGTAAAAATGCGGAGTCATTCAACACATATAAAGGTAAACTTTACCAATATATATTGAAAGATATTATACGTTATTAGCCAAATATCGATGTGATGAATGACCCTGCAAACACACAAATCTTAATATATATATAATTTTTTATGTTTCCAAAACGAGCGAACACACTTACAAATTGTACTTTATTAAGTACTAGCTGTTTCCCGCGGCTTCACCCGCGTGGACCACGTTTCTATGACTTTTCGAGGGTGCGCAGTGCGCGAGCCGCAAGCGGCTCGCGAGCGTGGTAAAAAGTAGCCTATGTCTTAATTCAGGTCCTAATCTGTCTACCTACCAAATTTCAGCCAAATCCGTTCAGTAGTTTTTGCGGGAAAGCGTAACAGACAGACAGAGTTACTTTCACATTTATTATATTAGTAGGGATAATATTTATATTTTTCTCATATAAGTGACTGCTGTCTTTATGGGAATAAATATCTTTAAACTCATATATATTATATTAATATATATAGTGAGGATAGTTTTTGCCCGCGGCTTCACCACGTGGACATCGTTTTTATGACTGGCTTTGAGGGCGAGTGGTGTGCGAGCCGCAAGCGGCTCGCGAGCGTGGACAAGAGTTTCCTCCAGATCCCTTGGGAACTATATCAGGCAATTCTGATTGGCAGTCTATGACAATTCCCACCCCCTAACAAACTCTATATAAAAAAAAAACACTTCAATTTATTGCGCCGTTGCGACGCCGACGTGTGCGAGCGTGGAAATGAGTTTTCACCAGATCACTCTGGATCTATGTCAGGATAGGTAAATTAGTAAATTATGTCATTTCCCACCTCCTCAACCATAATATCTCTCACAATAATCCTTTGTTCCGATGCGATGTTAAAGAAATTAACCAAAAAAAAGAGTATTTATGCAGTTCCTTCAGAAACTGCATTGGACTGCTATTTTTACGGGATAAAAAGTAGCCTAAGTATGTCCTTTCCAGAAATATAGGCTATCCGCATGCCAAATTTTATCAAGATTGGTTGAGGTGTTGAGCCGTGAAAACGAAACAAATAAATAAACAGTGAAAAGGTAACAAACAAACACATTTTCACATTTTATAATATTAGTAAGGATGACTGATTACGTGTAAATCTAAATGCCCTATACGTGACCGCGGGCGATGCTAAATACAACACCAGGCAATCCCTGTCAATCCCTTGGATAAAACGGTTAATTGTCGATCCCTTGGATAGCACGGTCAATTGTGCCGCGCAATAGCACGGTTAATTGTGCCACGCGATAGCACGGTTAATTGTGCCACCCAATAGCACGGTTAATTGTGCCGCGCGATAGCACGGTTAATTGTGCCCCGCGATAGCACGGTTAATTGTGCCGCGCGATAGCACGGTTAATTGTGCCACGCGATAGCACGGTTAATTGTGCCACGCGATAGCACGGTTAATTGTGCCGCGCGATAGCACGGTTAATTATGCCACGCGATAGCACGGTTAATTGTGCCACGCGATAGCACGGTTAATTGTGCCGCGCGATAGCACGGTTAATTGTGCCACGCGATAGCACGGTTAATTGTGCCGCGCGATAGCACGGTTAATTGTGCCGCGCGATAGCACGGTTAATTGTGCCACGCGATAGCACGGTTAATTGTGTCACGCGATAGCACGGTTAATTGTGCCGCGCGATAGCACGGTTAATTGTGCCTCGCGATAGCACGGCTAATTGTGCCACGCGATAGCACGGTTAATTGTACCACGCGATAGCACGGTTAATTGTATCACGCGATAGCACGGTTAATTGTGCCACACGATTGCATGGTTAATTGTGCCGCGCGATAGCACTGTTAATTGTGCCACGCGATAGAACGGTTAACTGTGCCACACGATAGCACGGTTAATTGTGCCACGCGATAGCACGGTTAATTGTGCCACGTGATAGCACGGTTAAATTAAAATCAAAAAGGATAAAATTGTTCCCAAAACAGGAGTGTATAGACCTTTAAAAGATATTAATACATCAAATTTTAATGATGTTGTTGACCAAATTGATTGGGATGGAATTTCTAAATTACACAATGTGGATGATATGGTTTTCTCGCTTAACTATCAGATAATTAATTTATTTAATGCATTTGCTCCCGGAAAGAAAATTACATTGCGTGGGCAGCAACTGCCTTGGCTGACTAGTAACGTACGATACATCATGCAGCTACGAAATAAAGCTCTCTCAAAATTCCGTCATTCGCATTCTGAAACGGACAAACAATTCTTTCTGTGCCCATTCCCATTATCTGGGGTCGGCCCTCCTCGTCGCGCTTCGCCAGGCAGTTCGGTCCTGGGTCGTCTCTATGTTTAGCTGAGCTCTCAGCATGTCACGGTTTACGGTGGATAGCCACGTAGTCGGGGGACGTCCTCTTCCACGCTTCTTCTCTGGCAAGTCCAAGGCCATGTTGACGGCGTGATCAGGTCCTCGCCTCATCACATGGCCGTACCATCTCATGCGCTTTTCAGTGAGTTTCTCTGTGATGGGCGCGACTTTGAAGCTTCCTCTGATGTGTTCATTACGCACTTTATCGAGTCTAGTTACTCCGCCGGCCCACCTCAGCATCTTCATTTCATTGACGTGTAGTTTTTGTTCATGCGCCTTCTTTGTGGCCCAGCATTCCGCACCGTACATCATCGCTGGTCTCACTGCTGTTTTGTAGACCTTGCCTTTAGTTTTTATTGGCACTCTTACATCGCATAGAACTCCTGTGAGTGCTCGCCATCTCTGCCAGGCTGTCTGGATTCTGTGAGTCACATCGGCGTCGATTGTACCATCCGCAGTCAGTTTGCAACCCAGATACTTAAATTCCGATACTCTAGGTAGTGGTTTGCCTTCAATACAGATGTCATGGGCGATATTGGTGTTACTGAAGTTGCATTCCAGGTATTCGGTCTTCTGTCTGCTGATGCGGAGGCCGTTATCTTCGAGCACCGCGCGCCACTTCTCCAGGGTGTTTTGGAGATGATTAACGTTATCATCGATGAGTACGATGTCGTCCGCATACATAAGGCACCACGGAAGAGGAGATTGGATTTCCTTGGTTAGGCAGTTCATAACCAAGTTGAATAGAAATGGACTCAGTGCTGACCCTTGGTGTACCCCTACTCTGACTTCGAACGGGTTACTCGTTCCTGCGAGACTTCTGACACGAGTGGTTATACCATTGTACATATCTTTTACCAAGTGAATGTAGTGTTCTGGCAGTCCTTGCGATCTCATTGCGTGCCAGACTAGCTGTCTTGGAACCCGGTCAAAGGCCTTTTCGAGGTCTATGAAAATTAAATGTAGGTTTTCGCATTTGTTACGGTATTTTTCAATAAGTATACGCGTCGTCTGTATGGCGTCGGTGGTAGATTTTCCCTGCATGAATCCGAATTGGTTTTCTGTAATGGTCGTGAGTCTCAGCAAACGTGCGTTTACTATCTTTTCCCATATTTTCAGGGTGTGGGAGATGAGTTTAATCCCTCGGTAATTGCCACATTGGCTGACGTCTCCTTTATTCTTATAAAATGGTATTAGGTAGCTGTCACGCCAGGCGTCTGGGATTTTACCCGAGATTAGAATGTAGTTATACAGTTTACAGAGCCAAAGAATTCCGGGCGTTCCCAATTTCTTCCACAGGTCAGCTGGGATTTCATCAGGGCCTGCCGCTTTGTGGTTTTTCATTTTATACACAGCTACTTTAACCTCTTCCGGATCTATTTCCAAAATCGGTCCAAGTGTAGGATAGGTGGCTAGGAGTGGTTGGCTAGGAAATTCCTCGTTGAGCAGTTCACTATAATATTGCTGCCATCTGTCATTTATTTTGTTATTAGCGGTTAATAGCTGCCCTTCTTTACTACGTATGTATTTATTTACTTTAATGTCCATAGATGATCTATTTCTTTGTTTCGCAATTTTGAATATTTCGGTGTCTGTTTTTGCTTGCTCTAGCTTACTGTATAGTTGCACCAAGGAGTCCGCTTTTGCCTGCGCTACTGCTCTTTTTGCTAGTTGTTTTGCATCTTTGTATTCTTCGTAGTCTTCGTCCAGTTTAGTTTGCTGCCAGCGTTTAAAGCACACTCTCTTATTATTGACTAGTGTCTTAACTGAGTCGTCCCACCAGCTTGGATCTTTGTTTGTGCTGATACCTCCTTTGGAGGTTCCCAGGATAGATTTAGCTTTCTGCTTGCACTCTGCTTCAAACTTAGACCACATTTGTTCGGCACTGTTCTTATAATCCACCGTGCTGTCACCATTTAGGTATTTAGATAGGTCTTCAACTAGGGATGTGCCTTTTGAGCTGTACAGACATTTCCACTTTATTCTTGGTGTCCTGTCTACCTCAGTTTTAATTGGTTTTGGTAAGCAAAACTTTGCAACGACTATGCGATGTTGGGTTGTTAAGGCTTCGCCTGGGATGACCTTGCAGTCTCTAAAGTTTTTAATTAAATGTTTATCCGAAAGAATATAATCAATTTGTGTACATTTCCCCCCGCTTTTGTATGTAATTTTATGTTCAGATTTCTTTTGGAAATATGTATTCACTATTGCTAAATTATGTCTCGTTGCAAACTCTAAAATTTCCTCTCCTTCTCTATTTCTGGTACCATAGCCCTGGCCCCCATGCACGTGATGATACGTAGTGTTATTAGCCCCTACATGGCCGTTTAGGTCTCCTCCTATGTATTTTGTTTCTTCACGGGGAATTAGTTGCATAAGGTCGTCCAGGTCTTCCCAAAAGGAATCCTTTTCTTCACGGCTGCAGCCCACTTGGGGCGCATAGGCGCAGACTATGTTTAGGGGGGGTTGATTGTCTAGGGCTATTTTGACACACATCAGGCGGTCGTTCTTTCTTTCCACGTTAATAATGCGCTGTTTGAGATGGGTATCGAGTGCAATTGCTACTCCGTTCTTCTTATTGGTGGTTCCATGGTAGAGCAGTTGGTATCCTTGCCCTATGTCCCGCGACTTGGAGCCCTTCCACTTCGTCTCCTGAAGGCAACATGCATTTACCTCACGTTTGTGTAGGACTTGGCTAAGTTCTTGGCTTCTACTAGTGAGGGAGCCTACGTTCCATGTCGCTAGCCTAAGTTTGGCAGTGGTGTGCGAGTGTTTGCTCTTGTCACTATGTTCGTCGCTTACGGGGGACGCCCTAGTAATTTTATGCGCATTCTTTGCCCTCTTAACACTCGCGTCGCTTCCGGGGTACGCCCTAGCATTTGAGCTCATATTATTTATTTGTACTTGCATGACGAGGAGATTTGTTGTTTGGCTTTTAGTTTTACGGCCGGTTGCCACCTGACGCCAAGGCTTTAGCCTACTTTTGAGGCCCGAGCGCCGCCGTTGACCTTTGTGGGTTCTTCCGCCGCCTGCTCTTCTGTGCGCCCAAGCCCGACGCACAGCACACCCGTAGCCTCTCACACCGAATATGTCGATGGAGCCTATCGGGCGGAGTTTGTTGACGGAGTTTCTTTCTCCGGCCTATTTGGTCCGCGGGAGGTATTTTATTTCCCTCCAGCCCTCCGGGTTCGGAAACCCGGCGAGCCCCCCCTATCCGCCACCTGGGGACGCGCTCTCTAGGGATATAGGCACCCCCGAGAGAAACGGACAAACAAGAATATAAGAAATTAAAATGTTTGGCGAATTGTAGTATTTACTCGGAACAGGTAGCTTATTTTAATGAACATATTAACAAGAATTTAGATAATAGTAAAAAATTATGGAAAAATCTTAAAACTGCAGTTTCACCTAATTTCAACAGCCTTGGTGATCTGCCAGACTCTTTTAATTACCCAAATTTAATTAATCAATCTTTTTTGGATATTCCTGGGGATAACACCATTAACATATCAGATCTGACATTCTTTGAACATCATAGATATTGCAACACTACATTCAAGCTTCAACCTGTGCATGAAAATTCAGTTGCTAAGATAATTTTTAGCTTAACGTCAAATGCCACTGGTGATGATATGATTAGCAGAGATATGATTTTGTTGACTCTTCCACGGACTCTCAAAATAGTCACAGCTATAGTAAACAGATCTTTAACAGAGGGTGTATTTCCCTCAGTATGGAAATCTGCGGTAGTTATACCAATTCCCAAAAAATCAAATCCAACAGATGTTAAGGATCTCCGTCCCATCAGTATCTTACCGTATCTTTCTATGATCCTAGAAAAAGTTGTACATAATCAGGTTGCTTATTACTGTGAGTCTAACCACATATTACCTGAACTTCAGTCTGGTTTTAGGAAAAACCGAAGTACTGCCACTGCTCTCCTTGACGTGGTCGACAATTTACTGTCTTTCTGAGACAAAGGGAAAGGATCTCTCTTAACTTTACTGGACTTCTCCAGAGCTTTTGATTCCATTAATTTTGACATGCTTCTTTCAAAACTCTCGTATTACGGGTTTGATAATTTAACTGTTAGATGGTTTGAAAGTTATCTTAGGAATCGAAGTCAAAAGGTTGTACTGCTTCAGAAAAATGGACATAGAGTATTTTCACAGTCTTTGCACATCACTAGAGGAGTACCTCAGGGTTCTATCTTAGGCCCTCTGCTTTTCATAATTTATAGCGCTGACATAGTCACTTGTATTCATAACTCACACTTTCACCTTTATGCTGATGATCTTCAGGTTTACTTACCTGTAGACCTAGCTCATATTGATGATTCTGTAAATGATATGAATGAGGATCTTCATCGGTTACATTTATGGTCTAGAAAAAACTCACTCGTTTTGAATCCCAGTAAGTCAAAGTTTCTTTTTGTAGGTACAAAAAATCAGGTACAACAGTTAACTTTAAAAGATCCCTTGATACACATCGATTGTAGACCGTTGCAGCATGTAACAGATGCACGTTACCTCGGTATAATCTTTGACGAGCATCTCAAGTTTGAAAAACATGTAACTGAACTGGTGCAAAACTGCTTCTATAGGATAAAAGTTCTGTACAACATTCGTCCTTTCATCTCTGTTGATATGCGAGTGAAGCTTTGCGAAAGTCTGGTGCTATCAAAATTAAATTACTGCATAAGTGTTTATGGGCCGTGCCTTCTGAAGAAGTCTTTTCTTCTTATACAACGTGTCCAGAATGCCTGCGCACGTTTCTGTTTCCATATACCCCCTCGGACACACGTAACACCTTATCTAAATAACTTTAATATTTTAAAAATGCAAGGACGGCAAAATCTTCTCTTAGCATCACTTTTGTTTGACATCATCAAGTATAAACGCCCTGAATATCTGTTTACGAAACTAGTTTGGCGTAACGAACAGCAAAGGTATTCAGTGAGAACAAGCTCTAAAGTACTATGTGCATCAAAACATAGAACATCGGCCTTCCGCGGTAGTTTCCGATTCCTCGCAACAAAATGTTGGAACGACATTCCGCCTCCCATTCGTGAAATTACCAATAAACACACTTTTAAAAAGAATCTCCGTATCTACTTTCTAAACCAACAAAAATGTGAGTAAGGTTCTACCGGGATCCAACTAACGATAGCTTCACTGATAATATGCTATAGTTATTCTTATAATCTTATACTGATAAATAATCTTACTTCAGAATTAACTTACCTACTACGTTATTACTATCATCATAATAATATTTCATAATTCAATTATTGCTTTTATTGCTTTTATTTATATTTCTGTCTAATTTATGTGCAATATCTACCCGTCATACTAGCAATGTATTTAGATACCTACTTTTATTTTATTTGGTTTCGCGAAAGACGGACATCCATCATATACTTTAAATAATATTATTTCAACAAAGTTTATGTTTTGCATTGTACATTGGTCTACTAAATAAGTTGTGCTCCGATGCACTCGGGAGTGGTTTACTCGAGTTCTTAATCACATAGCCATGTTTAAAAGAAAGAAGATGATAATTTCATTAGGCTTTAAGTATGGGTATTTAAAATGTATAATGCACATGTAGGTATAAAGACATACTGTATGTAACTGCCTATTTCCTTAGTTTTAGACATATAGGTAACTCGTATAGGATTCAAGGTGTGTTGAAATAGTCGTTCGAGGTGCGCACGACGCAACCACCGGTACTGACAGAAAATCAGCGTTGTGGAACTGTGGGAACACAATCCACAACATTATGCTGAGCCAGCGCCGTTTCATTGGCAGTATTCATCGTTCGTCCTGTTTGTGTTTAACTTAGTTTTTTAATTTTGCTTTATTACGTCTTTTATTTTAATCTTGTTCTTTGTGTCAAATGTTTAAACTGTCAATGAATAAATGATTTATCTATCTATCTATCTATCTAATTGTGCCACACGATAGCACGGTTAATTGTGCCGCGCGATAGCACGGTTAATTGTGCCGCGCGATAGCACGGTCAATTGTGCCACACGATAGCACGGTTAATTGTGCCACACGATAGCACGGTTAATTGTGCCGCGCGATAGCACGGTTAATTGTGCCACGCGATAGCACGGTTAATTGTGCCGCGCGATAGCAGGTTTAATTGTGCCGCGCGATAGCACGGTTAATTGTGCCACGCGATAGCACGGTTAATTGTGCAGCGCGATAGCACGGTTAATTGTGCCGCGCGATAGCACGGTTAATTGTGCCGCGCGATAGCACGGTTAATTGTGCCACGCGATAGCACGGTTAATTGTGCCGCGCGATAGCACGGTTAATTGTGCCGCGCGATAGCACGGTTAATTGTGCCATGCGATAGCACGGTTAATTGTGCCACGCGATAGCACGGTTAATTGTGCCACACGATAGCACTGTTGATTGTGCCACACGATTGCACGGTTAATTGTGCCACACGATAGCACGGTTAATTATGCCACACGGATAGAGAGACAGAAAGAGAGTAAAATAGTGTAAATAGTGTATAGTAAATAGTTCCTTTCCCTCTAGTATGGTTGATGGGAGCGATGGCTGACTCTCGCGTTATACTCGTGACCGGGTGCTGTCCGTGTGAACTGGCCTACTCTTGTCAAAGGCGTTCATGACATTCAATAACTGTGTATAACTTTTCGTGTCATATTATTTTCATGTTCTAATGACATTAATTTTGACATTATTAACCAATGATTATTTATTTCTTAATTTTTCTCAAATGACATAATGTTTTTATTATTAATATGACTATTGGAAAGAGTGTAATTTGCACCTATTTTGAATAAATACCTTGAATCTTTAGTCTATAAAAATCACCTTCAGTTAAACTTCAATGCCAATTTCTATTTAAAAAGTTCTTGTTTTTAATTAATTGACCATTTAATGACACTACTTATGGTCTTTTATTTTACATTTGACTTGTAATTTTCTTAACCAAAAAAAAATTGGATCATATGCGTGACCAGTGCAGTGCACTAATATATATACTGTGGCAGTGCGATGTGCGATGTGTTTCACGTGCCGATCGTACTCGTATGTACCATTGAATGGAGCCACATCACTCTACTCAGCAAATAATCAGCAACTCGAGTTGCCGATGTCTATCCACTGATACCATAATTATAATATTCATCATATCAGCCGAAGGACGTCCACCGCTGGACATAAGCCTCCCCGCAAGGATCTCCATGACGACCGGTTCTGCGCTGCTTAAAAAAGTTCTAAAAGAAAAATACAAATTCTTGAAAAAATATCATAATTACGGTAATACAGAAGATCAGCAAACTTTTTCGTTTCTTAGAAAAAGAGCTAAAAGACTGGAAGAAGAATGTTACGCTAAGTACATCGAAAAAATCGAGGATGCTGTTTTAAAGAACCCTAAAATCTTTTGGTCTTACTCAAAGTCTCTAAACAAATCTTCACACTCACTACCGTCGGTGATGACCCATGAAGGAATTTCATACGATTCTGGTGAAGCCGTATGCGAACTGTTTGCTAACTACTTTCACTCGACATTCCAAACTAACAGTATTACTACTTTAACAAGTCGGTCCCCAAACTACCCAACACAGAGTAAAAACAATGTTAGCATCAGTAACATAGAAATAAATCCCAATGAAGTTCTGAAACTTTTGAGTACACTTGATTTAAGCAAGGGAGCTGGACCCGACAACATAGCTCCCCTATTTATTACCAAGTGCGCTGGTAGCTTAGTTTTGCCCTTATCCATCATATTTTGACGGTCTGTAGATGAAGGTACAATGCTCTCACTTTGGAAGTCCGCATTCGTAACCCCTATCCACAAAAAAGGAGACAAGTCCAACGTGTCAAACTACAGGCCTATCTCCAAACTCTGTATGTTTGCAAAAATTTTTGAAAAAAATATTTACCGTCAGGTTTACGCATCTCTGTATACGTTTTTTATTCCCGAGCAACACGGTTTCTTAAAAAATAGATCTACTGAGTCAAATCTTCTACTTTTCAGTGATTATATCTCCTCCAGCATGGATAATGGAGCACAAGTAGATACTATTTACACAGACTTTAGTAAAGCTTTCGATCGAATTGATCATATCATACTTCTTGAAAAATTACACTGTGCAGGGGTTCATGGTAGTCTTTTTAGATGGTTTTCATCTTATATTACCAACAGGTCACAAGCTGTTGCAATTAATGGGTTCTTATCTTCCTGGATGTCAGTTCCTTCAGGTGTCCCACAAGGATCCTTGTTAGGCCCGTTATTATTTGTTATTTTCATTAACGATGTCAACTTATGTTTCACTCACTGAAATTTCTTATTATATGCAGATGACACAAAAATATATAAGAATGTCAAAAATAGTAATGACTGTCTGCTGCTCCAAGAAGATTTAAATAATTTTCAACAATATTGTATCAGAAATAAATTAGACCTCCACGTTGACAAATGTTTCGCAATTAGTTTTACGCGCAAACGCACCCCTGTATTGTTCAAATATATGTTCGGCAACAAACATCTACATAGTGTACAAACCATAAGGGACTTGGGCCTGTACCAAGACTCTAAACTTCTCTATGACCATCACGTAGAGAAAATTATCAAAAAAACGTCAAAATCGTTAGGTTTTATTATGAGAACTACTGCTAAGTTCAACAAACTTAAATCTATTAAAGTACTCTACTGTTCTTATGTGCGCAGTATCCTCGAGTATGCCTCAGTGGTGTGAAACCCTCGATACAATATTTACAGATCCCGTATCGAATCTATCCAAAAAAGGTTTTTAAAATATCTGCAGTTTAAATGTAAACGATTTGACCATTCCTATGAAGACAGATGCAATAGGTATCATTTTCTATCTCTTGAGTCAAGGAGAAAAATCGCTGATATAGCCTATTTATCTAAAATAGTGAACGGCACAATAGATAATCCCCCATTACTCGGCAAAGTACATCTTCAAGTACCCAACTTTCGTTTGAGAAACAAGCAAGTGTTTGCATCGCCAATTTGCAGAACTAATTATCGTCAAAATTCGTTTTTTGTCAGAGCCATAAACTCCTTAAACAAACTAGCAGCACAAAACCATGACATTGATATTTTCAATATGAGTACAACCATATTAAAGCGTAAACTCACGGCGACGTTACAGGGCCTTCCAGCCCCGGTCCACTAGTACAGTCATGTGAAATTGTTATATTTTAAATACTTAAATACTTTTTTTTTTCTAGTTTGGCTCTTAAATTTGTGTTTAACATATATTTTCTTGAATTTTATCTGCGAAAACTTGTCATCAGCTTTTAGATACATAAAGTTTATTTTATCATTAATGTATAACAGCAGTAAGTTTTCCAAATACAATAAAATAAATGAAGAAGCGTAACGATTCGTGCAAAAAGGTGGAACATCAACAACAAAGGGGTGCAACCTCTCCCTGCGTCTCGTCGACCGACGGTGGAATGGAGCCGGGGGAATGAGGTCGTGAAGTTCTTGCGCGCACTCTCCGAAATGAATTCGATAGAATACCGATAGACAGGCGACTTTGCGGCGATGCTCAAGGCTTTAGAGCTTGTCATTGACTAGCTCGTCGTCACCAATGAGTCTCCGTGCGCGTCGGTCGATGGTGTCCAAGGTATCCAGCTGATAGCGGGCTGATCCGTCCCATAAGTGTGAACAGTACTCCATGCATAAGCGGACCTGTGCTTGATATAAGGTAAGCAGCTGTCCAGGTGTGAAGTACCGTCTCACCTTAGAGAGAATGCCCAGCTTTATTGCAGCAACTTTTGCCTTGGACTCAATGTAACGACCGAAGTTAAAATTGGGTGTTAAATCCACGCCGAGGAGTTCCAGGTGGTCAGATATCTGAATTTGTTCATTCCGGAGAGTTGGAGTCAAGGTGAATGGACTCCTTTTGGCGGAAAAAAGACACGCCTGTGTTTTAGAGGCATTAAACCTTACGAGGTTGGAATCACCCCATTCAGACACTGCCTGAAGTGATAGGTTTATGCACTCTATCATGGCATCTCTCAGAAACAGCGTATCAGCGCTGTTAGCTCGTGCACTGGACAGGTATCTTTCTACAAGCGTGCTATCGTCTGCATAACCAATTATACCGGGTTTCAGCAGATCGTTTATGTGAAGCAGAAATAGTGTTGCGGAAAGAACAGATCTCTGAGGTACCCCGGCATCAATCGCTAATAGGTCTGAGGAACAGCCAACAATGACCACTTGAATAGACCGTTCCTTCAGGAAATCAGCTACCCAGTTACACAATACCACATGAAGACCATAAGAAGGAAGCTTGCCAATAAGGCTAGCGTGCCAAACCCTATCAAAAGCCTTCGAGATGTCGAGTGACACAGCGATGAAGCATGGCGAAGCTTCTCGATGGCCTCGCCCCATATATGTGTAGCATACACTAAAAGATCTCCAGTAGATCGACCTCGGCGAAATCCGTATTGTCGATCGCTAAGGAGATCATTGTCTTCTAGGTATGCCAGAATGCGGGTGTTCAATACACGCTCCATAATCTTACAGATTACGGAGGTGATTGCTATAGGGCGGTAGTTTGCGGGATCGGCACGACTGCCTTTTTTGGGCACCGGCTACACGTTGGCCAGCTTCCAGGACTTAGGGACTATACCTGTTTCAAGAGAGAGGCGTGTCAGAACAGGAGACAACTCAGGAGCGCAGTTCTTTAGCACTATAGCTGGTATACCGTCAGGTCCACTGGCTTTGTTCACGTCAAGATTGCGAAGTGTTTTGAGTACCTCCTTTTGCTTGATACGAATAGGGGGCATTGTATTATCGCAGATCAGGTGGTGAACAAGACAGTACAGACTTCACCAGACGATGATTGGACGTACCCAAAGGTGTCGATACTGACACGTTATATCGGTCTGGTTCTGTTGTCAGCAGAATGTCCAAACAATTTTCCGTTTCGCCTTCAACGTCCGGCACACGCGTCGACTGGTCTACCAGCTGGGTAAGATTTAGCGACAAAGCGAGTTTGAGCGCTTCTCTCCCAGCATGGTCGGTCTTCTGGTATGGGAACAGCCACTCCTTATGGTGAGCATTGAAGTCCCCCAGAAGGACCAGTTGTGCTGACGGGTACCTTAGTTGAGCCTCATCGGCGACCTCACACAGATGTTCAATTAACCTGGTTGTCTCCTGATCTCCGCTGTGCGATCGGTATACACAAGCGTAGACTATTTTGTCTTCGCCGGTGTCGACCAACACCCAGAGCGTCGAAAAAGAGGAGTTTTCAAGGTTACGGAGACGCCGGCAGCAGATGTTGTCGCTGACATAGACACAGACACCGGCGCGCGCTTTGAAATGGTGCTCCAGGGTGTACTCTGGGTACTGCAAGTAAGTCGCGTCTGCCGGGCGTCTGATTTGCGTCTCCGTAAGAAAGAGTAGCTGCGGCTTGTCGGTCTCTAGATAGTAGTGGACCGCATCGAGATTTGAGTACAACCCTTTGATGTTGTCGAGGTGCACTTTTAATGGGAGGAAGTGCCGCCGCTGTAAAACTCTATTTCTTTTCTTGACTTTTATCATGGTTGTTTAAAGAAGTGAATAGACAAGGAAGGCGGAAGTTGTACGAGGCGCCGGTCAGAAACTAGTGGTGAACACAGAATCGCCGCACTGAAGGATAGTCTAGTCTGGAGACTGCGGGGATGCCCAAACCCCCCCGGAGATGGCTATCGGGTCCTCACGTCCAATCGCCAATTGGCACGATGGAGCAATCCAACTACCCTCCAAGACTAGCCGCCAAGTGCAGCGGCACTCTGACATCGAAACAGCATACTGACTCAGCGCTACTGTACTAGACCCGCCTTCACTAATGGCTTCTCAATGCACCATACCGGAACACGTCTGGGACGCTTGGCGGCACGACTTTGAATTGAGGGTGGTGACAAGCCTCGGCCGGAGCCTACCACCTGAAGTGACGCCAGAGCCTCGTTAGTTATTTAGCAGGGAGTACCACGTGCAGGTGAGGTTGGCTTGGGTGTCTCGTGATATAATTGGACCCCTTACTCCCGAATCAAAGGCTTTCTCATAGTCTACAAACGTCAAGCATAGTGGCTGATTGTACTCTTCGGTCATAATCTGCCGCAGCGTATAACTATAAAGCCTTTTCGGAAACCGGCTTATTCTGGAGGCTGGAAGTCGTCAAACCTGCGTGCGAGACGATTCGTAATGTCTCTCGAAAACAGTTTGTAGACATGTCTCTGAAGTGAGATGGGTCTATAGTTCTTCAGGAGGGTGTTGTCACCCTTTTCGAAGAAAAGCACTTCCACACTTCTGTGCCATGCCTTAGGCGTTTGTCCCTCGAGTATGACGGAATGAGATAACTTCTGAAGAGCTTTTAGTACCGGTGATCCACCTGCTTTCCGAAGTTCAGCCTTAATTCCATCATCACCCGGTGCCTTGTTGTTAGTGAGCTGTTTGAGAGCCATTCTAATCTCGTACAGGCTGACGTCCGGGATAGCTTCGGTATAGTGTCGGTTTAGTCTGGCTCTTGGGTCTTTAGCCAGATCGCTGACAGGCAAACGTGTGGTCTTGTACAATTGTCCGTAGAACTTCTCAACTTCTTCCAGCAACTCAGTCTTAGAAAATATGATCCTGCCATCCTCAGTCTTCAGCTTGATCAGTTGACTTTGTCCAACAAATAGATCTATCTCGAACACTTTTGAACCTTTTTTATGCTTGGAATATATGGGGTTGAAAAATGGGATGGGACTCAGTTAACTTACGGTTTTGGAGTCCTGCAGGCATTCACTGTGGCTTGTATCTCAGTTGCCGCTATACATCGTTTGGCGCCTATTCTAACACTAATTATTTGTTGCAGTCTTGGAATTTAATGTTTTGGGTCGACCCACACCAAGTTTGTACCTTTTACAGCACTGATTCTATTTTTATTTTAAGTTAATTCTCGGAGCAAGTCCACGCGAACTGGCAGATGAAAAAAGAAGGGGAGAGAAGGGTACTTATAATGTTTTAATTTTTATTGTGTACTACCTACATGAATAAAATGATAACCTATCATTGACTACAATAGAATAAAAATAACCATAACAGCCCTTCGAAGGCAGCTTTACAGCTGGCTTTTACAACAGAAGAAAAAAACCTTAGTACTTAGTACAATTTTACCTTATCCTATATTAAAATATAATTTACTATTAAACGAAACTACTGTGGCAACAGACACAATTTAACTATTGGTCGCACCAGAGTTTCATTTTTAGTTTTGACAGTAACTACTCTAACAGTTGCTGCCAGGTTGCAGAATGAGAACTCTACCTAATTTCCATTGCAAAAGAGATGTGTTGTCTTCTCTTATGAGAAACAAATCATTAACTTTTAAATTATTTTGAGGATCGGTCCATTTTTTTCTTTGTTTTTTTTTTCTTTCTTAATGTATGTGTAGTAATTTGACCATTGCTTCCAAAAACCATGTGTCATTTTTTGAATAAGTTGCCATCTCGACAATCTGTTTACCTTAATGTCAGTTAAATCATACTCTGGGATAGAATTTAGCGGATCTCCGACACGAAAATGACCACGAGTCAATGGCTGAAGTTCACTGGAATCAGAAGACATCTGAACCAATGGTCTTGAATTGAGTATCGCTTCGACTCTGCAAAACAAAGTCTGGAGCACCTCATAGAACAGACGCTGCTCACCAACAACGCCCAACAACGCGCATAATATGATGCTTAGCTGACTTTACTGATGACTCAGCCAAGCCGTTGAATTGGGGAGCGGAAGCTGGACCAAAATACCATTTAACCTTGTGGGTAGCCAATTCAGAATTGATTTTATCCATATTATCACGTTTGGCTAGGTGTTCGTAAACACTTTTTAAATGATTACACGCTCCTCGATAGTTTGTCCCATTATCAGTATATATGTCTCTACAAAGACCCCTGCGCGATGTTAATCTATGAAAACATGCCATGATGGCCTCCGTCGTCAAGTCAGAGACCAACTCCAGATGACAAGCTTTTGTAGAGAAAATAAAGATACATAAGTATGCTTTGTAAACCCTTGCCTTGCGTAAGTCACTTTCCTTTAAGTAAAACGGACCTGCAAAATCAGCAGCAACTGATGACAATACCTTAGATGGTTGACCTCTACTAGAAGGTAAATCACCCATAATCGACTCTGAAAACCTTGATCGATTTTTGAAGCAACTTAGATACTTGAAGACTCTATGTCGTACGATTTACCTACCAGATAGAATCCAAAATTTCTGCCTAATCATTGACAACAATGTACACGGTCCCACATGAAGATACTTTACATGATAATGGCCCACAACCAAATTCGTAAAATGATGCGAGCGGGGAAGTAATATGGGATTCTGTGAATTGTAAGCCAGTGAAGAATTATTTAACCTTCCCCCTACGCGAATAATACCATTATCTAAAAATGGAGAGAGACGGTCTATACAACACTTATTGTTTGAAATGAGTGTCATTTCCTTTTCGAATGCCATGCGTTGAGTTTCCTTAATCCATATAGTTATAGCCGTATCTAACTCCTGTGATGTTATGTAATTATGTCGCCGATCAATCTTCTTGCTCCTACAATTGTGAATAGACCTCAAACAGAGAGATGTTATACGTATTAATTTTGAAAAGGAGCTGAAACGAAACAATAGACTGTCAATTTCAACACAAGTACCTACCATACATTTTGCAAACCCCCTTTTCCTTACTGCTACCGTGCGATTCTTCGGGATAGATCTCCATTTCAGGCCCTACTAAATCCTTGCGACGCGGCCAAGTTTCTGGAGCTTCAGCAAGCCAAGGTAAGTCCCACCACAACTTATGACCAACAAGCTGATCTGGGTAAAGACCACGAGATGCAGCATCACCTGAGTTTATGCTTGTCGGCACGTACCGCCAAACAGAAGGGTCAACTAGATTGTGTATTTCAGACACCCTGTTACCATCGTACATCCTGAGTGCATGTGGAGAGCTGCGCAACCATGACAACACAATTGTAGGGTCACACCATATGTTAATTAATGAACAGTTGATCATTGATAAAACACCCCTCAGATAATTAATCTATGATGCTGTTAGTAGCGCTCCATTCAATTCTATTTAGGAAGTTCAATTCTATTAGTGCTTGATCGGAGCAACCTTTGATTTTGCTAAAAGCAGGAAAACCTTTGAAGATCCGGTATTATATGTAACGCGAAGATATATTACACCAGCATAACCTTTTTTACTAGCGTCACTAAACGCATGAAGTTGAAAATCCTTTCCTGATTCCGTTATTATATACCGTGGTATAGTTATGCCACGTAGAGCAATAAAGATTTCAGCGAACAACCTCCATTCCTTGAAGAATTCAGGTGGTGGAGATTGATCCCAATCGAGTTGCAATAACCATAACTTTTGCATCATACTCTTAGCTTTAAAGATGACTGACGCCACCAACCGAGCGATGTTTGAAAGTAGAGACCTTTTTGTATAGGCATTCGTGTCAATATTCGCCGTATACATGAAGTTATCATTCTTTGAGTTCCACTTGAGACCTAGAATTTTAATTATACTGTCCCCATAGATGTCATATTCCAACGGTACCTCTCAGTATTCAGATAGTAGAGTTGCTAAAAATTCTTATTACTACACAGCTTTCTAAGCTCGAATCCTGATTTTAAGAGAGCTATAAGATCGTCTTTTAACTGCAAAGCGTCAGGTAGAGACGATGAACCTGTAACTACATCATCAACGAACACATCCTGCAATACCACCTTTGATGCATCAGCATACTGTTCCTGACAATCCTTAGCTAATTTGCGCAGACAGCGCATTGCCAAAAAGGCCGCAGTTTTGATACCGTAAGTGACCGTGTTGAGCTGGTACTCTTGAATAGGCTCCTTGTTGCTGTAACGCCAATAAATCCTTTGATAAGGGAGAGATATTTCCTGTAAGTTGATTTGCCTGTACATCTGTTTTATATCAGATGTGAAAACAATTTTATGAACCCTGAAACGTGTGGGAATATTAACAATGTTTTGTTGTAATTTTGGTCCTGAAAGAAGAGTCTCATTAAGAGATATACCATTATTTGTCACAGCGCTACCATCAAACACCACCCTAAGCTTTGTAGTGCTACTTGACAGTCGCAACATTCCATGATAAGGAATAAAATAGCGAGCGGGATCGAGTTCTGGATTAGATACAAGGGACATGTGTCCTAACTCTTCATATTCCTTATGAAATTAAGAATACATTTCCTTTAAAACTTGCTCTCTATTTTACCTTCTCTCTAAACTGTGAAACCTACGAAAAGAAACCTCTCTACTCTCCCCTAAGCATGGTACATTGTTTTTGAATGGCAGCTGAACTGAAAATCTACCTGTCTCATCTCTAGAGTATGTGTAAAGAAAATGTTCCTTACAAAATTTGTCTTCAGAACTCAAAGTTTCCTTTTTTGAAGATGGCAACTCATTAATTACCAAAATAATAATTATGTTCTCACACAACCCATAAAATTCTTGGATATCCTTTGATGATAATGATGATTCTTCCTTGTCTATGCTCATTCTACCACTTAAAATAAATCCTAACTTTTTTTGAAGCGCTGAAGACAAGTCAGGCTGTAACTTGACAGGTGCACTATGCATGAGAATAAATTTAAAAAGTAATTAATTTTAAAGATCAAGCTTATATTGAGTTACATTATAGTTGGAGACTCATCAGTGGATAAAATTGGCGGGCGCCACTATCCTCCATAATATGCCCACTATAATGCATCTTAGTCGATGAAAGACATATGTACTATGGTTTTCAGAATGTATCTGATGTGTTTGAATTTAAATAAGAATATATTTTAAAAATACATCCTGCAAACCACATGACGTCCTCAATCGGCTTAGATGTATTCAAAGTGGCGTCCACCAGCTTTTGGACCTTGAACATTTATTTCCAATATTTCAATGTGACTCAACCGTCGGTGGCTCAACCGGTAACGACTCGGTCCATCTAACCAGAGGTACCGGGTTCAAATCTGGACGGCCAATGTACCAATGAGTTTTTCAAAAACTTACGTACATACTTACCGATTGCTTTAACGGTGAAGGAAAACATCGTGAGGTAACCTGCACACGCCTGCAAAGAATCTCGAAGGTTGTGTGTGAAGTCGACCAACCCGCACTGGGCCCGCGTGGTCGACTAAGGCCTAATCGCCCTGATTCAGGGTAGGCTCGAGCCCCTCGGTGGGGACGTATATGAGCTGTAATGATGATTCCAATGTGAAATTATATTCAGAACTATATTCGTCATGCGTCATACTTCGACTCGTGATAACATCATGTGAAATTTTTATACTTACGTAGGTACGACCTAAAAAATATGACTGAGATAAAACCACTGTGATTGATTATTGGACTTGATGAATACCTATTTACTTGAGTTTTTCTGCATAGATCCTGCTATCAGTTCAAATAAGAAACTGTGGTCGATTTGTATCAACTGATACCGAGATCAGATTCCAACAAAATGTAACTTAATATTTTACCCGCTCTTTACTGCTTGATTTAGCCACTGTTTTTTCCTGTACTTATCATAGTTTGGGGTGAACCGAGTACGGAATAGTTTTTGTATGCATTGTCTATTGCATTCCAAAACTATCCCGAACTCGGTTTTATAATATATATTATAATAACTTTCGAAAATATTTTTTTTGTATTTTTTTTAGCCATACCAAGCGGGATCAGCGGGTAAAATATTATGTTATATTATTGTTAAAGACTGATTAATAGTGACGGGACGCCACTTTGAATGCATCTTAGTCGAAGGAGGACGTACTATGATTTAAATAATGTACCTGATGTATGTGAACTTAAATAATAATATATTAAAAAATACATCGTGACGTCCTCAATCGACTAAATTGCACTCAAAGTGGCGTCCATCATCTTTTGGTCCTAAAATATTCAGTTCCAATATTTCCATGATACCTCAATATTTGGGTTGGTCTTCATGGATCCCGCTATAAAATTGAATTAGAAACGGATTCTGCCGAATTGTGTAGTAGTTAATTTTTATTTTCAAGTTATTTTAAATGTTTCATAACCAAATATTCCGATCGACCTATGATATCGTTGTGTACAATTACTTACTTAGATAACCGTGATCAGTTTCTAAATTAAATTTAGTATATTTTTTGTAGCCAAATCAAGCAGGATCACCGGGTAAAGTACATATTTGGTTACATTATTGTTGGAAACTGATTTTGGTATCAGTAGATACAAATCGGAGGGACCCATTTTCAATTCAATCCGAGTCCGTAATCTGTGGAGACAAACCTATTGGATCCAATCAGATCTTTCAATAAATTCCTGTCTAATTTTATTAGAAATTTAGTTCATCGTCGAAAAGTATCAAATGTAGGTACCTACATAAGCTCAATGGACCTACCTACTACACTTAATCATTGAAAATTATCAGTTTCCTTTGACCTAATATCGACTTCATTATCATATTTACTTGGTTGTACAGTAATACCTTTATTTTTATAAAAAATATTTAACTTTTAATTTTAAACTTATTCAACTAATATCAAGAGACGAAATCCCCCACTTACAAAATATTCAATGGATATAATAGTATAAAACTGAATAATTGTGGTAGGTAGGTAAACGTGGCAACATCGCACGGTCACTAGACACTAGGTAGCCAAATAATCAGTAAAGTAAACCTATACACTGGAAGTAAAAAATACTAATTATGGAAAGGGGTATAAAAGTTGTCCCCGATGTATGCATATAATGGCCGGAGTATATAAAAACTAATTAATAATTCAAAATATGAAGTTGCCATTGGTCATTGTAACAATTAATTTAAGTAAGTATACATAAAGTAACTTCTGATTCCGGTAGTAGATATCCCGGTTACCATAATGATGCAAAATAAAAGACTATTCTCAGACCTACCGAATTAACACAGAAAATTTCGTGGAAATCCATCCAGCCGTTTCGGAGGGGTATGGCAACTAACAACTAACGAGAATTAAACAGCTAGTGTACCTATATAAATAAATGATTTGATTTGAATGTGAAAGATAATAAATGATTGCATTTAAGGATTTTTTCCCACCACTTCTCTGAAGGTTGGATACTCTACATTCGAAGTTGTTGACGAATATGTATACCTGGGACAAATGGTCCAGTTAGGCAGTCCAACTTCCAGAATACGATTGATCGCGACGAATCCAACTCGGCTGGGCAGCGTTCGGGAAGCTTCGCAATAATTATCTTCACGTCGCAAATACCGCAGTGTCTCACGGCTAAGGTCTTTGGCCAGTGTATGTTGCCAGTGATAACATACACTGAGACATGGTAACTTACTATGGGCTTCATAAGAAGGCTCAAGGTTTATCTTTTTCTGGAAGTTGGACCTACCTAACTGGAGTGTAGGGTCTCCAACCTTCAGAGAAGTGGTGGGAAAAATCCTTAAATGCAATCATTTATTATCTTTCACATTCAAATCAAATCATTTATTTATATAGGTACACTAGCTGTTTAATTCTCGTTAGTTGTTAGTTGCCATACCCCTCCGAAACGGCTGGATGGAATTCCACGAAATTTTCTGTGTTTAGTCGGTAGGTCTGAGAATAGGTATAAAAAATTATACCTAAAGGGCGATGGAGCGAGCTATGCTTGGAGTTTCCTTATGCGGTCAAATCAGAAATGAGAAGATCCGTAGGAGAACCAAAGTAACCGATATAGCTGACAGATTCGCTAAACTTTAGTGGCAGTGGGCAGGGCACATAGCTCGTAGTACAACTGGTCATTGGGACAGTAATGTTCTCGAGTGGTAACCGCGTACCGGAAGACGTAGAGTAGGCAGGCACCCCATACGATGGACCAACGAGAAACCGCTGGATGCGGGTAGCGCAGGACCTTTCGTCGTGGAAATCCTTGGGGGAGGCTTCTGTCTAAAAGTGGATGTGTTTCGGCTGATGTGATGATGATGATGATGAGGGACTATTTTTCAAGTGAGAAGTCATTTCACTATTAATGATAAGTTGGGAAAACTGCATTCAAATAATTTTGGAAACACATTTATCATGGCCGGGAATCGAACCGGCAAAATGTAAAAAAAAACCTGTATATTTATGAAACCAATCTAAAGGTCAGTCAGAAGCATCAATATCTTTCAATAAACTTTGTGTCACAAATTAAAGGACGGCTATGATATTAAGTTCACATTTTTTTACATTTTGCCACTTCGATTACCGTCTAAGTAACTTTAAAAAAAATCAAAAATCTTTGAATGCAGCTTTACTTATTTTTCAGAGCGGGATGTGTTCTTTGATATTAATCTGCTTTCTTCAATATTTAGGGTGTTTCACTCTCGGTTGTATTATTATATCCCCTAATATATGTATTTAAGTTCTGTGCATTTGGCAACATTTGTGTTTTTTCGTGTAAAAACTTTTCAATTAGCTACTCCTAAAATATGCGATGAGCTACTGTAGCACACAAGCTGCGCGGGCGGCGGGCACAGAGACTCCGTGCTGTGGCGCAGCAGATCGGAGAGCGCCGGGTACTGCCACGTGCTGCGGCTGCTTTCTCGCCCTCATTCTTGACCGAGACTCGGAAGGAAGGCGCCCGCGCCGAGTTCTCATGGTCGACCGACGATGTACTCGTATCTATGTCGATTGCTCGGAGGCGGCCTTGAGCGGCGCGGGCGCCCATTAATTTGTGTGCAGCGCCGCCGGTTGGGTCCCGTTACGGCGAGCGCCCGAATGTACTGTCTGCTCGGCTCGGCTCGGCTCGGCGATACCAGCAGACAGACTAGTCTGGTGGATTCGTGAACGGGATGCAAAGTTGCGCCGAAGCTCTTGGCTGACCTCCTCGGTATGAGAGTTTACGAGTACCCACCTACATAGTTCTCGAGTTCAATAGCATAACACATTTTGGCAAGACACTCTTGACCTCTTGATTTACAGTTTTAAACTTCCGGTAATTATTTGCGAGGCGCATATTTTCTTGACAATTGAGTTGCACATTACACGATGTTATCATCGCGAAGTGACATCATGACAATAATATTGCAATAACGACTCCCAGTTCCCACAGAGTTCGCCACAAGAAACGTCAGAACAGTAATCGGCCTGAGGTGCAAGTGAGTACCTCCTTTCTTTTGTAAAAAGTTGTATGGAATAACTAAGTTGCGATGCAGTGGGCTGAACTGGGCTGTGGGCATCGCAGAAAGTTCACACGAGCCACACCGTGGGACCGGCACCGGCATCGCCACGAGCCATTTAACGCTCGCCTGCGCCGCATGCTTTAAGCTTTACGAGTATGATGCTCGCCAACTTCATCTTTTTGATTTCATTTAATAACACCAAATCTTTCAATAAAACTAGTTTATTTAACTAACCATGGTTAGTTAACCATGGTTAGTTAAATAAACTAGTTTTATCAGTACGGTCTCTGTTTTAAGTTAACATTCTTACAAATCAAAGTTGTCTATGGCGTCCAATTTTCCATAAAAAGGAAAGTGTTAAAGTTGGTTTCCAACAGAAACTTTGTTAATATTATGTAACTTGTTCTTATCTCAGTCTCAGGCACTGGTATGAGTACTCGACTCGTACCTAGGTCCTGAGTTTTAAATATGGCTATTTTTCCAATTTCGAGGAGGCCCCGTGCGGCTCTACAGCATTTCTTATACTATGGGCATTGAGGGTGCGCGGCGGGCGACCTGCAACCCGCGCAAGTGGTTCGCCATCGATGTTGCGCGGTGTACGAGAATATGCGCGTTAAATGTTCACACCTAGCTATTGAGCTATTTCAAATGAAAGATGTATTTCCACAGAGTGTTATTAGACCAAAACGAACCACGTAGGTACTTCAATTAGAAGCGGAGATATTGCGAAAGAAAGCAACGTAAATCGCTTTTGAGTTTTGGTTATAACTTGAGAAGGGCGAGAGTTAGGTAATTTCCAATGCTTGATGACAAATCTGTTCATCAATACCTTACAATAAAAATTTAAAAAACAAATCGGTTTGATAGAACAGCCAAACGAACTCAAAATAGATTTCATAGTTTTTTTTAAAATTTATTTATTTATTTGGAAAGGACGAAAGTTAGGTGATTTTTATTGCTCGATGACATATCTACGCATTAATAACTTTAATTAAAAAAACATTGAAAATTGGATGTATGCAACGGCTGGACGGACTCGCGTTAGATTTCATCAAATCTATGGATTGTTAAGTCAATAATAATGCAGTAAGAAGCGTATTAATTTGAACTGTGGCGGTACATTCCTTTTTACAGTATAAATAGTACTTTAAGCCAAACTTTTTGTGGATTTGTGTCTGAGGGTGAGTTTAAATAATAATACGGAAGAAGTTGCAACACATTAGCTTTAAGTAGTGGTAAACACTTGCAAGATGCATCTCTATGCTGCGCGCGCGCCGGTCCCGGGGTGTCGTCACCTACCTCCGACTCCGGCGCCATCGCTGCACCTGCCATTGTTGCCCTAATAGATATTTAGTGAGGTGCCGTTATCCGCCAATCATGCGGCCAGCGCGGCCAGCGCGGCCCACATTGTCGGATCAACAACACGCATCATTACGCTCGGCCACGCCACATCAACATTTGAAAAGTGATAGGAAAATGTGGAGCACTGCACAAACAAATCATCAGTTGATACTTGCATGCTTCTTTGAAATTGTAAACGGATTTATTTGTTTAGAGCTGTTTAGTAGGAGTATCGCATATGGAAACGCATTCTAAATAAATTTAATACAGCTAATACACTTAAAGTTTAATCGTCATGTGCCTTCTTCTAGTGTATAAATAATAATAGAAAAGGATTATAAGGTGACAAAGCGCAGCGAACATAAATTACAATGTAAAGGAATAAAGACTTTTAAATAAAGCAAAAAATACATATCTGAGAAATTACGTCTATAAATAGAGATGATCATCCACTTAGTTCCATTGCGTACATGTATACATGTGTACACACATGTGCACGTGCACGACTGGTGGTAGACAGCGATATGTGTGCGAGCGAGGTCACACGAGCGAGTACCTGCAACACGGAGGCTGCTGAGACCCCGAAGACTATCAAATGGTGTTTAAAAACAGATGACAAAAGGCAACTTTAATTCTTTACTAAGTACCCAGTTAGTTAAATGATTCAGATTACCGGGACACCTGAGATATTGTGTTAGGGACTCGTGTCTCGCGCACCAAAGTACGAGTTCGGGCAAGTCAGCAACACATAATTTGTGCTATTTGTGTAAATGCACACCGATGTGATGCAGCCTGCAGGCGCGCGCCATACAAATAACTTCTCATTTTATCTATGGCCCCCCGCCCCCGCTCCCGCCCCGCACTCACGGCATTTCACCCTCTTTTCCCTTAGCACTCACACTAATGCAACAACCATGTATCGGTGATTTAAAAGTCGGAAAAAAAGTAAATCCTTACTAATGATTAGTAAGTGTTTGTTTGTTTGTTACCTTTTCACGCTTCAACGCCTTGACCAATATTTATGAAATTTGGCACGCAAAAGGGAAGGACATAGGCTACTTTTTATCCCGGGAAAATAGCATAATCTAATGCAGTTCCTGAGGGAACTAAAAAAATACTCTATTGTTGTCATTTTTTGCACAGAGATGGTTGAGTAGGTGGGAAACGACATAATTTACTAATCACCCTTAAAGACAGTCATAAAAACGATTAAAAAGCTAGTACAATTATAAAAAGCATTTTCGTATGTTTCATCGTAATTTCAATGATAGCTACATAAGCGCTGAACAAAATATAGTTTAAATAGTTAGCTGGCATCATCATAACGCCGCCGTGCCGTCCAAGCCGGATGTTATCGTTTGTACCTGGGTCTAGACTGGCCATTGGCCAAGGTAGTAGGTAGAGTGAGGCGCTGGTGGCTGGTGTGCCCTATACGTAAGTATGTATAGTAAGCTCGTACTTACTAAGGCAGCAGGTAGAGTGAGGCGCTGGTGGCTGGTGTGCCCTATACGTAAGTATGTATAGTAAGCTCGTACTTACTAAGGCAGCAGGTAGAGTGAGGAGCTGGTGGCTGGTGTGCCCTATACGTAAGTATGTATAGTAAGCTCGTACTTACTAAGGCAGCAGGTAGAGTGAGGCGCTGGTGGCTGGTGTGCCCTATACGTAAGTATGTATAGTAAGCTCGTACTTACTAAGGCAGCAGGTAGAGTGAGGCGCTGGTGGCTGGTGTGCCCTATACGTAAGTATGTATAGTAAGCTCGTACTTACTAAGGCAGCAGGTAGAGTGAGGAGCTGGTGGCTGGTGTGCCCTATACGTAAGTATGTATAGTAAGCTCATACTTACTAAGGCAGCAGGTAGAGTGAGGCGCTGGTGGCTGGTGTGCCCTATACGTAAGTATGTATAGTAAGCTCATACTTACTAAGGCAGCAGGTAGAGTGAGGCGCTGGTGGCTGGTGTGCCCTATACGTAAGTATGTATAGTAAGCTCGTACTTACTAAGGCAGCAGGTAGAGTGAGGCGCTGGTGGCTGGTGTGCCCTATACGTAAGTATGTATAGTAAGCTCGTACTTACTAAGGCAGCAGGTAGAGTGAGGCGCTGGTGGCTGGTGCGCCCTATACGTAAGTATGTATAGTAAGCTCGTACTTACTAAGGCAGCAGGTAGAGTGAGGCGCTGGTGGCTGGTGCGCCCTATACGTAAGTATGTATAGTAAGCTCGTACTTACTAAGGCAGCAGGTAGAGTGAGGCGCTGGTGGCTGGTGTGCCCTATACGTAAGTATGTATAGTAAGCTCGTACTTACTAAGGCAGCAGGTAGAGTGAGGCGCTGGTGGCTGGTGTGCCCTATACGTAAGTATGTATAGTAAGCTCGTACTTACTAAGGCAGCAGGTAGAGTGAGGCGCTGGTGGCTGGTGTGCCCTATACGTAAGTATGTATAGTAAGCTCGTACTTACTAAGGCAGCAGGTAGAGTGAGGCGCTGGTGGCTGGTGTGCCCTATACGTAAGTATGTATAGTAAGCTCGTACTTACTAAGGCAGCAGGTAGAGTGAGGCGCTGGTGGCTGGTGTGCCCTATACGTAAGTATGTATAGTAAGCTCGTACTTACTAAGGCAGCAGGTAGAGTGAGGCGCTGGTGGCTGGTGTGCCCTATACGTAAGTATGTATAGTAAGCTCGTACTTACTAAGGCAGCAGGTAGAGTGAGGCGCTGGTGGCTGGTGCGCCCTATACGTAAGTATGTATAGTAAGCTCGTACTTACTAAGGCAGCAGGTAGAGTGAGGCGCTGGTGGCTGGTGTGCCCTATACGTAAGTATGTATAGTAAGCTCATACTTACTAAGGCAGCAGGTAGAGTGAGGCGCTGGTGGCTGGTGTGCCCTATACGTAAGTATGTATAGTAAGCTCGTACTTACTAAGGCAGCAGGTAGAGTGAGGCGCTGGTGGCTGGTGTGCCCTATACGTAAGTATGTATAGTAAGCTCGTACTTACTAAGGCAGCAGGTAGAGTGAGGCGCTGGTGGCTGGTGTGCCCTATACGTAAGTATGTATAGTAAGCTCGTACTTACTAAGGCAGCAGGTAGAGTGAGGCGCTGGTGGCTGGTGTGCCCTATACGTAAGTATGTATAGTAAGCTCGTACTTACTAAGGCAGCAGGTAGAGTGAGGAGCTGGTGGCTGGTGTGCCCTATACGTAAGTATGTATAGTAAGCTCATACTTACTAAGGCAGTAGGTAGAGTGAGGCGCTGGTGGCTGGTGTGCCCTATACGTAAGTATGTATAGTAAGCTCATACTTACTAAGGCAGCAGGTAGAGTGAGGCGCTGGTGGCTGGTGTGCCCTATACGTAAGTATGTATAATAAGCTCGTACTTACTAAGGCAGCAGGTAGAGTGAGGCGCTGGTGGCTGGTGTGCCCTATACGTAAGTATGTATAGTAAGCTCATACTTACTAAGGCAGCAGGTAGAGTGAGGCGCTGGTGGCTGGTGTGCCCTATACGTAAGTATGTATAGTAAGCTCGTACTTACTAAGGCAGCAGGTAGAGTGAGGCGCTGGTGGCTGGTGTGCCCTATACGTAAGTATGTATAGTAAGCTCATACTTACTAAGGCAGCAGGTAGAGTGAGGCGCTGGTGGCTGGTGTGCCCTATACGTAAGTATGTATAGTAAGCTCGTACTTACTAAGGCAGCAGGTAGAGTGAGGCGCTGGTGGCTGGTGTGCCCTATACGTAAGTATGTATAGTAAGCTCGTACTTACTAAGGCAGCAGGTAGAGTGAGGCGCTGGTGGCTGGTGTGCCCTATACGTAAGTATGTATAGTAAGCTCGTACTTACTAAGGCAGCAGGTAGAGTGAGGCGCTGGTGGCTGGTGTGCCCTATACGTAAGTATGTATAGTAAGCTCGTACTTACTAAGGTACTCACTCACTACTTGTTTCCTCCGCCCCCAGAGTCTGTGCATTATTTTCTTATGTCTGAATGTCCTTCTGGTACTTCCGAGTCAGTTTAAATTCAATAACTACTTGTGAAAATCTTTAATAGGCCATAGAAAATATATATATATATATATATATTCGCGCGAACCGCTCTTGCTCCACAAAAAGTTTGCTCTTGTAGCATAAATATGGTATTTATATCAGCTGCATGTCCCCACAAATGTATCCCTTAAGACATAATACTATGGAAGTAGCTGAAATATACCAGTCTTGCGGTGTCTATATCAGTAAGGAACCTGATTTTTGTGACTGCGTATGCGGCTGAGCTAAGCCTGCCAGCTAGCGTTTCTATATGCGGGCCCACTATATGCCTCCGTGTTGGTCCCTTATAAATAAAAGTATCATATTGTCAAAATCTTCAATACTTTTTAATTGATATGTCATGCCTCCATGTTGGTCCCTTATAAATACAAGTATCATAATGTCAAAATCTTCAGTACTTTTTAATTGATATGTCATGCCTCCATGTTAGTCCCTTATAAATACAAGTATCATATTGTCAAAATCTTCAATACCTTTTTTTTTGGAAATTAGCGAACATCGTGTTTAGCGTTTTTTATTATTCTATCGTACTTTACAGATATGTATTTATATAGTATATAGGTAATAAAATACGTAGTTATAAAAACAAATTTCTAAGTAAAAAGAATTACTAAATTGATGATTAATGAGTCACTCTGAAGGTAACTTAAGGTCGGTAAACAAAATACACTGCGGGTTCGGGTCACGAATGAGCCGAGGATGAGTCAGAATACAAGGAAGATCTTCCACCAATGGCGTCACCAGCGCCTGCGCCGCCGCGCTGCCCGGCGACCTATCTCACGCCGCACGCCGCACGCGTCGCCCTCAAACCGATACTTAAGAGCAAACACGGTCTAAAGAATAGGTATTTGAATAAAATGTTGCTGTCTCCCTCCCCCAAATCACTCTGTATACGGCAAGAAAGGGAGAACTGCAGCGCAGACCGATAACGGCACTAAAATTGACCAAACAGCATTTCGTAGTCCCCTATTTCCTCCTCCAAAACTTGAGCAATAATAATATTGTTTTCAAAAATATTTTAAAAAACGTTTTCCCTATACCTCTATGTTTTCATTTTATTGTTAACATGCGTATTTTTTATGGGTGTCTGAAAATGACGTTTCTATTGGGCAATTTTCTGTTTTTGTAGGCTCCTACTTCCTATTATAATTAGAATATGGGAAAAATCAAAACATAGGGGCATGGCCATGGTGGATATAGGTTTGATAGAAAAACATTTTTGCTCTATTGTCATTATCCAGGGAGGAAACAGGGGACTACGTTTGTATGGAAAAAATGGCGCCCGCGTTTCCTCTTAATGTACTTAATTAATTGATCATTGCCAGCCAAGTCAAAAAGTACTTACCAAAACTAGTCGCGGCGACTGCGGCCGTTTCACTTTCAATTACATATTTATCTGTCTTTTAGTTATTCTAATGTATTTTTCACTCTTACTGTAGGCCTGTGATGTCACGGACAACACCATCGAAGAGAAACAAGTTTCTGTGGCGGTGTTAAGAAAATTGTATCGTGAATAATATTGGAGGGTGGCAAGGCGTAGCGCTTAACTTAAATAAATAATGTAATGAATGACTCACCACATCCGGCTGAAGCTACTTTTTGTGGTATAAATATAGAGCTTTTTATTGTTTTTTGAGAATCGTAGCGTTTTTATTGAGTTCAAAACCCCGAGAATATTTTCATTCATAGAAGATGATGTTGTGTGTGTGTGTGTGACATCATCGAGTAAATAGTTACCTATCTATGCAATGCCGCGTCGGTGGCGTAATGGCAAGGACCACTACCTCCTGTCCAGGAGGTCCAAGTTCGAATCCTGCCACGTGCCAATGTGTTTTCGAATTTCGAATTCATATGTACGTTTATCCAACGCTCTTACGGTGAAGGAAAACATCGTAAGGAAACTTGCACACGCCTGCGAAGAAACTCGAAGGTTGTGTGTGAAGTCAACCAACCCGCACTGGGCCCGCGTGGTCAATTAAGGCCCGATCGCCCTAATACAGGGTACGCTCGAGCCCCTTGGTGGGAAAGTACATGAGCTTATATGATGGATGACGTAATGCCGAAAATGGATCAAAGCTGGAATTGAAGTTACAGGAGATGATACGACCTGACTAATTGCGCCAACTGCTTTATGGTTTTCGTTCAGACACAAACGTAGCATTTACCCAGCTCCCGGCTCCTAGGCTATGGTTAAACAAATTACTTCCGCCATGGAGTTGTTAATTAGTTTTATTTCTCAGGTATAGAGCAAGTTTTCTCTAACTGCAAAGCTGCTCGTCTCACGCAGAAGCTCCACGTGATAATTTAAAGAAATAGGTGTAGATAATATTACCGGTTCTGGCGTCTGCCGTAATGACGGCTGACTTGAAAAATACTCTTCGCTCCGATTTGCTGCGCTCTCAACAATGTACACCGCTAACCTGAGCGTGCGTAATGCGTATGCTCACACGCACACATGCTTACTTTTTCAATTTAGGGAAATTATATTGTTCTGAAGTGCCTTCGTTTGCACGTTACAGTTAGTTTAACAACATAAGACTTAACCGCCTCCGTAGCTCAGAGGCAAAGTTCACTGGCTTTACACAGGAGGTCGCGGGTTCGATTCCCGGCGGGGTCAATTGTAAGACTTGGTTTGGTTGGTGGTAGGACATTTTCTAAGCCCGCTCTGCTAGCTACCATCATCTTATCTTAGACTTGCCGCCAAATATCAATGTTGATATCATTGGTGTGTTCCGGCATGAAGATAAGATAGCCAGTTCCCCATTGCGTTGGGGAATCTTGGTAAGCCCGCTTCCATCTTCGGCAACATCGTCACTTACCACCAGGTGAGATGTTGTCAAGGGTTTACCAATTGTGAATAAAAAAAAAATAGTGTTTGCCGTACCGGAGTTGCAGCGTAGTCACAGTATTACGATATCTATAGTGTATACTGTGCGTAGTGCAGCCCTAGTACGAGCAGGTAGGTGGAGTTTTATCTGTCCAAAACGATTCCGCGTGTTGTTTTACATCTCATAGTTCATCACTGGCACATTATAACTATTAAACATAATAAATGGTTATGAAGAAACTCAATTTTCCTAGTCGATTCTACTTTACAATTAAATGTAATTTACGACCCTTTGGTCTGCCCCAGGATAGTCTGCTATTAATATTAAGGTGCCATGGGTCACGTCATAAAATCTGGATGTTTATAGTTTAGCTCGTCCGAAGTCTAACTTTAAGATAGGTAATTAGTGTGTATCGATCTTCTTAAAAGCACAGTTTCCTATATACTTACGCGACCAGTTAAAGGCCCGACCACCTGCGACCATTTCATACAATTACGAGGGTGGCATACTTAAATGCCCTCAGAGCGCGAGGAGTTTCGCTGCGGAGATTGACTACATAAACCATCTTCGAGCGCACGAGCGGCAAACCGACTAGGAGTCGAAGTGGTCGCCATGACCGAAATCGGTCGGATAGATCATCATCATCCATGTAGATGAATTAAGCACTAAAAAACCTCCAATATGTAGTGCCTTTGATAAGTAATCTAACGACGGCTGTAGAAGTGAACAGAAGAAAATTTTTATAATATTATAAACCATATTATTGGAACGGATTTTGCTGATTGAAACCTTCAAACTGTTTCAATTAACTGCTAAAGCATTGACGTTTTTGTTTGAATCATCAAAATCATCATATCAGCTCATATAAGTCCCCATCGAGGGGCTCGAGCCCTTTGTTTGAATAACTATTTTAAACATTCCACCCCTTTGTCGTTAATGTTCCACCTTTACGCACGAAGCGTTTTGCTTCTTCGTTCATTATGCCAACGGCCAAGGAGTGGAATTCCCTGCCGGCTTCTTTATTCCCTGATTCGTATAATTTAGGAATGTTCAAGACGAGAGTCAAAAGGCACTATTTGAGCTTGCGCGTTACATTCTCGGTTGCATCGGCACCCACCATCAGGTGAGGTGCAGCCAGACGCACTCACCATCAGGTGAGGTGCAGCCAGACGCACTCACCATCAGGTGAGGTGCAGCCAGACGCACTCACCATCAGGTGAGGTGCAGCCAGACGCACTCACCATCAGGTGAGGTGCAGCCAGACGCACTCACCATCAGGTGAGGTGCAGCCAGACGCACTCACCATCAGGTGAGGTGCAGCCAGACGCACTCACCATCAGGTGAGGTGCAGCCAGACGCACTCACCATCAGGTGAGGTGCAGCCAGACGCACTCACCATCAGGTGAGGTGCAGCCAGACGCACTCACCATCAGGTGAGGTGCAGCCAGACGCACTCAAATTTTTAATTAAAAAAAGAAAATCCCGGTAGTATCTGTTGAAACCATGATAACTACAACAGACGGCCTAGACATTGCTCCTAAAAATATATGATCATCCTGCTCTGTACTCTGTTCTGTTCATTATAAACTCATTAGCGTAGCGGACAACGGCACTCCGGCGCCAAATTACCGACATTATCAATTTATGCAAGCCGTGCACAAACAAAAAAGTCGAATGTAGATGACCGGTTCCCGTTAACAAATTCGAATTGTGCAATGTAGAAGAAAAATTGTAACGCGTGTTTTGAGTTTGAGTAAGTATATGTACATTAAGTTTTTTTGGTAGGGTTTGATACCGCTACGTCCGGGCCGAGTGTAATGCTTTCACTGATCCGTCACTGGCATCAATCATGTGCGGTGCGGCGTGGTGCGGCAGTGAGGCGGTGCGGTGGCGCGGCGGTGCGAGGACCAATCCCGACTTGTGCGCCGCGCTGTCAGGCGCCTACCACTGCACCGTCGCGCTGCGCCCGCGCGGCGGTGCGTGGACAATCCCGACTTGTGCGCCGCGCTCTCAGGCGCCTACCACTGCACCGTCGCGCTGCGCCCGCGCGGCGGTGCGTGGACAATCCCGACTTGTGCGCCGCGCTCTCAGGCGCCTACCACTGCACCGTCGCGCTGCGCCCGCGCGGCGGTGCGTGGACAATCCCGACTTGTGCGCCGCGCTCTCAGGCGCCTACCACTGCACCGTCGCGCTGCGCCCGCGCGGCGGTGCGTGGACAATCCCGACTTGTGCGCCGCGCTCTCAGGCGCCTACCACTGCACCGTCGCGCTGCGCCCGCGCGGCGGTGCGTGGACAATCCCGACTTGTGCGCCGCGCTCTCAGGCGCCTACCACTGCACCGTCGCGCTGCGCCCGCGCGGCGGTGCGTGGACAATCCCGACTTGTGCGCCGCGCTCTCAGGCGCCTACCACTGCACCGTCGCGCTGCGCCCGCGCGGCGGTGCGTGGACAATCCCGACTTGTGCGCCGCGCTCTCAGGCGCCTACCACTGCACCGTCGCGCTGCGCCCGCGCGGCGGTGCGTGGACAATCCCGACTTGTGCGCCGCGCTCTCAGGCGCCTACCACTGCACCGTCGCGCTGCGCCCGCGCGGCGGTGCGTGGACAATCCCGACTTGTGCGCCGCGCTCTCAGGCGCCTACCACTGCACCGTCGCGCTGCGCCCGCGCGGCGGTGCGTGGACAATCCCGACTTGTGCGCCGCGCTCTCAGGCGCCTACCACTGCACCGTCGCGCTGCGCCCGCGCGGCGGTGCGTGGACAATCCCGACTTGTGCGCCGCGCTCTCAGGCGCCTACCACTGCACCGTCGCGCTGCGCCCGCGCGGCGGTGCGTGGACAATCCCGACTTGTGCGCCGCGCTCTCAGGCGCCTACCACTGCACCGTCGCGCTGCGCCCGCGCGGCGGTGCGTGGACAATCCCGACTTGTGCGCCGCGCTCTCAGGCGCCTACCACTGCACCGTCGCGCTGCGCCCGCGCGGCGGTGCGTGGACAATCCCGACTTGTGCGCCGCGCTCTCAGGCGCCTACCACTGCACCGTCGCGCTGCGCCCGCGCGGCGGTGCGTGGACAATCCCGACTTGTGCGCCGCGCTCTCAGGCGCCTACCACTGCACCGTCGCGCTGCGCCCGCGCGGCGGTGCGTGGACAATCCCGACTTGTGCGCCGCGCTCTCAGGCGCCTACCACTGCACCGTCGCGCTGCGCCCGCGCGGCGGTGCGTGGACAATCCCGACTTGTGCGCCGCGCTCTCAGGCGCCTACCACTGCACCGTCGCGCTGCGCCCGCGCGGCGGTGCGTGGACAATCCCGACTTGTGCGCCGCGCTCTCAGGCGCCTACCACTGCACCGTCGCGCTGCGCCCGCGCGGCGGTGCGTGGACAATCCCGACTTGTGCGCCGCGCTCTCAGGCGCCTACCACTGCACCGTCGCGCTGCGCCCGCGCGGCGGTGCGTGGACAATCCCGACTTGTGCGCCGCGCTCTCAGGCGCCTACCACTGCACCGTCGCGCTGCGCCCGCGCGGCGGTGCGTGGACAATCCCGACTTGTGCGCTGCGCTCTCAGGCGCCTACCACTGCACCGTCGCGCTGCGCCCGCGCGGCGGTGCGTGGACAATCCCGACTTGTGCGCCGCGCTCTCAGGCGCCTACCACTGCACCGTCGCGCTGCGCCCGCGCGGCGGTGCGTGGACAATCCCGACTTGTGCGCCGCGCTCTCAGGCGCCTACCACTGCACCGTCGCGCTGCGCCCGCGCGGCGGTGCGTGGACAATCCCGACTTGTGCGCCGCGCTCTCAGGCGCCTACCACTGCACCGTCGCGCTGCGCCCGCGCGGCGGTGCGTGGACAATCCCGACTTGTGCGCCGCGCTCTCAGGCGCCTACCACTGCACCGTCGCGCTGCGCCCGCGCGGCGGTGCGTGGACAATCCCGACTTGTGCGCCGCGCTCTCAGGCGCCTACCACTGCACCGTCGCGCTGCGCCCGCGCGGCGGTGCGTGGACAATCCCGACTTGTGCGCCGCGCTGTCAGGCGCCTACCACTGCACCGTCGCGCTGCGCCCGCGCGGCGGTGCGTGGACAATCCCGACTTGTGCGCCGCGCTCTCAGGCGCCTACCACTGCACCGTCGCGCTGCGCCCGCGCGGCGGTGCGTGGACAATCCCGACTTGTGCGCCGCGCTCTCAGGCGCCTACCACTGCACCGTCGCGCTGCGCCCGCGCGGCGGTGCGTGGACAATCCCGACTTGTGCGCCGCGCTCTCAGGCGCCTACCACTGCACCGTCGCGCTGCGCCCGCGCTATCGAGCTTTCCTTGTACCTCGGTCTTTAGGATTTTCAGCGGTTTTTCAATTTTAGTGGCTTGAACAAACATCACATTTTTAAAAACGAATCAATTAACTTATTAAGTTTCTGTAAAAAAATGCGTTGGGCTCTTAGTTGGTCCTTTGCCGACAAGCTGGTATATAAAGTGTTGGGCTCTGAGTTGATCCTTTGTCGACAAGTAGATATATAAAGTGTTGGGCTCATAGTTGGTCCTATGTCGACAAGCTGATATATAAAGTGTTGGGCTCATAGTTGGTCCTATGTCGACAAACTGATATATAAAGTCCAGTATATTAATCAAATATTACCTTATTGGTCATGTCATTTTGTATGTCAAGGGCTTACCAAATGTAAATAAAAAAACACTTTTACCACAAGGTCCTTAATTAGAGCTTGACAATGTGTTGCTGGAGCGCGCGCGCATGGAGCGACATGATGCGACGCCGAGCGCTTGCTGACTGTCAATAATAAAAAACGGTAATTTAAAAAACTAAAAAACCCGCCTGCGTTTCTGTGTAATTTGGAAATGAAAAACCCTAAAACAAGAAAGTCGTCATACCCGATTGAACTTAACTTAAGAAAAATTGTAGCAGTCGGGACCCATTCTAGAAAGTCAGCCGTCTAGTCAGTATATTGGAGTAATCTGCAATGCATGTGCTCTTAATTCACTAAGCCTCTATTTCTAGAATGGGTCCCGACTGCTACAATTTTTCTTAAGTTAAGTTCAATCGGGTATGACGACTTTCTTGTTTTAGGGCTTTTCATTTCCAAATTACACAGAAACGCAGGCGGGTTTTTTAGTTTTTTAAATTACCGTTTTTTATTTTATAAATTTTTTTAGTTTTATTATTGAATGAGTTCATTTGAATTTGGCGCTAAATATCCGCCATTTTGATTTTTTTTATTTTGATATACCCAGTGTCACTCACACAGTAAATATGTATCTAACGACACCCCTCAAACTAAAATCTATCGAGCCGTTCAGGCTGCAGTGCGTGCCTTACATTGGAATTTGGCGCCAAAAATCCGCCATTTTGTTTTTTTATTTGGATATACCCAGTGTCATTCTCACAGTAAAAACGTATCTAACGACAAACCTCAAGCTATAATTCATCGAGCCGTTCAGGCTGCAGAGCGTGTCAAACATTTGAATTTTGCGCCAAAAATCCGCCATTTTGTTTTTTTTATTTTGATATACCCAGTGTCACTCTCACAGTAAATACGAATCTAACGACACGTCTCAAGCTAAAATCCATCCAGCCGTTCAGGCTGCAAAGCGTGCCAAACAATTATACATACAAACATACATACAAACATATATACATACATACATACTCTCGAAAAACATAACCCTCCTTCTGGCGCAGTCGGGTAAAAATGAAACACATGATGAGGCTACCTGAGTGAGTGACGACACTAGCGAAGTTACGTTTTCAATGTTTTCCATAGCGACCAACCGCGAGCTCACTCTACTCGTGCCGCGCACGCCTCTAACTACTCTTGTTGCAAGTGCCTACTCACGTAACTCGTAAAAAATATACCACCTAAAAAAATATATCTTTAAAGGTGACCGCAAGTTTTACCATTTAAGTGTTCCGTACCCAAAGGTATCGGGGCCATATTATTAAGCCAATGTCGTCCGTCTGTCCGTCTGTCCATCCGTCAGATCTTCTCTGCACCGAATATGTAGCTGATTGAAATTTTTACAGATGAGTACTAACTTTGGATTAGGTGTTTGTTATGACTTATATATGGTGGACAAATAATAAAGGGGACCTTTATTATTTAATGTTTGTTATTTTTATTTTAAACATAAAATCGTGACCAAGTTTCGCAAACCCTAAACTAAAACAATAAATAATAAAGTGCGAATCACACTCGTGCTATAGATCCCGAACCGAATAAATATCATTTTTCTGTGTTTTAATTGAAACAAATGGGTAAGGTAGGTACCATTGTTGTACACATTGATGTTGCTAAGGTTCCGTGCCCTGAGGTGCGGGGTGCGGGGTGCGGGGTGCGGGGTGCGGGGTGCGGGGTGCGGGGTGTGGTGGTGCGCACACGGAACCCTCGGTGGGCAAGGCCGACTCGCAACTTGTTTTAAGTTTTTCGTATTTGAAGGATTCAATAAAAGCTTCATCTTTGTGGCACCCACTGTGAGTGTGCTCTACATGGACTGGCAAATAGTATTTGCTGCACACTTTAAATGTCAGTTCATTCATAACCACAATAAATTCGAGTAACACGACACACCTACCCCATAAAGTGCTTTACACCCATTTACTGCGAGCACATAAAATTTTGTTAATAAGTTAATACACATTACTATTAATTAATTGAGTCGTGCATATCTAATAATACCTATTTTATACTGATATTTGTTTGAACAGTATCAGACGTTAGACGTTAGATGTTAAAGGTTATTTCCTTGTTCTTCGTGATATCGGTTTGCGTAATAGCGAGCCGGTCACGTCTCGTGGTTTAGCTTGGCTTCACTATGATGATCACTAACAGGCATATCATCGGCCTTCACAAAGACAGCGCAATAAAAGGTTATTAACAACGTTTACATTACAGTTGAATACCGATAAACACGATGATAAGTTATCTTAGCAACGTTAGGAGAACTACTTAAAGCATCGATAGACACTACACTTCTATGGGAGATGATACAATAACATGGCATTCCGGAGCCTTCATTCCATCTCGAGCGAATTAATGATGCTCCCTTTCCCTGCACTATCGTTTATTTAGGGTTCCGCCCGATCCCTCTCATTCAAAGTTCCCAGTCCGAGCCCTCTCATTTCCCTTAAGTGCTCGTTTGGTATCGTGATAGCGCCTCTGTGAGAATTTCTCAGGTTGCAAGAAAGGTTGCTTAGTTGCTTAATTTGTTTCCACTATGTTCGGACGAAATGACTTGCAATTAAACATTCTTTATATTATCCGTGTCGCATTTCACTCTGACCTATTTCATTACGAGTATATAGTGATGACCATTAGTTCCGAGTCGGCCTCGAGAAGGCACCCGTATCAATGGTCAACATCGACGTATCCAAACGTTATAATCTAATCTGTATCTTAATGCGTACAGACAGAAACAAAATACAAACTTGATAAATGACCTCGTTATTGTAACGGTTATGAGTGCTGCATGATTTTCATTTCGAGGTCACTAATATTTTCTCCACATGCTCTTTGTAGGCGAACCGGCGGATCAGATAATTACTCTTTTTGCTCGTAGAGGTACCTAGCTATACGTTTTCAAAAGGCAAGGATTTTTTAAATAATAAACAGAATGTTTGTAATACTCTTCGTTACGTTTTACTTGATTGTGAAATTACACGTTATTAAGAGATTAACGTCACATCAGCTATGATTAATACAATCTTACAATCAAACAGGGCAGCGTTGTGTCAAGGTCTCACTAGAGCTCCTAATTACATGCAATGGTTCATGAAAACCTTTTCACGTCACCGACGCCTCTGTTCGGCTGTCCCAGCGACCGAAGGCGACCGCTAGTTGATGTGAATGATAAAAAAATAAACGGCGTCGGTATCCAAGTAGGCAGTCACATAAGTAAGGTATCACACGAATGCACAGGGGGTGAGTCAGTTCCTGACGTTCAACAAAGGTATGCGCAGGAGCATGGAAGAGTTATTAACCCATTACAATACCATTAGTTGTCACCGTGGGATGGAAAGAAACCCCACAAATGAATGTACTGCGCGCGCTGGAGTTAGATTGATTATAGATATGTTAAATTTGACACGCCATCATTCGCGTATTCTCATTTGAGCGGACACATTGAGTGCAATTAGCTGTACCTAATAACCAGAATTCATGTCGGCACATAAACATAGCCTACATAAGTATGCTATGGAGCGAAAGAGCGAGAGAGCGCATAACTGTCGGAGTCGGTGTCGGTGTATCGAAATAAGCACAGGGTTCAAGCACACACAGCTCGCAGCTCGCAGCTCGCAGGTCGCAGGTCGCAGGTCGCAGGTATGAGAGCTTGCAGGCCATGGCTTTGGCAAAGAAGGCCGCCCAACGACCTTCCAAAATTGTGGGCGCGAGCGTTGACCGCACGCTGCGACTGCACCGCGATCGCAAATTCGAAGAACTAATAAAATAAGGCGTTCACGTTTTCCCCACGTTTCAATATGAAGTATACGCTCTAATTTACTGTTCGAGGAAGTTCCAAATTTGGGATTTTTCCCTTCGTAATAACTGAACGGAGCCTCCGCAGTTTCCTTTGTATTTTCTCAAAATGATACGCGGAAGGTTCATCTGAAAGAGGAAAACTAGATCGAGTTCTTTTTATCTGCATCCTTCAATCTTTCTTTTAACGATTACGTTATTTCTATTAGAGTCTGATGTGTTATTTTAACTCGAAGGTTGTGTGTGAAGTCGACCAACCCGCACTGGGCCCGCGTGGTCGACTAAGGTCTAATCGCCCTGATTCGGGGTAGGCTCGAGCCCCTCGGTGGGGACGTATATGAGCTGTAATGATGATGATGAATGTGTTATTTTATCGACACAACCATTCATTTCTTTATATAAAAATACGTATGTGAGGTTATTTAATATGCTATTAAAAACTGCAAAGAAAATAAGTTAGCATTTTAATGATGCCACATAAATGGGATCCTCCGCTCTTCGCTCTCGGCTTTATTGCGCAAAACGAAAACTATCTCTTGGAGTGGACGCAACTCGTTGGAGTTACTCACTCAAGTAAAAAAGTAAGCTATAGTTACGTTATAATACGTACTCGTAGCTACGAGTACGCTGTACTAGGTTAGGTTTGAATTACTGAGATATACAAACCCTGCAATTACAGGCCAATAAACACTACATTGTTAGATTTATTACATTAGCAGTCTCACCTCAATAGTCAATAGTCAACAGGTAAGCAGAAACCGTGAACCACACACGAGTACCAGTGCACAATAGACACCGACGACGCGATGCGACGCGACGCGACGCGATGTTATTAGTGTTATATACTTACGAATGTAATTAATGTAATGTTATTTTCTTAATAAAAAAAGGTATAAAAATGTTGACTGTCGCTTCTATTAGGTTGGGAAAAAAGCTTCTTCGTATTTTGTAAGTATAAATTTGCAATCGAATCTCTGCTTGTGCTATTTGTACCTGCCTGGTTGTAATAAGATTAAATAAAAAGCGGTCAAGTGAGAGTCGGACTCGCGCTCCGAGGGTTCCGTACTAAAACACTTCTCCACACAACTATGACAATGATGAGTATTCTTATTACCTACAAACAAAAGAGATCAACGCGAGCAACAGAAATATGCTTTTTAGTTATTCAGTTTGGACCGCTTAGCGAAAATACAACTCACACTTAGCCGGTTTTTTTAAATTTTACTTCAAGATTAGTACTATAACCACACCAAGTTTCAAGCTTACATGTATTACTGTTTTTACGGTAGAGCTAAATCAAAAATATTTTTAAAATAGCTATAAAAACATTTTTTTTGTATGGAGAGCACCCTAATTTTTTTTCTTTTTTTAATTTTTAATGTGGCAATAGAAATATACATTCTGTAAAAAAAACCAACTTTCTACCTATTACGTTTCATGAAATACAGCCATGAAGTTCTGTGAGACGGACAGACTAAATGGTCAGACGAAAAGACAGACAGAGAGCGAAGGCTTAGTAATAGGGTAAAATGGCAACATTAAAATTAGTGCTGTGTATGGATCTAATGCAGTATCATTCAATAGCAGAAACTTGTTCAAGCGTTGTCACACTGGACATCTTAACGTTCAAAATGCAGCTGGCTCCTTAATCACAAAGTGCATACAACATAATTATGGCCTTACTCATCTCATCATACTGGACATTTTTTCACAATTTTCCCATATTTCAAAAAATCTTTTATTTTATTTAATATCTTATTCTAGAACAAGCCATTTAACTTTCCCTTTATCTATTTCTTTACTTATAATAAAGTACATATCCAAACAAACAAATGCTGATCGGCTTGTACGAAGAGTTCAAAAATTGTCTTTTTGCGCATTCACTATGTTAGCTATATTTTGTATTTTAATATATAATCACCATAATTAAAGCTAATATTATTAATGAATATAATTTAATCTAATAACTTACACTAAAATAAAGAGTATGTTAATAAACAGGCTTAGACTTGAAGACCCATGCGTCAGCATGGAAGGCGCCATTTTTATTGTACTGTTAATTATGTATTGTAATATAATAATTAATCATCGTAATTAAAGCTAACAATATTTAAGACTGTAAAATAAAATAAAACCCTATACTAAAATAAAAGGTAGGTTAATATATATGGGCCTAAACGTGAAGATCAACTGACGCGTGAAGACGCCATTTTTATTTTTTGAAACTGACGAGTTATCTTGTAGAATGGTGGCGTGAGCGCAGTCAGTCTATCTTCGAACGTTGAGCCAGAAAGTTTACCTGAGTATCTATCTATCTAAAGTGTGTGATTGAAGGAACTACTGAATACAAGTGAGTGTTACATTATTTCATTATTTTATTTCTCTCATTACATTATCCCCACAGTATAATAGGATACTAAGCAAAACCTAGTGACTTGCTTTAGAAACAGTCTAGAAGCGAGGCCAATCCAACATTTCAGAAGCGGGATGAGAAACTTGTTTTTTTTCCCCATATTCCCCATAGCTTTCAAGACGCCCCAAAATCATGTTCACTACTAGTGAGTAATCGTTTTTTTTTTTTTTTTTTATCAAAACAATCTATGCTGCCACGTGGTAGGCACTTGGATAATATTAACACGTCACCACACAATTGGTAAGCCCTGGATATCACCCCGTCTGATGGTGGGTGGCAATGATGCCGAACGAATGATGGGGCGGGCTTAGCAAGACAAATCTAAGGATATTGCGCTAATAAGCCCCTTTGGGCTACTAGCCACCCTGATTTTATGCCGAAATAGATCAATGCTTGATGTTTGGCGGCGTGACTTCGGCGGCATGGCGGAGGCTGATCAGGCGGGTTTGGAAGTTACTATTTCCCAGCCAAGAATCGAGACTCACCGTTGAATCCTGCTGGAAATCGAATCCGCGACCGCCTGATTTAAATTGATTGATTTTAACTGCTATAGTTACAAGCCTTAGATAGCCACGTAGCACTTTAACGCTAGCACGTGGCAACGACACGTGCTCCAGGCTTAAGCGTTACACAGCGTGACCACCGCCGCCGCAAGAGAAGACGCCACCGCTGCCAGTTTCTCGCGGCACCAAGCAGCCACGTTGTATCAAAAAAAAAAAAAGAGAATATAAATAAATTAAAATTAATCAATTATTTAAAAAAATAATAATCAAGGAACAAGTTTATAAAAATAAAGCAGCAAGGTTTTCAAAAGGGGGCCAAAATTTCATCAGTTTCGTCCTCCGATTAGCCGTTTCCAAGATAATCAATGTTTCCTGTTTGTCCATAATTTATTTAATTTCAACGGTTTAATCTTCGAAGTAAATGACCAAGCTAGTATAATATTTAAGTGATTTAGCAATGTCTTCATTTATAATCAAATATTACTTCCTTTTCACATATTTTCAGAACATCTCAGTACCTATACGAAAGGTTTCTGCCGCAATAGTTGTAACTTTTGTGACTTTTGTGAACACACAGCTACTCTCATCACCTGTTGTGTTTCAGTGAATACCGATGAACGAGGTCGCGACGTGTACACCCCTTCTCGCCCAACGCGGGATGAAGCTGGGGTCGAGAACGATCGTCGTTCCCGGAGCCATTCACGGCGGCAGTCACGTGGTTCGACGGGTCGACATGCACGCAGCAGATCCCCGGTCTTCCCAACTGCCCCGCGTCGTCACCGCCTGCACCAACGTGCAGCGAGAGAGCGGTCGCCGAGTTGTGAGGTGCGCCGACCACGCAGCCGTGTGAAGACAGATGCAGGTGTGGAAATTACTCGTTCTCGTACACAAAGAAGCAGACGTCGCCGTTCAAATAATCGTTTGTCACGTATCTCTGATGGTCGTGACGGCCATCAGCGATCACGTGACCCTTCGGTTGGTAGGATGCGCAGCCGATCAAAAATCACTAAAAGTCCGAAATCTTGTGATCGGAATGAGATGCGGTCTCCACCGAAAAATAGGTTCGAGCCTGAAGGATCTAAGCAGTCCAGTAAGATGACAGATGTACCACAACCTAGTTCTAGTAATACTCAGTCGCAATCAAATGTTGATAATTTCAATCTTCTGTTAGAAGCTCTTAAATCAGTAAGTCGGAATGATTCTATGGATAAACTAGGGAATATGCAAAATAACGTACCTGAATTTGACCCCTCGAAAAAAGGACAGACGATGACTATGTGGATTCATAAGGTTAACGAATGTGCATATATATATGGGTGGTCCGAGAGACAAACCACCCATTTTGCTCTACCTAAGTTACGCGGTGGGGCCCAGAGATGGTATGAGGGTCTATCGTCGGTCCTATTTTCATGGGAGGAGTGGCAATCCAAGCTATTAGCTGCGTTCCCATCTGATGAAAATTACGGCCAGATGTTAAGTGATATGTTGGGAAAGCGTGCACGTTTCGGAGATTCCCTGGAAGAATATTACTATGACAAATTAGTATTGATCAATAGGTGCGGTTTCACAGGCCAAAGGGCAGTAGAATGTATCTTACATGGCATTGACGACCGGTCTGTTAGGTTGGGTGCTGAAGCCGTCCAATATGATGACCCTAATAAGCTTTTAGTTTACTTTAAAAACTGTCGTAACTCTAAACCAATACTTGATCGTAGGATACAAAGAAATCAAAATGGTAAAAATATTTCGATAAAACAAACCGTCAGAGTTATTAGATGTTTTAACTGTAAACAGGAAGGTCACACGGTCTCCGATTGCAAACAACCCATAAAGAAGTGTAGCAAATGTTCAAAGTTAGGACACGAGGTTGAACAATGCTATTCAAAGGTTGTGTCGTCTGATAAGACTGTAATGTGCGTAACAAACGAAAAACATGGAAAGAAATATTTTAAGACTGTTAAGGTTAACAACGTACCAATCGAAGCGTTTATTGATCTGGGAAGCGAATGTTCAATGATAGGCTTGTCGATTCTTAAACGGATTAATTCACATTATGAGACTAACGCCCTTCCTACTTTAAGAGGATTCGGTAATTCAGTGGTTCAGGTAGTAGGTAGATTAAATGTGAATATCGAAATAGACGGAGTTATTGCTAACGTAGATTTAATGGTAGTACCAGATGATGTGATGCCTGTACCCATGATGATAGGGCAAAGTTTTACCGAGCAACCACACGTTGTTATCTGTAAAACTAAAGATAAACTGATAGTGAAGTATTGTAGTGATGAATTAGATAGTGAAGGACATAACTTCAAAATTAAGTTGTTTTGCAAGAGTGAGGTTGAAGTCTCGGGGGTAGATGTCTTAGAGGTATATACAGATCCGTGTTTCGAGGGTGAATTATTCGTTCAAGGGGGCTTACGATTTTCAAATGGTGTAAGATTTTCAGTTCCTTCGGGTTTGTTTTCTATCCACGAAGGTGGAAGGGGGGAGATCGTTGTCAATGTTTTAGGCAATGGAAAATTAAAGATAAATAAGGATTATCTCCTCGCTCGTGCGCACGTAGCTTGTGGAGAAGACGCAGACCAAACATTTTGTGTTTCTACGATCAGTAAGGAACAACCAGAACCTATCACTGAATCTAACGTTAACTTTGGGAGCGGTTTGACTTCACAAGATAGAAAGATACTATTGGAGCTATTGAATAGATATAGAAAGTGTTTTGCATTTAGCTTACATGAATTAGGTAGGACTACTTTGGGAGAGATGACGATTGATCTAAATGACAATCATCCGGTGGTATATAGGCCATACAGATTGTCTTTCAAAGAAAAAGAAGTAGTTAGAGAAATGGTAGACGAACTTTTGGAACATGACATAATACGCCCATCCACCTCCGCGTACGCAAGCCCGGTAGTCCTCGTTAGAAAGAAAACGGGGGAATTTCGACTCTGTATAGATTATAGGGCATTAAACAAACGTACGATAAAAGAAAGCTACCCTATACCCCTAATTGACGACCAATTAGATGTTCTATCGGGTAATAAATATTATACAACGCTAGACTTGGCCGCTGGGTATTACCAAATACCAATTCGTGAAAGTGATAAGTGTTAAACAGCATTTGTGACACCAGAGGGCCACTTTGAATTCAACAGGATGCCCTTTGGTCTCGCAAATGCCCCGGCCACGTTCCAGAGAATAATGAACCAGGTGCTAGGTCCAACTAGACATAAGGAGGCAATGGCATATTTAGATGACGTGATTATCCCATCACAAAGCGTATCGGAAGGTATGGAAAGATTAGAGTCTGTGTTAAAATTATTTTTGGAAGCCGGATTGACTTTAAAATTACCAAAATGTTTCTTCTTTAGTCAGTCTGTGGAGTATCTGGGATTTGAGGTTACAGCTGACGGTATTAGACCAGGCTCTAAGAAAATAGATGCAGTAAAGAATTTTCCAGTCCCTGAAAATCAGCACAATATAAGGCAGTTTCTGGGGCTGGCTAGTTTCTTCCGACGATTTGTGCCGGGGTTTTCCATAATAGCCAAACCATTGACTCAACTCTTGAAGAAGGACTTTAAGTGGATTTGGGGTTCAGAACAGGAAACGGCTTTCAAGGCTTTGCAAAATAAATTAGTAGAGAAACCCGTTCTGGCGCTGTATGATTATAAGGCTAGTACTGAATTACACACAGACGCGTGCAAGATAGGGGTTGCCGGTATTTTAATGCAGCGTAATAATAGCAATCTGCTTAGGCCCGTGGCATATTTTAGCAAACAGACGTCACCCGAGGAACAAAATTACTCCGCCTATGATCTAGAAACCTTGGCCGTCGTACTGTCACTCCAAAAATTTCGAGTTTATCTTATAGGTATAACATTTAAGATTGTAACTGACTGTAATTCCTTGCGTGCCACTTTCGAAAAACGGGATATGATCCCCCGCGTTGCACGCTGGTGGGAGCAGATGCAGGAATACGATTTTCAGATAGAATATAGGGCTGGAAAATGCATGGCCCATGTCGATGCTCTAAGCCGCAATCCTGCGCCCAACAACGCGCAACAATGCGACGTATTAGCTGTAAATGAGACAAACTGGTTAGTCACCGTACAAAACGCAGACTCTGAAATTCAAAGGATCGTTGGCATCCTAAAAGACCCAAATTTTGACAGCATTGTAGATATCAAGACGAACTATAAATTAAAAAACAACAAGTTGTTCCGAATCACTCCCGAAGGTGAGAGATGGGTAGTACCGAAGGGTGTACGTTGGCAAATCGTGAAACAAAATCACGACGACATCGGACACTTTTCGGTTGACAAAACATTGGAGAAAATTAAGGCGACATTTTGGTTCCGCAAGATGCGCACATTCGTAAGAAAGTACGTAGAATCTTGCCTCGAGTGCGGATATTCCAAGACACCTGGTGGAAAGAAGCCCGGTTTCTTACACCCAATTGAGAAGGTTGACGTCCCGTTCGATACAGTACATGTGGACCACGTAGGGCCTTTCATTAAAAGCGGAAAAGGTAATGTTCACATACTGGTAATCGTGGACGCTTACACACGCTACATTTACCTTAAAGCTGTAAGAAACACCAAGACAAATACTACTGTCAAGGTCTTGAGAGAGTATTTCGGTAATTTTGGTACCCCGAGAAGGATTATTTCCGATCGTGGTACGTCCTTTACAAGTGATACATTCAAAAGGTTCACAACTGAAAGAGGTATCAAGCATATACTTAATGCTGTAGCCTCACCGAGAGCTAACGGGCAGGTAGAACGTTATAATAGAACTGTAATCGATGCGCTGACGGCCAAGTGTACTGGTACATCAGATTCTAAATGGGACGACTACCTGCCCGAGGTCCAGTGGGGAATGAATAATACCCTTAATAAGGGCATTAATCGCACTCCATCTGAGGCTCTCTTTGGAATAAGACCCACTGGCCCTACAGAATCAAAGATTGTGTCCGACTTAAGAGATGATGTAGCATGTCCTTCTGAGGATATTGTTCAAATTAGAGATGGGGTCAATGCCCACATTAAGTTGACGCAAGAGTACCAAAAGAGAATTTATGATAGGCGGCGATGCGATCCTCCTAAATTTAAGGTAGGTGATCTGGTTTCGGTGGAGCGTCAAGTCCCTGCTACAGGGCAGAGTAAGAAACTTGTGCCGAAGTATCAAGGTCCGTACCGCATCACTAAGATTTACGACTTTGATCGGTTCCAAATTGAAAACACTCCACTCACGCGGAAAAATAACAGAAGTTATTCTTCCGTTGTAGCGGTCGACAAGATTAAACCATGGTTAAACTTCAAAAGACCCCATGACAGTGCTTCCTCTAACGAAGACACTGAATAAGTAAACAATAAAGAAAATAATAATAATAAAAAAAATATAATATTAATAATAATAATAAAAATGTAAAAATTAATAAGTTAATAAAAATAATAAATTAATAATTAATAAATTTAATTCCAATCGGCAACTTTGATATGATCGTCATAATTAATAAATTATAGGTGATTACTTGTCCGATGAGCAATTAAAAGTAATTCCTTTATTAAATTTTTAAATTAATTTTAATTTTGGGTTTAATATGAGAAAATATTAGTTTGAATGAGTTCGTATTGTAGAATTATTTATGTGCTAGTACATACATAATTATAGTAGAATGATTTTTTATAACTGATTCAGATGCAACGCAAAATTTGGAGGGTAAAATAATAAAATAGAGCAAGTCCTGTAAATGTAAGAGGTAAATAGTATTAAATTGTATTGTGAAACAAAAAGTGTTATAATGAGGTATTCAGGACGAATGGGGCCTGTTGCCAAAATTAGATACTGGTATTTAGGGCGAATGGGACCTGTTGCCAAATTTAAGTTGTGGTATTCAGGACGAATGGGGCCTTGTTGCCAGAATTATATTGTGGTATTCAGGACGGATGGGGCCTGTTGCCAAGATTGGATACTGGCATTTAGGACAAATGGGGCCTGTTGCCAAAATTTTAAATTGTATTTCTAAAATGAAATTTAATTGAATATTGTAGTGTCCATTACAAATAAATTTGATTTATTTGTTTTTTTTTCCCGGTGTATATTTTCGTTGATAGCTAGAAAACATTTAAGTATATAAGTCAGTATCTTATTTATTAGTAAGTACATTTAATTTTAGTATATGTTACAGTATAGATTTATGGTAAAAATCACGATGAGGATATATTGTTGTATCTCGTTTAGAAAGCAATATAGTGAGTTAAAATGTTTAAAATACAAGTACTTGTCTGTAAGTTTTAATACTAATTCTCAATACCATTGCATCAATGAATGTGAACGAACGAGGTCGTCCGATTTAGACGGATGGCCGACTGTTAGCTATATTTTGTATTTTAATATATAATCACCATAATTAAAGCTAATATTATTAATGAATATAATTTAATCTAATAACTTACACTAAAATAAAGAGTATGTTAATAAACAGGCTTAGACTTGAAGACCCATGCGTCAGCATGGAAGGCGCCATTTTTATTGTACTGTTAATTATGTATTGTAATATAATAATTAATCATCGTAATTAAAGCTAACAATATTTAAGACTGTAAAATAAAATAAAACCCTATACTAAAATAAAAGGTAGGTTAATATATATGGGCCTAAACGTGAAGATCAACTGACGCGTGAAGACGCCATTTTTATTTTTTGAAACTGACGAGTTATCTTGTAGAATGGTGGCGTGAGCGCAGTCAGTCTATCTTCGAACGTTGAGCCAGAAAGTTTACCTGAGTATCTATCTATCTAAAGTGTGTGATTGAAGGAACTACTGAATACAAGTGAGTGTTACATTATTTCATTATTTTATTTCTCTCATTACATTATCCCCACAGTATAATAGGATACTAAGCAAAACCTAGTGACTTGCTTTAGAAACAGTCTAGAAGCGAGGCCAATCCAACAACTATTTGTGTGTGTGCGTGTAGTATGTCAAGTGGAAGTGCCTGCCTAGGTACTGCAATGTCATGACGCCTGCACACGTGCACACGTGCACACGTGTATACGTGCAAACGTGAACACGTGTAAGTATTAGGTACTGTAATGTTCTATTTCTATTAAGTAAGTGCAATCACGCGTACTTCATTAAAATGTAAACCATCGCCAGCTTTTAAAGTGAATATTATTTTAATTAAAAACAAAATTAAAAGCCAGGCGCAGAGGTTAGTATGAGCAATGTAAAATAGGTGTGGGTGAGTGTTCGCCTCTTAAGTACGTGTGACAATGTTGGTTCCTTGCGTAGTTAGTGATTACCGTTACATTGGTTGTTGACATATGCACGTGTTCTCATTAGTAGATAGCTGCCTATCATTATGGACACAAGAGGAACATACAAGTTTATTTAACTCTTGAAAGTCTGGTTTGCACACACACAAACACACACACCACATATAATTATATATACCGTGACTCAGTATTCGCAGTGGTCAATGGAAAAGCGCTCAACTGTTGATTGAGATATAAAACGCCTCTGTGTTTGGGCAGCTCGTTAACTGTCCCATTTAACACGTTTCTCGAGTCCGTTGTTGGGGGAAGTGTGATAATTCTATGATAGACGGGTTACGGCGGCGGCGCGGCAAACGCATGTTGCGTGATTCGGTAGTGGTAGTCGCAGTCGCAGTCGCAGTCGCAGTCACAGTCACAGTCACAGTCACAGTCACAGTCGCAGTCGCAGTCGCAGTGGCAGTGGCAGTGGCGGTGGCGGTGGCGGTGGTGGTGGTTGTGGTAGTGGTAGTGGTGACTATACTTCAATATTTGTTACTGTGACTCAGTCTTTAACCATTTTTCAAAAGAACGCTATATCGCTATGACGGCGGCTAAAATTACATTTCAAACGAACGCTATCACTATGACGGCGGCTAAAATTACATTTCAAACGAACGCTATCACTATGACGGCGGCTAAAATTACATTTCAAACGAACGCTATATCGCTATGATGGCGGCTATAATTACATTTTAAACGAACGCTATCACTATGACGGCGGCTATAATTACATTTCAAACGAATGCTGACGGTGGCTATAATTACATTTCAAACGAACGCTATCGCTGTGACGGCGGCTAAAATTACATTTCAAACGAACGCTATATTGCTATGATGGCGGCTATAATTACATTTTAAACGAACGCTATCACTATGACGGCGGCTATAATTACATTTCAAACGAATGCTGACGGTGGCTATAATTACATTTCAAACGAACGCTATCGCTGTGACGGCGGCTAAAATTACATTTCAAACGAACGCTATATCGCTATGACGGCGGCTAAAATTACATTTTAAACGAACGCTATATCGCTATGACGGCGGCTATAATTACATTACAAACGAACGCTATCGCTATGACTGCGGCTATAATTACATTTCAAACGAACGCTATCGCTATGACGGCGGCTATAATTACATTTCAAATGAATGCTATCGCTATGACGGTGGCTATAATTACATTTCAAACGAACGCTTTCGCTATTACGGCGGCTATAATTACTTTTCAAACGAACGCTATCGCAATGACGGCGGCTATAATTACATTTCAAACGAATGCTATCGCTATGACGGCGGCTATAATTACTTTTCAAACGAACGCTATCGCTATGACGGCGGCTATAAAAAATTTCAAACGAACATTATTGCTATGACGGCGGCTATAATTACATTTCAAACGAACGCTATCGCTATGACGGCGGCTATAATTACATTTCAAACGAACGCTATCGCTATGAAGGCGGCTATAATTAAGATAAGATAACATTTATTCGACAAAAAATACACACAGACAAAATTAAAATAACAAAAAGGTACAAATAACAAAAAAAAAATAGTAGACAAATATGAGTACGTTACAGTTATGAAAAGTCAATGTGCACTTTGCCGAACTGGCCCCGACTCAGCATAATGCCGCAAGCAGGAAGACCTACCTACTGCGCTGTTATTCTGCCGGTGCCGAGAGGAATCGTCGCGTGCGCCATCGCAGGGCAAAATATAAAACAGAACGTAAAAACAAAAAGAAAATAACATAATTAGGAAGTTACAGATAATAACAATTGCCAAAAAAAAAAAAAATACATTTCAAACGAACATCATTGCTATGACGGCGGCTATAATTACATTTAAAACGAACGCTATCGCTATGACGGCGGCTATAATTACATTTTAAACGAACATTTTTGCAATGACAGCGGCTAGAATTACATTTCAAACGAACGCTATCTCCACTGCTGAAACCTGATGGATCATTGGCTCACACGGCAACTGAGAAGGCTAATCTGTTTGCCTCTATGTTTGCCGAAAATTCACGTCTTGATACAGCGAATAGAATACGCCCCAGCTATCTCCTTGTGATACTACTACGCCTCCTATTCGTATCAAGCAAAAGGAGGTTATCAAAACATTTCGCAATCTTGACGTGAACAAAGCCAGTGGACCTGACGGTATACCAGCTATAGTGCTAAAGAACTGCGCTCCTGAGTTGTCTCCTGTTCTGACACATCTGTACCGCCTCTTTTAAACAGGTATAGTCCCAAAGTCCTGGAAGCTCGCCAACGTGCAGCCTGTGCCCAAAAAAGGCAGTCGTGCAGACACGGCAAATTACCTCTGTAATCTGTAAGATTATGGAGCGTGTATTGAACACCTGCATTTTAGCATTCCTAGAAGACAATGACCTCCTAAGTGATCGACAATACGGTTTTAGTCAAGTTCGGTTCACTGGAGATCTTCTAGTGTATGCTACGCATATGTAGGGTGAAAACAAGTGAGGCTCTCGCTGTGTCTCTTATCATCTCGAAGGGTCTGGCACGCTAGCCTTATTGGCAAACTTCCTTCATACGGACTGCCTGTGGGCTTGTGTAACTGGGTATCTGATTTTCTGAGGGAACGGTCTATTCGAGTAGTCATTGATGGCTGCTCCTCTGACCTATTGGCAATCGATGCCGGGGTACCTCAGGGGTCTGTTTTTTCCGCCACTCTTTTCTTGCTACACATAAGCAATCTGCTGACACCGGGTATTATTGGGTATGCAGACGATAGCACAGTTGTGAAAATATACCTATCCAGTGCACGAGCGAACAGCGCTGAGACGCTGTCTTTGAGAGAGGCCATGATAGAGCACATGAATCTATCGCTTCAGGCATTGTCTGATTGGGGCGATTCCAACCTCGTAGGGTTCAATGCCTTTTAAACACAGGCGTGTCTCTTTTCCGCTAAAAGGAGTCCTATCAATTTGAGTTCTTCTTTTCGGAATGAATTCATTCAGATATCCGACTACCTTGAGCTTCTTGGCGTGGAATTAACACCTAATTTCAATTTCAGTCCATCCATTGAGTCCAAGGTATGCTGCATTGAAGTTGGGTATTCTCTCTAAGGTAAAACGGTACTTCACACCTGGACAGCTTCTTTCTTTATAGCAAGCACAAGTCCGATCTTGTATGGAGTACTGTTCTCACCTATGGGATGGATCAGCCCGCTATCAGCTGGATACCTTGGACGCCATCGACCGACGCGCCTGGAGACTCATTGGCGATGACGTGTACTCTTGGAGGAAGGTGTAGAGTTTCATTAAAGAAATAAACACCGTTTGAATATAAATTTGCAATCAGATAAATCATAATCCATAGTCCACCTTTTGCATTAAGTTTTATGATAGTAAGTACCTCTTCAAGGGTGTTTGGCATAACAGTTAAAGACGAACAAAAGCCGGCGATGCAGGAACAACGTCGCCTTCAATGCGCCCGCGCCGCGCGCGCCGGCGCCGGCGCACCTGAAATGTGTGAAACTGCTAACTACGGCCACACTGTTTATAGCTTTATGTTTGCACGCGGAGAGTAACAACCTTTGTATTCCTTGTTTTGTTACAAAATATTGAACACCGTTTTATTTAACACCAACTTACAAATTGTATTGACATGTGCGAGGTTAGTACTTCGGATGTACTCGTGCGCGAGTCGAGACCTTACCTACTTCATGTGTTACGAAACTTTGAAAGGAGAAATACAAAATTAATTTATGATTCGAAATTAAGGAAAAAATCCAAATAACAAAAAAAACCAGTCAAATGTGAGTTGGACTCGGGCACCTCACTCTTGAGTTCCAGATCACCAGGCCTTTGGGTGCGGAAACAGAAAACCATCACTCAAGAAGACATTTCAATACAAAAGACATCGACGAGACAGGCAATAAAAATGTTTTTGTTTCGTTCGTCACGATCCTAAGCGCAAGTGCGACTCACTCTTGACTCGTTTTCATTAGATTGTGTTTTACTTTGGGGTTTCCCTATGTACGAGTATATTCACACTAAATTCAGCACTTGTATGTATTACTGTTTTACCAGTTAAATCCTTTGAAAGAACATGTTTCTCGTAAACCTCCCTTATTTTTTACTTTTTGTTAGAAAATCTGCTTTATACGAAAAAAAAACCTTGTAAAAATTTAAACCAGCACCTATTACGATTCAAAAGATACAGTCCTTCAAAGGTTGGACAGACGGACACACAAAATAACGGATGGCGTAGGTTTAGTGATGGGGTTTGTTACCTTTGGGTGCGAAACCCTAATACGGGCTAGTTTTGCATCCCCCGGGCCCCCCCCGCCAACACTTAGTAAGTACGTAAGTAAGTAAATATATTTACTGCACGCAACCAAACATGACAGGACTTCGGCCCTATCGCTATTAACTGGTTGGTTAATTTTGTAGGTATGGGAAGTAATAGTTATTTATGATACAAGGGTGGTAAAAAGGTAAATAACAAACAGGCGAGGGTTTACCATCGTCACGAGTTTTCTATTTATTTATAGTCAGGAATCAAACCGGTTTCGGCAACCAAAGTTCATTAAACGCGACTTGTGGCTCATTTTAAATGTCTGGCGGAGTAATATCACTTTGTTTTTCCTACTATTAAATTTATTTTTACAAAAATTGCGCCATATGCGTAAGTTTTTTTAATATTAAATAGTTACAATAAGGCTGGCTTGGTATAATGCATTAAAACCTCCTTGGAAAAGATGACCTATTTCTTGGTGTAACCTATGCGCTTCATGCGTCATCACATCAATCTATCTCCTTCTGCAACAGACCACCGCGGTATTTATTCTCCTTTCCTCACAAAGATAAAACCAAAGAGAATCTAACCAATTAGCATTATGTAACCTCTCGGGGAATAACCTATCTCTTTCATTTCAAAAGTCTCAAAGAAGATTCTGTATCTTTGGTTATTATTATTATTTTTTCTTTGCTAGAACTGTCTTGTTCCTCTGAGCTAGAAATTAAAAAACAGAGTGACAAAGTAAAAAGAAAAATTAGTAGCGGTAAAGTCAATTTTGCGCACTGTAAAGTGGCATAATATGAAGTACCCCTTTTCGAGCAACTGCATTGAAAAAAAATGGAACTAACCAAAGGTTTATTGGGATAAGTAAAGTAGTTCAGTTATCACTATCAGTGCAAGCCACTGTGAAATTTTTCCGAAGGCGTCCAAAACTAGGCCTATTAAAGTACCATATTAAAGTTAATTTCTAAACAGATGCTCGAAAAGTGGTACTTCATATGACAGTCAAGTGTTCGCAAAATTGATTTTACCGCACACGTGCTTTTACTTTACCACTTTTTTTAAAATTTCTAGCTTGAAGGAACAAGACATTTCTAGCAAATAAAAAAATAATAACTAATGATACAGAATCTTCTTTAAGACTTTTGAAAGGAGAATTTTAAAAGAGATTGATTGTAACTCCGTGAGGTTAGTACATAATGATAGATGATTAGATTCTCTTTGGGTTATATCTTTGTGAAGAAAGGAGAATAATTAAGAGTGAAGCGGTTGTTACAGGAAGGAATATGTCATATAGGTCACAGAATAGGTCATTCCTTTCCCTCTTATATGATTGAGAGGAGCGATGGCTGACTCTCGCGTTAAACTCGTGACCGGGTGCTGTCCGTGTGAACTGGCCTACACTTGTCAAAGGCGTTCATGACATTCAATGATTTTAATGTACAACTTCTCCTGTTATATTGTTTTCATGTTCTAATGACATTATTTGTTTTTTTTTATATATCACGGATTGGATTTTGACGTAATTAACTAATAATTGTTTATTTCTTGATTTTTACAAATGAAATTATGTAATCACTACTTTATGTCTATCAGAAAGAGTGTAATTTGCACCTATTTTGAATAAATATCTTGAATCTTGAATCTTTTCCAAAGAGGTTTTAATGCTTCCATTAATATTGTTTCAAGCCTTTTTGTAATATATTTATGGTAATATAAAAACTGACGCATGCGCACCTGCGTGACGTGTGCCTAGCTAAACTATATACGGCGCAATTTTCGTAAACTGAATTGTGTTGTTTCGAATACAATCCAATTTATGAATATATACGTGTAATAAAAAATACACTTATGTGTATGTATAAGAAAAATCAAAATGAGCCAAAAGTCGCGTAAAATTAACTTTGGTTGCCGAAACCTTGATAGGTATGTATGCATGTATTTTATTTTTTTGTCACGGTCGTTTTTTATTATAATAGTTTTCTCACAACTGTATTGAAAAACGTTGTATGACCAGTTTTGTTTTATATTTTTAGGATTAGTATTTGGCCAAGTTTGACGCATATATTATGTGCCGGCGGCAGATCGAGATCTACCCAGGTAATCCCCGGCCGATCCTGAAAGGCCCAGGAATTGTATTGTGTAGCTCCGAAAAGGGGTTTGCAAGTTATTGACATACTGAGGATTCGCCATTTTGATTTTTTTTTCAAAATGGCGTCGCACAATCTAACCTGTGTTTGTGGATTAGAGGACCTATAGAAGAACAAAAATTTCATATAACAGTCCTAAAACGTCACGTTACTGAGATAATATTATAGAAAAAAAATAAAAATAAATAAATAAATATTCTGGGACAAATTATGAAGTTAGAAATTATTAAAATTATTATGGAATATATATATATATATACATTTTTTGTTTGTCTGTATGTCCCCTGCCCAAATATATAGGTCTCAATGTGCTACGTCATTTTGAAAACAAATAATAATATGGCGGAATCCAGTATGCCAGTCTCCATACAAAAATTTTTAAACCCCTTTCGAAAAATGACGCTTTATGCGGCACCAGACAGTGCAGACTCGCTCAACGAACGTAACCTTAGTATTTTTCAAAGCCAAACGATGAGATGGCCCTTCTCGATCTGCCAGAGAATGTCTGGGCGGAGCAATCTGCCGGGTTGTTAATGTCTGTCCCCAGTTACGGTTTTTAAGATAGAGCAAAAACAAAAAATATTTTGAAAAATCATGTGTATTATTTAACCTTTTTTCATTTTTATTACTTTGGAGTTATTCTGCTATAATAACATATATTACGGTTTAAAATATAGGTACAACCTTTTTAAAGATGTGATAAACGGACGGACAGACAGCGCAGCCTTATTAATTGTCCCGATACAGAAACCTAATGAAGTCCTTATTAATTGTCCCGATACAGAAACCTAATGAAGTCCTTATTAATTGTCCCGATACAGAAACCTAATGAAGTCCTTATTAATTGTCCCGATACAGAAACCTAATGAAGTCCTTATTAATTGTCCCGATACAGAAACCTAATGAAGTCCTTATTAATTGTCCCGATACAGAAACCTAATGAAGTCCTTATTAATTGTCCCGATACAGAAACCTAATGAAGTCCTTATTAATTGTCCCGATACAGAAACCTAATGAAGTCCTTATTAATTGTCCCGATACAGAAACCTAATGAAGTCCTTATTAATTGTCCCGATACAGAAACCTAATGAAGTCCTTATTAATTGTCCCGATACAGAAACCTAATGAAGTCCTTATTAATTGTCCCGATACAGAAACCTAATGAAGTCCTTATTAATTGTCCCGATACAGAAACCTAATGAAGTCCTTATTAATTGTCCCGATACAGAAACCTAATGAAGTCCTTATTAATTGTCCCGATACAGAAACCTAATGAAGTCCTTATTAATTGTCCCGATACAGAAACCTAATGAAGTCCTTATTAATTGTCCCGATACAGAAACCTAATGAAGTCCTTATTAATTGTCCCGATACAGAAACCTAATGAAGTCCTTATTAATTGTCCCGATACAGAAACCTAATGAAGTCCTTATTAATTGTCCCGATACAGAAACCTAATGAAGTCCTTATTAATTGTCCCGATACAGAAACCTAATGAAGTCCTTATTAATTGTCCCGATACAGAAACCTAATGAAGTCCTTATTAATTGTCCCGATACAGAAACCTAATGAAGTCCTTATTAATTGTCCCGATACAGAAACCTAATGAAGTCCTTATTAATTGTCCCGATACAGAAACCTAATGAAGTCCTTATTAATTGTCCCGATACAGAAACCTAATGAAGTCCTTATTAATTGTCCCGATACAGAAACCTAATGAAGTCCTTATTAATTGTCCCGATACAGAAACCTAATGAAGTCCTTATTAATTGTCCCGATACAGAAACCTAATGAAGTCCTTATTAATTGTCCCGATACAGAAACCTAATGAAGTCCTTATTAATTGTCCCGATACAGAAACCTAATGAAGTCCTTATTAATTGTCCCGATACAGAAACCTAATGAAGTCCTTATTAATTGTCCCGATACAGAAACCTAATGAAGTCCTTATTAATTGTCCCGATACAGAAACCTAATGAAGTCCTTATTAATTGTCCCGATACAGAAACCTAATGAAGTCCTTATTAATTGTCCCGATACAGAAACCTAATGAAGTCCTTATTAATTGTCCCGATACAGAAACCTAATGAAGTCCTTATTAATTGTCCCGATACAGAAACCTAATGAAGTCCTTATTAATTGTCCCGATACAGAAACCTAATGAAGTCCTTATTAATTGTCCCGATACAGAAACCTAATGAAGTCCTTATTAATTGTCCCGATACAGAAACCTAATGAAGTCCTTATTAATTGTCCCGATACAGAAACCTAATGAAGTCCTTATTAATTGTCCCGATACAGAAACCTAATGAAGTCCTTATTAATTGTCCCGATACAGAAACCTAATGAAGTCCTTTTATCAAACAAAAGTTTTTAGTGGTGTCTTCTATACATATAAGTAACTACACAAATTAATTAAAAATTAAAAACCCGACTGCATTAAATTTAACCCCTCTTTTTTAGTTAGTTGGATAAACATAATATCCTATGTCACTCACGGGATCAACACGAATCTAACGACACCTAAATATATATACATACATACACTCGCAAAACATTAGCTCTTTCCTGGCGCAGTCGGGCAAACTCACGCTCCTGTCAAGCCCCTTTATTTATCACTTTTTATTATTTGTTGGCAACTCCTCCGTACTAACAAATATTCTGTGCAAATTTCAGATTAAACCTTCTAAAAGTCGGACAAACAGTCGGACAGCGCAGGCTCGGTAAGGGTAACAGGGTCCCGTTACCCGTTACCCGTTACCTGCTGCTATGGAACTCTAACAAACTATGAAAAGAACAGCAAAACTTTTTTAAACAATACCTATGGACGGAAGATGTAACGCCGAGCAGCTATCGAACTATCTAGGCGCATATTTGTAAGTAGGAATTCGATCACTTTTTCTAGGGATACAACAATTACAAGTTAATTTTAATTTTATTTATGTATTTTTAGTTAACGTAATCGGTTAATTAATTTAAAGAGTTTACGTCATGTGGTTGATTAAGTATTTTTTTAGGGTCAAGAACTAATAGCAAGCCCGAAGAGAGATTCACTCTGCTCAAAGCAACTTAAGCCTGACCTTAAGCAAATAGGTGACTGCTTAAATCAACGACTGGCCGGTCTAAATTTGTATTAATTATTATTTATTTGTGACCGGCCCCGGCTTCGCACTTTGTAATAAATACTCTAAATAACAATTAAATCCGCATTAAAATCTGTTGCTTGCAAGGTTTAGAAGGAGGTTAGTTGGGGCAACAACATGTAAGTACATTTGCGTTATCGTTTCTAGTCTGGCTGAAGGGCATGTAAATGTTGGGTCCCTTTTCCGCTTTCCCGGTCGTGTCACATCGGCACCCCACCGGTTTCAGAAAGTGAAGGAGTAAAGTCCATATTTTTAACTTTCTCATTGTATTATTTACATCAGCATTGAGTTAATGATAATCACCTTTTTGAAATCCCTGCGTTGAGCCCTTCAATTTGATACCCATATTGTGGTATTCGTAAAAAAAATATTTTTTTTACTAAGTCGAATGGCGTCGCACAGCCACCATGTTTGGTTTTTTTAACGTCACCTATCTAAGAACACTTGGGCTGCTAAGACAAACCTAAAGATACCTCAATTATGCAAATCCGTTCGGCGGTTCTGGAGATATGAGGTAATAAAGAATATTACATACAAGATACGCGCAAAACAATATCCTTCCTTTGCAGTCGGTTAATAAATAGAGTTTAAAAAAAACTAAAAAAACACGCTTTTAAAGTACATCAAGCTAAAAAGTAAAAAAATATTCTTAATATAAGTTGAAAATAATAATTAACAAATTACTAGTATTATTGCGAAAAACCGAGGGGCGCTCTGTGCCATATTTTTCGTCTATCGAGCAACCCACACTTTTTCACAATAATACTAGTAGTGTGTTTATTATTATTTTCAACTAATATTAAGAATTATTCTTTACTTTTTAGTTTGATGTACTTTAAAAGCGTGTTTTTTAGTTTTTTTTAAACTCTATTTATTTTTTATTTTTTAGTTCAAACTTATGAAATGATTATAATATTGTCGCTGATTCTTGATAAGTCTACAAAGTTTGAATTAAATCTGTCCGTTTAAAGTGGGTTAAAATCGAGTCCAAAGGAGTCGGTTACAAACAAATATACAGGTGAAGCTAATGAAAGCGTGATAAAAAGAGGCATTAACAAAATGAACCCCTTTTAAACAACATATTATTTATATAGAGTGGTGCTTTCTAACAACATATTTATATAGAGTGGTGCTTTCTAACAACATATTTATATAGAGTGGTGCTTTCTAACAACATATTTATATAGAGTGGTGCTTTCTAACAACATATTTATATAGAGTGGTGCTTCCTAACAACATATTTATATAGAGTGGTGCTTTCTAACAACATATTTATATAGAGTGGTGCTTCCTAACAACATATTTATATAGAGTGGTGCTTCCTAACAACATATTTATATAGAGTGGTGCTTTCTAACAACATATTTATATAGAGTGGTGCTTCCTAACAACATATTTATATAGAGTGGTGCTTCCTAACAACATATTTATATAGAGTGGTGCTTTCTAACAACATATTTATATAGAGTGGTGCTTTCTAACAACATATTTATATAGAGTGGTGCTTTCTAACAACATATTTATATAGAGTGGTGCTTCCTAACAACATATTTATATAGAGTGGTACTTCCTAACAACATATTTATATAGAGTGGTGCTTTCTAACAACATATTTATATATAGTGGTGCGTTCTAACAACATATTTATATAGAGTGGTGCTTTCTTACAACATATTTATATAGAGTGGTGCTTCCTTACAACATATTTATATAGAGTGGTGCTTCCTAACAACATATTTATATAGAGTGGTGCTTTCTAACAACATATTTATATAGAGTGGTGCTTCCTAACAACATATTTATATAGAGTGGTGCTTTCTAACAACATATTTATATAGAGTGGTGCTTCCTAACAACATATTTATATAGAGTGGTGCTTTCTAACAACATATTTATATAGAGTGGTGCTTCCTAACAACATATTTATATAGAGTGGTGCTTTCTAACAACATATTTATATAGAGTGGTGCTTCCGTACAACATATTTATATAGAGTGGTGCTTTCTAACAACATATTTATATAGAGTGGTGCTTCCTAACAACATATTTATATAGAGTGGTGCTTTCTAACAACATATTTATATAGAGTGGTGCTTCCTAACAACATATTTATATAGAGTGGTGCTTCCTAACAACATATTTATATAGAGTGGTGCTTTCTAACAACATATTTTGGCAAATATTTCCGTTCCCGAGATAAATCTTGTAAAAGATGTTAAAAAAGTGTCACTGGTTTTTCTTAGCTATTGGAGGCTTGACCTAGGAAAACTATCCAGGGCGGGTGTCCTAAGACAACACTGTTTAAGTAATGACTCTGTGACTGTAAGTACACTACGCGTATGGTCCAGTACAACACGCACTTGGCAGATTGTCCACGGGCGACATCCACGGAATTTTTCGGTAGTAAGCATCTGATAGGATCCTTGGGGGAGGCCTATGTCCAGCAGTGGACTTCCTTCGGCTGATATGATGATAATGAAGCATCTGATATTTCATAATATAGGAAATGGAAAAATCTACACTAATATTATAAAGAGAAAAGATTTGTATTTTTGTGTGTGTGTGTATGTTTGTAATGAATAAACTCAAAAACTACTGAACCGATTTTAAAAATTATTTGACCATTAGAATGCTACATTATCGCTGAGTAACATAAGTTATATTTATTACAAGAAAAAATAAGAGATCCTTGATAAAACTTCAGTAACGTGAACCAAGGTGTAAAAAAATTTGCTTAAAAATTTCTTTCATCGCATACGCTACTGAAACTATTGTTGATAGAACAACAAAATGTTCTACAATATTAGAAAACGTATCAATACCTACAAAAAAATTTGCAATACTATATGTCCAACTATTGTAGTTATTTCACTATAACCACTTTTTACATTTTAAAAGTTAATAAACAACTGACCAAAATCAGACAATGATAACCATACCTTAGTATTAACCCTTATAAATCATTTCATAATGAAAAATGTTTCAATGCCTATAGATAACCTTTTGAATTACTTAAATCGGACATTCCATTCAGAAGATATTAAGAATTTATGAAAATAAACACCGCCACCGCGCAATGACCAGTGTGGCCCCAAGCAATGCAGCCGTAGCGTAGTAAAAATAATATTATAAAGAGGATGGATTTGTTTGTTTGCATTGAACAGGCTCCAAAACTACTGGACCGATTTGAAAAATTATTTCACCGTTGGGAAGCTGCACTATCCGCGGTTGCTATAGGCTATGTTATATTTTCAAATAGGGATGCTTTCTAAAACTGTAACTCAAGGTGTGAAAAAATTACTTGAAAAACTCCAAGTGCATATAGTGCATGTAGCGCAGTGTAGTGCAGTGTAGTACAGTGTAGTGCAGTGGAGTGCAGTGTAGTACAGTGTAGTGCAGTGTAGTGCAGTGGAGTGCAGTGTAGTGCCGTGTAGTGCAGTGGACTGCAGTGTAGTGCAGTGTAGTACAGTGTAGTGCACTGGAGTGCAGTGTAGTACAATGTAGTGCAGTGGACTGCAGTGTAGTACAGTGTAGTGCACTGTAGTGCAGTGGAGTGCAGTGTAGTACAATGTAGTGCAGTGGAGTGCAGTGGAGTGCAGTGGAGTGCAGTGTAGTACAATGTAGTGCAGTGTAGTGCAGTGGAGTGCAGTGGAGTGCAGTGGAGTGCAGTGGAGTGCAGTGGAGTGCAGTAAAGTGCAGTGGAGTGTAGTGGAGTGTAGTGGAGTTCAGTGGATTGCAGTGGACTGTTAGTGGAGTGCAGTGCAGTGCAGTGCAGTGTAGTGTAGTATAAAGCGGTACGAAGTTCGCCGGGACAGCTAGTAATTAATAAAGTAATTAGTTAGTGCCAAGAAATAAAAAGTACATTAAAATAAAAGAAAATGAGGTACATATACGAGTATGTTAAATAGAAAGATTTCACAAATATTTTCACGGTTAAGGCAAACCTAAAGGCTAAGATAAAGCCAGAGATTTGTTACCATAGATGGGTTATGCACTAACAAACAACATTTGAAAATCGAAGCCATTTACACACACAACATTACAAGCAGTTCGCTTCCGTTGCACCGATACTACTAAGAAAAGAGATGCCAATTGGCATCTTTTTTTTGCTTCACTTTTTAGACGCATGTAACCTATCTACCTCCCCTTATATATAGCATATCTCTGGATAAAGCCACATTCAAGCGAAAATATACAGGCAGTGGGAACATAGCTTGTAGAACAGATGGCCGTTGGGGTAGTAAAGTTTTTGAGTGGTGACCACGCACCGGAAAACGTAGCGTAGGCAGGCCTCCCACGCGGTGGACCGACGACCTGGTGAAGATCGCGGGAAGACGCTGGATGCGGATTGCGCAGGACGGGTCGTCGTGGAAATGTTTGGGGGAGGCCTTGTCTAGCAGTGGACGTTTTTCGGCTGATACGATGATGATGATGAATCAAAAAGGAAGTTTAAATTAATTAAAATGCTCATTAAAATCAGAAAAATTAGTATAATTAAGAGTACCTAATTTTCTTTGTGTAAGTACAACTTATAGTATTCAAAATAGCGCCAATTTACTAATGAAATGACAGCAAAGAACACAAAACACTTTTTATTCTAATGCTAAACTCCTTTTCGAAAATATTGGACAATCAAATCTCGAGGAGTTATTTGCACAAGGAGTTTGTATGTCAGATATTCTTTGGATAAGGAGTTTGTATCGAGTATTTTTTGCTCAAGGAGGTTGTATAGCATTGAGATGGAGGTCGAATATATCGGTGTGTTCTAAATTCAAACAACAAAACAGTGATTAAAAAAGCTTTTTATTCACAGTGAATAAAATAAGCTTTTTAGAGGGGCAATGCTATAAAGAATTTAAAATTGCTTCATAGTCGATAGAAAAAAAAGTTTAAAAAAACTAAAAACCGACTTCAAAATGAAATTCACTCAAATTTTTTTTGAGGTCGGTACCAGCACACAGTTACTTACGTATCAAATGTTTTAGAATCGATGGTTTGCTGACACCGACCTCAAAAAAAAATTTAAGCCCCTAATTTAAATCGTACCCACCTTTGATTTTGTTATTGTTGGTTAATGTTGTGTATTTAAGATAATTTTACTTCATACTTTTGAGTGAATTTCATTTTGAAGTCGATTTATGGTTTTTTTAAACTTTTATTTTTATTTTCTTTATTTTTAGTGATAATGCTATCTATCTAACAACGTTAAAACCAATCACCTATACTCACCAATAGGAATTATCAAATCATAATACATGTGTTTCATTAACAGATACAAAGTCCTGTGGCTGAGATGATGATGGACGATTTAACTCCATAACATCCACCTGAAAGAATACAACCTATCGGTCTATGCATACCTACATATATATCTATGTATAATATTGAAAGAACTTTCCTGCAACCCCTAACCGTTAAGGAGTTGTACCTTCCTTCATCAGCTTATCAACATGATATGATAACTAACAGATGCAATTATTTTAATAGCTTTAGAAAACATATGAATCACGTAATAAGTGCCTACGTAATGAGCAATTAGAGGGTTGCTCTCGATTTCCCTGGGATCCCATCATCAGATCCTGACTTGGTGACAAGGGGACCCCCTTGGGAGTATACTCTTTCGATTAATAAAAGAATTTTGAAAATCGGTCCACAATTGACGGATCGGTAAAAAAGTATAATCTAATCTTAGATTGACGTGCACTGCAATGCTTGCGTAAGTAGTTGAGTATGGGTGGTACTGAAGGGAAATCTACAAAAATATGTATAAACAACGATCTAACCGTAACCGCGTAGACATATATATATATATATACATAAACCTGTGATGATAGTGATAGTTATGTATAAAATAAAATAAATAAATAAATAAAAAGTAAGTTAGTTAAAAAAATTGTGCTCAATTTTTTGTAATTCCCACGGGATAAGAGAATGAAGTCGCAAAAGAGATGTCCTTAATTAGAGAGCGAATTTGCAGGCAAAAGCTAGTAATTTATATACATATATATATATATATATATACATAGATTACTAGCTTTTGCCTGCAAATTCGTTCGCGACGCGAGGACATCTCTTTTGCGACTTCATTCTCTTATCCCGTGGGAATTACAAAAAATTGAGCACAATTTTTTTAACTAACTTACTTTTTATTTATTTATTTATTTTATTTTATACATAACTATCACTATCATCACAGGTTTACCCCAATTCAATAGTGTAGTAACATTATCTAGAAACAACAATCATAATTGTAAAAAAAAGAGAAGGTTAAATAAATGTTACTTAAATAACTTACAACTACTTTGTCGAATTCCGTCAGTGTACACGTGAATATACTTATCTGTATCCTGCGCCACCCTAATATTAATTCCAACTGCCGTTGGGATGGGAGCGAACTTCCCTATGTCTGTTCTGAAGAAAGATTCTTCTAACACTCTGCTCCTCGGACCGATCCTAAGCCTCGTGTTGGGACTGGTAGTCTCGAGGAACTCAAAATGTCAGGGTTGCAGGAAAACCTAAAAGATGTACTTTGCCAAAGCCAAATGTCTCCTTACCTCCACCTTGTAGTATCCAACCATCCCTAAAACAAAGCCAAATGTCTCCTTACCTCCACCTTGTAGTATCCAACCATCCCTAAAACAAAGCCAAATGTCTCCTTACCTCCACCTTGTAGTATCCAACCATCCCTAAAACAAAGCCAAATGTCTCCTTACCTCCACCTTGTAGTATCCAACCATCCCTAAAACAAAGAGGGTTGGATACATAAGTGGATAACAGGGCTATACTTATTTTTACCACCTTGAGGTGGTTAGTAGGATCGATCCTACTTAAGGACAGATGGCCGTTGGGGCAGCAAAGTTTTCGAGTTGCGACCGCGCACAGGAAGACGTTGCGTAGGAAATCTCCCACTCGGTGGACCATCGACCTGGTGAAGGTCGCGAGAAGCTGCTGGATGCAGACCTTTATTTATTTAACGTTTTCAACCAGAGCAACTCATGTCTCTGTCTCTGGTAGCAAAAACATAGGAATTTCACTTAAACTTAAGATAGCCTTTAGACCCTCTTAATTTGGCGCTGTTGCAATCTATTCTATCTATTCTTAGCTGACGTCTCCTACTATGAATTAGCTACCTGCCAAATTTCAGCTTTATAGGTAAACGAGATTTTGTGTTTACATACGAGTAAATAGTGATATAAAAAGCGAAATTTCACTAACTCATTCACGCACTGGACTTACTCGTAGGCCTTCCCCAGACACGACGACCGGTGCTGCGCGTTCCGCATCCAGCGGCTTCCTGGGACCTTCACCGGGTTTTCAATACTAAATATAGTATTTATTTATTCTTTGACCGATTCGACGGTTCACCGAGTGGAAGGCCTTCTAAGCAACGACGTCTTCCGGTGCGTGGTTGCCACTCGAGAACTTTACTGCCCCAACGGCCATCTGCTCTAAAAACGGATTGAGATGATCAAAATAAGCAAGTAAGTTAAAAATACGTATGCCAAATTTTCCAAAATTCTCACGGGATGGAGATGAAAGCGGGGATGAAGTCGCGGGTAAAAGCGATGACCCCGCGGAGAAGTCGCGGGCAACAGCTAGTACCTAGGTAATCTATACAAATATAAATAATCAGTAATCACTTGATCACGCGGTTGCTTTACTGTTTATAGCTGATAAAAAGTGTCCTTATGTATTTTAACCGCCTCCGTATCGTAATGGTTACTACATTCGCTTCACACCAGGAGGTCGCGGGTTCGATTCCCGAACTTGAAAGACTCGGTTTGGCTGGTGGTAGGGCATTTTCTAAGCCCGCCTGGCTAGCTACCACCACCTTATCTAAGTCTTGCCGCCAAACATCAGTGTTAGCAACATTGATGTGTTCCGGCTTGAAGATAAGATAGCCAGTTCTTCATTGCGTTGGGGAATCTTGGTAAGCCCGCTTCCATATACGGCATCATCGTCACTTACCATCAGGTGAGATGATGCCAAGGGCTTACCAATTATGAATAAAAAAAATAAATTTGAAGATTTGCCGAGGGTGTAACAAAATGGTTTGAGACTCGCTAAGGAGGGTTCTTCTCATCATACTGAACAACTTTTCCTAAGGAACCCATAGTAAATTCGTAAAAAAAATCTACGCTCTATACATAAACACACAAAATTGGTCGATCAGCTGATTGTTCTGTATGAAGAGTTCAATTATATTTTTTGCGATTTCAACAGACTAGTAGAACTAAAGTTGTTCAGTTCGATGAGTAGAACCCCCGGTTAACGGGACCCACTCCAATTTCATTACACCCTGTATACTAAACTAATTAAGATTGTTTGTAAATCCAAGTATTGATTATTTGTTTTTATATTTATCTAGTGTATCGGAATGGATTTAATGCGTTAATTACCAATGTTCTGCTATCCATATACCAAGTTTTATTCAAATCGGTTTGGTTCTTTTTCAAAAATAAAGTTTTATCGCTATCATAATTTTTAGATTACTTTCAGATCATTAATCGATTAATCTTTGAAAGAGTTAATAATCGACTAAGTATTCCCGGCTAAGTGTTCCCGACTAAGTGTTCCCGATTAAGTGTTCCCGACTAAGTGTTCCCGACTAAGTGTTCCCGACTAAGTGTTCCCGACTAAGTATTTCCGACTAAGTGTTCCCGACTAAGTGTTCCCGACTAAGTGTTCCCGACTAAGTGTTACTAGACTAATTTATCATTTTTAAATTGTGTGAAACAACCGGTCAAGTGCGAGTGGGACTCGCGCACCGAAGTGTCCGCACCGCCGCCCCGCCCCGCCCCGCCCCGCCCCGCCCCGCCCGCGCCCCTCCCAATGTATATCAATGGTAACTATTCATTTGAAACAAAACACATTAAAACGAGCCACTAAAGAGCGGTTTGTTAGGGTGCCGTACTCAAACGGTGCCGACAGGACCCCAACACTGAGCCTCCGTTAGTCCGTGTATCGATCAGCGGGCTGTGTTTCTATTACTGAGCCTCCGTTAGTCCGTGTATCGATCAGCGGGCTGTGTTTCTATTACTGAGCCTCCGTTAGTCCGTGTATCGATCAGCGGGCTGTGTTTCTATTACTGAGCCTCCGTTAGTCCGTGTATCGATCAGCGGGCTGTGTTTCTATTACTGAGCCTCCGTTAGTCCGTGTATCGATCAGCGGGCTGTGTTTCTATTACTGAGCCTCCGTTAGTCCGTGTATCGATCAGCGGGCTGTGTTTCTATTACTGAGCCTCCGTTAGTCCGTGTATCGATCAGCGGGCTGTGTTTCTATTACTGAGCCTCCGTTAGTCCGTGTATCGATCAGCGGGCTGTGTTTCTATTACTGAGCCTCCGTTAGTCCGTGTGTCGATCAGCGGGCTGTGTTTCTATTACTGAGCCTCCGTTAGTCCGTGTATCGATCAGCGGGCTGTGTTTCTATTACTGAGCCTCCGTTAGTCCGTGTATCGATCAGCGGGCTGTGTTTCTATTACTGAGCCTCCGTTAGTCCGTGTATCGATCAGCGGGCTGTGTTTCTATTACTGAGCCTCCGTTAGTCCGTGTATCGATCAGCGGGCTGTGTTTCTATTACTGAGCCTCCGTTAGTCCGTGTATCGATCAGCGGGCTGTGTTTCTATTACTGAGCCTCCGTTAGTCCGTGTATCGATCAGCGGGCTGTGTTTCTATTACTGAGCCTCCGTTAGTCCGTGTGTCGATCAGCGGGCTGTGTTTCTATTACTGAGCCTCCGTTAGTCCGTGTGTCGATCAGCGGGCTGTGTTTCTATTACTGAGCCTCCGTTAGTCCGTGTGTCGATCAGCGGGCTGTGTTTCTATTACTGAGCCTCCGTTAGTCCGTGTATCGATCAGCGGGCTGTGTTTCTATTACTGAGCCTCCGTTAGTCCGTGTATCGATCAGCGGGCTGTGTTTCTATTACTGAGCCTCCGTAAGTCCGTGTGTCGATCAGCGGGCTGTGTTTCTATTACTGAGCCTCCGTTAGTCCGTGTGTCGATCAGCGGGCTGTGTTTCTATTACTGAGCCTCCGTTAGTCCGTGTGTCGATCAGCGGGCTGTGTTTCTATTACTGAGCCTCCGTTAGTCCGTCTGTCGATCAGCGGGCTGTGTTTCTATTAGTGAGCCTCCGTTAGTCCGTGTGTCGATCAGCGGGCTGTGTTTCTATTACTGAGCCTCCGTTAGTCCGTGTGTCGATCAGCGGGCTGTGTTTCTATTACTGAGCCTCCGTTAGTCCGTGTATCGATCAGCGGGCTGTGTTTCTATTACTGAGCCTCCGTTAGTCCGTCTGTCGATCAGCGGGCTGTGTTTCTATTACTGAGCCTCCGTTAGTCCGTTTGTCGATCAGCGGGCTGTGTTTCTATTACTGAGCCTCCGTTAGTCCGTCTGTCGATCAGCGGGCTGTGTTTCTATTACTGAGCCTCCGTTAGTCCGTCTGTCGATCAGCGGGCTGTGTTTCTATTACTGAGCCTCCGTTAGTCCGTGTGTCGATCAGCGGGCTGTGTTTCTATTACTGAGCCTCCGTTAGTCCGTCTGTCGATCAGCGGGCTGTGTTTCTATTACTGAGCCTCCGTTAGTCCGTCTGTCGATCAGCGGGCTGTGTTTCTATTACTGAGCCTCCGTTAGTCCGTGTGTCGATCAGCGGGCTGTGTTTCTATTACTGAGCCTCCGTTAGTCCATCTGTCGATCAGCGGGCTGTGTTTCTATTACTGAGCCTCCGTTAGTCCGTCTGTCGATCAGCGGGCTGTGTTTCTATTACTGAGCCTCCGTTAGTCCGTGTGTCGATCAGCGGGCTGTGTTTCTATTACTGAGCCTCCGTTAGTCCGTCTGTCGATCAGCGGGCTGTGTTTCTATTACTGAGCCTCCGTTAGTCCGTCTGTCGATCAGCGGGCTGTGTTTCTATTACTGAGCCTCCGTTAGTCCGTGTGTCGATCAGCGGGCTGTGTTTCTATTACTGAGCCTCCGTTAGTCCGTGTGTCGATCAGCGGGCTGTGTTTCTATTACTGAGCCTCCGTTAGTCCGTGTGTCGATCAGCGGGCTGTGTTTCTATTACTGAGCCTCCGTTAGTCCGTGTATCGATCAGCGGGCTGTGTTTCTATTACTGAGCCTCCGTTAGTCCGTCTGTCGATCAGCGGGCTGTGTTTCTATTACTGAGCCTCCGTTAGTCCGTCTGTCGATCAGCGGGCTGTGTTTCTATTACTGAGCCTCCGTTAGTCCGTGTGTCGATCAGCGGCTGTGTTTCTATTACTGAGCCTCCGTTAGTCCGTCTGTCGATCAGCGGGCTGTGTTTCTATTACTGAGCCTCCGTTAGTCCGTGTGTCGATCAGCGGGCTGTGTTTCTATTACTGAGCCTCCGTTAGTCCGTCTGTCGATCAGCGGGCTGTGTTTCTATTACTGAGCCTCCGTTAGTCCGTGCTGTCGATCAGCGGGCTGTGTTTCTATTACTGAGCCTCCGTTAGTCCGTCTGTCGATCAGCGGGCTGTGTTTCTATTACTGAGCCTCCGTTAGTCCGTCTGTCGATCAGCGGGCTGTGTTTCTATTACTGAGCCTCCGTTAGTCCGTGTGTCGATCAGCGGGCTGTGTTTCTATTACTGAGCCTCCGTTAGTCCGTGTATCGATCAGCGGGCTGTGTTTCTATTACTGAGCCTCCGTTAGTCCGTGTGTCGATCAGCGGGCTGTGTTTCTATTACTGAGCCTCCGTTAGTCCGTCTGTCGATCAGCGGGCTGTGTTTCTATTACTGAGCCTCCGTTAGTCCGTGTGTCGATCAGCGGGCTGTGTTTCTATTACTGAGCCTCCGTTAGTCCGTCTGTCGATCAGCGGGCTGTGTTTCTATTACTGAGCCTCCGTTAGTCCGTGTGTCGATCAGCGGGCTGTGTTTCTATTACTGAGCCTCCGTTAGTCCGTCTGTCGATCAGCGGGCTGTGTTTCTATTACTGAGCCTCCGTTAGTCCGTGTGTCGATCAGCGGGCTGTGTTTCTATTACTGAGCCTCCGTTAGTCCGTCTGTCGATCAGCGGGCTGTGTTTCTATTACTGAGCCTCCGTTAGTCCGTCTGTCGATCAGCGGGCTGTGTTTCTATTACTGAGCCTCCGTTAGTCCGTGTGTCGATCAGCGGCTGTGTTTCTATTACTGAGCCTCCGTTAGTCCGTCTGTCGATCAGCGGGCTGTGTTTCTATTACTGAGCCTCCGTTAGTCCGTGTGTCGATCAGCGGGCTGTGTTTCTATTACTGAGCCTCCGTTAGTCCGTCTGTCGATCAGCGGGCTGTGTTTCTATTACTGAGCCTCCGTTAGTCCGTGTGTCGATCAGCGGGCTGTGTTTCTATTACTGAGCCTCCGTTAGTCCGTCTGTCGATCAGCGGGCTGTGTTTCTATTACTGAGCCTCCGTTAGTCCGTGTGTCGATCAGCGGGCTGTGTTTCTATTACTGAGCCTCCGTTAGTCCGTCTGTCGATCAGCGGGCTGTGTTTCTATTACTGAGCCTCCGTTAGTCCGTCTGTCGATCAGCGGGCTGTGTTTCTATTACTGAGCCTCCGTTAGTCCGTGTGTCGATCAGCGGGCTGTGTTTCTATTACTGAGCCTCCGTTAGTCCGTCTGTCGATCAGCGGGCTGTGTTTCTATTACTGAGCCTCCGTTAGTCCGTCTGTCGATCAGCGGGCTGTGTTTCTATTACTGAGCCTCCGTTAGTCCGTGTGTCGATCAGCGGGCTGTGTTTCTATTACTGAGCCTCCGTTAGTCCGTGTGTCGATCAGCGGGCTGTGTTTCTATTACTGAGCCTCCGTTAGTCCGTCTGTCGATCAGCGGGCTGTGTTTCTATTACTGAGCCTCCGTTATAGTCCGTGTGTCGATCAGCGGGCTGTGTTTCTATTACTGAGCCTCCGTTAGTCCGTCTGTCGATCAGCGGGCTGTGTTTCTATTACTGAGCCTCCGTTAGTCCGTCTGTCGATCAGCGGGCTGTGTTTCTATTACTGAGCCTCCGTTAGTCCGTGTGTCGATCAGCGGGCTGTGTTTCTATTACTGAGCCTCCGTTAGTCCGTCTGTCGATCAGCGGGCTGTGTTTCTATTACTGAGCCTCCGTTAGTCCGTGTGTCGATCAGCGGGCTGTGTTTCTATTACTGAGCCTCCGTTAGTCCGTGTGTCGATCAGCGGGCTGTGTTTCTATTACTGAGCCTCCGTTAGTCCGTCTGTCGATCAGCGGGCTGTGTTTCTATTACTGAGCCTCCGTTAGTCCGTCTGTCGATCAGCGGGCTGTGTTTCTATTACTGAGCCTCCGTTAGTCCGTCTGTCGATCAGCGGGCTGTGTTTCTATTACTGAGCCTCCGTTAGTCCGTCTGTCGATCAGCGGGCTGTGTTTCTATTACTGAGCCTCCGTTAGTCCGTGTGTCGATCAGCGGGCTGTGTTTCTATTACTGAGCCTCCGTTAGTCCGTCTGTCGATCAGCGGGCTGTGTTTCTATTACTGAGCCTCCGTTAGTCCGTCTGTCGATCAGCGGGCTGTGTTTCTATTACTGAGCCTCCGTTAGTCCGTCTGTCGATCAGCGGGCTGTGTTTCTATTACTGAGCCTCCGTTAGTCCGTGTGTCGATCAGCGGGCTGTGTTTCTATTACTGAGCCTCCGTTAGTCCGTCTGTCGATCAGCGGGCTGTGTTTCTATTACTGAGCCTCCGTTAGTCCGTGTGTCGATCAGCGGGCTGTGTTTCTATTACTGAGCCTCCGTTAGTCCGTCTGTCGATCAGCGGGCTGTGTTTCTATTACTGAGCCTCCGTTAGTCCGTGTGTCGATCAGCGGGCTGTGTTTCTATTACTGAGCCTCCGTTAGTCCGTCTGTCGATCAGCGGGCTGTGTTTCTATTACTGAGCCTCCGTTAGTCCGTCTGTCGATCAGCGGGCTGTGTTTCTATTACTGAGCCTCCGTTAGTCCGTGTGTCGATCAGCGGGCTGTGTTTCTATTACTGAGCCTCCGTTAGTCCGTCTGTCGATCAGCGGGCTGTGTTTCTATTACTGAGCCTCCGTTAGTCCGTGTGTCGATCAGCGGGCTGTGTTTCTATAACTGAGCCTCCGTTAGTCCGTCTGTCGATCAGCGGGCTGTGTTTCTATTACTGAGCCTCCGTTAGTCCGTGTGTCGATCAGCGGGCTGTGTTTCTATTACTGAGCCTCCGTTAGTCCGTCTGTCGATCAGCGGGCTGTGTTTCTATTACTGAGCCTCCGTTAGTCCGTGTGTCGATCAGCGGGCTGTGTTTCTATTACAAAGCCTCCGTTAGTCCGTCTGTCGATCAGCGGGCTGTGTTTCTATTACTGAGCCTCCGTTAGTCCGTCTGTCGATCAGCGGGCTGTGTTTCTATTACTGAGCCTCCGTTAGTCCGTGTGTCGATCAGCGGGCTGTGTTTCTATTACTGAGCCTCCGTTAGTCCGTCTGTCGATCAGCGGGCTGTGTTTCTATTACTGAGCCTCCGTTAGTCCGTCTGTCGATCAGCGGGCTGTGTTTCTATTACTGAGCCTCCGTTAGTCCGTCTGTCGATCAGCGGGCTGTGTTTCTATTACTGAGCCTCCGTTAGTCCGTGTGTCGATCAGCGGGCTGTGTTTCTGTTACTGAGCCTCCGTTAGTCCGTCTGTCGATCAGCGGCTGTGTTTCTATTACTGAGCCTCCGTTAGTCCGTCTGTCGATCAGCGGGCTGTGTTTCTATTACTGAGCCTCCGTTAGTCCGTGTGTCGATCAGCGGGCTGTGTTTCTATTACTGAGCCTCCGTTAGTCCGTGTGTCGATCAGCGGGCTGTGTTTCTATTACTGAGCCTCCGTTAGTCCGTGTGTCGATCAGCGGGCTGTGTTTCTATTACTGAGCCTCCGTTAGTCCGTGTATCGATCAGCGGGCTGTGTTTCTATTACTGAGCCTCCGTTAGTCCGTCTGTCGATCAGCGGGCTGTGTTTCTATTACTGAGCCTCCGTTAGTCCGTGTGTCGATCAGCGGGCTGTGTTTCTATTACTGAGCCTCCGTTAGTCCGTCTGTCGATCAGCGGGCTGTGTTTCTATTACTGAGCCTCGTTAGTCCGTCTGTCGATCAGCGGGCTGTGTTTCTATTACTGAGCCTCCGTTAGTCCGTGTGTCGATCAGCGGGCTGTGTTTCTATTACTGAGCCTCCGTTAGTCCGTGTATCGATCAGCGGGCTGTGTTTCTATTACTGAGCCTCCGTTAGTCCGTCTGTCGATCAGCGGGCTGTGTTTCTGTTACTGAGCCTCCGTTAGTCCGTCTGTCGATCAGCGGGCTGTGTTTCTATTACTGAGCCTCCGTTAGTCCGTCTGTCGATCAGCGGGCTGTGTTTCTATTACTGAGCCTCCGTTAGTCCGTGTGTCGATCAGCGGGCTGTGTTTCTATTACTGAGCCTCCGTTAGTCCGTGTGTCGATCAGCGGGCTGTGTTTCTATTACTGAGCCTCCGTTAGTCCGTGTGTCGATCAGCGGGCTGTGTTTCTATTACTGAGCCTCCGTTAGTCCGTGTATCGATCAGCGGGCTGTGTTTCTATTACTGAGCCTCCGTTAGTCCGTCTGTCGATCAGCGGCTGTGTTTCTATTACTGAGCCTCCGTTAGTCCGTGTGTCGATCAGCGGGCTGTGTTTCTATTACTGAGCCTCCGTTAGTCCGTCTGTCGATCAGCGGGCTGTGTTTCTATTACTGAGCCTCCGTTAGTCCGTCTGTCGATCAGCGGCTGTGTTTCTATTACTGAGCCTCCGTTAGTCCGTGTGTCGATCAGCGGGCTGTGTTTCTATTACTGAGCCTCCGTTAGTCCGTCTGTCGATCAGCGGGCTGTGTTTCTATTACTGAGCCTCCGTTAGTCCGTGTGTCGATCAGCGGGCTGTGTTTCTATTACTGAGCCTCCGTTAGTCCGTCTGTCGATCAGCGGCTGTGTTTCTATTACTGAGCCTCCGTTAGTCCGTCTGTCGATCAGCGGCTGTGTTTCTATTACTGAGCCTCCGTTAGTCCGTGTGTCGATCAGCGGGCTGTGTTTCTATTACTGAGCCTCCGTTAGTCCGTCTGTCGATCAGCGGGCTGTGTTTCTATTACTGAGCCTCCGTTAGTCCGTCTGTCGATCAGCGGGCTGTGTTTCTATTACTGAGCCTCCGTTAGTCCGTGTGTCGATCAGCGGGCTGTGTTTCTATTACTGAGCCTCCGTTAGTCCGTGTGTCGATCAGCGGGCTGTGTTTCTATTACTGAGCCTCCGTTAGTCCGTCTGTCGATCAGCGGGCTGTGTTTCTATTACTGAGCCTCCGTTATAGTCCGTGTGTCGATCAGCGGGCTGTGTTTCTATTACTGAGCCTCCGTTAGTCCGTCTGTCGATCAGCGGGCTGTGTTTCTATTACTGAGCCTCCGTTAGTCCGTCTGTCGATCAGCGGCTGTGTTTCTATTACTGAGCCTCCGTTAGTCCGTGTGTCGATCAGCGGGCTGTGTTTCTATTACTGAGCCTCCGTTAGTCCGTCTGTCGATCAGCGGCTGTGTTTCTATTACTGAGCCTCCGTTAGTCCGTGTGTCGATCAGCGGGCTGTGTTTCTATTACTGAGCCTCCGTTAGTCCGTGTGTCGATCAGCGGGCTGTGTTTCTATTACTGAGCCTCCGTTAGTCCGTCTGTCGATCAGCGGGCTGTGTTTCTATTACTGAGCCTCCGTTAGTCCGTCTGTCGATCGTCGATCAGCGGGCTGTGTTTCTATTACTGAGCCTCCGTTAGTCCGTCTGTCGATCAGCGGGCTGTGTTTCTATTACTGAGCCTCCGTTAGTCCGTCTGTCGATCAGCGGGCTGTGTTTCTATTACTGAGCCTCCGTTAGTCCGTGTGTCGATCAGCGGGCTGTGTTTCTATTACTGAGCCTCCGTTAGTCCGTCTGTCGATCAGCGGGCTGTGTTTCTATTACTGAGCCTCCGTTAGTCCGTCTGTCGATCAGCGGGCTGTGTTTCTATTACTGAGCCTCCGTTAGTCCGTCTGTCGATCAGCGGGCTGTGTTTCTATTACTGAGCCTCCGTTAGTCCGTGTGTCGATCAGCGGGCTGTGTTTCTATTACTGAGCCTCCGTTAGTCCGTCTGTCGATCAGCGGGCTGTGTTTCTATTACTGAGCCTCCGTTAGTCCGTGTGTCGATCAGCGGGCTGTGTTTCTATTACTGAGCCTCCGTTAGTCCGTCTGTCGATCAGCGGGCTGTGTTTCTATTACTGAGCCTCCGTTAGTCCGTGTGTCGATCAGCGGGCTGTGTTTCTATTACTGAGCCTCCGTTAGTCCGTCTGTCGATCAGCGGGCTGTGTTTCTATTACTGAGCCTCCGTTAGTCCGTCTGTCGATCAGCGGGCTGTGTTTCTATTACTGAGCCTCCGTTAGTCCGTGTGTCGATCAGCGGGCTGTGTTTCTATTACTGAGCCTCCGTTAGTCCGTCTGTCGATCAGCGGGCTGTGTTTCTATTACTGAGCCTCCGTTAGTCCGTGTGTCGATCAGCGGGCTGTGTTTCTATAACTGAGCCTCCGTTAGTCCGTCTGTCGATCAGCGGGCTGTGTTTCTATTACTGAGCCTCCGTTAGTCCGTGTGTCGATCAGCGGGCTGTGTTTCTATTACTGAGCCTCCGTTAGTCCGTCTGTCGATCAGCGGGCTGTGTTTCTATTACTGAGCCTCCGTTAGTCCGTGTGTCGATCAGCGGGCTGTGTTTCTATTACAAAGCCTCCGTTAGTCCGTCTGTCGATCAGCGGGCTGTGTTTCTATTACTGAGCCTCCGTTAGTCCGTCTGTCGATCAGCGGGCTGTGTTTCTATTACTGAGCCTCCGTTAGTCCGTGTGTCGATCAGCGGGCTGTGTTTCTATTACTGAGCCTCCGTTAGTCCGTCTGTCGATCAGCGGGCTGTGTTTCTATTACTGAGCCTCCGTTAGTCCGTCTGTCGATCAGCGGGCTGTGTTTCTATTACTGAGCCTCCGTTAGTCCGTCTGTCGATCAGCGGGCTGTGTTTCTATTACTGAGCCTCCGTTAGTCCGTGTGTCGATCAGCGGGCTGTGTTTCTGTTACTGAGCCTCCGTTAGTCCGTCTGTCGATCAGCGGGCTGTGTTTCTATTACTGAGCCTCCGTTAGTCCGTCTGTCGATCAGCGGGCTGTGTTTCTATTACTGAGCCTCCGTTAGTCCGTGTGTCGATCAGCGGGCTGTGTTTCTATTACTGAGCCTCCGTTAGTCCGTGTGTCGATCAGCGGGCTGTGTTTCTATTACTGAGCCTCCGTTAGTCCGTGTGTCGATCAGCGGGCTGTGTTTCTATTACTGAGCCTCCGTTAGTCCGTGTATCGATCAGCGGGCTGTGTTTCTATTACTGAGCCTCCGTTAGTCCGTCTGTCGATCAGCGGGCTGTGTTTCTGTTACTGAGCCTCCGTTAGTCCGTCTGTCGATCAGCGGGCTGTGTTTCTATTACTGAGCCTCCGTTAGTCCGTGTGTCGATCAGCGGGCTGTGTTTCTATTACTGAGCCTCCGTTAGTCCGTGTGTCGATCAGCGGGCTGTGTTTCTATTACTGAGCCTCCGTTAGTCCGTCTGTCGATCAGCGGGCTGTGTTTCTATTACTGAGCCTCCGTTAGTCCGTCTGTCGATCAGCGGGCTGTGTTTCTATTACTGAGCCTCCGTTAGTCCGTGTGTCGATCAGCGGGCTGTGTTTCTATTACTGAGCCTCCGTTAGTCCGTGTGTCGATCAGCGGGCTGTGTTTCTATTACTGAGCCTCCGTTAGTCCGTCTGTCGATCAGCGGGCTGTGTTTCTATTACTGAGCCTCCGTTAGTCCGTGTGTCGATCAGCGGGCTGTGTTTCTATTACTGAGCCTCCGTTAGTCCGTCTGTCGATTAGCGGGCTGTGTTTCTATTACTGAGCCTCCGTTAGTCCGTCTGTCGATCAGCGGGCTGTGTTTCTATTACTGAGCCTCCGTTAGTCCGTGTGTCGATCAGCGGGCTGTGTTTCTATTACTGAGCCTCCGTTAGTCCGTCTGTCGATCAGCGGGCTGTGTTTCTATTACTGAGCCTCCGTTAGTCCGTGTGTCGATCAGCGGGCTGTGTTTCTATTACTGAGCCTCCGTTAGTCCGTGTGTCGATCAGCGGGCTGTGTTTCTATTACTGAGCCTCCGTTAGTCCGTCTGTCGATCAGCGGGCTGTGTTTCTATTACTGAGCCTCCGTTAGTCCGTCTGTCGATCAGCGGGCTGTGTTTCTATTACTGAGCCTCCGTTAGTCCGTGTGTCGATCAGCGGGCTGTGTTTCTATTACTGAGCCTCCGTTAGTCCGTGTGTCGATCAGCGGGCTGTGTTTCTATTACTGAGCCTCCGTTAGTCCGTCTGTCGATCAGCGGGCTGTGTTTCTATTACTGAGCCTCCGTTAGTCCGTCTGTCGATCAGCGGGCTGTGTTTCTATTACTGAGCCTCCGTTAGTCCGTCTGTCGATCAGCGGGCTGTGTTTCTATTACTGAGCCTCCGTTAGTCCGTGTGTCGATCAGCGGGCTGTGTTTCTATTACTGAGCCTCCGTTAGTCCGTGTGTCGATCAGCGGGCTGTGTTTCTATTACTGAGCCTCCGTTAGTCCGTGTATCGATCAGCGGGCTGTGTTTCTATTACTGAGCCTCCGTTAGTCCGTCTGTCGATCAGCGGGCTGTGTTTCTATTACTGAGCCTCCGTTAGTCCGTCTGTCGATCAGCGGGCTGTGTTTCTATTACTGAGCCTCCGTTAGTCCGTCTGTCGATCAGCGGGCTGTGTTTCTATTACTGAGCCTCCGTTAGTCCGTGTGTCGATCAGCGGGCTGTGTTTCTATTACTGAGCCTCCGTTAGTCCGTCTGTCGATCAGCGGGCTGTGTTTCTATTACTGAGCCTCCGTTAGTCCGTCTGTCGATCAGCGGGCTGTGTTTCTATTACTGAGCCTCCGTTAGTCCGTCTGTCGATCAGCGGGCTGTGTTTCTATTACTGAGCCTCCGTTAGTCCGTCTGTCGATCAGCGGGCTGTGTTTCTATTACTGAGCCTCCGTTAGTCCGTCTGTCGATCAGCGGGCTGTGTTTCTATTACTGAGCCTCCGTTAGTCCGTGTATCGATCAGCGGGCTGTGTTTCTATTACTGAGCCTCCGTTAGTCCGTCTGTCGATCAGCGGGCTGTGTTTCTATTAGTGAGCCTCCGTTAGTCCGTGTGTCGATCAGCGGGCTGTGTTTCTATTACTGAGCCTCCGTTAGTCCGTGTGTCGATCAGCGGGCTGTGTTTCTATTACTGAGCCTCCGTTAGTCCGTGTGTCGATCAGCGGGCTGTGTTTCTATTACTGAGCCTCCGTTAGTCCGTGTATCGATCAGCGGGCTGTGTTTCTATTACTGAGCCTCCGTTAGTCCGTCTGTCGATCAGCGGGCTGTGTTTCTATTAGTGAGCCTCCGTTAGTCCGTGTGTCGATCAGCGGGCTGTGTTTCTATTACTGAGCCTCCGTTAGTCCGTGTGTCGATCAGCGGGCTGTGTTTCTATTACTGAGCCTCCGTTAGTCCGTGTATCGATCAGCGGGCTGTGTTTCTATTACTGAGCCTCCGTTAGTTCGTCTGTCGATCAGCGGGCTGTGTTTCTATTAGTGAGCCTCCGTTAGTCCGTGTGTCGATCAGCGGGCTGTGTTTCTATTACTGAGCCTCCGTTAGTCCGTGTGTCGATCAGCGGGCTGTGTTTCTATTACTGAGCCTCCGTTAGTCCGTGTGTCGATCAGCGGGCTGTGTTTCTATTACTGAGCCTCCGTTAGTCCGTGTATCGATCAGCGGGCTGTGTTTCTATTACTGAGCCTCCGTTAGTCCGTCTGTCGATCAGCGGGCTGTGTTTCTATTACAGAGCCTCCGCTGTCCGTCTGTCGATCAGCGGGCTGTGTTTCTATTACTGAGCCTCCGCTGTCCGTCTGTCGATCAGCGGGCTGTGTTTCTATTACTGAGCCTCCGCTGTCCGTCTGTCGATCAGCGGGCTGTGTTTCTATTACTGAGCCTCCGCTGTCCGTCTGTCGATCAGCGGGCTGTGTTTCTATTACTGAGCCTCCGCTGTCCGTCTGTCGATCAGCGGGCTGTGTTTCTATTACTGAGCCTCCGCTGTCCGTGTGTCGATCAGCGGGCTGTGTTTCTATTACTGAGCCTCCGCTGTCCGTCTGTGGATCAGCGGGCTGTGTTTCTATTACTGAGCCTCCGCTGTCCGTGTGTCGATTAGCGGGCTGTGTTCCTATTACTGAGCCTCCGCTGTCCGTGTGTCGATTAGCGGGCTGTGTTTCTATTACTGAGCCTCCGCTGTCCGTGTGTCGATTAGCGGGCTGTGTTTCTATTACTGAGCCTCCGTTAGTCCGTCTGTCGATCAGCGGGCTGTGTTTCTATTACTGAGCCTCCGTTAGTCCGTGTGTCGATCAGCGGGCTGTGTTTCTATTACTGAGCCTCCGTTAGTCCGTGTGTCGATCAGCGGGCTGTGTTTCTATTACTGAGCCTCCGTTAGTCCGTGTGTCGATCAGCGGGCTGTGTTTCTATTACTGAGCCTCCGTTAGTCCGTGTGTCGATCAGCGGGCTGTGTTTCTATTACTGAGCCTCCGTTAGTCCGTGTGTCGATCAGCGGGCTGTGTTTCTATTACTGAGCCTCCGTTAGTCCGTGTATCGATCAGCGGGCTGTGTTTCTATTACTGAGCCTCCGTTAGTCCGTCTGTCGATCAGCGGGCTGTGTTTCTATTACTGAGCCTCCGTTAGTCCGTGTGTCGATCAGCGGGCTGTGTTTCTATTACTGAGCCTCCGTTAGTCCGTGTGTCGATCAGCGGGCTGTGTTTCTATTACTGAGCCTCCGTTAGTCCGTGTATCGATCAGCGGGCTGTGTTTCTATTACTGAACCTCCGTTAGTCCGTCTGTCGATCAGCGGGCTGTGTTTCTATTAGTGAGCCTCCGTTAGTCCGTGTGTCGATCAGCGGGCTGTGTTTCTATTACTGAGCCTCCGTTAGTCCGTGTGTCGATCAGCGGGCTGTGTTTCTATTACTGAGCCTCCGTTAGTCCGTGTATCGATCAGCGGGCTGTGTTTCTATTACTGAGCCTCCGTTAGTCCGTGTATCGATCAGCGGGCTGTGTTTCTATTACTGAGCCTCCGTTAGTCCGTCTGTCGATCAGCGGGCTGTGTTTCTATTACTGAGCCTCCGCTGTCCGTCTGTCGATCAGCGGGCTGTGTTTCTATTACTGAGCCTCCGCTGTCCGTCTGTCGATCAGCGGGCTGTGTTTCTATTACTGAGCCTCCGCTGTCCGTCTGTCGATCAGCGGGCTGTGTTTCTATTACTGAGCCTCCGCTGTCCGTCTGTCGATCAGCGGGCTGTGTTTCTATTACTGAGCCTCCGCTGTCCGTCTGTCGATCAGCGGGCTGTGTTTCTATTACTGAGCCTCCGCTGTCCGTGTGTCGATCAGCGGGCTGTGTTTCTATTACTGAGCCTCCGCTGTCCGTCTGTGGATCAGCGGGCTGTGTTTCTATTACTGAGCCTCCGCTGTCCGTGTGTCGATTAGCGGGCTGTGTTCCTATTACTGAGCCTCCGCTGTCCGTGTGTCGATTAGCGGGCTGTGTTTCTATTACTGAGCCTCCGCTGTCCGTGTGTCGATTAGCGGGCTGTGTTTCTATTACTGAGCCTCCGTTAGTCCGTGTATCGATCAGCGGGCTGTGTTTCTATTACTGAGCCTCCGTTAGTCCGTCTGTCGATCAGCGGGCTGTGTTTCTATTACTGAGCCTCCGTTAGTCCGTCTGTCGATCAGCGGGCTGTGTTTCTATTAGTGAGCCTCCGTTAGTCCGTGTGTCGATCAGCGGGCTGTGTTTCTATTACTGAGCCTCCGTTAGTCCGTGTGTCGATCAGCGGGCTGTGTTTCTATTACTGAGCCTCCGTTAGTCCGTGTATCGATCAGCGGGCTGTGTTTCTATTACTGAGCCTCCGTTAGTCCGTCTGTCGATCAGCGGGCTGTGTTTCTATTAGTGAGCCTCCGTTAGTCCGTCTGTCGATCAGCGGGCTGTGTTTCTATTACTGAGCCTCCGTTAGTCCGTGTGTCGATCAGCGGGCTGTGTTTCTATTACTGAGCCTCCGTTAGTCCGTGTATCGATCAGCGGGCTGTGTTTCTATTACTGAGCCTCCGTTAGTCCGTCTGTCGATCAGCGGGCTGTGTTTCTATTAGTGAGCCTCCGTTAGTCCGTGTGTCGATCAGCGGGCTGTGTTTCTATTACTGAGCCTCCGTTAGTCCGTGTGTCGATCAGCGGGCTGTGTTTCTATTACTGAGCCTCCGTTAGTCCGTGTGTCGATCAGCGGGCTGTGTTTCTATTACTGAGCCTCCGTTAGTCCGTGTATCGATCAGCGGGCTGTGTTTCTATTACTGAGCCTCCGTTAGTCCGTGTATCGATCAGCGGGCTGTGTTTCTATTACTGAGCCTCCGTTAGTCCGTCTGTCGATCAGCGGGCTGTGTTTCTATTACTGAGCCTCCGCTGTCCGTCTGTCGATCAGCGGGCTGTGTTTCTATTACTGAGCCTCCGCTGTCCGTCTGTCGATCAGCGGGCTGTGTTTCTATTACTGAGCCTCCGCTGTCCGTCTGTCGATCAGCGGGCTGTGTTTCTATTACTGAGCCTCCGCTGTCCGTGTGTCGATTAGCGGGCTGTGTTCCTATTACTGAGCCTCCGCTGTCCGTGTGTCGATTAGCGGGCTGTGTTTCTATTACTGAGCCTCCGCTGTCCGTGTGTCGATTAGCGGGCTGTGTTTCTATTACTGAGCCTCCGTTAGTCCGTGTGTCGATCAGCGGGCTGTGTTTCTATTACTGAGCCTCCGTTAGTCCGTGTATCGATCAGCGGGCTGTGTTTCTATTAGTGAGCCTCCGTTAGTCCGTGTGTCGATCAGCGGGCTGTGTTTCTATTACTGAGCCTCCGTTAGTCCGTGTGTCGATCAGCGGGCTGTGTTTCTATTACTGAGCCTCCGTTAGTCCGTGTGTCGATCAGCGGGCTGTGTTTCTATTACTGAGCCTCCGTTAGTCCGTGTGTCGATCAGCGGGCTGTGTTTCTATTACTGAGCCTCCGTTAGTCCGTGTATCGATCAGCGGGCTGTGTTTCTATTACTGAGCCTCCGTTAGTCCGTCTGTCGATCAGCGGGCTGTGTTTCTATTACTGAGCCTCCGTTAGTCCGTCTGTCGATCAGCGGGCTGTGTTTCTATTACTGAGCCTCCGCTGTCCGTCTGTCGATCAGCGGGCTGTGTTTCTATTACTGAGCCTCCGCTGTCCGTCTGTCGATCAGCGGGCTGTGTTTCTATTACTGAGCCTCCGCTGTCCGTCTGTCGATCAGCGGGCTGTGTTTCTATTACTGAGCCTCCGCTGTCCGTCTGTCGATCAGCGGGCTGTGTTCCTATTACTGAGCCTCCGCTGTCCGTCTGTCGATCAGCGGGCTGTGTTCCTATTACTGAGCCTCCGCTGTCCGTCTGTCGATCAGCGGGCTGTGTTTCTATTACTGAGCCTCCGCTGTCCGTCTGTCGATCAGCGGGCTGTGTTTCTATTACTGAGCCTCCGCTGTCCGTCTGTCGATCAGCGGGCTGTGTTTCTATTACTGAGCCTCCGCTGTCCGTCTGTCGATCAGCGGGCTGTGTTCCTATTACTGAGCCTCCGCTGTCCGTCTGTCGATCAGCGGGCTGTGTTCCTATTACTGAGCCTCCGCTGTCCGTCTGTCGATCAGCGGGCTGTGTTTCTATTACTGAGCCTCCGCTGTCCGTCTGTCGATCAGCGGGCTGTGTTTCTATTACTGAGCCTCCGCTGTCCGTCTGTCGATCAGCGGGCTGTGTTTCTATTACTGAGCCTCCGCTGTCCGTCTGTCGATCAGCGGGCTGTGTTTCTATTACTGAGCCTCCGCTGTCCGTGTGTCGATTAGCGGGATGTGTTTCTATTACTGAGCCTCCGCTGTCCGTCTGTCGATCAGCGGGCTGTGTTTCTATTACTGAGCCTCCGCTGTCCGTGTGTCGATCAGCGGGCTGTGTTTCTATTACTGAGCCTCCGCTGTCCGTCTGTGGATCAGCGGGCTGTGTTTCTATTACTGAGCCTCCGCTGTCCGTGTGTCGATTAGCGGGCTGTGTTCCTATTACTGAGCCTCCGCTGTCCGTGTGTCGATTAGCGGGCTGTGTTTCTATTACTGAGCCTCCGCTGTCCGTGTGTCGATTAGCGGGCTGTGTTTCTATTACTGAGCCTCCGCTGTCCGTGTGTCGATCAGCGGGCTGTGTTTCTATTACTGAGCCTCCGCTGTCCGTGTGTCGATCAGCGGGCTGTGTTTCTATTACTGAGCCTCCGATGTCCGTGTGTCGATTAGCGGGCTGTGTTTCTATTACTGAGCCTCCGCTGTCCGTGTGTCGATCAGCGGGCTGTGTTTCTATTACTAAGCCTCCGATGTCCGTGTGTCGATTAGCGAGCTGTGTTTCTATTACTGAGCCTCCGATGTCCGTGTGTCGATTAGTGGGCTGTGTTTCTATTACTGAGCCTCCGCTGTCCGTGTGTCGATCAGCGGGCTGTGTTTCTATTACTGAGCCTCCGCTGTCCGTGTGTCGATCAGCGGGCTGTGTTTCTATTACTGAGCCTCCGCTGTCCGTGTGTCGATCAGCGGGCTGTGTTTCTATTACTGAGCCTCCGTTAGTCCGTCTGTGGATCAGCGGCACACCCCGGACACTCCATACAAATGAGCGAGAAATGATATACATAATTATAACTGACGTATCTATAGGCAATAATGCAGGTAGGGTTGAATCACACTGGCGGTATTGGTCACAAAATGTTTGTTAGTTATTTATTGAATGCTGTGTGAATACTAAACTCTTTTTTTTTCATACTTAACACCACTTTCCGAATGACGTACGAATTAACACTGAAACCTGCTATTATTTTGACGCCGAAAATCGCTGCCGCTCATTAAAAAAAGGTCCTTCACTTCTCTGACGGGCGAAAATCGCTAACGCTTATTCCAAAAAAAGGTGAAGTCAATTTGATTACCAAGATTCATGATATGGGGTCCAGGGGGCCCAGCCCCCTCCACCCATTTACAACCCCCAAATTTTATGGAAAAAGTGTTAGACCGTATAAAATAATAGCAGTTTTCAGTGTTAATTCATACGTCTACGTCGCAGTTACCTCTCATACTGTGTATGGTGTATTCGGAAAGTGGTGTTTTTTGTTCGAGCGGTGGTTGTTTACAACATGACAAGTATGAAAAAAAAAGATTTCAGTTAGGCCTTTACGTTCGGTAACTGGTTGGTTTTTATGCTTGTGAACGAAATCACAGCGGCGCGCAAAGTGAATATAGTGAATAAAAGTGCTTGCGTAGCTCGTCCTTTACGTTTGGTACCCAATCTACACCCAATCTGAGTGACGGGGGGTGAGGTCGAATTTAGAGAGGGGCAGGGAGTGTCCATACTGTACGTTAGTACTAATATATATACTGTGTCAGCGGGCTGTGTTTCTATTACTGAGCTTCCGATGTCCGTGTGTCGATCAGCGGGATGTGTTTCTATTACTGAGCCTCCGCTGTCCATCTGTCGATCAGCGGGCTGTGTTTCTATTACTGAGCCTCCGCTGTTCGTCTGTAGATCAGCGGTCTGTGTTTCTATTACTGAGCCTCCACTGTCCGTGTGTCGATCAGCGGGCTGTGTTTCTATTACTGAGCCTCCGCTGTTCGTCTGTAGATCAGCGGGCTGTGTTTCTATTACTGAGCCTCCGCTGTCCGTGTGTCGATCAGCGGGCTGTGTTTCTATTACTGAGCCTCCGCTGTCCGTCTGTCGATCAGCGGGCTGTGTTTCTATTACTGAGCCTCCGCTGTTCGTCTGTAGATCAGCGGGCTGTGTTTCTATTACTGAGCCTCCGCTGTCCGTGTGTCGATCAGCGGGCTGTGTTTCTATTACTGAGCCTCCGTTAGTCCGTCTGTCGATCAGCGGGCTGTGTTTCTATTACTGAGCCTCCGCTGTCCGTCTGTCGATCAGCGGGCTGTGTTTCTATTACTGAGCCTCCGCTGTCCGTCTGTCGATCAGCGGGCTGTGTTTCTATTACTGAGCCTCCGCTGTCCGTCTGTCGATCAGCGGGCTGTGTTTCTATTACTGAGCCTCCGCTGTCCGTCTGTCGATCAGCGGGCTGTGTTTCTATTACTGAGCCTCCGCTGTCCGTCTGTCGATCAGCGGGCTGTGTTTCTATTACTGAGCCTCCGCTGTCCGTGTGTCGATCAGCGGGCTGTGTTTCTATTACTGAGCCTCCGCTGTCCGTCTGTCGATCAGCGGGCTGTGTTTCTATTACTGAGCCTCCGCTGTCCGTCTGTCGATCAGCGGGCTGTGTTTCTATTACTGAGCCTCCGCTGTCCGTGTGTCGATCAGCGGGCTGTGTTTCTATTACTGAGCCTCCGCTGTCCGTCTGTCGATCAGCGGGCTGTGTTTCTATTACTGAGCCTCCGCTGTCCGTCTGTCGATCAGCGGGCTGTGTTTCTATTACTGAGCTTCCGATGTCCGTGTGTCGATCAGCGGGATGTGTTTCTATTACTGAGCCTCCGCTGTCCATCTGTCGATCAGCGGGCTGTGTTTCTATTACTGAGCCTCCGCTGTTCGTCTGTAGATCAGCGGTCTGTGTTTCTATTACTGAGCCTCCGCTGTCCGTGTGTCGATCAGCGGGCTGTGTTTCTATTACTGAGCCTCCGCTGTTCGTCTGTAGATCAGCGGGCTGTGTTTCTATTACTGAGCCTCCGCTGTCCGTGTGTCGATCAGCGGGCTGTGTTTCTATTACTGAGCCTCCGCTGTCCGTCTGTCGATCAGCGGGCTGTGTTTCTATTACTGAGCCTCCGCTGTTCGTCTGTAGATCAGCGGGCTGTGTTTCTATTACTGAGCCTCCGCTGTCCGTGTGTCGATCAGCGGGCTGTGTTTCTATTACTGAGCCTCCGTTAGTCCGTCTGTCGATCAGCGGGCTGTGTTTCTATTACTGAGCCTCCGCTGTCCGTCTGTCGATCAGCGGGCTGTGTTTCTATTACTGAGCCTCCGCTGTCCGTCTGTCGATCAGCGGGCTGTGTTTCTATTACTGAGCCTCCGCTGTCCGTCTGTCGATCAGCGGGCTGTGTTTCTATTACTGAGCCTCCGCTGTCCGTCTGTCGATCAGCGGGCTGTGTTTCTATTACTGAGCCTCCGCTGTCCGTCTGTCGATCAGCGGGCTGTGTTTCTATTACTGAGCCTCCGCTGTCCGTGTGTCGATCAGCGGGCTGTGTTTCTATTACTGAGCCTCCGCTGTCCGTCTGTCGATCAGCGGGCTGTGTTTCTATTACTGAGCCTCCGCTGTCCGTCTGTCGATCAGCGGGCTGTGTTTCTATTACTGAGCCTCCGCTGTCCGTGTGTTGATCAGCGGGCTGTGTTTCTATTACTGAGCCTCCGCTGTCCGTCTGTCGATCAGCGGGCTGTGTTTCTATTACTGAGCCTCCGCTGTCCGTCTGTCGATCAGCGGGCTGTGTTTCTATTACTGAGCCTCCGCTGTCCGTCTGTCGATCAGCGGGCTGTGTTTCTATTACTGAGCCTCCGCTGTTCGTCTGTAGATCAGCGGGCTGTGTTTCTATTACTGAGCCTCCGCTGTCCGTCTGTCGATCAGCGGGCTGTGTTTCTATTACTGAGCCTCCGCTGTCCGTGTGTCGATCAGCGGGCTGTGTTTCTATTACTGAGCCTCCGATGTCCGTGTGTCGATCAGCGGGCTGTGTTTCTATTACTGAGCCTCCGCTGTCCGTCTGTCGATCAGCGGGCTGTGTTTCTATTACTGAGCCTCCGCTGTCCGTCTGTCGATCAGCGGGCTGTGTTTCTATTACTGAGCCTCCGCTGTCCGTCTGTAGATCAGCGGGCTGTGTTTCTATTACTGAGCCTCCGCTGTCCGTCTGTGGATCAGCGGGCTGTGTTTCTATTACTGAGCCTCCGCTGTCCGTCTGTCGATCAGCGGGCTGTGTTTCTATTACTGAGCCTCCGCTGTCCGTCTGTCGATCAGCGGGCTGTGTTTCTATTACTGAGCCTCCGCTGTCCGTCTGTCGATCAGCGGGCTGTGTTTCTATTACTGAGCCTCCGCTGTCCGTCTGTCGATCAGCGGGCTGTGTTTCTATTACTGAGCCTCCGCTGTCCGTCTGTGGATCAGCGGGCTGTGTTTCTATTACTGAGCCTCCGCTGTCCGTCTGTCGATCAGCGGGCTGTGTTTCTATTACTGAGCCTCCGCTGTCCGTCTGTCGATCAGCGGGCTGTGTTTCTATTACTGAGCCTCCGCTGTCCGTCTGTCGATCAGCGGGCTGTGTTTCTATTACTGAGCCTCCGCTGTCCGTCTGTCGATCAGCGGGCTGTGTTTCTATTACTGAGCCTCCGCTGTTCGTCTGTAGATCAGCGGGCTGTGTTTCTATTACTGAGCCTCCGCTGTCCGTCTGTGGATCAGCGGGCTGTGTTTCTATTACTGAGCCTCCGCTGTCCGTCTGTCGATCAGCGGGCTGTGTTCCTATTACTGAGCCTCCGCTGTCCGTCTGTCGATCAGCGGGTTGTGTTTCTATTACTGAGCCTCCGCTGTCCATCTGTCGATCAGCGGGCTGTGTTTCTATTACTGAGCCTCCGCTGTCCGTCTGTCGATCAGCGGGCTCTGGGCTGTGTTTCATGACTCGTAGGTAGACAGTTAAAAATTTTCACAGAGTGTGTACTTTGATTGTCGTTGTGACAAAAAATAATAAAATTAAAACTTAATACGAGATACGTGGATTTTAGTACCATGGTACGGAACCTTGACTGTTTTTTATTATTTAGTTTCGACTTTTTAGCCCGAGTACGACTCAGTTTGGTTGGTTCGTATTATTTGTTGTTATACTTCAGAATGAGTACTATAGCCGTACTAAGTTTCACGTTTTTATGTTTAACAGTTTTTACGATGGAGCAAAACCAAAAATAAGCTCTTAAAACATGTTTCTTGTTTCTTGTTCTGACCTTTGATTTTTAATTTCTATATTTGTTCATCATCGTTATATCAGCCGAAGGACGTCCACTACTGGACATAGGCCTCCCCAAGGATTTCCACGACGACCGGTTCTGCGCTGCCCGCATCCAGTTGTTAGTTAATCCCCATATAATACGTTTAGCCGTTTTGTTGTGATACTCAAGAAAAAATCGAAACATCTGAACTTTCGTATTTACGTGTAATGTTGGTAAGAGTAAGATAATGAACTCGGTGCGTCGGCTCCGAGAGAGTACTTTGTGAGTTTTTGTAACAATGTTTCACTTGCCGCGGCGCGCCCTCTGAGCGCGAGGCGCGAGGCGCGAGCAGGCGACGGCGGGCGACGTATTTATTACAAAAGTTTTCGTAATGTTCACCTTGTCCTCACTTTATTAAGATATAAAGCTTGTACAAATACTGAGCGGTTATACCTCGACTGTATTTGAAAGACTGAACTTACATAAACACATATTTTTGTCATCTTTTAATAAATGATGTCGGACCTCTAGTTAATTATCATCATCTTGAGCAGATAGACAACGAGAAGATGCAATGAATACTCTTGTCGACTAGACGGAGGGCATACAGAAATGGGCTCTCGTGAGATGCAATCAATATTTACCTGTAATGTGTCAACAATTGCTAATAGCATACCAGTGATCAAGTTACTGGGCTGCGGACCGGCGGACCGCATGTCGTGCGAGCGCGTGGTGGTCGGCGCGGCCCTGCGCCCGCCAGCACCGCACTGGATGCGCCAAACCGGGAATGCCAATGAACTTAGGACGGCTATTGACAGGTATTGCGTTAAGACAAACAGACGTGCACAGACAGACCTCCGTTCGCTCGACCCGTCTACCTATACATGTAATGTGCTCATAACGCGAGACGCCTCCCGAGAACTTCTATGTAAACACCCGATGAGGGTAAATAAGGAATTCTTGTAAGCAAAAACTTCGACATTACTAACTGTAGTTTGTCGCTTAACATATCGGAACATCGCCAAAGGAAGAGGCACACAAAAGTGTGCGTACCCACCTACACGCCGATTCACTTGACACAATCATATAAATTAATACGCAGACTCGCGTCGAGATCGATGGACCTGTCTTGCAAATGAGCGATAATTGAGTTGCATTACATTGACAGATAAGTACAGCTAATTACCAGTTTATAACAATATATACCCATTATGACAGTAAATCAGCGGGCACGGCGCAGTACCAACATATATACTGCGGTACGGTACTGACAGTGGCTTGATACACCTATAAAGTGTGCACTCCCAATAAAAATTGGTTATACTGGATGACAAGCAGGCACCGCTGCGGACTATCGATAAGCAAGGAGTGTCTTCCATTATACTGGATGGCATGCAGGTACCGCTGGGAACTACCGATAAGCAAGGAGTATCTTTCGTTATACTGGATGACAGGCAGGTACCGCTGGGGACTACCGATAAGCAAGGAGTGTCTTTAGTTATACTGGATGACAGGCAGGTACCGCTGGGAACTACCGATAAGCAAGGAGTATCTTTCGTTATACTGGATGACAGGCAGGTACCGTTGGGGACTACCGATAAGCAAGGAGTGTCTTTAGTTATACTGGATTACAGGCAGGTACCGCTGGAACTATCGATAAGGAAAGAGTGCTTTCGTTAACTGTTGGCTATCATCACCATCAGCCTGTGTTAGACATAGGCCATAGGCCTCTCCCAAGACCGTATACCGATCTTCATCCTTGCGCTTCCAGCTGTCGCCAGCAGCCCTTGTTGCCGCGCAAGTACAAAGAAACGGTTCACGTACATTCCTTTCTAGGTAGGCATAATCGAAACCTGTCTAAAAATATGTAGTGATGTCTAAACGTACGATAGCTTTACGACGGATTGGTTTTTACACATTTATTCAAACTGAACAGCTGTTGTTCTACAACTTTGCTGAAATCGCAAAAAAATACTGAATACAAATCGATGAGCTAAGTCGCCAACTTTTTAGGTGTACATTTTTTAAGACTGTAGAAGTTTTTAAGAGTGTAGAAGTTTTTAAGAGTGTAGAAGTTTTTAAGACTGTAGAAGTTGTCGAACAAAAGTGTTTCAGTTTCATGAGTAGAAGATGCACTTTAAATATGTAGTTTATTTTACCCAACACTCTGCACTCGTATAACTGGAAAGGTAGCTCGAAATATTTTCAGTGTACTAATATATTTGTTTTCCTTCACCGAAGTCGAAGTGTCGGTGAAGGAAAACATCGTGAGGAAACCTGCACACGCCTGCGAAGAAACTCGAAGGTTGTGTGTGAAGTCGACCAACCCGCACTGGGCCCGCGTGGTCGACTAAGGCCTAATCGCCCTGATTCAGGGTAGGCTCGAGCCCCTCGGTGAGGACGTATATGAGCTGTCATGATGATGAATATATTTGTATCACAAGCTACTTTAGTACTCCCCACTCGTTGTCACAACTGTTCAGAAAGAGCTAGTTGGTCTAATCAGGTCATTAAACAGGGACTAAAGTAGCTCTTTAATCTAGATTAGTCCCTACTCCCTAAAGGGACTATTTCAATTTGGAATGTGGATATCGATAGTAAATGTTACAATCACCAAAGAGATCGATCACGATAACGTTATATGAACAAGTAACTGACTGTATGATATAAATACAGACCGGCCAAGTGCGAGTCAGAACCGCACACGTAGGGTTCCGTACCATCATACTAGATGGCGCTAGTTTTTTCAGCTCCGTTCTATCATACTAGATGGCGCTAGTTTTTTCAGCTCCGTTCTATCATACTAGATGGCGCTAGATTCTTCGCGTTTCAAAAAAAACACGTTTTTTGTATGGAAATCTTCACTTTTTCTAATTTTTAGTATTTTTTGTTATAACTGCAACAGAAATAAACTGTGAAAATGTCAACTGTCTAGCTATCACGGTTCATGAGATACAGCCTGGTGACGGACGGACGGACAGCAAGGTCTTAGTAATGATCCCGTTTTTACCCTTTGCGTACGGAACCCTAAAAGCAGCGCAGAATAATAATAAAAATGTTTGTAAAAAGAAAAAATATGGATTACCCTTGTAATTGTTTTCTTATAGAGAGTGACAAAAAGTAGAGTGTCCATCTCGCGAGCAACACTATTTTAAACGCGAGTGACGTACTTTGAATCCCTCGATTCTTTTAGGATTCTACTTTAGAATCCTTTGCTCCATTCTGGATTCAAAGAAACACTCTCGCAGTTCGCTCCTCATGTAAACAATCTACATACTACATATTAAAGTTTAAACGATGTTGAAGAATGATAAATGGAGAATAATTGCAAGTGGGTACGAGCACTTCACACGACACGAGTGCGAGTACAGTATACAGTTAACGAGAAATGAACATACATAGATAATCCTGATTTGTAAAGTAATAAAACTGCCGTTGTCCGAGTGACCGGGGTGACCGGAGTGACCCGGTGGACGAGTAGTAGTGGACAGCGGTGTTGTCTGCCAGGCCAAAAGTCGTGGGTTCAAATCTCCCCCAAGGCGAAGTATATATACGTTGACTGACTCGGTGGCTCAGTGGTTAGTGCCCTTGACTACTGATCCGAGAGTTGTGGGTTCGATCCCCACCCAGGGCAAGCATTTGTGCGATGAGCAGATTTGTTTGCTCTGTGTCTGGGTGTTAAATATATATATGTCGGAGGGTCATTGAAAACGCGACCAATACCAGCTCGAGATAAGTTTACATAGTTACACTTTGTTTGGATCAAACGTCAGGTATTAGTACCTGGGTGAAACCGGTGGTGGCGTGACGATCGCTTGTGCTCGTGAGACGATCGTTTGTGGTAGCAAAGATGATGTATTAACGGAAGGCTGTTTGTGCTGCCACACTGAGTTGAGAATTTATTAGATCTGTGGAGAAGCCATATTAGCTGGACGTCAGTCTCGGAGCAAACACTTTTTGACGGAGCGTCGAGCAGAACACAAGTAGTGGTGATCTGTGAGCAAAACGAACGTGTCACGCCATCGCTGTGATCACCGCGTTTGCATCCATCGTAATCCAAGGCATCCTGTACAATTTCGATTGCCGAATGATCAAGAATGTTGAAGGAGGACCTCTGTGATATAGCTGCATTGTTATTTCGACACCTACAACCGAAATAGTTAAGGACTGAACCACGAGGCCATCCATACCCTAACCACGCCCCCTTCGACATATATATGTATGTATTTAAACGTATATAAGTAAGTATATCCGTCTCTGGTTCCCATAACACAGGGAATCCTACTTTGGGGCCAGACGACCATGTGTGATTTGTCTGAGAATATTATTATATTATATATTAGTACTAACATACAGTATGGACACTCCCTGCCGCACTCTAGATTGCGACCTCACCTCCTCGTCACCCTGATTGATACACATTGGTAACAGTTTGGTTGTCGAACGTATAGGATTTCGCCGCCGAAGGCAACCTTAACCACATCAGTTTAATCATCGATCGTGACTTGCGACCATCACCACACCACCACCACACCACCACCACACCACCACCACACCACAAACGTGTTTAACTATATGTAGGTATAAAGTATTTGGTTAATCCAAAAGTTGGACATTTGAACGATATTTTCAGATATGATAATCAAACACCATGACGCATAGATACTTAAAGACTCGGTGAACTTGTGTTTCAATACCAGTTACGAGTATGCCAACTAGTAGTAGAGTTACCCTGAATGCGATAATATTGGGTTGCCTATTCTTAGCCGAAAGATAGGATAGCCTGCTCCTAAGTGCTATTTAAAGTTTCATCCTGACTAGTACGTAATTGCACCATTAATTATAAGTAAGCAGTAGTTCCCTTTGCTTAGTAACCACTGCGCACTGCGCACTGCGCACTGCGCACTGCTCACTGCTCACTGCTCACTGCTCACTGCTCACTGGTCACTGCTCACTGCCCACACAGGATTTCCAGATGATAATTTGACAAAGGAGGGTGTACAAAGAAGTAATTTTAAACGATTTTTTATATGATATGCTTTATATTAAACAATTTAGATGAGCTGCCATGTTTTGCAAGAAGAATTTTTATTTTTAATTTTTATTTAAATAATGAAAATCTTGTCATGACATGTTTTTGAAGTTGCATAAAGTAAAACTAAAGATTTAACTGACCCCACACTTGTTGGAGCGTCGGTGGCTCAACCGGTAACGACTGAAGCGTCGGTGGCTCAACCGGTAACGACTCGGTCCATCTAACCGTACCGGGTTCAAATCTGGACGGCCAATGTACCAATGAGTTTTTCAAAAAACTTACGTACATACTTACCGATTGTTTTAACGGTGAAGGAAAACATCGTGAGGAAACCTGCACACGCCTGCGAAGAAACTCGAAGGTTGTGTGTGAAGTCGACCAACCCGCACTGGGCCCGCGTGGTCGACTAAGGCCTAATCGCCCTGATTCAGGGTAGGCTCTAGCCCCTCGGTGGGGACGTATATGAGCTGTAATGATGACACTTGTTAAGGTATGTTTCTTTACGCAAACCCGTTCGAGCTTTAGCAACGCCCGCGTGACGTACGCACGCCCGTTTGACCTTTAGCCACGCTCGCACGGCGTACGCACGCTCGCACGGCGTACGCTCGCCCGTTTGACCTTTAGCCACGCCCGCGCGGCGAACGCTCGCCCGTTTGACCTTTAGCCACGCTCGCACGGCGTACGCTCGCCCGTTTGACCTTTAGCCACGCCCGCGCGGCGAACGCTCGCCCGTTTGACCTTTAGCCACGCCCGCGCGGCGAACAACATTACACGCATCAAAGACTATAGCAAAAAGAAGACGTATAGCTGGTAAGGGAAGCAGGGAGGATTGAGTTTAATTTAAGTAGTAATATTATAATCCAAGAGTCGTCGCGTAGGGGGACCGCTAAATTGTGAAATTATTAGTAATTAGTTGTAGTAAAGTAAATCAGATGTATTCTGTTTTTATTTATTTACTTAGTGGTCCCCTACGCGACGACTCTTGGATCAAAATAATACTACTTAAATTAAACTTAAAAATAAAATAAAAATAAATATTCTTAGACAAATCACACATGGTCATCTGGCCCCAAAGTAGGAAGTGGCTAAAGTGCCAATACATATTATTTTTTTACTTTTTAGAGGTTATTGTCAGGGTATTTTAGATTTTTAGTTTAATTTTTATTTCGTGCTTTTCAAACTTTACATACCTATTACATACAATCGAAACTCTATCCCCATATTCACACAAATAGTTTCCGGGACGAAACACGACATTGCGACACGAAATCTAGCCTATTTTGAATCGATCAAACCGGTGGAAGTTGCTCACCTCCCTTGTTTGAAGATGCAATGAAATTGCTATAACTCTAAACTTCAAATCAATTGGACCTGTGAAAGATTGTCACTTTTTTACCTCTGCTTCAGCAGATTCCAGGAGATGCTGCGGCATCAGATCAAGGTTACCATATTATATCAAACACCTATTCATTGAGACTACTACTGCTGGAAGTTGTTGAGAAGTTGGGTATTCTGCAGATTCCAGGAGACGCTGCATCATCAGGTCAAGGTTACCATGTTCTATCCAAAAACTATTCATTGAGACTATTCCAATGAGCCCAAATACGATGATTCTGCTGTAAGTTTGTGAGGAGTTGGGTATCTTGCAGATTCTAGGAGATGATGCAGAATCAGGTCAAGGTTACCGTAGTTTTGCAATATTATTACAGTAACGGGGCACCAAATTTTGAATCGTTCAGACCTGTATAAGTTGCCCAGATCCCTTCATCACCTAGATAAGAACTGATGATCCTCAAACGGATGAACAGATCTTCATCAATTATAACTAAGAACCACCGCAAGGGAACTTGATTTCATGTAAAAAAACGCATTAAAATCGGTCCATCCGTTCGAGAGCTACGATGCCACAGACAGACAGACACATACACACACACATAGACATTGGCGTCAAACTTATAACATCCTAGCGTCGGGGGTTAAAAAGAAGGACACATATTATGTCATCCTCTGGGTTACCATCTGCCAACCTCGTATAATTTGCATTCAGAGATTACACAATAAAAATTATGCCATATCAAGACCTGACGATCCTGCAATTTGGAATCGGGAATAAAGATTATTATCGCTCAGTAACTTTTCCATTTATTTTTAATAGTCATTTGCGTAACAAGGGGAAAAGTCATCTTTTGTTCCGAGGGCGTTACTTTGAATCCTGAGCTTAGCGAGGAGTTCAATATAAATTATGTTGCCCGAGAATAACACATTGTAGTCCGGAGTGACACACATTTTTATATTACAACCTATGAGAAAAATAAACTAGTATAGACCTATAGATATTGGTTTGAGCGTTCTGAAAGAAAACTAGCTCCCTACCTTATTGAGGAACCAATCGTCGTTTTTCGAATAGGTGAGATGAAATTATTTATAGGTCACACATATAGACAATATTAAGAAGTGAAGCCTTTAAATTATGCCTTTTTGAAGAAGACTGGAAGCAATTTACTGGGAATGTGAGGTCAGGTGCGAGTGACAGGCAGCGCGCGCGGGTCGGGGCCCGGGGCCTGCGCCCGCGCCGGCTTGCGGTACTTGCGGTACTTGCGGATTGTCGGCGTCCAGTTGGCGATGCCTCGCGAAGACACGAGTCCCGTATGCAAGCGAAACACGCGTTAGCGTATATTTCACACCGGTGCTTACAAACCGGCTACAGAGCTTACGGCAAGCATAATTTGTTGCTTTGATATTTATTTTATGTGTTTGATGATTGTGGCATGTTAATGCACTTCATTCCATTCCCGAGCTTTGTGAGCTGGTGACCCTGCGACCTTACGGCACTCAGGCGAGTCTCTAAGTATGCTCATCACACTCTCGTAGATAAATTCGTCTTCTTTGAATAGCCTTATCCCATTTCATTTGGGGTCGGCTCTCCTCGTCATCTTTCGCCAGACGCGTCTTTTTTGGGTCGTCGAAGCGTCTAGTTGGGTTTTCTTTAGGTCACTGTCGATGACGGATATCCAAGTTAAGGGGGGTGGGGGTTTTCCTCGCTTTTTGGGACCGGTATTTATGCTCAGGACTTGTCTAGTCATATGGCCTTCATGCCTTCTCATGACATGTCCATACCACCTTAGGCGTGTTTCGGAGAGTTTTTCTTCAACTGGGCGTGTCGTAAAACTACCACGAATATGCTAATTTCTCACTCCGTCGAGTAGAGTTCACCTCCTGCCCATCTCAGTATCCGCACCTCGTCGTGTGCACTTTCGTGGTGTGAACCTTTTTCGTGGGCCAACATTCGGCGCCACAAATAAGAGCAGCGCGGTGCGGCGCGGCGCGGCGCGGCGCGGCGGTGGTTGCGTACAGCTGTACAGCTCCCCCTTTACTAACAGACAGTAGATATATTCAAAACCAAATAGAAGTTTAGAACTGGGGCACCTGGATCACAAACGAGCCAGGCACCCAGCAGGCACCCAGCAGGCACCCAGCAGGCACCCAGCAGGCACCCAGCAGGCACCCAGCAGGCACCCAGCAGGCACCCCCAATTCTAAACAGCCCCAGTGAATAGATGAAAACTGAATACATGAGAACTGGTATCGATGAAAACATCACTTTTAATTTTTTATTTGAATAATAAAGTCGAAAAGTGAATAGATGAAAACTCAAGATACATGAACACTAGAAAATAAAATCAATTACAACACTATCTAGTTTTGGTTTTAATTTATTTAATTTCCTATTTAAGTCGAAAAGTGAATTGATCAAAGCTTGAAAACTGGAAAATATAATGAATAAAAAACATTATTTTATTAGAATGTAATAAACAAGTAAAGTCGTTCTGTAAATATTAAGCATTTGTGTGATGAGCAGATTTGTTTGCTCTGTGTCTGGGTGTTAAATATCTATATATGTATGTATTTAAACGTATATAAGTATGTATATCAGTCTCTGGTAACCCATAACACAGGGAATCCTACTTTGGGGCCAGATGACCATGTGTGATTTGTCCCAGAATATTTATTATTATTATTTCGATATATAAAATTTTAGCTACTCTGCTAAATTCGCACGAGGCGAAGTGGCAGGAGCACCTCCAGCGGAAGCACAGTCGGCTGGAGTTCAGTGCGACGGGGAGAGAAAGCGTCGAACTATCCGGGCATTGTCGAGGAGGACTGCTTTCTGCATTGCTGCAATTATTGCCTTGCCTCGGAGATCCAGCCGCCTTAGGTGACGTTCAAGGTCGGCTGGAATTAACCCGTTCACGGATAGGACTACCGGGATGATTTCGGTGGATTCCACTCGCCACATATCAGTAACCTCGTGCACCAGGTCCAGGTACTTGGTCCTTTTTTCGGCATCAGCCTGCACGAGATTTTCATCGTATGGGATAGTGATATCCACCAAAAACACCCTTGACTGCGCCCGATCCATCAGCACGATATCAGGTTTATTCGAAGGAATAGTCCTGTCCGTGATGATGAGTCGGTCCCAGTAGAGCTTGGCGCGATCGTTTTCGAGAACCGGCTCCGGCGTATACTTGTAATACGGCAACCGCCGAGATATGAGGCCATGCTTAAGAGCGATCTCTTGGTGTAGGATCCTGGCTGCTTGGTTGTGCCTGTGCAAATACTCAGTGTTGGCAAGCATGGAACAACCGGAGGTTATATGACGCAGGGTCTCCCCTGGTTGACGGCACAACCGACAAACGTCCAAGGTGCCGTCTTTTATTATGAACCTCTTATAGTTGTTCGTCTTGACAACCTGATCCTGTATTGCACAGACAAAACCCTCGGTCTCCGCAAAAAGGTCACCGAAGCGCAGCCAGTGCACGGAGGCCTTCTGGTCTACGAAAGATCCACAAAGGGCCTTGAAGAACCTACCGTGCAGCTCTTTGTCTTTCCAGATGGCCTCTCGCTCGGTAGTGCTAAGTACAGCCGGCGCCTGCCAGTTCTCTTGGGCCATGGATAGAGGGGTTAGTCCTTTATCACAGGCTATGACAACTCTATGCAAGTCACTGTCGACTTTCGTCAGGAAATAACTTCGTAGGCTGCATATCTCGCGGTTGTGCATTTGTTTGGCACTTAAAAGGCCACGACCGCCACTCTTCCGCGGGATATACAGCCTCATCACTGACGACCTCGGGTGATGCATCCTATGGAGTGTCATAGTAGTGCGGACTTTTCAATCCAGGGCGTCTAGTTCGGTCTGTGACCATCTGAGTATGCCGAAGGTGTACAAAAGAACAGGCATGACCCAGGCGTTGAACGCTCGTATCTTGTTAACGCCTGACAAATAGCTCTCAAGAACTTTTGTCAGGCGCTCCCAAAACACGTCATAAACCGCCTGTTTCACCCCTGCGTCGTGAACACCAATACTTTGCGACATACCCAGATACCGGTATGTATCAGTTTCAGAGAGGGTGCGGATGTTCATAGAGTCGATATCGATTCCGCCTGAATGTACGACCCTACCCCTGTCCACATGAAGGATCGCGCACTTATTCACTCCTAGCTCCATGTTGATGGAACGGCTAAAATCACAAGTGATTTTCAACAGCTCCTCCAACCGTGTTGCATTTGGAGCGAACAGTTTGAGATCGTCCATGTAGAAAAGGTGGGTCATGCGTGAATCACCTCTCCGAAACTGAAATCCCGTCCCTGATTTCTCGAGCAGAAAGCTGAGTGGATTCAGGGACAGGCAAAACCAAAGTGGACTCAGACAGTCGCTCTGGAATATTCCCCTCTTAATCCAAATCCATTCCTCCGCATTCGACAACCGCTGACCATGGAGACTAAGGAACGTACTCCATTGCCCCATACACGATTCGAGGAAGTCTCGAACTGTTTCATCTATCTTGTACAGTTCGAGGACCCTCTTCAACCATGAATGGGGGACCGAGTCGAAAGCCTTCTTATAATCAATCCAGGCAGCGGAGAAATTGCGTCGATTGCGATTCACCAATTTACCCACGACCGCATCAATCAGAAGTAGCTCCTTCGCACCGCGACTACCGCCCCGACAGCCATTCTGAGTTACCGCCATGATATCATTCGCCTCAAAAAAGGCGTCAATTTTGGCCTTCAGAATGGATGTCAGTGTCTTGTAGGTGGTGGAAAGACAAGTGATAGGGCGGTATTGACTAGGGTCAGCGGTGTTATTCGACTTAGGAGCTAAATGAGTGATCCCAGTTGTCAAGAAGTTCGGGACCTGACGCTGCTCGAGTGCTTGCTGGAACTGGCTAGCCAAGGTCTCGTGACTCGCATAGAACCCCTTGAGCCAATAGTGTTGCAGTCCATCGCTCCCTGGAGTTTTCCAGTTCGGAGCCTTACGGACCGCTTGTAACATATCATCGGCGCTTATGGTCACGGGGTTCATAGGTTCGATGCGAGCACACGCCTCCTCCAGCTCAGTCGTCCATTGCCCCTCGTTGTGTTGCACAGGCCGGGACCACATGTTGCGCCAAAAGGCTACAATACCTGTATGATCAGGTCTCTCGCCTGTGTTCAACACAGCAGGTCGATCCAGTGACCTGTAGAACTTCTTCTGATCACTCATAAAGAGGCGATTCTGGCGAAACCGGTCTACCCGCTCCGAGTATCGCCGAATACGGTTTTCCCACGCAGCAATCCGTTGCTTCAGGTCGTCGATGCGCTCTGTCACTAGCCGCATGACATTACGTCCTGCGGGATCAAAGTCCGATCCCACAAATGCGAGCCTGACAAAGCGCATCACTCGGGGCCTACTATTGCCCGACCTAAAAGCAATCAGTTTGCCAATGAGGACTCTAGCCTTAGCAATACGACGCTCAATCCTTTTCTGCCATGCCGGCTTTTCCCGCGGACGGGATGTGCGAGCCGGTTCTGGCAATTTGGCACCGATAAAACGGCAGACTGCCATTGCAGCGCCAAAGAGGATTGAGTTCGTATCACTGAGGTCGCTGCTGTTCGCCAGATATTCTGGCAGCATGCGGTTTATGGCCTCAATGACATCCCGATTTCGGACGCTAAGGGGCAACCGTGGAAGTCGCGGCCTCTCCTCGGGTGGAAAAATACGGAATTCCTGAATCGCCTCCTCTAGTGTACTCCTGATTCGCTCCAATTCCTGGGAAACCGTTTCCGTCTCACGATCCTCGCCAAGTGATGGTGGTGGCGTTTGGGCTGAAATTGGCTCAGCCACTTGCGGCACATGTGCAAATAAACTGCGCGAGCCATTTAATGAGGATCGTGAGGCGGGAACGACCTCGCGTCGTAGATCTTCGAGTTCGGTCGCGCTAAAGATGTTCGAGCGCATTAAGTACCGAACTCGATCCGCTAGGTTTTGCTCCGAGACAGATAATGCAGGCTCTAATCGCAAGAACTCTTGGTGCAGCCTCGCTCGGTAGCCCGTTCGACGAGTTTCTCCCCCCGTCGCACTGTAGTACGCACGCATGAGGTTCGTATTTTGAGATCTAGTCCATCTCATGCGGCGTACTCCACCAGCGGCGGGCGCCGATTGCTGAGCCTGTAAGGACTCTGCCGGCGCCAAGCGCACTGGTGGTGATGATGGAAGTGACCGGCCAGATGTTCGGGCCGGCCGTAGTGCGCCAACTCGCATTCTGCCGCGCCTGGCATTAGCGTGACCAGGCGGGCCCCGGCGGCCCCCGGGCAGCGGCCCTATACGTTCCTCATTATTTGTAATTTCCATCATCAAAATACGAATGACCGTTACGGACCCCTATATTTTTGTACCCGGGGTCAAATTGGAGCTCAGCACGGTCAACACCGACTCCAAGGGGTACTGAGTAATTACACTGATGAAGTAGCTGCACTGTCACTACAGCTACTTCCACAGTGGCGATGGGGTCGTCACATCCCAACGCTATTATTATTATTTATTATTTACTTTTATGTTCATAGACTATTATTAAATTAAGATTGAATCTGAAAAACACACACTTACGTAAAATTATCTCTATCAGTATTTGAACAGCAGAACTTTAGATTGGCAATTGGTTTGTAATGAAAGCGGCCGGCTGTTAAAACAACTTCATTTTTGGTTATGACTTTTTCTTTAAAGTTTAGGGTTTATATAGCTACCTAATAAAAGTTGAGTAGTTAACGATACTTTTATAATATAATAATAGTAATAAGTACTTCAAATAAAATACAAATTATATTACAAGTGTTATAAATTCAGTTATTACTTAAAAATGTAAACAGTTTACATGTATGTTTAAATGAATAATTACTACACTTGTGTGTACACCTCTCATTTCAATTTATTTATTCCGTACATAATGTAACAAGAATACCTACTTTAACTTTATTTCAACAGTTATATTAAAACACAAAGTGTAATAATATAACTTTATTTCAACAGTTATATTAAAACACAAAGTGTAATAATATAACTTTATTTCAACAGTTATATTAAAACACAAAGTGTAATAATATAACTTTATTTCAACAGTTATATTAAAACACAAAGTGTAATAATATAACTTAATTTCAACAGTTATATTAAAAACACAAAGTGTAATAATATTACTTTATTTCAACAGTTACATTAAAAACACAAAGTGTAATAATATTACTTTATTTCAACAGTTATATCAAAAACACAAAGTGTAATAATATAACTTTATTTCAACAGTTATATTAAAACACAAAGTGTAATAATATAACTTTATTTCAACAGTTATATTAAAAACACAAAGTGTAATAATATTACTTTATTTCAACAGTTACATTAAAAACACAAAGTGTAATAATATTACTTTATTTCAACAGTTCAAAAACACAAAGTGTAATAATATTACTTTATTTCAACAGTTATATTAAAAACACAAAGTGTAATAATATTACTTTATTTCAACAGTTATATTAAAAACACAAAGTGTAATAATATAACTTTATTTCAAGAGTTATATTAAAAACACAAAGTGTAATAATATAAATTTTGTATAGTAAACATTATTATCACATTCTTAAAAAATGTTATCACAGTGATCCCATGGAATGGTATGAATTTGATCCGAAAGGGCTATGTACATACATGAGTGTTAGTATCATCACGTGAACAGCAAATGTAATATCTGAAACATGAGAGTTGGTGTACATTAAGAGTTAGTTAGAACGCTGAGCAGACAAGTCTCTCCACCTGTCTTCTAGGACAAGGCGCCCCAAATTTGGTAAGAACTGTGGTTGGTGTATTCCACAAGGGTCTAAACTAGATTCGTATTTAAGCTTCGTCAGTTTATACATTATTTTTAAGGGCTATAAAATAAATTTAAAAACTTCCATTTTAGCTACTGTATGAACTTTATAAGTATGATACTTATAATAGTGTAGATTATGGTAGCTAATATAACAATGAGTATGGAGGAAGAGTTTGGAATGTGTTGAAGAAGCCGGTACAACCACACAAGGTGCGGCGCGAGCGTCCGATTTTAGCAGATAAATGTTAACCCCCTCATAGCGGTAAAGCGCTTGAGAGTTTAATAAAAAGCTAGATTAATGGATAGACATATTAAATAACACTAACATGGTGGGTCACAATTTTAGAAAACGCATATTAGCGCTGAAATAACAGCACTTTCATGCTCTATGCATTGATCACAGCCGAGCGATACAAATAAAGTACGATTTTAAACTTTAATAATTTAATTTTAAAAAGTACCTACAAGATTAAGATAAAAGAGGAAATACGAAAATAATTTATTTTTAAAAAGCGGTACCCATCCATGTCGGTAAGTTTATTTTATTCAAGTGTGTATGTGCGTCTGTGTTTCCCGACTCCTATAATTTGGGGATCTTCAAGGCGAGAGTGAATATGCATTATTTGAGTTAGCGTGTACCATCCTCGACTACATCGTCACTTACCATCAGGTGAGATATAGTCAAACGCACTCAAATTTTTAATTAAAAAAAAAGGTATAATTGATAAATCTGAATTAAGGTAGTTAGTAACAAAACTCTAGATAATTTATTATTCATTCCGCCCGCATCTACCAATTTCAGGCAGAATTCATATCTGTTGCGAGCAAGCAGTAATTTCAACAATTTGTGTAAGGATTACCCACTAGATCTATTTTGTACAAGTGTGGCGGTGCACGGCGGCGAGACGAATGCTTAGTCGGCCTTTTTTCGAGGACTAGCCCGCTGACCATAAAGGTGCTGTATTTTTACTTTTTATTTTGTTTAACCTTTAATATTTTGTTGAATATCGGTGCTTGCGTGTTACCATGAACTTTCTGTATTGATCATCTTATGTTTCTATTAGTGAGGACTTTTGAGTGGCTTTCTGTTTTTTGTTTGATTTTTATAATGTTACATTAGCTGTAAGTCTTCCTATTAAATAAATAAATAAATAACCTTACAAGTATCTTCTCTTCTCTTCTTTCAGTATTCACCAATATGGAGGTACTCTCCCGCGATAATAGATCCAGTCACCAGTGACAGTGACAGTGACAGTGACAGTGACAGTGACAGTCCAAGGCATCGCGAACGAGAAAAAGTTGGTGTCATCATTAAAAATTATATCTGCAGGATTAAAGTAATATGCATTGAAGTTTACGACGATAAACAATTTGAAGTGTAGAAAAATTATATCTGCAGGATTAAAGTAATATGCATTGAAGTTTACGACGATAAACAATTTGAAGTGTAGAAAAATTACATCTGCAGGATTAAAGTAATATGCATTGAAGTTTACGACGATAAACAATTTGAAGTGTAGAAAAATTATATCTGCAGGATTAAAGTAATATGCATTGAAGTTTACGACGATAAACAATTTGAAGTGTAGAAAAATTATATCTGCAGGATTAAAGTAATATGCATTGAAGTTTACGACGATAAACAATTTGAAGTGTAGAAAAATTATATCTGCAGGATTAAAGTAATATGCATTGAAGTTTACGACGATAAACAATTTGAAGTGTACAAAAATTATATCTGCAGGATTAAAGTAATATGCATTGAAGTTTACGACGATAAACAATTTGAAGTGTAGAAAAATATATATGTAGCGTGGATGTTTGTGTACAGCACGTAGTTCAGGATGGGACTGCTGATAACATATATATGTCGCAGGATAATTTGATAATCCGTCGTTTCGCGAAAATCCTAGGAAAATTGGATACTATGGAGTAGAAAACTCCTAATAAAACCAAGTCGGACGGAGCCCCGCTTCGTTAAATAGGTTAGGTTATGTTAGCATGTCTTTTTCTACCGTAAAAAGGAGCCCCGCATAGCGGGGCTCCGTCCGACTTGGTTTTATTAGGAGTTTTCTACTCCATAGTATCCAATTTTCCTAGGATTTTCGCGAAACGACGGATTATCAAATTATCCTGCGACATATACACGAATTAAACATATTATAAATGTATCGAAAATAACTTTTATACATCATTAAAAGTAATCTTATATATAAAATTCTCGTGTCACAATGTTCGTTCCCGTACTCGTCCGAAACGGCTTGACCGATTCTCATGAAATTTTGTGAGCATATTGAGTAGGTCTGAGAATCGGCCAACATCTTTTTTTTTTAGGGTAGAGTAGAGTAGAGTAGGGTAGGGTAGGGTAGGGTAGGGCAGGGTTGGGTAGTGTAGTGTATAGGGTAGGGTAGGGTAGTGTAGGGTAGGGTATTGTAGGGTAGGGTAGGGTAGTGTAGGGTAGGGTAGTGTAGGGTAGGGTAGGGTAGTGTAGTGTAGGGTAGTGTAGGGTAGGGTAGTGTTGTGTAGTGTATGTAGGGTAGGGTAGTGTAGGTTAGGGTAGTGTAGTGTAGGGTAGGGAAGGGTAGTGTAGTGTAGGGTAGGGTAGGGTGGGGTAGGGCAGTGTAATGTAATGTAAGGCGGTACTTAGTTCGCCGGGACAGCTAGTCTATTCATAAAATAAACATTTTAAATGATAAATTAATATAGTGTCATTTCTTACAAGTTTTTCAACAGTTCATCCTTTCTATTATTTTAGTTTTTATACAATGGTTCAAAAGATTCATTCATTTTAATATGTGTTGATGATGATGATGATGATGATGATGATGGTCTTTCCACCGATTTCGGTCATGGCGACCACTTCGACTCCTAGTCGGTTTGCCGCGCGTGCGCTCGCAGATGGTTTATGTAGCCAATCGTCGCAGCGAAACTCCTCCAAAATATGTGTATTCAAATTAAAAATGAAAAGTAGTGTTCTCATTTTTTATAGAATATAATAGAAAATGTTTTATTCACGAACCAACACAATTCGCAACAGATAAATAAAATATTTAAATTTCACTATACTAGGGAAGTGTGGAAAAGATACAAAGTGACATATATATGACTATGTAGCCAGGTGAGCTGTGCACTGTGCTGGCTCAGCGAAAAGGATCTGACTCAGCATACGTCGTGAATTACGATGTTCCACATCCACAACGCTGGTATTCTGCCAGATTTTTTTATTAAAAATTTGAGTGCGTTTGACTGCAACTCACCTGATGGTAAGTGATGATGCAGTCGAGGATGGTACACGCAAACTCAAATAATGCCTATTCACTCTTGCCTTGAAGATCCCCAAATTATAGGAATCGGGAAACACTGACGCAGGCAAGGAGTTTCACTCCTGCGCTGTACGCATAATAAATGAAGAAGCGTAACGATTCGTGCGAAAAGGTGGAACATCAACAACAAAGGGGTGCAACCCCTCCCTGCGTCTCGTTGACCGACGGTGGAATGGAGCCGGGGGAATGAGGTCGTGAAGTTCTTGCGCGCACTCTCCGAAATGATTTCGATAGAATACCGATAGACAGGCGACTTTGCGGCGGATCCCATAAGTAAGGTGAGTGCGCACTTCACGAGGAATGTTTAGTTTAGTTTATATACAATTATTCTAATTATATGGGTATTCATTTGAGTGTATTCGAAACCGCTTTTCATCTATTCACTGGGGCTGTTTAGAATTGGTGATGCCTGGCTCTTTTTTGATCCAGGTATCCAAATTCTAAACTACTCCCAATTAATCTTATTTGTAATCTTTGTTTACAGTAATTAATCCTAATTTAAGGATTTAAGGTTCCCTAACACAATCGCCTTTCATACAAATTAATAACAATAATAATTCTAATTTCTCCAAAATGAATTGGCCGGTTGTAATGAAACTTTGTACAATTTGTAGTAAGTGTACGATATAGATTTTCTAAACAATTCAATAGAAGTAAATCGCATTGTAAAATTGCAATCAAATATAAACTTTTGATTTGAGTATTTGTTTTGTTTTAACATATTATATTTTTTTGTACTAAAGTGATTTGTTACTAGATTTATGCCAAGGTTTTGGAGGCATGAGCATTGAGACCCATCCTATAACACAGGGACTGATTCCCTTGTTACGAAGTAAACTCTTCACCTAATATTGAATTTGTTAAATCTTGTACTTTGATAAAAAAAAAAATTTACTATATTTATTTACTATTAAAAAGTCAAAATTTTTGTGAAAATATAGTGATGTGTAGTTTGTGAAAATAAGTTGTTGGGTATTTTATGTATACTGCTAAGCGATTGTCCTCCAGAGGCAAAGTTCACTAGCTTTACACAGGAGGTCGCAGGTTCGATTCCCGGTGGGGTCAACTTGTAAGACTCGGTTTGGTTGGTGGTAGGGCATTTTCTAAGCCCGCCTGGCTAGCTACCACCATCTTATCTAAGTCTTGCCGCCAAATATCAATGTTGATATCATTGGTGTATTCCGGCATGAAGATAAGATAGCCAGTTCCCCATTGCGTTGGGGAGAATCTTGGTAAGCCTGCTTCCATCTTCGGCAACATCGTCACTTACCACCGGGTGAGATGTTGTCAAGGGTTTACCAATTGTGAATAACAAAAAAAAAGACGCTACGGAAGGGGGGCCGGGGGGGGGGGGGAGGGGGGCACTGTGTCCGTAGGTAGGTAGGTGCCAGTTAACGGAGCTCAGAGCGACGCCGCCGCGACGACGCGACAACGACGCGACGACGAGGCTCAACGGACCGAGAAATACGAGTACATTAGATATTCCGGCAATTAATCCGTCGGTGTCACCGCCAGTCACTAATGAGACGGTCTGTGGCCGAATTAATTCGTTGAATTCAGAGCAGACCGCGCGCTGCAAAAAGTTGTTTGCGAGCAAACGGAAATTGGAACACGAGAGCCGCACGTGGTGCCGTCGCGCCGCTGTCCTCCTAGCTGCAATATAAACGTTTTTATTTGGATCAAGTGCTGATGGTTTATAGGCTGAATAGCGGACGTCCTGCGGCGTTGCCTGTGCATATCCATGGGTATTTCCCCAAGTTTAGTCCAATAGTTTTTACAAAGGCTTGCTGAGAGTAACCCTTGGTAGAAGTTACTGTCCTGGGTAGTTTTCAACGCGAACACGTTCCAGTCCACAGTCCCCATACACTGCCTGGTTATCATAATCATTGAACGTGATGCAAGTCATTACGGTTAATGCGAGACCATCGGCGCCGCCGTCGGTTTGGTAGATGACAGATGATACCTAGTACCTACTGAGGTGGCATTTCATTTCATTTCCAAGTACTCTTGCTATTGCCTCGATGAAATGTCATTGTGTCGTAAAGCAGCACCACGCAGCACAGACAGCGAGCGAGAACATTTCAAGTAAAGGCTAAATTTAATAAAAAAAAAAACAAATACACAACATTCGAGATCCTCAGTGGCTCAACCGGTAACTCGGTCCTCCTAACCAGAGGTGCCGGGTTCAAACCCGGACGGCCAATGTACCAATGAGTTTTTCGAAACTTACGTACATATAATCACCGATTGCTTTAACGGTGAAGGAAAACATCGTGAGGAAACCTGCACACGCCTGCGAAGAAACTCGAAGGTTGTGTGTGTGTAGTCGACCAACCCGAACTGGGCCCGCGTGGTCGACAAAGGCCCGATCGCCCTAATCCAGGGTAGGCTCGAGCCCCTCGGTGGGGACGTATATGAGCTGATATGATATGACACAACATTAACCAACAATAACGAAATCAAAGGTGGGTACGACTTAAATTAGGGGCTTAAAATTAGTTTTTGAGTTCGGTACCAGCACACAGTTAATTACGTATCAATTATATTTATTTATTTATTTTATTTATTCAGGAAAAATACAGCTTACAGAAAACTTCCAAAGCACTGTATTCTAACTTAAGATTAAATTTAACGCTATTGTATGTTTATAACAAAACTTACCTCAGAGATACAGGTTGTTGGCCTATTGTCAATGTTCTCACATAAACTTAGGCAAGCATCAGATATACTTCGCCATGAATCACTAAAAATATCAAACTGAGTGTTGTTGGATATTGAATAGTTATTGAGGAGTACCAAGGCACGTATTAAGGGGGAGTTGCGTCTGGCCTCAGTGCGCCAAGGCGGAACCGCCAGCAAACTACGGGGGCGCCGCGGGCTGACTTCGTTTCGCGGGATAGCAAGCCTCACGGTTTTAGCAACCAGTGTCGCACTATCAGATTCTCCTCTTACGATGTGACAGATGTAGGTAAGCAACGAATGATTACACCTGACCTCTAAAGAATTGAATCCTAATGTACCGAGCAGAAACTTTGTTGGGTACAAAAAAGGGTAGTAACCAAATTGCCTATTATACAGAAATCTTAAGAAAGATTTCTGTATTTTTTCAAGAAGCAATGAATAGGTTACTTCGTAGGGATTCCATACTAAAGACGCTGTTTCAACTTTACTCCTGACAAAAGCAGTGTATAAGAGTTTCATGGTCTTGATGTCATTGAAATCACGAGCACTCCGAATTATAAAACCTAATTTGCGGAAACAGTCTTTGGTGAGATATCTTTTATTTTTTTTTATATATTTATTGAAATTACAGCTTTAAATCTACAGTAATCAAACTTTAGAAAATGCATATGCCAATAAATTTCATGTTCTTAAAATTAACATAATTATTCTAATCTATCTATCCGCGTGCAATCGACTACATCAGATGTGTTGTTTGTTAGTGTTAGTGTGTGTGTGAGAGTGTATGAGGGTGTGTATGCGTGTGTGAATGTATGTTTATTTTAATTATTTTGATTTAATAACGTCGAAAACTGATTTCCTGAATTGGTTGCGCTTTTCGTAAAATATGTCAATACTTGAGAAATACATATTGTATTCTGAAAGACATCTAACCATGATCGATTGGTCAGCATGCTTTGTTCTTGAGAATGAAATATTAAATATCGGACGACTTCGGAGGCGTTGTGGAACTGCACGAAGATGAATTCGTTGTAATAGTTCAGGACAATCAATCTCACCAGACATTATCTGCTGCAGTAATCTTACATCCGCTGTTAAGCGCCTGTCTTCTAGAGGTAATAAGTTATGAAGTTTAGCTTTGTTATCAAGGTCAGAACGCTGTATCAAACCACGGTTCACCAGCAATTTCAAAAATTTTCTTTGAATTTGCTCTATTCTATCTCGGTGAACTTGGTATTGAGGAGACCACACCTGTGAAGCAAATTCTAAGATGCTTCTGACATAGGCGCAATATAAACCCTTTAGTGGAGCAATCTGAGTGAAAGGTTTCGTTATTCTTATTATAAAGCCCAGCATTTTGTACGACTTTTGTACAATGTAATTATAATGATCTAAATAAGTTAACTTATCGTCAAGTATCACTCCTAAATCCCTAATCGAGGTTACTCTTTCAAGTGACGAGCCCTTCAGAGCATAGTCAAAATTCACCACAACTTTTTTTGTGAAAATATTATGCTTTGGCATTTTGATACATTAAGATCTAACATATTGGTATCACAATATGAACTCAATCTGTCCAGATCTTCCTGCAACTGAATACAATCATGAATGTCAGTCACGGGTAAAAATACCTTCATGTCATCTGCATACATCAAGTAAAGTGAATTCCGAAAACAAACCCCTATATCAAAAACATAAATATTAAAAAGTAATGGACCCAAATGTGATCCTTGAGGAACACCCGAAGGGATGTCTTTAAACTGAGAGCAGTATGGACCGAGCCTAACTGCCTGGCTGCGATTATCTAAATAAGACTTCATCCATCGGAAGAGATCTCCGTGTATACCTACGGCTTGTAACTTACTCAAAAGGACGCTGTGATCCAACCTGTCAAAACATTTTGCATAGTCTGTGTATACTGCATGTAACTGACTCCCTTTATCAAGTGACTCAGCAATCACAGAAGTAAAAGTAGCTAAATTTGTGACAACAGACCCCCCCGCATAAAACCATGTTGAAATTCTGGTATAATATGTTTTATTATTGGATAAATTTGGTTGTGAATGATTAATTCGAAAATTTTACTAAAAATAGGTAAAATGGAGACAGGTCGGTACTTGTCTACAGCAGTTTTAGAGCCACCTTTATGAATAGGTACAATTAACGCTTCTCCCCAGACACGTGGAAAAACTCCTTCTTTTATAGATCTATTATAGATTGCAGCTAATGGTTCAGCTAATTCCTCTGCGCACATCCTAACGAAGTATGAAGGTATACCGTCACTTCCAGCGCCCTTGGTGCTGTCAAGAGTTTTTAAATATTTCAAGACCAAATTATTGTTAATATTGATTGTATTAATAATATTAATTGACGGTGATGAAGAAACAGAAGGCATAGATGAAGTTTTACTAGGTGAACGATAAACCGAACAAAAGTATTCCAAGAAGTTATTACAGATGTCAGAAATTGTGGTAGCTGTTCTGTTGTTAAATGTTACTTGTTTTGGAATACTGTTAGTTCACCTAAGGTCCTTGGCGTATTTCCAAAAGAACTTGGGATTCGTAGATATGGATTCCTGGCATCTCGATATATACCTTATCTAGCACTGGTTCTGTACCCTCTTCTGTCGAACTCGCAGCATAGCAAAAGTGTCATAATCTCTAATATTTTTGTATTTTTTCCAGAGTTTGTGATACTTGAGTTTCTCTTTAATAATTTTAACTAGGCTATTAGAGTACCAAGGGGGATATTTATTTGAAACTATAGTAAATGTAGGAATAAACTTTTCTATAGCTTCATTAATTGTGCCATACAAGTAACTCACACTATCCTCTACATTATTAATATAAATTGGTTCCCAGTCAGCAGCAGATAGAAATGATTTTATTGATGCATAATCACCTTTTTTAAAGGCCTTCAACTTTATAGGCGGTTCGTATATTGGCAATATCCCAATATCAGTGAGCTCCAGCACAAGAGCATAATGATGAGGCAAGTCTTCCTTAACTATTAGAGCATCAGCGCGCTTAACTGTCACGTGTAAGTTACTAAAAACTAAGTCTAAAAAGTTACCGTTCCCATTTGCTATGTGATTATGCTGATTTAATCCGGACTCGTTTATAAAATTTATAAAGGCTGATATTGATTGTTCCATTTTCCCATAAGGCTGTAAAATATCACTAGAATCCCTGAACCAATTAATGGAACGCATGTTAAAATCTCCGATTATTAAAAAGTCGTCATTAATGTATTTAGTATAAAGACTGTTTAAGAATTGTACAACGCAGTCTAGCCTACTATCTTGTATAGTACGTGTTCCCGAAACATACAAACATACAATATGCAAGTCTGAGTTGGATCTCAGCGCCCTAGCTGGGACCGTCACATGAACAGCCTCGAAACATGCCGCTATCGCCGCCGCCGGCAGCGAGCCGCCACCGCACCGTCACCGGACGCGTCTGCTCCGGCAACGGCGGACAGATTCCGCCCGCGCCGGGTTAACAGCATCACGCCTCCGCCTAACTCATCATGTCCTGTAGCTAATGGATCGCGGTCACACCTGTAAACATCGCACCTATTGTCGGAGACTTCGGAGCTAAAAACACTATCTGGCAACCAGGTCTCCATGATAGCTACTATATCGTACTCCGCTGCTAGAAGTCCTTGTCTAAACTGAAGAGTTTTGCCTCTTATACTACGCGTATTTTGTATATATGTCGCAGGATGATTTGATAAATCCGTCGTTTCGCGAAAATCCTAGGAATATTGCACACTATGGAGTAGAAAACTCCGATTAAAACGAAGTTGGACGGAGCCCCGCTTCGTTAAATAGGTTAGGTTAGGTTAGCATGTCTTTTTCTACCGTAAAAAGGAGCCCCGCATAGCGGGGCTCCGTTCGATTTGGTTTTATTCGGAGTTTTCTCTATGTCTAATTATCCGCGTTTTCGCAAAACCCCTAGAATTTTCGCGAAGATTCGATTTATCAAATCATCCTGCGACATATATACACTTATCTTGTTATTAGAACCGGTTAGTGATAATATAATAATCAACAAAATAATTCTTAGCAAACATTGACGGTAAAAACTCATTATAATTTTCTAGGTACATATTTAACAGCGAGCAATAACGGGCCATAAATAAATAAATATGTATCAATCGAATAAAATTTTTATACTTTTTTAACAATAAAACGCCTAATGAGCTGTAAAAACTACTGGAAAAAATCAGCATTGTATGATCATGAAATGTAAGTCGTGGATCGAATATGACCCCCACATCTTTGGTTGTTTACACTCGTAGAAGTGTATATGTTCCAAGGAGATAATCTGCACAAATCGGGTTTGTAGAGCGGGTGAAAGTCATCATACTGCATTTGGCCGTATTAAATGTTAATTTTTTTTCATTGCTCCACTGCAAAACTGCCTCGATGTCTCGTTGTAGTAAAACTGTGTCGTTTGTAGTCTTTACTACTTGCACCAGCTTGAGATCATCCGCACAAAGTAAGCAGGAAGCATTTTTTAGAACTGTGCTTATGCCATTTACCATTATTCCAAAAAGGAGAGGTCCCAATATTGAGCCCTGACTTACTCCAGATCTAGTTTTATAGAATCCAGAAACATAGCAGACATGACAAACAAACTGAAAGCGATTCTTTAAGTAACTGCTAAATAACTTTAAAAGCAAAGGCGAGAATCCAATATTCGAGAGTTCACCAAGAAGAACATCGTTATCTACCCGGTCAAACGCTTTATTGTAGTCAAAATAAACTACATCGACTTGGGAACCTGCATCGAGACTTTCCGCAATAATATCAACTAAAGTTAACAAATTAGTAGTAACAGATCTCTTAGATATAAATCCATGTTGGGAGGCTGATATAAATGGCTGTATTTGAGGCGTTATTTTTTTGAGTAAAATTAATTAAAATAACTTAGCGAGCGTTGACAATATTGCAATCGGTCTATGATTCTCAACCTTTGCCTTATCTCCAGTCTTTGTTATGGGTGTAACACTAGAAATTTTCCACTTTTGGGGATATCTACCCCTATAAAGCCTTAAAAGGCTAAATTGTAAATAAATGCCATTGGAGTAATTATGTGATCACTGCATCCCTTTATAATAAAGAACGGGACGCTGTCTGGTCCTACTGCGCAGTTTCCTTTTAGGCATTTAATACCTTGTTGTATATCCTCAGGGGTTATATTCGAGATGTGGACTTGGTTTGCCGATTGTGAGGAACTACCACCAGAGTATAGGATATTATCATCTAGAGTGGGAGCATCTGGAAGGAACACACTAGAGAAATAGTCAGAAAGTGCATTAGCAGCATCTTTACACTTGTACTCTTTGCCTTCATAGCTGACTTTGGGTTCGAATCCACTAAGTGTTTTGAGACTTTGTATGTGTCGCTAGAAGGAGCGTGGGTCAAACTTGATATTTTTTTGAATGTACTTTACATAGTTATCATAAGCACAAGTAATATTATTCTTAACCTCAGCTCTTAAGCAACTGAAACACTCATATGCGTCTTTGGAATTCGTAATTTTCCATACGCGATGAGATTCGGCTTTTCTTTTTAGGAGGTGGATAATATCAGGCGTGAACCAGCAAGGATACCGCCTACTTGGTGTACTACGTCTATTTTTTTGGGGTATAGAAGCATCAAAGATGCCACATAAAATAGAATAAAAGACAGACACTGCATCATCAATAACAGAGATACACAGAAGATCACTCCAAGAAACTTTTGACACGAGCACATGAAGTAGTTGATAATTTCCTTTTGCAAATATCCAGTCTCGAAAAGCTAAATTGCTGGGGTGCAACCTTTCAGAAATATTATAATTCACATCATTTACAGGTATATTAATAAAAAGAGGTGGATGATACTGATCTCGACGTTGGACCAGACCCTCACCCTCAATTTCGACACACTTTCTATTTGTAACAGCTTTATAGCGTCGGTGGCTCAACCGGTAACGACTCGGTCCATCTAACCAGAGGTACCGGGTTCAAATCTGGACGGCCAATGTACCAATGAGTTTTTCAAAAACTTACGTACATATACTTACCGATTGCTTTAACGGTGAAGGAAAACATCGTGAGGAAACCTGCACACGCCTGCGAAGAAACTCGAAGGTTGTGTGTGAAGTCGACCAACCCGCACTGGGCCCGCGTGGTTGACTAAGGCCTAGTCGCCCTGATTCAGGGTAGGCTCGAGCCCCTCGGTGGGGACGTATATGAGCTGTAATGATGAACAGCTTTTGAATTTTCTGACACAAGAATTACGTCGAGCCTACCACCATGGGAATGTTTTACTTTTTTCATATCCTGTAGCCCACATACATTTAGAAAATATTCATAATAACATAAGTGGAAGAGTACAGAGGGTTGAGATTCAGATCGCCCGTTATGAGTACTTGACCGTTTAAACTATCAATTATAGATTGTAATTTATGAAACCAGTCTATATACACAGCTTCCGAGGCTCTTGGAGGTATGTATATGACACAAATGTATATAGTGGTGCCTCTAAAGCTAAGAGAGGCCCACATGTCTTCTCCTAGTGAGGTTTCCAGATCTTGACGACGCTTCACGGCTATACCAGGACGCACAGCCAGGAGAACTCCACCACCTCGCAATCCATTAGCTCGATCTCGTCGCAATACTGTCCAGTCTTCGTATGAAATCTCTTAAATGTTTTAGATTCGATGGTTTGCTGACACCGACCTCAAAAAAGTTTTTAAGCCCCTAATTTAAGTCGTACCTACCTTTGATTTCGTTATTGCTGGCTAATGTTGTGTACTTGAATATAATTATATTATTTCATACTTTGAGTAAATTTAATTTTGAAGTCGGTTTTTAGTTTTTCAAACATTTTTTTTATTTTCTTTATTTTTAGTGTTAATTCTATCTATCTACCAACGCTAAATCCAACCATTTACTCACCAATATGAATTATCTAATCATAATACATGTGTTTCATTCACAGATACAAAGTCCTGTGGCTTCCATCATCATCTTATCAGCATGAAGGTTAAGGAGTTAAATCGTCCATCATCAGCCCATCTGAATAACCTGAAAGAATAAAACTATCGGTCTATGCATACTTACGTATATATCTATGTACAATATTGAAAGAATTTTCCTCCAACTCCTAACCGTTAAGGAGTTGTACCTTCCTTCATCAGCTTATCAACATGAGATGATGACTAACAGACACAAGTATTTTAATCTTTTCCCTCTAATATGGTTGATGGGAGCGATGACTGACTCTCACGTTATACTCGTGACCGGGTGCTGTCCGTGTGAACTGGCCTACTCTTGTTAAATGCATTCAATGTTTTTTTCTATGTATAACTTTTCGTGTCATATTGTTTTCATGTTCTAATGACATAGTCTATCTACATATAATCAAGGATTTAATTTTGACGTTATTATCTAAGTATAATTATTGTTTATTTCTTGATTCTTCAGAAATTACATTGTTATTATTATTATTTTATGACTATTAGAAAGAGTGTAATTTGCACCTATTTTGAATAAATATATTGAATTGAATTGAATAGCATTAGAAAACATATGAATCACGTAATAAGTGTCTATAAAATTTGAGAGTTGCCTCGATTCCCCTAGGATCCAATCATCAGATCCTGACTCGGAGACAGTGGGACCCCCTCGGGAGTATATACAATATTCTATCAAATAAAAAAAAATTGAAAATCGGTCCATAATTGACGGGGAAATCGGTGAACACACATTTAAAATAAAAAAATATACAGTCGAACATAGAACCTTCTCCTTTTTTGATGTCGTTTAAAAAATCTGTGGAATAGCTTTATAAAGCTTACGGCACAGAGGCAGAGGTGCTTATAAATTTGCGAAGTGAGCTCGTATGTCACCCAGCGCACAAACAACCGTGTGAGATGCCAATGCCATTTGGGTGGTGCCTCACCTGCTACCCGCTGCCCGCGTGCAGCTCCCGGCGCGCTCACAACGCTCACATTGCGATGGTTCCCAGCTACATGCATCGTCTAGACGGAGATTATGTAAAACTAAAAAAATTATACATTCCTTTTTCATTTCCACGTTACCTATAATCCTCTTTGCATTGTGTTTGGTTTCTTTCACTGCCGATGTGGATGTCGATGTGGAAGCGAGTGTGCCGGCTGCCCTGCGATTTGATTATAAGTTTATGAGAGTATTCATTTTGTTTTATTTATATTATTTCCGGCACGGTACTCGTAAAGTAGATAAGATCAATGCCTATAAAGTGTGGAGCATAGCGGTAAATGTGTCGTTTACTTTATATAATATTGCCTATTATAAGGATCTTTTATGAAATTGACAACTTAAAAATTAACGGTAAAACTGTACTGTACAATAATTAATGACTAGTGTAAGCTTTTATAAAATCATAACAATTTATGATAGGATTTATAGACATAGTAATAATATTTGTTAATTATAAATTTATCAAACTTAGTAAAATAAGATAGTCAATAACTCAGCCACGCGCACGTACCCCATGCTAATTTATGCGCGTGCGATCATACGCATACGAGACACGCTTCATACTTTTTGGCGACAGCAATAGACGTACGTGCGCGAGCAGTGTAAACAAGTTGCTAATTACAAGTTCAGAAGCCCTCTGGATTCATTGAAAAAATGTGCCATTGAATATTTAAATAAAACTCAAGTGACTACTTCTAGATTTGAATGGTTATTTCGACAAAAATCTCACACTAGTAAATAGGTGACGTTAACCTATTACTGTCCGGGCTCGGCATTACATACAATACTGAACAACTATTACTGTCCGGGCTCGGCATTACATATAATACTGAACAACTATTACTGTCCGGGCTCGGCATTACATACAATACTGAACAACTATTACTGTCCGGGCTTTACATATACTTTTAGTACTGAACTTTTTCCATCGAACGAACACATATCGCAAGGTAAATTCTAAAATGTGACTTTTACTACAAATCGATCAGCTGATCCACCGATTTTATCACTTTTATTTGTAAACAAATACTAAGTAAAAGCATGCAACAGATGGTACGTTAAGTTCAATCATTGAAGTGCTAATGTTACGAGTTACATTGACATTACTAACGTAATGATTAATGAACGTCGTGGAGCGACATCGACGTGCCCTCCTCCTCATATCACTATTCACAGAGCAAGCACCGACAGGCGACAGGAGGGCGAGGGGCGAGTATTCGGCCATAAACAGGAATCCCTCTAAATAGAAATTACGGAAACTTATTATAAATCGAATAGGTAATCCAGTGGTGTGTGGGGGAAGTTTTGTTTGGGAGTATAGATCTAAATCGGGGGCGAAGCGACGCGGGCTGCAGCGGGGCAGCGGGAGGGTCCAGCCAGACGACGGGCCATCTGGCGCGGGCGAATCGATATTATAATTTAGCAACGGCGGAATAACTCACATGGGCTAGAGTGGCTTGTGGTGTCATGGTGTGGTGTGGTGTGCCCGCAAGTCCCAACTGCACTGCTCTAACCTGTGTACACTAAGCGTCCAACAGCTGACGTGACAGACATAAAACAACCACAAAATCAATCAGATATTTTGTCCTCTTACTTGTCTATTGGCTGTTCGATATTGTCACTAAACTATGAACATCGAGATATCATACTACGAGGGCTGTTTGATAAGTCTTTTTAAAAACTATTTGTAATACCTTTTTTTGGTAAATGGCATTAACACCGGCAGCCACAATTTTTCAAATGAAGGCTGTCATAAATTTAGTAAATAAATACAAGCAATTGTCACTTTAACCATTGCTTGAATGTGATCACTTTTAAATTTTCCACAACTATGGAAATATCGGAAATTCGTGCCGATAGAAAACATTTTTATTGAAGGCTTGCAGTGCTGCCACAATAAAAACTGAACTCGGCACTAACGCACCAACGTTGCAAACTTTTTATAACTGGTTTAATTATTTTAAACGTGTTAGGTCAAACACATCTGATGCTCCGCGCTCTGGTCGCCCAATCCAAGTCACTACTCAGGATGTTGTTGTAGAAGTACTCTACGATCGCCGAGTCAAGATGCGTGAAATAGCTCTGAGATCGCAGGTATATCCACTGAGCAAGTACATAAAATACTTCATGAAGATTTGGCTATGACAAAGCTGTCTGCACGATGGGTGCCACGTTTGTTGAAGATCGACCAAAAACGTGAACAAAAGAGAATTTCAAAGCTGTGTTTGGATATGATGAAGCGTAATCCTCGGAATTTTCTGAGTCGATTTGTCAAAGTGGACGAAACACGGGTCCACTATTATACAACCGAGTCAAAACAGCAATCCAAACAATGGATAGTTACTGGTGAACGTGCCCTAAAGGAGGCTAAGACTGTTTTGTCTGGGAAATTGATGGCAACATTTTTGTGGGATGGCGAAGGAACCATCATGATTGACTACTTGGAAAAGGGGAAGACTATTACTGGCCGTTATTATGCAGAGCTATTGGACCGTTTTAATGCCGAATTGTTGGAAAATCTACTAAAATTGTCCTCCCAAGAAAGTCATCTTTCATCAATACAATGCCTCAGTGCACACGTCAACCATTGCAATGGCTTTAAATACATGAGTTGAGCTTAGAGATGACTCAGCATGCTCCGTATTCACCGGACCTAGCTCCTACCTATTCCCAAATTTAAAAAAAAGATTGCTTGGAGGACAAACATTTTTGACAAATGAGGACTGCATCGCAGGCTACTTTGCAGACCTCGTCAGATCGTATTTTTTGGAGGGGATGAAAAAATTTGGAACTCGCTGGAATAAGTGTTTTACCCTTAGTGGAGACTATGATGAAAAATAAATGTTGTATTAACAAAAAAAATATTTTTTAAAAGAACTTATCAAACAGCCCTCGTAAATCGTCAAAAAGAATGATTCCGTTAGAGCGCCGGGCGTAAGGGGGCACTCTCTCTCTCTCAAGGGCACTACAAAATGGAAATGCTTTCGGCGTCCCGCATGGCACCTTACATTTTTAACGCTTGCTTTACACTTTACTTGCACTTTATAAAAAAAACGGTCAAGTGCAAGTCGGACCCGTCCACCGGGGCGCCACCGGGGCGCGGGGCGCGGGGCGCGGGGCTCCGTACGAGTTTGTAGGTACATATTATAAATCTTAACTGTGCAAACTGTTAGGTACTAGATACACAATTATTAGGCACCTACTACCTATACATATAAATCTTAACTGTGCAAACTGTTAGGTACTAGATACACAATTATTAGGCACCTACTACCTATACATATAAATCTTAACTGTGCAAACTGTTAGGTACTAGATACACAATTATTAGGCACCTACTACCTATACATATAAATCTTAACTGTGCAAACTGTTAGGTACTAGATACACAATTATTAGGCACCTACTACCTATACATATAAATCTTAACTGTGCAAACTGTTAGGTACTAGATACACAATTATTAGGCACCTACTACCTATACATATAAATCTTAACTGTGCAAACTGTTAGGTACTAGATACACAATTATTAGGCACCTACTACCTATACATATAAATCTTAACTGTGCAAACTGTTAGGTACTAGATACACAATTATTAGGCACCTACTACCTATACATATAAATCTTAACTGTGCAAACTGTTAGGTACTAGATACACAATTATTAGGCACCTACTACCTATACATATAAATCTTAACTGTGCAAACTGTTAGGTACTAGATACACAATTATTAGGCACCTACTACCTATACATATAAATCTTAACTGTGCAAACTGTTAGGTACTAGATACACAATTATTAGGCACCTACTACCTATACATATAAATCTTAACTGTGCAAACTGTTAGGTACTAGATACACAATTATTAGGCACCTACTACCTATACATATAAATCTTAACTGTGCAAACTGTTAGGTACTAGATACACAATTATTAGGCACCTACTACCTATACATATAAATCTTAACTGTGCAAACTGTTAGGTACTAGATACACAATTATTAGGCACCTACTACCTATACATATAAATCTTAACTGTGCAAACTGTTAGGTACTAGATACACAATTATTAGGCACCTACTACCTATACATATAAATCTTAACTGTGCAAACTGTTAGGTACTAGATACACAATTATTAGGCACCTACTACCTATACATATAAATCTTAACTGTGCAAACTGTTAGGTACTAGATACACAATTATTAGGCACCTACTACCTATACATATAAATCTTAACTGTGCAAACTGTTAGGTACTAGATACACAATTATTAGGCACCTACTACCTATACATATAAATCTTAACTGTGCAAACTGTTAGGTACTAGATACACAATTATTAGGCACCTACTACCTATACATATAAATCTTAACTGTGCAAACTGTTAGGTACTAGATACACAATTATTAGGCACCTACTACCTATACATATAAAAAAGGATATTTTTTTTCATTTTTCTTCATAAATGGAAAACTATACATCATATATATAATTAAAAATCTGTTTAAGCTTGTGCCAATAAAGCCCTTTCATACGATACCCCAGTTCCTTGCATAATTGATTACGTACTATAAATAAAGACTATAATTATTTTTTATAATTTTATAACAAATATATAGTTTTGAGATTTTTCCCTGTTCTAGTAGTATAAGACGGTATAACTTGCCATATTTCACAGTGCTAGGTCAACGGAAAATACCCTATGAATTTTAATTTCCTTGAGAATGTCGAAATTTATGTTTAATGCGACATAAACCGCCGTATTATTTTTTTACGTTAACTTAGTACTTTGATTTTTTCACAGCTTCAAGGGACTATAGACCGGATTATATGGTTTTAATTTCAACTCTATTTCTCCACGCGTTCCCGAGATAAAGGATCTTGACAGACAGACGGATGAACGGACGGACGGACAACATTTAAAGAAGATAATATGAAGAATTATCTATTATTTAATTAATTTATTTTAAACTCTTTAACGACATAAACAGTGTTTATTTTTTGCCTCTGTTTACAGAGCTGGTGTCTTAACTGACATTGCCCGTTGATGTATTTTCTATGAAGCAACAAATCCATTGATATTGGTTTTTATTTGGTATGAGGACATTGGACACTGAATCGGAACAGTCACACAAACGAGCGGAGGCTGGTTTACTCAAACACGCTCTGTATTATTCGCATTACATTCTTTAAAAAAAGAAGACAAGAAATACGTGATTTCAGGATCGTCAAAAAAATTAAAAAAACGAACGAAAAATTTAACGAGCCGGGAAGTGGCTATGGATTTTCATTACTGGAGAGTACTAATTTAAATTGCAACAATTTTATAACACACTGAGGGGCACAGAACACATATCTCATACAGCCAAGTGACATCACCATATTCGGATAAATGAAAGCTCCTAAGTCTGAGACGAAGTAACTATAGTATCTCATCTGTGGTCTGAACCCTGAGGTTCGCTTGCTGCTTTTATTACGTTTTGTAGGGACCGGGGGCAGCGCGGAGACGGCGGCGCTTTGACGATACTGAAATCACTTATTTCTTTTTTTTTTACCTTGACCAGCATCTCCTAGAATCTGCAGGATACCCAACTCCTCGCCAACTTACAGGAAAGGTATCGTGTTTGAGATATGTAAAGTTTAAAAACCATGAAATAAAACTTAAATTAAAAATTTAAAAATCCCTCGACAAAAAAACCACTAATAAGTAGAAAATAGTAGCCTTGGCCCTTTAAGTTATATATGTAATGATCTAAGAGTTGTCGCGTAAGGGGACCGCTAAGGTAATAAAATAAAAACAGAATACAACTGTTTAACATTACTTTACTAATTACTAATAATTTCACAACTAGCGGTCCTCCTACGCGACGACTCGACTCTTAGATCAAAATATAACTTCTTAAATGAAACTTAAAGGGTCAAGACATATTATTTTCTACTTTTAAGCGGTTTTTGTCGGGGTTTTTGTGGTATTTATATACAAAAATATTATTACATACTTCGAGTGAATTTCTTTTTTGAAGTCTGTTTTTAGTTATTTAAAACTTTTATTTCAATTATTTTTTGTGATAATGCTATCTATAGGTTGGTTTGCTGAATGCTGCACTTTTGACGGTTCGCGCCAAACACTCCGAAAAATTGGCTGCACGGAGTTCAATCGCGCCCCCAACGTCGTCGTAGCCGCGATTAAACTCAGCACCGTTTGTCCCGTGAAAATAGAGTAGTCGGACTATTCCTGAGGGAACTGAAAAATACTCTTTTTTGGGTTAGTTTCTTTAACATTGCAATGGAACAATGGATTGTTGCGATATTTTGTACAGAGATGGTTGAGGGTACTCGAAAATTACATAATTTACTAATAAGCATATCCTGGCATAGATCTGGGGAAAACTCATTTCCACGCTCGCGCACGTCGGCGTCGCAACGGAGCAACGGATCAAAATGATTTTTTTGTATAGGATTGGTTGAGGGGGTGGGAAGTGATATAGACCGCTAATCACAATATTTATATATTCATTTGAGCATTCGGCTTTTGAGCATAAACCTCTTTTCAAATAAAAGCTTGTACCTAAAAGCTTTTAGGTTTTACGAAAATTATTTATTTTCAGATCCCTACTATATATATAACTACTAGCTGTCCCGGCGAACTTCGTACCGCCTTACATTACATTAAACTGCCCTGCCCTACCCTACACTACCCTACACTACACTACACTACCCTACCCTACCCTACATACACTACACTACACTACCCTACACTACTCTACACTACCCTACACTACCCTACCCTACCCTTCACTACCCTACCCTACACTACCCTACCCTACCCTATCCTATCTCTCAAGTTGGATCGAACTGCACATGGTGTGCGAATTTTATTATAATCGGTTAAGTGGTTTAGGAGTCCATTGAGGACAAACATTGTGACACGAGATTTATATATATTAGAAGAAAGATAGCTGTCCCGGCGAATTCCGTACCGCCTTACATTACATTACACTGCCCTGCCCTACCCTACACTACCCTAGACTACACTACACTACCCTACACTACACTACACTACACTACCCTACCCTACATACACTACACTACACTACCCTACCCTACACTACTCTACACTACCCTACACTACACTACCCTACCCTACCCTACACTACCCTACCCTACACTACCCTACCCTACCCTATCCTATCTCTTAAGTTGGATTGAACTGCACATGGTGTGCGAATTTTATTATAATCGGTTAAGTGGTTGAGGAGTCCATTGAGGACAAACATTGTGACACGAGATTTATATATATTAAGAATAACTTTTAACTATACAGGGTCTTCGGCAGATGGTTGAAAATACGAAAATGGGGGATAGGTGGGGTCGCCTCCCACCTATTTTGAGAATTTAAAAAAATCTAGGACTTGTAGTTTTTTTAACGGGATTTTTTTTTCTTTTTTTTAGAAATTTTGCCATTTTTATACCTTTGAACACATGTAACTTTTTGTTTTTTAAAGCTAGCTTCAAAATCTTTTTTTTAATAGACTTTTATAAGATTGTCGGCTCTAAAAAAAATTATGTTTGTTTCAAGTTATTGCTAAAAACAAAAATGTGGGCCCCCGAACTTAAAAAAAAAGTTGAACAAAAATTTAAAACTCAACTTTGCGATGCATTTAAAAAAAAAATAATGGGGCTGGAAGGCTTCTGTTTTTTTTAAAACATCTCTAAAGCTTAGGCTTTTGAATGGTATGTAATTTGTTTCGGTATCTTTTTTGTAACCGGAGTTGTTATTTTTTTTTACTCAATTGGACCATGTTGACGAAATTCCACTAGTTACACACATCACAAACGTTAATAACGTTAACGTTTTTTTTTGTTTTCGTTAATTTCACTTTGCTGTGTTTGTGATTTTGTTAAGTTTTTTTGTTGTTTGTCACTTTTTGTTATTATCAGACGTTTTGTTAAGACTTTGTTGTGGTTTAAAATGGCTCAATTTACCAATGCGGAATATGCGGACATTTTATTGGCATATGGAAGTGCTAACTCCAATATGCCAATAAATGACAAAAGATAGCCATTATGTGTGTGCAAGAATGTAAAAAAACGTACCTGCTCTTTGTAACCGTCCCAACAGTAAGTATTTACATTATTTTCAACTTTGCATTTGATACATTTCACAAAACATGTAACTAGTGGAATTTCGTCAACATGGTCCAATTGAGTAAAAAAAATTAACAACTCCGGTTACAAAAAAGATACCGAAACAAATTACATACCATTCAAAAGCCTAAGCTTTAGAGATGTTTTAAAAAATCCGAAGCCTTCCAGCCCCATTATTTTTTTTTAAATGCATCGCAAAGTTGAGTTTTAAATTTTTGTTCAACTTTTTTTGTAAGTTCGGGGGCCCACATTTTTGTTTTTAGCAATAACTTGAAACAAACATAATTTTTTTTAGAGCCGACAATCTTATAAAAGTCTATTAAAAAAATGATTTTGGAGCTAGCCTTAAAAAACAAAAAGTTACATGTGTTCAAAGGTATAAAAATGGCAAAATTTCTAAAAAAAGGAAAAAAAAATCCTGTAAAAAAAATTACAAGTCCTAGATTTTTTTTAATTCTCAAAATAGGTGGGAGGCGACCCCACCTATCCCCCATTTTCGTATTTTCAACCATCTGCCGAAGACCCTGTATATATATATATATATATATTAATAACTTTTAAATAATATAATATATAATATTATAATATAATATTTAATAATATTATCCCTACTAATATTATAAATGTGAAAGTAACTCTGTCTGTCTGTTACGCTTTCCCGCAAAAACTACAGAACGGATTTGGTTGAAATTTGGTAGGTAGACAGATTAGGACCTGGATTCAGACATAGGCTACTTATTACCACGCTCGCGAGCCGCTTGCGGCTCGCGCACTGCGTACCCTCGAAAAGTCATAGAAACGTTGTCCACGCGGGTGAAACCGCGGGAAACAGCTAGTAATATTATAAATGCGAAAGTAACTCTGTCTGTCTGTTACGCTTTCCCGCAAAAACTACTGAACGGATTTGGCTGAAATTTGGTAAGTAGACAGATTAGGACCTGGATTAAGACATAGGCTACTTTTTACCACGCTCGCGAGCCGCTTGCGGCTCGCGCACTGCTCACCCTCGAAAATTCATAGAAACGTGGTCCACGCGGGTGAAGCCGCGGGAAACAGCTAGTATTTAATATTTTTAAACGACTTAAAAAAGGAGGACGTTTCTCAATTCGACCGTGTATATATATATATATATATATATATATATATATATATATATATATATATATATATATATAAAGTGTGTTTGCGGATAACTTCTTCGCTTATGATGATTCTTTTTTTGTTGGAAAGGAGATATCTCAAGGGTGGTATTATGATAACGAAACCAGGATCTGATGATGGCTTCCCGTAGAAATCGAGGGGAATCGTAGTGGCGTTTAGTCCGTTTTTAATTTTTTTGTGTATTCAGGTATTTGCGTCTGGTAGTCATCAACCCATGTGCAGAGCTGATGATGGAAGGTACAACTCCTTAACGGTTAGGAGTTAAAGGATAACTCTTTAAATATTATAAGTATATAAGTAGGTATACATATGGACCGAATGTTGTATTCTTTCAGGTTATTCAGGTGAGCTGATAATAGAAGTTGTAACTCTTTAACTAGCATGCTGCTGAAATGATGATGGAAGCCACAATACTCTGTATCAGTTAACGAAAACACGTGCATTATGATTGGATGATTCCTATTGGCAAGTAGGTGATTGGTTTAAGTTAGTTATACATATAACGTTATCACTTAAAATAAAAAAATAAAAAAAAGTTTAAAAAAATAAAAACCGACTTCAAAAAGAAAATACTCAAAAGTACGAAATAATATTTTTATTAAAATACACGAAATAAACCAACAATAGTGAAATCAAAGGTAGATACGAATCAATTTAGGGGACTATAATTTTTTTTGAGGTCAGTGCCAGCAAAGCGATCGAATCTTAAACATTTGATTGATAGGTAAGTACCTGTGTGCTGGTACCGACCTCAAAAATTGTAGTCCCCTAATTTGATTCGTACTTACCTTTGATTTCACTGTTGTTGGTTTATTTCGTGTATTTAAGTGTATAAAAATATTATTTCATACTTTTGAGTATTTTCTTTTTGAAGTCGGTTTTTAGTTTTTAAATATTTTTTTACAGGTGCAGTTGGTTTTAGTTGAAACTATTTAAATAATTTTTAATACACTTCTCAAACTTAAGGTCTTTCGTTCGTAAAAGCGAAAAGAAATCTCCTTTACTCTCGTCTACACAGTCGCCGTCACTAAACAAATCTCCTTTACTCTCGTCTGCACAGTCGCCGTCACTAAACAAATCTCCTTTACTCTCGTCTGCACAGTCGCCGTCACTAAACAAATCTCCTTTACCCTGGTCTGCACAGTCGCCGTCACTAAACAAATCTCCTTTACCCTGGTCTGCACAGTCGCCGTCACTAAACAAATCTCCTTTACTCTGGTCTGCACAGTCGCCGTCACTAAACAAATCTCCTTTACTCTCGTCTGCACAGTCGCCGTCACTAAACAAATCTCCTTTACCCTGGTCTGCACAGTCGCCGTCACTAAACAAATCTCCTTTACCCTGGTCTGCACAGTCGCCGTCACTAGATTTTTTTTAATTCTCAAAATAGGTGGGAGGCGACCCCACCTATCCCCCATTTTCGTATTTTCAACCATCTGCCGAAGACCCTGTATATATATATATATATATATATATATATTAATAACTTTTAAATAATATAATATATAATATTATAATATAATATTTAATAATATTATCCCTACTAATATTATAAATGTGAAAGTAACTCTGTCTGTCTGTTACGCTTTCCCGCAAAAACTACAGAACGGATTTGGTTGAAATTTGGTAGGTAGACAGATTAGGACCTGGATTCAGACATAGGCTACTTATTACCACGCTCGCGAGCCGCTTGCGGCTCGCGCACTGCGTACCCTCGAAAAGTCATAGAAACGTTGTCCACGCGGGTGAAACCGCGGGAAACAGCTAGTAATATTATAAATGCGAAAGTAACTTTGTCTGTCTGTTACGCTTTCCCGCAAAAACTACTGAACGGATTTGGCTGAAATTTGGTAAGTAGACAGATTAAGACCTGGATTAAGACATAGGCTACTTTTTACCACGCTCGCGAGCCGCTTGCGGCTCGCGCACTGCTCACCCTCGAAAATTCATAGAAACGTGGTCCACGCGGGTGAAGCCGCGGGAAACAGCTAGTATTTAATATTTTTAAACGACTTAAAAAAGGAGGACGTTTCTCAATTCGACCGTGTATATATATATATATATATATATACATATATATATATATATATATAAAGTGTGTTTGCGGATAACTTCTTCGTTTATGATGATTCTTTTTTTGTTGGAAAGGAGATATCTCAAGGGTGGTATTATGATAACGAAACCAGGATCTGATGATGGCTTCCCGTAGAAATCGAGGGGAATCGTAGTGGCGTTTAGTCCGTTTTTAATTTTTTTGTGTATTCAGGTATTTGCGTCTGGTAGTCATCAACCCATGTTGCAGAGCTGATGATGGAAGGTACAACTCCTTAACGGTTAGGAGTTAAAGGATAACTCTTTAAATATTATAAGTATATAAGTAGGTATACATATGGACCGAATGTTGTATTCTTTCAGGTTATTCAGGTGAGCTGATAATAGAAGTTGTAACTCTTTAACTAGCATGCTGCTGAAATGATGATGGAAGCCACAATACTCTGTATCAGTTAACGAAACACGTGCATTATGATTGGATGATTCCTATTGGCAAGTAGGTGATTGGGTTTAAGTTAGTTATACATATAACGTTATCACTTAAAATAAAAAAATAAAAAAAAGTTTAAAAAAATAAAAACCGACTTCAAAAAGAAAATACTCAAAAGTACGAAATAATATTTTTATTAAAATACACGAAATAAACCAACAATAGTGAAATCAAAGGTAGATACGAATCAATTTAGGGGACTATAATTTTTTTTGAGGTCAGTGCCAGCAAAGCGATCGAATCTTAAACATTTGATTGATAGGTAAGTACCTGTGTGCTGGTACCGACCTCAAAAATTGTAGTCCCCTAATTTGATTCGTACTTACCTTTGATTTCACTGTTGTTGGTTTATTTCGTGTATTTAAGTGTATAAAAATATTATTTCATACTTTTGAGTATTTTCTTTTTGAAGTCGGTTTTTAGTTTTTAAATATTTTTTTACAGGTGCAGTTGGTTTTAGTTGAAACTATTTAAATAATTTTTAATACACTTCTCAAACTTAAGGTCTTTCGTTCGTAAAGCGAAAAGAAATCTCCTTTACTCTCGTCTACACAGTCGCCGTCACTAAACAAATCTTCTTTACTCTCGTCTACACAGTCGCCGTCACTAAACAAATCTCCTTTACTCTCGTCTGCACAGTCGCCGTCACTAAACAAATCTCCTTTACTCTGGTCTGCACAGTCGCCGTCACTAAACAAATCTCCTTTACTCTCGTCTGCACAGTCGCCGTCACTAAACAAATCTCCTTTACCCTGGTCTGCACAGTCGCCGTCACTAAACAAATCTCCTTTACCCTGGTCTGCACAGTCGCCGTCACTAAACAAATCTCCTTTACCCTGGTCTGCACAGTCGCCGTCACTAAACAAATCTCCTTTACTCTGGTCTGCACAGTCGCCGTCACTAAACAAATCTCCTTTACTCTCGTCTGCACAGTCGCCGTCACTAAACAAATCTCCTTTACCCTGGTCTGCACAGTCGCCGTCACTAAACAAATCTCCTTTACTCTTGTCTGCACAGTCGCCGTCACTAAACAAATCTCCTTTACTCTGGTCTGCACAGTTGCCGTCACTAAACAAATCTCCTTTACTCTCGTCTGCACAGTCGCCGTCACTAAACAAATCTCCTTTACTCTGGTCTGCACAGTCGCCGTCACTAAACAAATCTCCTTTACTCTGGTCTGCACAGTCGCCGTCACTAAACAAATCTTCTTTACTCTGGTCGGCACAGTCGCCGTCACTAAACAAATCTCCTTTACTCTGGTCTGCACAGTCGCCGTCACTAAACAAATCTCCTTTACTCTGGTCTGCACAGTCGCCGTCATTAAACAAATCTCCTTTACTCTCGTCTGCACAGTCGCCGTCACTAAACAAATCTCATTTACTCTGGTCTGCACAGTCGCCGTCACTAAACAAATCTCCTTTACTCTGGTCTGCACAGTTGCCGTCACTAAACAAATCTCCTTTACTCTGGTCTGCACAGTCGCCGTCACTAAACAAATCTCCTTTACTCTCGTCTGCACAGTCGCCGTCACTAAACAAATCTTCTTTACTCTGGTCTGCACAGTCGCCGTCACTAAACAAATCTTCTTTACTCTGGTCTGCACAGTCACCGTCACTAAACAAATCTTCTTTACTCTGGTCTGCACAGTCGCCGTCACTAAACAAATCTTCTTTACTCTGGTCTGCACAGTCGCCGTCACTAAACAAATCTCCTTTACTCTGGTCTGCACAGTCACCGTCACTAAACAAATCTTCTTTACTCTGGTCGGCACAGTCGCCGTTACTAAACAAATCTCCTTTACTCTGGTCTGCACAGTCACCGTCACTAAACAAATCTTCTTTACTCTGGTCTGCACAGTCGCCGTCACTAAACAAATCTTCTTTACTCTGGTCTGCACAGTCGCCGTCACTAAACAAATCTTCTTTACTCTCGTCTACACAGTCGCCGTCACTAAACAAATCTTCTTTACTCTCGTCTACACAGTCGCCGTCACTAAACAAATCTCCTTTACTCTGATCTGCACAGTCGCCGTCACTAAACAAATCTTCTTTACTCTGGTCTACACAGTCACCGTCACTAAACAAATCTTCTTTACTCTGGTCTGCACAGTCGCCGTCATTAATGAATCTTCTTTATACTTGTCTACACAGTCGCGGTCATAAACAAATCTTCATTACTCTTGTCTACACAGTCGCCGTCACTAAACAAATCTTCATTACTCTTGTCTACACAGTCGCCGTCACTAAACAAATCTTCTTTACTCTTGTCTACACAGTCGCCGTCATTAATAAATCTTCTTTATTCTTGTCTACACTGTCGCGGTCATAAACAAATCATCATTACTCTTGTCTACACATTCGCCGTCACTAAACAAATCTTCTTTACTCTGGTCTACACAGTCGCCGTAACTAAACAAATCTTCTTTACTCTGGTCTGCACAGTCGCCGTCACTAAACAAATCTTCTTTACTCTCGTCTACACAGTCGCCGTCACTAAACAAATCTTCTTTACTCTTGTCTGCACAGTCGCCGTCACTAAACAAATCATCTTTACTCTTCGCCGTCACTAAACAAATCATCTTTACTCTTCGCCGTCACTAAACAAATCTTCTTTACTCTTGTCTACACAGTCACTGTCACTAAACAAATCTTTTTTACTCTCGTCTGCACAGTCGCCGTCACTAAACAAATCATCTTTACTCTTCGCCGTCACTAAACAAATCTTCTTTACTCTCGTCTACACAGTCGCCGTCACTAAACAAATCATCTTTACTCTTCGCCGTCACTAAACAAATCATCTTTACTCTTCGCCGTCACTAAACAAATCTTCTTTACTCTTGTCTACACAGTCACTGTCACTAAACAAATCTTTTTTACTCTCGTCTGCACAGTCGCCGTCACTAAACAAATCATCTTTACTCTTCGCCGTCACTAAACAAATCTTCTTTACTCTCGTCTACACAGTCGCCGTCACTAAACAAATCATCTTTACTCTTCGCCGTCACTAAACAAATCTTCTTTACTCTCGTCTTCACAGTCGCCGTCACTAAACAAATCTTCTTTACTCTCGTCTACACAGTCGCCGTCACTAAACAAATCTTCTTTACTCTCGTCTACACAGTCGCCGTCACTAAACAAATCTTCTTTACTCTTGTCTGCACAGTCGCCGTCACTAAACAAATCTTCTTTACTCTCGTCTACACAGTCGCCGTCACTAAACAAATCTCCTTTACTCTTGTCTACAGAGTCGCCGTCACTAAACAAATCTTCTTTACTCTCGTCTTCACAGTCGCCGTCACTAAACAAATCTTCTTTAATCTCGTCTACACAGTCGCCGTTCTAAACAAATCTTCATTACTTTCGTCTACACAGTCGCCGTCCTAAACAAATCTTATTTACTCTCGTCTACACAGTCGCCGTCCTAAACAAATCTTATTTACTCTCGTCTACACAGTCGCCGTTCTAAACAAATCTTCTTTACTTTCGTCTACACAGTCGCCGTCCTAAACAAATCATCTTTACTCTTCGCCGTCACTAAACAAATCTTCTTTACTCTCGTCTACACAGTCGCCGTTCTAAACAAATCTTCTTTACTTTCGTCTACACAGTCGCCGTCCTAAACAAATCTTATTTACTCTCGTCTACACAGTCGCCGTCCTAAACAAATCTTCTTTACTCGTGCCTACACAGTCGCCGTCACTAAGCATAATTTGTTTATTTATGTTAATGGTTTTCAATTGGAATACATTTTCGAACTCTGCGCTGAGCACTTTAAGAAACAAATTAAAGAAACTATTCGAGTCTTGTTGATCTTAAATTGAGATTGGTAGCTTTTAGACAAGTACTTCATCCCTACTAATATTATAAATGTGAAAGTAACTCTGTCTGTCTGTTACGCTTTCCCGCAAAAACTACTGAACGGATTTGGCTGAAATTTGGTAGGTAGACAGATTAGGACCTGGATTCAGACATAGGCTACTTTTTACCACGCTCGCGAGCCGCTTGCGGCTCGCGCACTGCGCACCCTCGAAATGTCATAGAAACGTGGTCCACGCGGGTGAAGCCGCGGGAAACAGCTAGTTATACATAATCTTTGAGTAGTGACAGATATCGTTTGAACCAGAGATATGCTATATATAAGGGTTTGAACTGTAATTACTTCTCTACTTCTTTCACAAGGAAATAGCACAAGCTGATTACTGTGATCGGATTTTAAACAATTTATGATATTTTTTTGTCTGTGTTTGCAGTTACAGAAAATATTATCTAAACATAAAGCTGATGTTGCTCTCAATACTCGGTTTTTTTAACCCCATTGTTAATGACTTAGATAATTTTGACCTCTAATGGTTACCGTATAAGCGGATATATTTTTTTTTCGAACTTTCATCCAAATTTGAGGTTTCTCAAGGATATATTTCGAACATGTCCGATCGATTTCAACGGGGTCACCCCCGGCCCCGTATCCAAAAGCCAAATGAAAGACTTACTCCGCTCCTTCTTTTGACTCCTAAAGACCCGGACCAAAGGAAGTGTTATACTTTCTTTCTCTTTTTGTCTATCCATCTGTCACAACATCGTTTGTCGCGTTTGTCTATCCATCTGTCACAACATCGTTTGTCGCGTTTGTCTATCCATCTGTCACAACATCGTTTGTCGTGTTTGTCTATCCATCTGTCACAACATCGTTTGTCGTGTTTGTCTATCCATCTGTCACAACATCGTTTGTCGCGTTTGTCTATCCATCTGTCACAACATCGTTTGTCGCGTTTGTCTATCCATCTGTCACAACATCGTTTGTCGTGTTTGTCTATCCATGTCACAACATCGTTTGTCGTGTTTGTCTATCCATCTGTCACAACATCGTTTGTCGTGTTTGTCTATCCATCTGTCACAACATCGTTTGTCGCGTTTGTCTATCCATCTGTCACAACATCGTTTGTCGTGTTTGTCTATCCATCTGTCACAACATCGTTTGTCGCGTTTGTCTATCCATCTGTCACAACATCGTTTGTCGCGTTTGTCTATCCATCTGTCACAACATCGTTTGTCGTGTTTGTCTATCCATCTGTCACAACATCGTTTGTCGCGTTTGTCTATCCATCTGTCACAACATCGTTTGTCGCGTTTGTCTATCCATCTGTCACAACATCGTTTGTCGCGTTTGTCTATCCATCTGTCACAACATCGTTTGTCGCGTTTGTCTATCCATCTGTCACAACATCGTTTGTCGCGTTTGACTCGATGTCTTTTCTACTAAAACAAATAGTGACGTAGCTACTGTGTATATCTTTTGTTCAAGAACTGAAAGTGTTTTAGCTTGGTCGTTTTAGCTGTGTGGCTTTTGAAAAAAAAATTGAAGAGGTAAAACCCTGTGTAAATTATGTTATCTGTATTCTATTATCTGAATGGAGTGGTAGCTTTTCATGTCGTGTTGATGTCTTGTTTCACAGCATGGAGAAAACTGCTGTATCAACTATAATGTACCTAATTTTAATTGGGATTACTTATTATAATGAGCCCAAAAAATACTTTATACCATTGCTCCTCTAAAAAGCTTATTTTGTTCACTGAAAACAGTAAATAAAAAGCTCTTTTAATCACTATTTTGGTGTTTGAATTTACAACACACCAATAGGTATTCGTCCTCGCATCTCAGCTATACAACCTCCTTGCGTAAAAAAATACTCGATACAAATTTCTTATCCAAAGAATATTTGACATATACAAACTCCTTGTGCAAATAATTCCTCAAGATTTGATTGTTCGATATTTTCGAAAAGGAGTGAGCATTAGAATAAAAACTGTTTTGAGTTCTTTGCGTAAATAGGCACAATTCTGAATACTATAAGTTGTACGAACACCAAAAAAAAACTCTTTATTTTAGTAATTGTTCCAATTTTAATGAATATTTTAATTAATTTAACATTACTCTTTTCTTTATTAAATGTCTATTTTCGCTTAAATGTTTCTTTTTCTCGGAGTCATGGTATAAAGTATAGTATGCAACTCTTGAATAAAACGGATTTATATTGAGGGCCATGAATCACTCGCGACTCTCAGGTTTCTAATACTTGAATCACTCGCTACGGTTGTGATTCAATCATCATGTATCACTCCCTACGGTCGTGATTCAGTCTTTAGAACCCTTCACTTGCTCGTGATTCATCTATGGCCCTCGCTTTAAATCCGTCTTTTATTCACTAGTTGCATAATATACTATTGATACCCTAAGCCCTTTACCCAAAAATGTAGTCAAACACCAAATGCAGTAAATGAGCACCAAATCTGAGCGAGCAAATTATTGCGCTATTTTTGCCTAAATAAACCACACAACGAAAAAGGGTTTGCCAAAAATACGTTTTTTCTAACGTTACACGCTACACGCTACGCTCTACAAATTAAAATGTGGTTAAAATTTTGGTGGTCATTACCTATTTGGGTTAACAATGATTAGTTTGGAGTAATTTGCCTTAAATTAGGATAGCAAGATGTAAAAATTTTGGTTATATTTTCACAATAATATGGAGTTTTAATTTTGGTGCGCATACTATTTTAAAGAGTAAAAAGTGTTTTTTGAAGTTATTTTACTTTAACTGGTGTTCAGTTAAACAGTCATTTTATTTTAGCAATAAACCCATTACATGGGAGGACTACTTTAATATTAAAATATTTGTGTGTACGAAAGGCGCCATGTTTCAATCTCATTCCACCGTGAGACTAGGCGCAGGCGCAGGCGCAGGCGCAGGCGCAGGCGCAGGCGCAGGCGCAGGCGCAGGCGCAGGCGCAGGCGCAGGCGCAGGCGCAGGCGCAGGCGCAGGCGCGCCGCCGGCCGCCACTGCAGGCAGTGCAGGCAGTGCAGGCAGTGCGCTAAACGGCTTGCACTAGCATCCACCCACGTGCTAGGTGAAGATACGCCAATAAGTAGATATTTGTACAGGGTGTATGGGTGTATCGAAATCCGGTATTTGACCACTAATCATTTTATTTACTTGTTATGCATTGATAACTATTTTATATTTATTACTATTATTATTTATTTATTTTTTGTCGATCGTAAAAAACGATATTTTGTTCTAAAATTGTTAGCTTGTGAAGTCATGTATTTAACGAACTAATTTAGAGATTTTAATAAATGTAAAATTTAAAGTAATATTAAATTGAGTAACTTTTTGTGCTTTTGAAGGAGTAATGCTATTTATTGAATAATATTTTTTTATTTATTTTAGATAGTGTCACATAACCTACTGATGTAGGAGCCGTTAACTACTCACTATGCTGAGCAACTTTTCCTGAGAATCATAAAAAAAGGTCATTCTAGTTGACAAGTTGTTGTTCAGTGTGAACAAGTATCTAACAAGGTCCAACACCTCGAGCATCGCCGCCGCCGCCACGAAGTCATATCGGCGTTCTGCAGGATTCATTTCAGAGAGTGTGCCCCTTCCGGAGCTTCGCGACCTCATCCTTACTAATATATAAATGTTAAAATGGGTTTGTTTGTTTGTTAACTTTTCACGCTTCAACACCTTAACCAATCTTGTTGAAATTTGGCATGCAGGTGTCACTGAAACTTTATATCCCGTGAAAATAGCATAGTCCGATGCAGTTCCTGAGGGAACTGAAAAAATACTCTTTTTTTTTGGTAAATTTCTTTAACGTCGCAACGGAACAATGGATTGTTATGATTTTTTGCACAGAGATAGTTGAGGGGGTGAAAAATGATATAATTTACTAATTAGCATGTATAAGGTGAACGATGAACGTTTGTCAAGCGAACAACCAAGGCGTGGAATTCCCTGCCGGCGTCTGTGTTCCTCGATTCGTATAATTTATTAGTCTAGAAGACGAGAGTGGATAGGCACTATTGGGATTTTGCATCCTCGGCTGCATCGGCACTACATCAATTGAGGTGCAGCCAAACGCACTCATACTTTTAATAATCAAAGAACCAGTTTATAGTACTCGTAAGTATTATAATCACACCAAGCTTCACGCTCACAGTCATGTATTACCGTTTTTACGATAGAGCTAAATCAAAAATACAGACTTGGTTTGGTTGGTGGTAGGGCATTTTGTAAGCCCACCTGGCTAGCCACCACCATCCTAATGGGGAATATTGACAAGCCCGCTTCCATATTTGGTATCATAGTCACTTAACCATCGTGTGATATGATGTCAAGGGCTTATCATCATATCAGCCGAAGGAAGTCCACTGCTGGACATAGGCCTCCCCCAAGGATCTCCACGACGACCGGTTCTGCGCTGCCCGCATCCAGCGGCTTTCCGCGACCTTCACCAGGTCATCGGTCCACCGAGTGGGAGGCCTGCCTACGCTACTCTTTCCGGTGCGTGGTCGCCACTCGAGAACTTTACTGCCCCAACGGCCATCTGTTCTACGAGCAATGTGCCCCGCCCACTGCCACTTAAGTTTAGCAATTCTGAGAGCTATGTCGGTTACTTTGGTTCTCTTACGGATCTCCTCGTTTCTGATTCGATCACGCAGAGAAACTCCGAGCATAGCACGCTCCATTGCCCTTTGGGTGACCTTGAGCCTTCTTATGAGGCCCATAGTAAGCGACCATGACTCAGTTCCGTACGTCATCACTGGCAACACACATTGGTCGAAGACCTTGGTCTTAAGACACTGCGGTATCTGGGACGTAAAGATATTGCGAAGCTTCCCGAACGCTGCCCAGCTGAGTTGGATTCGACGATTGATCTCTTTCTCGAAGTTGGACCTACCTAACTGGACTGTTTGTCCCAGGTATACATATTCGGTAACAACTTCGAGTGTAGAGCCTCCAACCTTCAGAGGAGTAGATATGACACGGACGTTTGACATAATTTTCGTCTTGTTCATGTTCATTCTAAGACCCACTTGTTGAGAGGCTCTACTGAGGCCATCGAGCATTGTGCCTAAGGCGTCCATAGTCTCAGCCATGACCACGATATCGTCAGCGAATCGGAGGTGGGTGATGTACTCGCCGTTGATATTGATGCCGAGTCCACCCCAGTCCAAAAGCTTAAAAACATCTTCCAGGGCGGCGGTGAACAGTTTCGGAGATATAACGTCTCCCTGTCTCACCCCTCGCTGCAGCTGGATAGGTTCCGAGTTTTGATCCTGGAGACGAGCCGACATGGTGGCGTTTTCATACAAACACAAGGGCTTATCAATTGAGGTTAAATAAAATCTTCAAAATACCTATTAAAAAAACACCTTTTGTCATTGAAAATGACTTTTAGATCGCTGGGTACTAGGTCCCATTTGGGAGATTAGTGAGACACGGCGATTGTATAGAAGCTATTGGTGGTTCATAGATGAATAGGGTGTCAAAGGACGCTGATTAACAAGATCTATCAGATGGTAAAGGGATTTAAAAAAAATTGAAATCCAAAAAAGTTATGGTCGAAAAACCAGTTTTTTTGGTCGAAAATTTTTGAATTTTGACTTTGGGCCCGGATGTCTTGAGAACTAAGTCAAAATTAAAAAAAATTAAAAAAAATAGTCCTAGGGTATTTAGTTGGCTGTCGAATGAGATCAAAATTATGAAAATCAAAAAAAAATACGGGCTGTAGGTGCGCCCTCAAAAAAGTACCTCGGCGGGTGAGTTGTAGCGCATCATGGTTATACAGTACTGTGGTATGGAAGTACCTCGGCGGGTGAGTTGTAGCGCATCGTGGTTATACAGTACTGTGGTATGGAAGTACCTCGGCGAGTGAGTTGTAGCGCATCATGGTTATACAGTACTGTGGTATGGAAGTACCTCGGCGAGTGAGTTGTAGCGCATCATGGTTATACAGTACTGTGGTATGGAAGTACCTCGGCGGGTGAGTTGTAGCGCATCGTGGTTATACAGTACTGTGGTATGGAAGTACCTCGGCGAGTGAGTTGTAGCGCATCGTGGTTATACAGTACTGTGGTATGGAAGTACCTCGGCGGGTGAGTTGTAGCGCATCGTGGTTATACAGTACTGTGGTATGGAAGTACCTCGGCGAGTGAGTTGTAGCGCATCGTGGTTATACAGTACTGTGGTATGGAAGTACCTCGGCGAGTGAGTTGTAGCGCATCATGGTTATACAGTACTGTGGTATGGAAGTACCTCGGCGAGTGAGTTGTAGCGCATCGTGGTTATACAGTACTGTGGTATGGAAGTACCTCGGCGGGTGAGTTGTAGCGCATCGTGGTTATACAGTACTGTGGTATGGAAGTACCTCGGCGGGTGAGTTGTAGCGCATCGTGGTTATACAGTACTGTGGTATGGAAGTACCTCGGCGAGTGGGTTGTAGCGCATCGTGGTTATACAGTACTGTGGTATGGAAGTACCTCGGCGGGTGAGTTGTAGCGCATCGTGGTTATACAGTACTGTGGTATGGAAGTACCTCGGCGAGTGAGTTGTAGCGCACCATGGTTATACAGTACTGCGGTATGGAAGTACCTTGGCGAGTCAGTTGTAGCGCATCATGGTTATACAGTACTGCGGTATGGAAGTACCTCGGCGAGTGAGTTGTAGCGCATCGTGGTTATACAGTACTGTGGTATGGAAGTACCTCGGCGAGTGAGTTGTAGCGCATCGTGGTTATACGGTACTGTGGTATGGAAGTACCTCGGCGAGTGAGTTGTAGCGCATCGTGGTTAAACAGTACTGTGGTATGGAAGTACCTCGGCGAGTGAGTTGTAGCGCACCATGGTTATACAGTACTGTGGTATGGAAGTACCTCGGCGAGTGAGTTGTAGCGCACCATGGTTATACAGTACTGCGGTATGGAAGTACCTCGGCGAGTGAGTTGTAGCGCATCATGGTTATACAGTACTGCGGTATGGAAGTACCTCGGCGAGTGAGTTGTAGCGCATCGTGGTTATACAGTACTGTGGTATGGAAGTACCTCGGCGGGTGAGTTGTAGCGCATCGTGGTTATACAGTACTGTGGTATGGAAGTACCTCGGCGAGTGGGTTGTAGCGCATCGTGGTTATACAGTACTGTGGTATGGAAGTACCTCAGCGGGTGAGTTGTAGCGCATCGTGGTTATACAGTACTGTGGTATGGAAGTACCTCGGCGAGTGAGTTGTAGCGCACCATGGTTATACAGTACTGCGGTATGGAAGTACCTCGGCGAGTGAGTTGTAGCGCATCATGGTTATACAGTACTGCGGTATGGAAGTACCTCGGCGAGTGAGTTGTAGCGCATCGTGGTTATACAGTACTGTGGTATGGAAGTACCTCGGCGAGTGAGTTGTAGCGCACCATGGTTATACAGTACTGTGGTATGGAAGTACCTCGGCGAGTGAGTTGTAGCGCATCGTGGTTATACAGTACTGTGGTATGGAAGTACCTCGGCGGGTGAGTTGTAGCGCATCGTGGTTATACAGTACTGTGGTATGGAAGTACCTCGGCGAGTGAGTTGTAGCGCATCGTGGTTATACAGTACTGTGGTATGGAAGTACCTCGGCGGGTGAGTTGTAGCGCATCGTGGTTATACAGTACTGTGGTATGGAAGTACCTCGGCGAGTGAGTTGTAGCGCATCGTGGTTATACAGTACTGTGGTATGGAAGTACCTCGGCGAGTGAGTTGTAGCGCATCGTGGTTATACAGTACTGTGGTATGGAAGTACCTCGGCGAGTGAGTTGTAGCGCATCGTGGTTATACAGTACTGTGGTATGGAAGTACCTCGGCGGGTGAGTTGTAGCGCATCGTGGTTATACAGTACTGTGGTATGGAAGTACCTCGGCGGGTGAGTTGTAGCGCATCGTGGTTATACAGTACTGTGGTATGGAAGTACCTCGGCGAGTGGGTTGTAGCGCATCGTGGTTATACAGTACTGTGGTATGGAAGTACCTCGGCGGGTGAGTTGTAGCGCATCGTGGTTATACAGTACTGTGGTATGGAAGTACCTCGGCGAGTGAGTTGTAGCGCACCATGGTTATACAGTACTGCGGTATGGAAGTACCTTGGCGAGTCAGTTGTAGCGCATCATGGTTATACAGTACTGCGGTATGGAAGTACCTCGGCGAGTGAGTTGTAGCGCATCGTGGTTATACAGTACTGTGGTATGGAAGTTGGGTGTGTATGAGAGTTTATATTGTTGTATGTGCTTATGTTGTATGTTTATATTGTTGTTGTAAACATCGTGAGGAAACCTGCACACGCCTGCGAAGAAACTCGAAGGTTGTGTGTGAAGTCGACCAACCCGCACTGGGCCCGCGTGATCGACTAAGGCCTAATCGCCCTGATTCAGGGTAGGCTCGAGCCCCTCGGTGGGGACGTAAATGAGCTGTAATGATGATGTGCTGAATGGAGGATTTTGGAATATTTTGAACTTCCTTCGATTTTTTTTTTAAATTTTTGGATTTTGTAAAATATTTAAATATTTAATTAATGAGTACGGGTACATAAATTACTTATTGTTTGTCCAATTAGGATTTAGGATAAGGATTAGGATTTTTATAGCCTATGTCCAGCAGTGGACGTCCTTCGGCTGATATGATGATGATGATGATGATATAACGTTAATTTGACACACATGATGATACTACGTTAATAAGAGTTAAAAACAGCTTCCGGAAAATTATAATACCAGTCCTAGGATTTCTGGTGCTGTGTCTTTTAAAATTCGTAGGTTTTTCATAGTAATCGCTCAGTTGTTTTTGACACGAAGAATTTCGATCGCAAGTATGTTACTCGTATCAGTAGGTAATGGCCTGTGGTGCAGCATTAGAATTGTGGCACCCCATCGCTTCCACAGGGTGCCGAGGGTGCCGAGGGTGCCGAGGGTGCCGAGGGTGTCGTAATAGAGGACTTAGGGAACAAACTGGAGTATGGACACTGGGCGGCGCGTCCTCCCCGCGCAGGACGCACAGCGCAGCGTACTGCGCCACCAACCACAGCACACTACTGCGACCGCCGAGGCGCCGACACGCTGCTAATGCAAAGCGTGACGATTACTGCCACACTTTCCTCAGGGGGCTTATTTTATTTTAATTATTAGGAAAGCTTACAGCTAATTAACATCATTATAGAGAACTAGATAGCAAAATAACATAGCCGTTACAAGTTTCCACCTATAGAACTTTAATGTAACATATTATTGTTATTAGAGAGTAAAGAAAAAAAATAGTAAAACGAACAAATTGTCCTTTAGAAAGATATAGCTAAGTAAGAAGTATGTGTATTATGTCCAGCAGTGGACGTCTTTTGGATGATACCATGATGTCGTCAGTCATCTGAGAGTTGTTAGTTTTAAATGGGCTACAGTGATACCTACTCTAAGAGTAAATCGTTTAAAATGTTCGTGCAAGCGCGTGTTCAGGGAGTAGTTGGGTGGGTACGTGACAGCATCAAAAATAAATGGGTGTCAATTAAATGGTTAGCATAGTATTGTTATTTCTGTGAGCAGAAAAATATAATCGGTCAGCAGAAATAGCTAATCGGTCAGCAGAAATAGCTAATTGGTCAGCAACTCATGGTCAGCAAACATTTCAAAATCAATCAGCAATTTATGTCATTCTGGATGGCTGTAATTATTTTAAACATCCCCGTACTACACTCTTCCTACAGTGTTGAGTGGTCGACGGAGCCCCTTCGGGGCTCCTACTTCTGTGTTCTCATGTTAAACCTAACACTACGACTGTGCGGGGAGGCGAGCTTAGCTCGCCTCCCCGCACAGTCTCCGAACCTAACGGATCCGAGTCGGGGTGCTCCGCAAGTCCGAGCTCGCTTCGCTCGCTCCCGCTTCCATTTAGAACTCCCCGTACCACACTCTTCCTACAGTGTTGAGTTGCTGCTTATAGACATGTTTTTCTGCCGCTCAATCATGAAATCTTGCCGCTCAAGTAGTTATTTTGCGGACCGAATGTTTATTATGCCTTTAAAAAATATATATTTCAAAATAAATTATGAAATTAAATTCACAAAATAAATCCTTTTCACAAAAACTTACTCATTTGACTTTTCATCCTTACTTATTATAAATGTGAAAATGTGTTTGTTTCTTTGTTACCGTTTCACGCTTCAACACTTTGACCAATCTTGATGAAATTTGGCAGCCTGTGTCACGGAGAAGGAAACAGGCTTCTTTTTCTTCCTGACGAATTGAAAAAATCTCGTTTTTTGGTTAATTTCTTTAACGTCGCAAAGAAACAATGGATTGTTGTGATTTTTATACATAGATGGTTGAGGGAGTGGGAAATGACATAATTTACTAATAAGCATATCCTGACATAGTTGCCGCGGGATCTAGGTAAAATTCATTTCCACGCTCGAGCACATCGGCGTCACAACGGAGCAACGGATAGATTTTTTTTGTATAAAATTAGTTAAAGGGGTGGGAAGTGACATAGACTGCTAATCAAAATAGCCAGATATAGTTCCTGAGTGATCTGGAAAACACGCTCGCGAGCCGCTTGCGGCTCGCGCATCACTCACCCTCAACGACAGTCATGAAAACGATGTCCACACGGGTGAAGCCGCGGGCAAAAGCTAGTATCTTATTTTTTTATTGATAGATAGATAGATAGATAAATGCTTTTATTCAAAACACATCAATACAAAAGGATTAAAAAAATAATAATTAAAAAACAATGACAAACAAAAAACAAAAACAAATGGTTAGTGCGTCAACGGCATACCATCATGCCACCAGCCAAGTCAGGCTGACTACGAGTAGCTCAGGTTAAATAGGTTGGACACTACTAACTAGAATGATATTATTATCTTAGCTACTAAAGAAAATAGTTCTCGATTTTTGCATCGCAGGAATTCACAATGACGTGGAATTCTTGTAAGAAACGCGGGCTACAATTACAGGCGTACTTCCCTGATTCGGCCAACAGATGACGTGGGATGAGTCACGAGTCACGACCACGTCACCTCGAGCTGCTCGGCCGCTCGGCCGGCCAGCCGTAGAACTGTTGTAATCACGCGACTGTTTATACAAAAACTAATAATTTGTACTAACCCACTTTTTCAAATTTTGCCATTGCTCTATCATTTGTCATCATCATCATCTTAATCATATCAGCCAAAAAGTGTCCACTGCTGGACAAAGGCCTCCCCCAAGGATTTCCACGACGACCGGTCCTGCGCTGCCCGCATCCATCGGCTTCCCGCGATCTTCACCAGGTCGTCGGTCCACCGCGTGGGAGGCCTGCCTACGCTACGTTTTCCACTCGAGAACTTTACTGCCCCAACGGCCATCTATTCTACGAGCTACGTGCCCTGCCCCCTGCCAATTATTATTAGTAATTTATTCTAATTGTGCAAAAAACTTTGATACACAGTAGGAGGGCTTCGTATTTTATAAACTTATAATAAGCTAATCAATTTGCCCAGACGTGGAGTAATTGTATGTTCTTCTTTAAATATCGATACTGAACATAGAGTAGGATCTAATTATAGAACAGATACTAAGACAAGATTAATGTGACATAGGGATGAATCTTGTGACTAGTGAGTAGTGGATGGTGTGTCGCGGCCAGGACGAGCGCCGGTCGCCGCCGGATGCCGCCGGACGCCGCGCCTGGCCGCCGCGGCTGCGCGTGCGCCGACAGGGCGCGCAGTTGAGCCGACAGCTTCCAGCAAATCGTTGGCTAGTCGGTCTTCAGGGCACAGTGGTTGTGATTGTACTGCGCGCGCATCAGATACGAGTTAAGGAGCAAACGGTTATTTAGAAGCCGCGGGTTCCGTGCCACCACACATCTCCACACAAGTATAGCAATGATACCTATTCATTTTAAATAAAAGACATCAACGCGAGCGACATAAATCTGGTTTTGGGCATGTCAAAGTTCCACATGCCATTTAACGATAACCTGTGTAGGGCCTTGGCCGCCTCCGTTTGAATGTGTATTTGAAGCGGCTTTAGATTTAGCAGCATTTCCATAGATGCAGTAGGTGTTGTGCGATATGCTCCAGTAATTGCCAGGCAAGCCACCGCTGAAGTTTTGTCAGTGTTTGCCTGCACGTGCCTAATTCCGTTCTACACCATACAATGCTGCCATATGTGATAATGGGTCTTACTATCATTGTGTATAGCCAGTGTACGACTCTGGGTTTCAAGCCCCAGGTCTTTCCGTACGCAGATCTCAGCATACCAAAGATTTCTATGGCCTTGACCGTGAGCCTTTCCATTTGCAGACTCCACGTTAGTTCTCTATTCAAGGTAATGCCTAGATACTTGACGCTCGTGGACCAGTTTAGTTCTGTACCATACAGTTTGAGACTTTTCCTTATGAATGGTACAACCGTTGACTTGCTAGGGTTAACCGATACGTGATTTTCACCACACCACCTTTCTAGTTTACGCAAGGCCTTTTGCATTATATGCGACACTATGTACGAAAATTTGCCAATTTAAGATATGCAGTTGGATTTGTAAAAAGTTTATACATTGTCCATACAAAAATTGTTTTAAAAATTTTAAAAAGCTCCGACAAAAAAAACCGCTTAAAAGTAGAAAATAATATTTCGTGGCCCTTCAAATTTAATATAAGTAAGTATATAAAGTAAAGTAAAACAGTTGTATTCTGTTTTTATTTTATTATCTTAGCGGTCCCCTACGCGACAACTCATAGATCAAAATACGTGGGCTATTCCAAAAATAGTTAGTTGAATGAAAAATAGTTACAATATTAAAAAAGTTAATTTAGAGCTTTTGGAAATATTCTCCTCCAACCCCCATGCACTTATGCATCCGGGTGAACCAGCGTTTAAAAAACAAATCTTGCGGGAGGTCGAAAAATAACCGCCGAAACGAAGCATTTTTTACCGTGGGAAATAAAAAAAACTCGCATAGAGATAAATCTTGCCTATACGGAATAGTACAGTAATTCAGTTTTTATTTAGCTTTTTCCCGTGGCTTCACCCGCGTGGACATCGTTTTAATGACTGTATTTAGGGGTGATTAGTAAATTATGTCGTTTCCCACCTACTCAACCATCTCTGTGCATAAAATCACGACAATCGAATATTTTTTCAGTTCCCTCAGGAACTGCATCCCGGGATAAAAAGTAGCCTATGTCCTTCCCCGTGACACAGGCTACCTGCATGCCAAATTTCATAAAGATTGGTCAAGGCGTTGAAGCGTGAAAAGATAACAAACAAACAAACAAATAAATACATTTTCACATTTATAACATTAGTAAGGATTTTAGCGGTCCCCCTACGCGACGACTCTTTGATCATAAATATTACTACTCGTATAACTTTAAGGGCCACATATTTTATACTTTTTCGCGGTTTTTTGTGATGGGTTTTTTAATTTTTTATGCAAGTTTTATTTTATGCTCTTTAAACTTTACGTATCCTAAAGACGATATCTTTGCTGAAAGTTGGTAAGAAGTTGGGTATCCTGCAGATACCAGGACATACTGCAGCATCAGGTTAAAGTTACCATGTTCTATCTAAAACCTATTCATTGAGACTATTTCAATGAGCCCAAACACGATTCACCTGCTGTAAGTTGGTGAGGAGTTCGGTATCCTGCAGTTTCCAGAAGATGCTGCAGCATCAGGTCAAGGTTACCATATTGTAACTGATTACTCATTTATTTGTAATAAAATATTATTACACGTCAAAAAAAAGGAAGAAGTCATATTAAAAATTAAATCAAAATACTAAAAATACAGTTATCTAATTTAATATATATTCTTTGAGACTATTCCAATGAGCCCAAACACGATACCTCTGCTGTAAGTTGGCGAGGAGTTGGAGTTGAGTATCCTGCAGTTACAGGAGATGCTGCAGCATTAGGTCAAGGTTACCATGTTCTATGTAACACATATTCATTAAGTATTCTAATGACACAAATATGATGCCTCTTCTGTAAGTTGGTGAGGAGTTGGGTATCCTGCAGATTCCAGGAGATGCTGCAGCATCAGGTCAAGGTTACCATGGTTTTGCAATACTATTACACTAACTGCCTTTGTCCAGCAGTGGACGTTTTTGATATGATGACTACACTAAGAGGGCGTCAAATTTTGAATCGATCAGACCTGTATATGTTGTCCATATTCCTTCATCCCCTAGATAAGAGCTGATGATCCTCAAACGGCTGAACAGATCTTCATAAATTATAGCTAAGAACCATCTCGATCACGTCAGCTTTCAATAAAAAAAAAACCGCATCAAAATCGGTACATTCGTTTAAGAACTACGTTGTCACAGACAGACACACAGATACGCAAATACACAGATACACACGTTTAACTTATAACACCCCTCTTTTGCGTCGGGGGTTGATAATATATAATTTTGTTTTTGAAAATATACCTTTTTATTTTTGAAAAGACCACGGAACCCTACTTAGTGAGAGTGTGACTCGCACTTGGCCGGTTTTTTTATTCGCTATTGCTCAGCCCTTAACATCCTCTCACCTGATGGTAGTGACGGTGATGCCGAAGATGGAAGCGGGAAGGATTCCCCAACCCAATGGAGAACTGGCTATATTATTTGGATGCCAGAACACACACTCGTACACCTAGACATGATACGAATGACTGCGAAACCGCGACCACGCGACCACGCGACCACGAAACGAAACTTGTTTGACCAAGTTGGACTTCGCCTCTCAGTGGGAAGTGAGTGGAGTGGACTAACCGCTATACCACGGAGGCGGTCAAAAGCCTAACATAGTTTTAGTGACTATCTTTGAGGGAATGCTGTGCTCAGCTAATTAGTACTATAAGTCACTTTCCATACCTTTAAATGTCTGTGTGCAAGGAACCACGTCAATCCGTTATGACGTGAAGGAATGGCGAGCAAAAATATGTTTTTTTAGATCCCCAAGAACTACGTCAATCTGTGCTACTATTATTAGGTACAAGATAATAAGTAGCCCGTGTCACTTCTTATCTCTTCAACTGCTCGTGCCTATCCATGTGTAAATAATCACGCTGATTCGTTATTCCACAGCGACGACGACGCGACGTAAGACAAGGAAAATATTAGATAGCTAGGATTAGGACTGAGAATCTTAGTTTAACTGCCTCCGTGGTGTAACGGTTAGGTCCATTGGCTTTACATCAGGAGGTGGAGGGTTCGATTCCCGGCGGAGTCTAACTTAGTATGATTGATATTTTATCTAAGTCTTGCCGCCAAACATCAATTTCAACAGCATTGATTTGTTCCGACTTGAAGATAGGATAGTCATTGTGTTGGAGAATCTTGGTAAGCCCGCTTCCATATTCGGCATAATTGGCACTTACCATCACGTGAAATAATGCCAAGGGCTTATAGCCCAATTGTTTTAAACTATATTCTTAATTATTAATTTCGTTAGGTCCCCGTAAACATATCTGGAAATTTTCCCGTGGATTCCGTGTACGCTTCCCCTGACGTCTCCCTTATTGTAGTTTTTTTCTGTTTATCTCAGAAGCGGTTGGCGCCAGAAGCAATTTGTCAAGGTAAGATATAATTGTTTAAAATATCTAACCCGTCGACACTTTATTCATTTCGGTGTGAAATATACCCGCAGACATTTCACCAAAAACAATTGTTGGCCTAAAATCACTCTTTGTACTAAATTCAAAGAAAATGAGTGGAGTTGTAGCAAACTGATCTAGGTTCCTATGATACTTGATACATTTAGGAATAAAACGAGGTGTACTTCATTGTTATACACTATTGTTATTGTTATTATTAGCATTAGTTCTCGATTTACGAGTACAGCGAGTAGTGTCAAACATTACCTCAGCCGAAGGACGTCCACTGTTGGACAAAGGCCTCCCCAAAGGATTTTCACGATGACCGGTTCTGCGCTGCCCGCATCCAGCGGCTTCCGGCGATCTTCCCCAAGTCAACGGTCCACCGAGTGGGACGCCTGCCTTCGCTACGTTTTCCAGTGCGCGGTCGCCACTCGAGAACTTTACGGCCATATATTCTACGAGCTATGTGCCCCGCCCACTGCCACTTAAGTTTAGCAATTCTGTGAGCTATGTCTGTTATTTTCGTTCTCCTACGGATCTCCTCGTTTCTGATTCGATCACGCAGAGGAACTCCGAGCATAGCACGCGTCGTCCTCACAATGGAGCGTGCTATGCTCGGAGAGTGTCAAACATTACAATATTACTGTACTTTAGAACTTCCCACAGGCAAATAATAACATCATTCGCTTTTTTTGTTTAATTTTCTCAAATTTTGTCATAATCTATCTTTTTGTAAGCCCCGACGCAAAAAAGGGGCGTTATAAGTTTAACGTGTGTATCTGTGTATTAATGTATTTTTGTGTATTTTTTGTCTGTCTGTCTGTGGCATCGTAGGAATGGACCGATTTTAATGCGGTTTTCTTTTGTTTGGAAGCTGACGTGATCGATGTAGTTCTTAGCTATAATTTATAAAAATCTGTTCAGCGGTTTGAGGATCATCAGCTCTTATCTAGGGGATGAAGGAATATGGACAACATATACAGGTCTGATCGATTCAAAATTTGACGCCCTGTTAGTGTAGTTATCATATCAAAAACGTCCACTGCTGGACAAAGGCAGTTTGTGTAATAGTATTGCAAAACCATGGTAACCTTGACCTGATGCTGCAGCATCTCCTGGAATCTGCAGGATACCCAACTCCTCGCCAACTTACAGCAGAAGTATCGTGTTTGGGCTCATTGGAATAATCTCAATCAATAAGTTTTAGATAGAACATGGTAACCTTGACCTGATGCTGCAGCATCTCCAGTCATTTTTCTTCAAACTTAGTATACAAAGAGTGATTTTAGGCCAATTTTTTTTTATTGAAATGTATGTATGTATGTATATTTCCGAGACTACAGCTCACACCGAAATAACTGAGGCGTCGACGGTTTGGATATTTTGTAACAGTTATATCTTACCTTTTTCTGAGATAAATAGAAAAAAACTACAATCAAGGAGAGGTAAGAGGGGGAGGGGGAGGGGGAGGGGGAGGGGGGGGAGCGTACGCGGGATCCACGGGGAGCTCTCCAGGTATGTTCAGGACTTCAGGGGCACCCAAGGAACACTTTAAAGAAAATAAACCTTCCGCCGGAATTAGTCGTAGGTTTTTGTTTAAATTTATTGGGCTATTATTAATTGTAGATAAAAAAATGGTAAACAACTCATAAAGTCCACACTTCTGGGCCTCGGGGCTCCTCCCCAGCTCGAGACGGTCGGGCCGCACACGAGGGCCGAGTTCGGGTTGAGGGAGATTGTGGGGCTGGCGGCAAAATCCACTCTCAGAAGATTGTCAAGCCGCCTAATAGGCACCTAACACGGCTGGGCAACCGCCGTCTAGTGATAGCCACCTTCCGGCACCGGCGGCTTGACGCGCCTTACAATGCACGGACACACCCTGGTCACTTCATACAACGGGCCAGTAAAGACACTTCAAAAAACGAATGACGAAACAAACAAAGTGGCGGCAAAATCCTATACGTTCGACAACCAAACTGTATCCAATGTGTATCAATCTGGGTGACGAGGGGGTGAGGTCGCAATCTAGAGAGCGGCAGGGAGTGTCCATACTGTATGTTAGTACTAATATATATACATTGGCACGGAGTTAACCTGCGTGATCACCCAACCACGCCAATCACACTGAGCTACTCGTACGGCTGCTGCAGTCGTATCGAATCGTAGTATAATTACTTAAATAATTATGAATAACTAACTCGTAACAATAGTTATTCACACGAGTACGGTAACTACGTATCCCTTGCGCTGGTTATTTGATCAGTAAACCAAACTAATTGCTAATGCCAATACTTCTGCAAAAGCAGTTGGATACTCATTAAGTGATTGGACCGTTGTTACTTCGTTAGCGGGTCACTCAACGTACACTCCGGAACTGATTAACTTTTTTCTCGGCAAGTGTAAATGCAGTTATTTAAATTTTGAAAGCTTTTGTTTTACTTCGCCTATCTATATGTGTGTCCTGCAATTTTGCAATCAATATTTTACTTACAATGCACGTTTAGTAAGTAAAAGCTTTTACGTAAAACTTTTTAGGTTTTTCGAAAATTGTGTATACTATTTTGCATTATGTATATTAGACAAAACAAAACTCAATTAATTCAATTATGTTTTCTTTCCTAATTACCTTAAAAATAAAAGATCTGCATTAACTGCATTGGTGTTGTTTAAGAGTGACCCAGATCCAGTCCGAGTGTGCGTACGTGCGTACGCGCTACTTGTGCGTAATTCAGTACGGTTTCTTATCGAATGGTACGTGCACTGACGAGCGTTGTAGTTGCGCGCGGAGCATCACCAGCATCGAGGAGGTCGCGTCACCCCATCACCCCATCACCCCATCACCCCATCACCCCATCACCAGTGCATCGCAGCGATTGCCCTAGGGGCGATTTTACGCTCAAGGTGTGATCCTTTGAAAGCGCACAACTCGACAGTCAGTAGCGATGAAGGTTGCTTGCACAAAACTTTCATTGTTAAAACATCGCATTTGATTTTTTTTATCACTTCAGTCATTTATTTTTATAAGGAACTAAACAAACAAATCCTGCTGTTCAGAAATACAGCTCGCTCTCCTACATGATGCACGCTCGCCGCCTACAGTGCCACAGTGCCACAGTGGCACAGCTCTACAGCACCGAGTGAGGCGCTATCGCCATGACGAGTGCCTAAGTACTCGCACTCGGTTTGCGCACTCCTGAACGTTCGGTTAGATTGTTTACATGTAATTTAAATAAGCCATAAACGTGACTCTATCAATCGATTAAATTTTCTTTCCACGTGTGGGCATGTGCAATTTTAGGGTTCCGATCAGCCGATGAAAAAGAGAACCCTTAGATCACTCATCTGTCTGTCTGTCCGTCTTTTCGTCCGTATGCCACACGTCTCCGAATCTACTCGACAAAAAGCTCATTATGTGCGTATCAAATGAAAGGGCTCGTTATAAGAAATACAAATGTATTTTTTTTTTTTTTTTATTCACAATTGGTAAGCCATTGGCATCATCTCACCTGATGGAAAGTGACGATGATGCATGATTTAAATGCATATAGTTAGTTTAAAAGATATTTAGGAAAACATACGGAAAAACCTAACCTCCGAAACTACTGCCTAAAACTGAAATAAAAGAGCGCACGGCAGGAGTTTTCTTAAGAAACTTTTTTTTCGGCCTCCAGCCTCCAGCCCTCGGCCTCGTATTGGGCAGCGTGGCCGCTACAATGGCCATGTAACCTTAGCCTTCGTAACGGAAAAGTAGTGACGTTAAAAGTACAGTCCAGTTCAGTTTTTGCATTTGTGTGAGTGCTCACGGCACGGATAGCGCCGGCGCGCCGCCCGCGCCTACGCGTCACCTCCCTACTAATATTGGCGATCACTCACACAAATGCAACGCTGAGCGTAAGCTTCGCGAACTGTAACGCGTTGCCGATCTCCACTCGATTTCACCCCTCATATATTTTTCATATCGCACTCTATATATGAATCAATTCTAAAGGATAAACTCCAAAAATGAATGTAAGGCCTCTCCTACACAGGGTAAAATTGAAATCCATAACTAAACTTTAAGAACCATACTCCACTCATGAAGCTCAAACTGAACAACTTTTCCCAAGAAACCCATACAATTGGAGAAAAAAAAATTGGACTCTCTATACAAAATTGATGATCAACTTACGGAAAACATAATGGAATGGTACGGAATCCTCCCCACTCGAATTCAACTCGCGCTTGAACGGCCTTAGAATTCTTATCGTACAATGTCAAGAATATCTCCTCGACCCGGCAGCCTTGCGAGACGCGTCTCGATCGCGCGCGCACCGCGCACCTGCCCCATCGCAATATCTCTTCGACCCGGCAGCCTTTGGAGACGCGTCTCGCTCGCGCGCGCACCGCGCACCTGCCCCATCGCAATATCTCCTCGACCCGGCAGCCTTGCGAGAAGCGTCTCGCTCGCGCCCGCACCGCGCACCTGCCCCATCGCAATATCTCCTCGACCCGGCAGCCTTGCGAGACGCGCCTCGCTCGCGCCCGCACCGCGCACCTGCCCCATCGCAATATCTCCTCGACCCGGCAGCCTTGCGAGACGCGTCTCGCTCGCGCGCGCACCGCGCACCTGCCCCATCGCAATATCTCCTCGACCCGGCAGCCTTGCGAGAAGCGTCTCGCTCGCGCCCGCACCGCGCACCTGCCCCATCGCAATATCTCCTCGACCCGGCAGCCTTGCGAGACGCGTCTCGCTCGCGCGCGCACCGCGCACCTGCCCCATCGCAATATCTCCTCGACCCGGCAGCCTTGCGAGAAGCGTCTCGCTCGCGCCCGCACCGCGCACCTGCCCCATCGCAATATCTCCTCGACCCGGCAGCCTTGCGAGACGCGCCTCGCTCGCGCCCGCACCGCGCACCTGCCCCATCGCAATATCTCCTCGACCCGGCAGCCTTGCGAGACGCGTCTCGCTCGCGCCCGCACCGCGCACCTGCCCCATCGCAATATCTCCTCGACCCGGCAGCCTTGCGAGACGCGTCTCGCTCGCGCCCGCACCGCGCACCTGCCCCATCGCAATATCTCCTCGACCCGGCAGCCTTGCGAGACGCGTCTCGCTCGCGCCCGCACCGCGCACCTGCCCCATCGCAATATCTCCTCGACCCGGCAGCCTTGCGAGACGCGTCTCGCTCGCGCCCGCACCGCGCACCTGCCCCATCGCAATATCTCCTCGACCCGGCAGCCTTGCGAGACGCGTCTCGCTCGCGCCCGCACCGCGCACCTGCCCCATCGCAATATCTCCTCGACCCGGCAGCCTTGCGAGACGCGTCTCGCTCGCGCCCGCACCGCGCACCTGCCCCATCGCAATATCTCCTCGACCCGGCAGCCTTGCGAGACGCGTCTCGCTCGCGCCCGCACCGCGCACCTGCCCCATCGCAATATCTCCTCGACCCGGCAGCCTTGCGAGACGCGTCTCGCTCGCGCGCGCACCGCGCACCTGCCCCATCGCAATATCTCCTCGACCCGGCAGCCTTGCGAGAAGCGTCTCGCTCGCGCCCGCACCGCGCACCTGCCCCATCGCAATATCTCCTCGACCCGGCAGCCTTGCGAGACGCGCCTCGCTCGCGCCCGCACCGCGCACCTGCCCCATCGCAATATCTCCTCGACCCGGCAGCCTTGCGAGACGCGTCTCGCTCGCGCCCGCACCGCGCACCTGCCCCATCGCAATATCTCCTCGACCCGGCAGCCTTGCGAGACGCGTCTCGCTCGCGCCCGCACCGCGCACCTGCCCCATCGCAATATCTCCTCGACCCGGCAGCCTTGCGAGACGCGTCTCGCTCGCGCCCGCACCGCGCACCTGCCCCATCGCAATATCTCCTCGACCCGGCAGCCTTGCGAGACGCGTCTCGCTCGCGCCCGCACCGCGCACCTGCCCCATCGCAATATCTCCTCGACCCGGCAGCCTTGCGAGACGCGTCTCGCTCGCGCCCGCACCGCGCACCGCGCACCTGCCCCATCGCAATACCTTCTTATTCGCGGTAATCACGCCATGCAGAACATTGCACCAGCTCGTCAGTGACCGCTTAATATAATCGCTTTTTAAATCTCAGAGCTCCGTGTCAGTGTCAGTGTCAGTGCCAAATGTAAATATAAATGTTTACATTTGTCAAGGATTTACCAATTGTGAATAAAAAAAAAAATAATTCACGTTTCCAAATTTAACAGAAAGGCGAGCTCAGTATTTTCTAAGATTCTATTCAAAATAAAAGACGAACCTGGTACCTTGATTACACCGCCAAAGTCCATCATTAGATCACCTTCAAAATACAAAAAGCATCTATGAATATAATATTGTCACCGGGTATATGATTTTATACCAAATTTCAGCTCAATCGGATATCTGGTAGTCGTTCTATAATCCTTCGCAAGATTTGACCTAAACCAACTAACATACAAACATCGCAAGTTGAACACAAACTGTGATCAATGCCCCTTCTTATCTAAAGTAACCACTCGTATGCACATACACGAGTACCAGAGAAACTATAATTACACAATCAGATATCACCTAAAATATCCAATTCAAACAGACGGAAAATTGTAGCTATGTGGAGGGTCCAATAGCGGCTGACCCGGCCGCGTGACCCGCGACCCGTAGCTCCGTAGGCGCTTCCCTTCCCTTCCCTTCCCTTCCCGATAGCTTCGCAGAGTGTGCAGAGTTTCCGTTACGGCGGGAATCACACGTGTGATCTGCGTTCCCTTTGCACGCCGAGGCGCCATCGCCCGCGCCGCGCGCGCGCCGCTCACCCAGCCGAGAAATTCTTCACCTTAGCGAGTAGGTATGCGCTACGAAAAAACTATCTACGAGTAAGTACAAGCTTACAGCAACACCAAAACTAAAATTGATTGTGCAACTTTCTTTAGAACTACAATTAAGCGTACACATAAATGTGGGCTTGCAAAAACGTAGCACTTTGTTTTTATTAATACGAGTAGAGTCGATATTATCCGCATAACACATTAATTTCAGCAAAAAGGTTTGCTCATAAAATCTTCTTGTGGTTGATTTAGAAAAACTGGTAGGATGAGGAGTGGGGGCGGGGGGGGGGGGGGCGTGTCCAGTGGCGACAGGGAGCCGCCGCCGCCAGCGCCGGCGCGCGGTGGCTGGCGCACCCCGTCAGGCCGGACTAACCCGTCGCGCGCGCGGGTCAGCGCTCCAGCGCTCCAGCCGGCTATTTATAGAGGTGCCCCTTAAACAGAGTAATTATTCATTGATTAGCACTGCGAGGAATAGAGGATTGCGCTGATAGCCATCGCGCAAACGAGAATACGGGCTGGCGCCCGCCGCGCCGCCGCCGCGCCGCCGCCGCGCCGCCACCGCCGAGCGTTACATTCCGACAGCGATTTACAAGTGCGGATCGTTCACTGTAAAAATCACCTACGGTATTTTAGTCCTGTATTGCTAATCTAATAGTACTACTACTGAATCTAATAGTACTACTACTGAATCTAATAGTACTACTACTGAATCTAATATTACTACTACTGAATCTAAAAGTACTTCTACTGAATCTAATAGTACTACTACTGAATCTAATATTACTACTACTGAATCTAAAAGTACTACTACTGAATCTAATAGTACTATTACTGAATCTAATAGTACTACTACTGAATCTAATATTACTACTACTGAATCTAAAAGTACTTTTACTGAATCTAATAGTACTACTACTGAATCTAATATTACTACTACTGAATCTAAAAGTACTTCTACTGAATCTAATAGTACTACTACTGAATCTAATATTACTACTACTGAATCTAAAAGTACTTCTACTGAATCTAATAGTACTACTACTGAATCTAATAGTACGTTGTGCATACTTTCTCGCTTAGTTTTCACCACAGGTTTTCACCCTCTAGTACACATAAATCAGTATTAAAAACACTTAGCAATGAAAAGAGATGTATAAGATATGACGAAAAATTTAAAAATCATCAGGGTTTTTATGAGACGTGTTTTTTTTTTATGAATGAATTGCCCAGACTTATTTCCTATGAGTAACTCGCAAAGTTTCATCAAAATAGGTATAATAACAGCTGATCAAAGTTAGACAAAGTCTCTGAAAATGTAAAAAATAGCAGAAAAACTAAAGTTTTGACCCTTTATCTATTTTATATACCATTTTTTCCATATTAATTATGTTAATCACTTATCAACATCCTTGAGCACCTATGGTCGCATCAAAAAATTTGTTCTTAAATCCGCTAAGAGATAAATCATCAAACGTCAAACTGTTAAATTTAGTTCCGTAATTAGATAACAGATGGCAACACTGAGTGAGAAGCCATATTGGTTGGCTGTCAGTTTCGGAGCGGGCACTTTTGGACGGAGCATCGAGCAGAACGGACGTGTCACGCCATCGCTGGGACCACCACGTTTGCAATCCATTGTAATCCGGGGCGTCCTGTACAAATATTTCGATTGCCGAATGATCAAGACTAATAGAGGAGGACCTCTGTAATATAGCTGTATTGTTATGTCGATGCACACTACAGAAATAGTTAAGGACGTGAACCATAAGTTCCATAATCTAGGTACCCTTCCTACATATTAATTATTTGAGATTAATTGACTCACGTATGTACTTACATAACACCTGCAATTACTTCTAATTAACTATGTAATTAAAGGTGTTTGTAAAATAAACAAAACATTGTTTGTGCTGTTTTGTAAAGTTTAAAGCCACGATACACATACAGACAGTAACAACATTAGTGTAGTGTAGGACCCGTTAACTGGGAGTTCTACTCGTCATACTAAACAGCTTTTGGCCAGCAGATCTATATTGTTTTTATTTAATAAAAAAAAAATTAACAACACGCAATTGACAACATGCAATGATCATGCAATGAATGTTCAGGTAAAGAGACTCGTTTTCACCTGCTAGAGTACTTGTTAATTAAAATACTGTTTCTCCTAATATAGCTGCGTGCAGAACGAAAACAAAACAAAAAAACATTGTTGGATACAGAGAGGCTCCATAGGTGAGTCAGAAGGCAAAAACATTGTTAGATACAGAGAAACTCCACAGGTGAGTCAGAAGTCAAAAACATTGTTAGATACAGAGAAACTCCACAGGTGAGTCAGAAGTCAAAAAATTGGTGGATACAGAGAGGCTTCATAGGTGAGTCAGAAGTCAAAAACATTGTTAGATACAGAGAAACTCCACAGGTGAGTCAGAAGTCAAAAACATTGTTAGATACAGAGAAACTCCACAGGTGAGTCAGAAGTCAAAAACATTGTTAGATACAGAGAAACTCCACAGGTGAGTCAGAAGTCAAAAAATTGGTGGATACAGAGAGGCTTCATAGGTGAGTCAGAAGTCAAAAACATTGTTAGATACAGAGAAACTCCACAGGTGAGTCAGAAGTCAAAAACATTGTTAGATACAGAGAAACTCCACAGGTGAGTCAGAAGTCAAAAACATTGTTAGATACAGAGAAACTCCACAGGTGAGTCAGAAGTCAAAAACATTGTTAGATACAGAGAAACTCCACAGGTGAGTCAGAAGTCAAAAACATTGTTAGATACAGAGAAACTCCACAGGTGAGTCAGAAGTCAAAAACATTGTTAGATACAGAGAAACTCCACAGGTGAGTCAGAAGTCAAAAACATTGTTAGATACAGAGAAACTCCACAGGTGAGTCAGAAGTCAAAAACATTGTTAGATACAGAGAAACTCCACAGGTGAGTCAGAAGTCAAAAAATTGGTGGATACAGAGAGGCTTCATAGGTGAGTCAGAAGTCAAAAACATTGTTAGATACAGAGAAACTCCACAGGTGAGTCAGAAGTCAAAAACATTGTTAGATACAGAGAAACTCCACAGGTGAGTCAGAAGTCAAAAACATTGTTAGATACAGAGAAACTCCACAGGTGAGTCAGAAGTCAAAAAATTGGTGGATACAGAGAGGCTTCATAGGTGAGTCAGAAGTCAAAAACATTGTTAGATACAGAGAAACTCCACAGGTGAGTCAGAAGTCAAAAACATTGTTAGATACAGAGAAACTCCACAGGTGAGTCAGAAGTCAAAAACATTGTTAGATACAGAGAAACTCCACAGGTGAGTCAGAAGTCAAAAAATTGGTGGATACAGAGAGGCTTCATAGGTGAGTCAGAAGTCAAAAACATTGTTAGATACAGAGAAACTCCACAGGTGAGTCAGAAGTCAAAAACATTGTTAGATACAGAGAAACTCCACAGGTGAGTCAGAAGTCAAAAACATTGTTAGATACAGAGAAACTCCACAGGTGAGTCAGAAGTCAAAAAATTGGTGGATACAGAGAGGCTTCATAGGTGAGTCAGAAGTCAAAAACATTGTTAGATACAGAGAAACTCCACAGGTGAGTCAGAAGTCAAAAACATTGTTAGATACAGAGAAACTCCACAGGTGAGTCAGAAGTCAAAAACATTGTTAGATACAGAGAAACTCCACAGGTGAGTCAGAAGTCAAAAAATTGGTGGATACAGAGAAACTCCACAGGTGAGTCAGAAGTCAAAAACATTGTTAGATACAGAGAAACTCCACAGGTGAGTCAGAAGTCAAAAACATTGTTAGATACAGAGAAACTCCACAGGTGAGTCAGAAGTCAAAAAATTGGTGGATACAGAGAGGCTTCATAGGTGAGTCAGAAGTCAAAAACATTGTTAGATACAGAGAAACTCCACAGGTAAGTCAGAAGTCAAAAACATTGTTAGATACAGAGAAACTCCACAGGTGAGTCAGAAGTCAAAAAATTGGTGGATACAGAGAGGCTTCATAGGTGAGTCAGAAGTCAAAAACATTGTTAGATACAGAGAAACTCCACAGGTGAGTCAGAAGTCAAAAACATTGTTAGATACAGAGAAACTCCACAGGTGAGTCAGAAGTCAAAAACATTGTTAGATACAGAGAAACTCCACAGGTGAGTCAGAAGTCAAAAACATTGTTAGATACAGAGAAACTCCACAGGTGAGTCAGAAGTCAAAAACATTGTTAGATACAGAGAAACTCCACAGGTGAGTCAGAAGTCAAAAACATTGTTAGATACAGAGAAACTCCACAGGTGAGTCAGAAGTCAAAAACATTGTTAGATACAGAGAAACTCCACAGGTGAGTCAGAAGTCAAAAAATTGGTGGATACAGAGAGGCTTCATAGGTGAGTCAGAAGTCAAAAACATTGTTAGATACAGAGAAACTCCACAGGTGAGTCAGAAGTCAAAAACATTGTTAGATACAGAGAAACTCCACAGGTGAGTCAGAAGTCAAAAAATTGGTGGATACAGAGAGGCTTCATAGGTGAGTCAGAAGTCAAAAACATTGTTAGATACAGAGAAACTCCACAGGTGAGTCAGAAGTCAAAAACATTGTTAGATACAGAGAAACTCCACAGGTGAGTCAGAAGTCAAAAACATTGTTAGATAGAGAGAAACTCCACAGGTGAGTCAGAAGTCAAAAAATTGGTGGATACAGAGAGGCTTCATAGGTGAGTCAGAAGTCAAAAACATTGTTAGATACAGAGAAACTCCACAGGTAAGTCAGAAGTCAAAAACATTGTTAGATACAGAGAAACTCCACAGGTGAGTCAGAAGTCAAAAAATTGGTGGATACAGAGAGGCTTCATAGGTGAGTCAGAAGTCAAAAACATTGTTAGATACAGAGAAACTCCACAGGTGAGTCAGAAGTCAAAAACATTGTTAGATACAGAGAAACTCCACAGGTGAGTCAGAAGTCAAAAACATTGTTAGATACAGAGAAACTCCACAGGTGAGTCAGAAGTCAAAAACATTGTTAGATACAGAGAAACTCCACAGGTGAGTCAGAAGTCAAAAAATTGGTGGATACAGAGAGGCTTCATAGGTGAGTCAGAAGTCAAAAACATTGTTAGATACAGAGAAACTCCACAGGTGAGTCAGAAGTCAAAAACATTGTTAGATACAGAGAAACTCCACAGGTGAGTCAGAAGTCAAAAACATTGTTAGATACAGAGAAACTCCACAGGTGAGTCAGAAGTCAAAAACATTGTTAGATACAGAGAAACTCCACAGGTGAGTCAGAAGTCAAAAAATTGGTGGATACAGAGAGGCTTCATAGGTGAGTCAGAAGTCAAAAACATTGTTAGATACAGAGAAACTCCACAGGTGAGTCAGAAGTCAAAAACATTGTTAGATACAGAGAAACTCCACAGGTGAGTCAGAAGTCAAAAACATTGTTAGATACAGAGAAACTCCACAGGTGAGTCAGAAGTCAAAAACATTGTTAGATACAGAGAAACTCCACAGGTGAGTCAGAAGTCAAAAAATTGGTGGATACAGAGAGGCTTCATAGGTGAGTCAGAAGTCAAAAACATTGTTAGATACAGAGAAACTCCACAGGTGAGTCAGAAGTCAAAAACATTGTTAGATACAGAGAAACTCCACAGGTGAGTCAGAAGTCAAAAAATTGGTGGATACAGAGAGGCTTCATAGGTGAGTCAGAAGTCAAAAACATTGTTAGATACAGAGAAACTCCACAGGTGAGTCAGAAGTCAAAAACATTGTTAGATACAGAGAAACTCCACAGGTGAGTCAGAAGTCAAAAACATTGTTAGATACAGAGAAACTCCACAGGTGAGTCAGAAGTCAAAAAATTGGTGGATACAGAGAGGCTTCATAGGTGAGTCAGAAGTCAAAAACATTGTTAGATACAGAGAAACTCCACAGGTAAGTCAGAAGTCAAAAACATTGTTAGATACAGAGAAACTCCACAGGTGAGTCAGAAGTCAAAAAATTGGTGGATACAGAGAGGCTTCATAGGTGAGTCAGAAGTCAAAAACATTGTTAGATACAGAGAAACTCCACAGGTGAGTCAGAAGTCAAAAACATTGTTAGATACAGAGAAACTCCACAGGTGAGTCAGAAGTCAAAAACATTGTTAGATACAGAGAAACTCCACAGGTGAGTCAGAAGTCAAAAACATTGTTAGATACAGAGAAACTCCACAGGTGAGTCAGAAGTCAAAAAATTGGTGGATACAGAGAGGCTTCATAGGTGAGTCAGAAGTCAAAAACATTGTTAGATACAGAGAAACTCCACAGGTGAGTCAGAAGTCAAAAACATTGTTAGATACAGAGAAACTCCACAGGTGAGTCAGAAGTCAAAAACATTGTTAGATACAGAGAAACTCCACAGGTGAGTCAGAAGTCAAAAACATTGTTAGATACAGAGAAACTCCACAGGTGAGTCAGAAGTCAAAAAATTGGTGGATACAGAGAGGCTTCATAGGTGAGTCAGAAGTCAAAAACATTGTTAGATACAGAGAAACTCCACAGGTAAGTCAGAAGTCAAAAACATTGTTAGATACAGAGAAACTCCACAGGTGAGTCAGAAGTCAAAAAATTGGTGGATACAGAGAGGCTTCATAGGTGAGTCAGAAGTCAAAAACATTGTTAGATACAGAGAAACTCCACAGGTGAGTCAGAAGTCAAAAACATTGTTAGATACAGAGAAACTCCACAGGTGAGTCAGAAGTCAAAAACATTGTTAGATACAGAGAAACTCCACAGGTGAGTCAGAAGTCAAAAACATTGTTAGATACAGAGAAACTCCACAGGTGAGTCAGAAGTCAAAAACATTGTTAGATACAGAGAAACTCCACAGGTGAGTCAGAAGTCAAAAACATTGTTAGATACAGAGAAACTCCACAGGTGAGTCAGAAGTCAAAAAATTGGTGGATACAGAGAGGCTTCATAGGTGAGTCAGAAGTCAAAAACATTGTTAGATACAGAGAAACTCCACAGGTGAGTCAGAAGTCAAAAACATTGTTAGATACAGAGAAACTCCACAGGTGAGTCAGAAGTCAAAAACATTGTTAGATACAGAGAAACTCCACAGGTGAGTCAGAAGTCAAAAACATTGTTAGATACAGAGAAACTCCACAGGTGAGTCAGAAGTCAAAAAATTGGTGGATACAGAGAGGCTTCATAGGTGAGTCAGAAGTCAAAAACATTGTTAGATACAGAGAAACTCCACAGGTGAGTCAGAAGTCAAAAACATTGTTAGATACAGAGAAACTCCACAGGTGAGTCAGAAGTCAAAAACATTGTTAGATACAGAGAAACTCCACAGGTGAGTCAGAAGTCAAAAAATTGGTGGATACAGAGAGGCTTCATAGGTGAGTCAGAAGTCAAAAACATTGTTAGATACAGAGAAACTCCACAGGTGAGTCAGAAGTCAAAAACATTGTTAGATACAGAGAAACTCCACAGGTGAGTCAGAAGTCAAAAAATTGGTGGATACAGAGAGGCTTCATAGGTGAGTCAGAAGTCAAAAACATTGTTAGATACAGAGAAACTCCACAGGTGAGTCAGAAGTCAAAAACATTGTTAGATACAGAGAAACTCCACAGGTGAGTCAGAAGTCAAAAACATTGTTAGATACAGAGAAACTCCACAGGTGAGTCAGAAGTCAAAAAATTGGTGGATACAGAGAGGCTTCATAGGTGAGTCAGAAGTCAAAAACATTGTTAGATACAGAGAAACTCCACAGGTAAGTCAGAAGTCAAAAACATTGTTAGATACAGAGAAACTCCACAGGTGAGTCAGAAGTCAAAAAATTGGTGGATACAGAGAGGCTTCATAGGTGAGTCAGAAGTCAAAAACATTGTTAGATACAGAGAAACTCCACAGGTGAGTCAGAAGTCAAAAACATTGTTAGATACAGAGAAACTCCACAGGTGAGTCAGAAGTCAAAAACATTGTTAGATACAGAGAAACTCCACAGGTGAGTCAGAAGTCAAAAACATTGTTAGATACAGAGAAACTCCACAGGTGAGTCAGAAGTCAAAAAATTGGTGGATACAGAGAGGCTTCATAGGTGAGTCAGAAGTCAAAAACATTGTTAGATACAGAGAAACTCCACAGGTGAGTCAGAAGTCAAAAAATTGGTGGATACAGAGAGGCTTCATAGGTGAGTCAGAAGTCAAAAACATTGTTAGATACAGAGAAACTCCACAGGTGAGTCAGAAGTCAAAAACATTGTTAGATACAGAGAAACTCCACAGGTGAGTCAGAAGTCAAAAAATTGGTGGATACAGAGAGGCTTCATAGGTGAGTCAGAAGTCAAAAACATTGTTAGATACAGAGAAACTCCACAGGTGAGTCAGAAGTCAAAAACATTGTTAGATACAGAGAAACTCCACAGGTGAGTCAGAAGTCAAAAACATTGTTAGATACAGAGAAACTCCACAGGTGAGTCAGAAGTCAAAAACATTGTTAGATACAGAGAAACTCCACAGGTGAGTCAGAAGTCAAAAAATTGGTGGATACAGAGAGGCTTCATAGGTGAGTCAGAAGTCAAAAACATTGTTAGATACAGAGAAACTCCACAGGTGAGTCAGAAGTCAAAAACATTGTTAGATACAGAGAAACTCCACAGGTGAGTCAGAAGTCAAAAACATTGTTAGATACAGAGAAACTCCACAGGTGAGTCAGAAGTCAAAAACATTGTTAGATACAGAGAAACTCCACAGGTGAGTCAGAAGTCAAAAACATTGTTAGATACAGAGAAACTCCACAGGTGAGTCAGAAGTCAAAAACATTGTTAGATACAGAGAAACTCCACAGGTGAGTCAGAAGTCAAAAAATTGGTGGATACAGAGAGGCTTCATAGGTGAGTCAGAAGTCAAAAACATTGTTAGATACAGAGAAACTCCACAGGTGAGTCAGAAGTCAAAAACATTGTTAGATACAGAGAAACTCCACAGGTGAGTCAGAAGTCAAAAACATTGTTAGATACAGAGAAACTCCACAGGTGAGTCAGAAGTCAAAAACATTGTTAGATACAGAGAAACTCCACAGGTGAGTCAGAAGTCAAAAACATTGTTAGATACAGAAAACTCCACAGGTGAGTCAGAAGTCAAAAAATTGGTGGATACAGAGAGGCTTCATAGGTGAGTCAGAAGTCAAAAACATTGTTAGATACAGAGAAACTCCACAGGTGAGTCAGAAGTCAAAAACATTGTTAGATACAGAGAAACTCCACAGGTGAGTCAGAAGTCAAAAACATTGTTAGATACAGAGAAACTCCACAGGTGAGTCAGAAGTCAAAAAATTGGTGGATACAGAGAGGCTTCATAGGTGAGTCAGAAGTCAAAAACATTGTTAGATACAGAGAAACTCCACAGGTGAGTCAGAAGTCAAAAACATTGTTAGATACAGAGAAACTCCACAGGTGAGTCAGAAGTCAAAAACATTGTTAGATACAGAGAAACTCCACAGGTGAGTCAGAAGTCAAAAAATTGGTGGATACAGAGAGGTTTCATAGGTGAGTCAGAAGTCAAAAACATTGTTAGATACAGAGAAACTCCACAGGTGAGTCAGAAGTCAAAAAATTGGTGGATACAGAGAGGCTTCATAGGTGAGTCAGAAGTCAAAAACATTGTTAGATACAGAGAAACTCCACAGGTGAGTCAGAAGTCAAAAAATTGGTGGATACAGAGAGGTTTCATAGGTGAGTCAGAAGTCAAAAACATTGTTAGATACAGAGAAACTCCACAGGTGAGTCAGAAGTCAAAAACATTGTTAGATACAGAGAAACTCCACAGGTGAGTCAGAAGTCAAAAAATTGGTGGATACAGAGAGGCTTCATAGGTGAGTCAGAAGTCAAAAACATTGTTAGATACAGAGAAACTCCACAGGTGAGTCAGAAGTCAAAAACATTGTTAGATACAGAGAAACTCCACAGGTGAGTCAGAAGTCAAAAACATTGTTAGATACAGAGAAACTCCACAGGTGAGTCAGAAGTCAAAAACATTGTTAGATACAGAGAAACTCCACAGGTGAGTCAGAAGTCAAAAACATTGTTAGATAAAGAGAAACTCCACAGGTGAGTCAGAAGTCAAAAACATTGTAAGATACAGAGAAACTCCACAGGTGAGTCAGAAGTCAAAAAATTGGTGGATACAGAGAGGCTTCATAGGTGAGTCAGAAGTCAAAAACATTGTTAGATACAGAGAAACTCCACAGGTGAGTCAGAATTCAAAAACATTGTTAGATACAGAGAAACTCCACAGGTGAGTCAGAAGTCAAAAACATTGTTAGATACAGAGAAACTCCACAGGTGAGTCAGAAGTCAAAAAATTGGTGGATACAGAGAGGCTTCATAGGTGAGTCAGAAGTCAAAAACATTGTTAGATACAGAGAAACTCCACAGGTGAGTCAGAATTCAAAAACATTGTTAGATACAGAGAAACTCCACAGGTGAGTCAGAAGTCAAAAACATTGTTAGATACAGAGAAACTCCACAGGTGAGTCAGAAGTCAAAAACATTGTTAGATACAGAGAAACTCCACAGGTGAGTCAGAAGTCAAAAACATTGTTAGATACAGAGAAACTCCACAGGTGAGTCAGAAGTCAAAAAATTGGTGGATACAGAGAGGTTTCATAGGTGAGTCAGAAGTCAAAAACATTGTTAGATACAGAGAAACTCCACAGGTGAGACAGAAGTCAAAAACATTGTTAGATACAGAGAAACTCCACAGGTGAGTCAGAAGTCAAAAACATTGTTAGATACAGAGAAACTCCACAGGTGAGTCAGAAGTCAAAAAATTGGTGGATACAGAGAGGTTTCATAGGTGAGTCAGAAGTCAAAAACATTGTTAGATACAGAGAAACTCCACAGGTGAGTCAGAAGTCAAAAACATTGTTAGATACAGAGAAACTCCACAGGTGAGTCAGAAGTCAAAAAATTGGTGGATACAGAGAGGCTTCATAGGTGAGTCAGAAGTCAAAAACATTGTTAGATACAGAGAAACTCCACAGGTGAGTCAGAAGTCAAAAACATTGTTAGATACAGAGAAACTCCACAGGTGAGTCAGAAGTCAAAAACATTGTTAGATACAGAGAAACTCCACAGGTGAGTCAGAAGTCAAAAACATTGTTAGATACAGAGAAACTCCACAGGTGAGTCAGAAGTCAAAAAATTGGTGGATACAGAGAGGCTTCATAGGTAAGTCAGAAGTCAAAAACATTGTTAGATACAGAGAAACTCCACAGGTGAGTCAGAAGTCAAAAACATTGTTAGATACAGAGAAACTCCACAGGTGAGTCAGAAGTCAAAAACATTGTTAGATACAGAGAAACTCCACAGGTGAGTCAGAAGTCAAAAAATTGGTGGATACAGAGAGGCTTCATAGGTGAGTCAGAAGTCAAAAACATTGTTAGATACAGAGAAACTCCACAGGTGAGTCAGAAGTCAAAAACATTGTTAGATACAGAGAAACTCCACAGGTGAGTCAGAAGTCAAAAAATTGGTGGATACAGAGAGGCTTCATAGGTGAGTCAGAAGTCAAAAACATTGTTAGATACAGAGAAACTCCACAGGTGAGTCAGAAGTCAAAAACATTGTTAGATACAGAGAAACTTCACAGGTGAGTCAGAAGTCAAAAACATTGTTAGATACAGAGAAACTCCACAGGTGAGTCAGAAGTCAAAAACATTGTTAGATACAGAGAAACTCCACAGGTGAGTCAGAAGTCAAAAACATTGTTAGATACAGAGAAACTCCACAGGTGAGTCAGAAGTCAAAAACATTGTTAGATACAGAGAAACTCCACAGGTGAGTCAGAAGTCAAAAAATTGGTGGATACAGAGAGGCTTCATAGGTGAGTCAGAAGTCAAAAACATTGTTAGATACAGAGAAACTCCACAGGTGAGTCAGAAGTCAAAAACATTGTTAGATACAGAGAAACTCCACAGGTGAGTCAGAAGTCAAAAACATTGTTAGATACAGAGAAACTCCACAGGTGAGTCAGAAGTCAAAAACATTGTTAGATACAGAGAAACTCCACAGGTGAGTCAGAAGTCAAAAAATTGGTGGATACAGAGAGGCTTCATAGGTGAGTCAGAAGTCAAAAACATTGTTAGATACAGAGAAACTCCACAGGTGAGTCAGAAGTCAAAAACATTGTTAGATACAGAGAAACTCCACAGGTGAGTCAGAAGTCAAAAACATTGTTAGATACAGAGAAACTCCACAGGTGAGTCAGAAGTCAAAAAATTGGTGGATACAGAGAGGCTTCATAGGTGAGTCAGAAGTCAAAAACATTGTTAGATACAGAGAAACTCCACAGGTGAGTCAGAAGTCAAAAACATTGTTAGATACAGAGAAACTCCACAGGTGAGTCAGAAGTCAAAAACATTGTTAGATACAGAGAAACTCCACAGGTGAGTCAGAAGTCAAAAACATTGTTAGATACAGAGAAACTCCACAGGTGAGTCAGAAGTCAAAAAATTGGTGGATACAGAGAGGCTTCATAGGTGAGTCAGAAGTCAAAAACATTGTTAGATACAGAGAAACTCCACAGGTGAGTCAGAAGTCAAAAACATTGTTAGATACAGAGAAACTCCACAGGTGAGTCAGAAGTCAAAAACATTGTTAGATACAGAGAAACTCCACAGGTGAGTCAGAAGTCAAAAACATTGTTAGATACAGAGAAACTCCACAGGTGAGTCAGAAGTCAAAAACATTGTTAGATACAGAGAAACTCCACAGGTGAGTCAGAAGTCAAAAACATTGTTAGATACAGAGAAACTCCACAGGTGAGTCAGAAGTCAAAAAATTGGTGGATACAGAGAGGCTTCATAGGTGAGTCAGAAGTCAAAAACATTGTTAGATACAGAGAAACTCCACAGGTGAGTCAGAAGTCAAAAACATTGTTAGATACAGAGAAACTCCACAGGTGAGTCAGAAGTCAAAAACATTGTTAGATACAGAGAAACTCCACAGGTGAGTCAGAAGTCAAAAAATTGGTGGATACAGAGAGGTTTCATAGGTGAGTCAGAAGTCAAAAACATTGTTAGATACAGAGAAACTCCACAGGTGAGTCAGAAGTCAAAAACATTGTTAGATACAGAGAAACTCCACAGGTGAGTCAGAAGTCAAAAACATTGTTAGATACAGAGAAACTCCACAGGTGAGTCAGAAGTCAAAAAATTGGTGGATACAGAGAGGTTTCATAGGTGAGTCAGAAGTCAAAAACATTGTTAGATACAGAGAAACTCCACAGGTGAGTCAGAAGTCAAAAACATTGTTAGATACAGAGAAACTCCACAGGTGAGTCAGAAGTCAAAAAATTGGTGGATACAGAGAGGCTTCATAGGTGAGTCAGAAGTCAAAAACATTGTTAGATACAGAGAAACTCCACAGGTGAGTCAGAAGTCAAAAACATTGTTAGATACAGAGAAACTCCACAGGTGAGTCAGAAGTCAAAAACATTGTTAGATACAGAGAAACTCCACAGGTGAGTCAGAAGTCAAAAACATTGTTAGATACAGAGAAACTCCACAGGTGAGTCAGAAGTCAAAAACATTGTTAGATACAGAGAAACTCCACAGGTGAGTCAGAAGTCAAAAACATTGTTAGATACAGAGAAACTCCACAGGTGAGTCAGAAGTCAAAAAATTGGTGGATACAGAGAGGCTTCATAGGTGAGTCAGAAGTCAAAAACATTGTTAGATACAGAGAAACTCCACAGGTGAGTCAGAAGTCAAAAACATTGTTAGATACAGAGAAACTCCACAGGTGAGTCAGAAGTCAAAAACATTGTTAGATACAGAGAAACTCCACAGGTGAGTCAGAAGTCAAAAACATTGTTAGATACAGAGAAACTCCACAGGTGAGTCAGAAGTCAAAAACATTGTTAGATACAGAGAAACTCCACAGGTGAGTCAGAAGTCAAAAAATTGGTGGATACAGAGAGGCTTCATAGGTGAGTCAGAAGTCAAAAACATTGTTAGATACAGAGAAACTCCACAGGTGAGTCAGAATTCAAAAACATTGTTAGATACAGAGAAACTCCACAGGTGAGTCAGAAGTCAAAAACATTGTTAGATACAGAGAAACTCCACAGGTGAGTCAGAAGTCAAAAACATTGTTAGATACAGAGAAACTCCACAGGTGAGTCAGAAGTCAAAAACATTGTTAGATACAGAGAAACTCCACAGGTGAGTCAGAAGTCAAAAAATTGGTGGATACAGAGAGGTTTCATAGGTGAGTCAGAAGTCAAAAACATTGTTAGATACAGAGAAACTCCACAGGTGAGTCAGAAGTCAAAAACATTGTTAGATACAGAGAAACTCCACAGGTGAGTCAGAAGTCAAAAACATTGTTAGATACAGAGAAACTCCACAGGTGAGTCAGAAGTCAAAAAATTGGTGGATACAGAGAGGCTTCATAGGTGAGTCAGAAGTCAAAAACATTGTTAGATACAGAGAAACTCCACAGGTGAGTCAGAAGTCAAAAACATTGTTAGATACAGAGAAACTCCACAGGTGAGTCAGAAGTCAAAAACATTGTTAGATACAGAGAAACTCCACAGGTGAGTCAGAAGTCAAAAAATTGGTGGATACAGAGAGGCTTCATAGGTGAGTCAGAAGTCAAAAACATTGTTAGATACAGAGAAACTCCACAGGTGAGTCAGAAGTCAAAAACATTGTTAGATACAGAGAAACTCCACAGGTGAGTCAGAAGTCAAAAAATTGGTGGATACAGAGAGGCTTCATAGGTGAGTCAGAAGTCAAAAAATTGGTGGATACAGAGAGGTTTCATAGGTGAGTCAGAAGTCAAAAACATTGTTAGATACAGAGAAACTCCACAGGTGAGTCAGAAGTCAAAAACATTGTTAGATACAGAGAAACTCCACAGGTGAGTCAGAAGTCAAAAAATTGGTGGATACAGAGAGGCTTCATAGGTGAGTCAGAAGTCAAAAACATTGTTAGATACAGAGAAACTCCACAGGTGAGTCAGAAGTCAAAAACATTGTTAGATACAGAGAAACTCCACAGGTGAGTCAGAAGTCAAAAAATTGGTGGATACAGAGAGGCTTCATAGGTGAGTCAGAAGTCAAAAACATTGTTAGATACAGAGAAACTCCACAGGTGAGTCAGAAGTCAAAAACATTGTTAGATACAGAGAAACTCCACAGGTGAGTCAGAAGTCAAAAAATTGGTGGATACAGAGAGGCTTCATAGGTGAGTCAGAAGTCAAAAACATTGTTACATACAGAGAAACTCCACAGGTGAGTCAGAAGTCAAAAACATTGTTAGATACAGAGAAACTCCACAGGTGAGTCAGAAGTCAAAAAATTGGTGGATACAGAGAGGCTTCATAGGTGAGTCAGAAGTCAAAAACATTGTTAGATACAGAGAAACTCCACAGGTGAGTCAGAAGTCAAAAACATTGTTAGATACAGAGAAACTTCACAGGTGAGTCAGAAGTCAAAAACATTGTTAGATACAGAGAAACTCCACTGGTGAGTCAGAAGTCAAAAACATTGTTAGATACAGAGAAACTCCACAGGTGAGTCAGAAGTCAAAAACATTGTTAGATACAGAGAAACTCCACAGGTGAGTCAGAAGTCAAAAACATTGTTAGATACAGAGAAACTCCACAGGTGAGTCAGAAGTCAAAAAATTGGTGGATACAGAGAGGCTTCATAGGTGAGTCAGAAGTCAAAAACATTGTTAGATACAGAGAAACTCCACAGGTGAGTCAGAAGTCAAAAACATTGTTAGATACAGAGAAACTCCACAGGTGAGTCAGAAGTCAAAAACATTGTTAGATACAGAGAAACTCCACAGGTGAGTCAGAAGTCAAAAACATTGTTAGATACAGAGAAACTCCACAGGTGAGTCAGAAGTCAAAAAATTGGTGGATACAGAGAGGCTTCATAGGTGAGTCAGAAGTCAAAAACATTGTTAGATACAGAGAAACTCCACAGGTGAGTCAGAAGTCAAAAACATTGTTAGATACAGAGAAACTCCACAGGTGAGTCAGAAGTCAAAAACATTGTTAGATACAGAGAAACTCCACAGGTGAGTCAGAAGTCAAAAAATTGGTGGATACAGAGAGGCTTCATAGGTGAGTCAGAAGTCAAAAACATTGTTAGATACAGAGAAACTCCACAGGTGAGTCAGAAGTCAAAAACATTGTTAGATACAGAGAAACTCCACAGGTGAGTCAGAAGTCAAAAACATTGTTAGATACAGAGAAACTCCACAGGTGAGTCAGAAGTCAAAAACATTGTTAGATACAGAGAAACTCCACAGGTGAGTCAGAAGTCAAAAACATTGTTAGATACAGAGAAACTCCACAGGTGAGTCAGAAGTCAAAAACATTGTTAGATACAGAGAAACTCCACAGGTGAGTCAGAAGTCAAAAACATTGTTAGATACAGAGAAACTCCACAGGTGAGTCAGAAGTCAAAAACATAGTTAGATACAGAGAAACTCCACAGGTGAGTCAGAAGTCAAAAACATTGTTAGATACAGAGAAACTCCACAGGTGAGTCAGAAGTCAAAAACATTGTTAGATACATAGAAACTCCACAGGTGAGTCAGAAGTCAAAAACATTGTTAGATACAGAGAAACTCCACAGGTGAGTCAGAAGTCAAAAACATTGTTAGATACAGAGAAACTCCACAGGTGAGTCAGAAGTCAAAAAATTGGTGGATACAGAGAGGCTTCATAGGTGAGTCAGAAGTCAAAAACATTGTTAGATACAGAGAAACTCCACAGGTGAGTCAGAAGTCAAAAACATTGTTAGATACAGAGAAACTCCACAGGTGAGTCAGAAGTCAAAAACATTGTTAGATACAGAGAAACTCCACAGGTGAGTCAGAAGTCAAAAACATTGTTAGATACAGAGAAACTCCACAGGTGAGTCAGAAGTCAAAAAATTGGTGGATACAGAGAGGCTTCATAGGTGAGTCAGAAGTCAAAAACATTGTTAGATACAGAGAAACTCCACAGGTGAGTCAGAAGTCAAAAACATTGTTAGATACAGAGAAACTCCACAGGTGAGTCAGAAGTCAAAAACATTGTTAGATACAGAGAAACTCCACAGGTGAGTCAGAAGTCAAAAACATTGTTAGATACAGAGAAACTCCACAGGTGAGTCAGAAGTCAAAAAATTGGTGGATACAGAGAGGCTTCATAGGTGAGTCAGAAGTCAAAAACATTGTTAGATACAGAGAAACTCCACAGGTGAGTCAGAAGTCAAAAATATTGTTAGATACAGAGAAACTCCACAGGTGAGTCAGAAGTCAAAAACATTGTTAGATACAGAGAAACTCCACAGGTGAGTCAGAAGTCAAAAACATTGTTAGATACAGAGAAACTCCACAGGTGAGTCAGAAGTCAAAAACATTGTTAGATACAGAGAAACTCCACAGGTGAGTCAGAAGTCAAAAAATTGGTGGATACAGAGAGGCTTCATAGGTGAGTCAGAAGTCAAAAACATTGTTAGATACAGAGAAACTCCACAGGTGAGTCAGAAGTCAAAAACATAGTTAGATACAGAGAAACTCCACAGGTGAGTCAGAAGTCAAAAACATTGTTAGATACAGAGAAACTCCACAGGTGAGTCAGAAGTCAAAAACATTGTTAGATACAGAGAAACTCCACAGGTGAGTCAGAAGTCAAAAACATTGTTAGATACAGAGAAACTCCACAGGTGAGTCAGAAGTCAAAAACATTGTTAGATACAGAGAAACTCCACAGGTGAGTCAGAAGTCAAAAAATTGGTGGATACAGAGAGGCTTCATAGGTGAGTCAGAAGTCAAAAACATTGTTAGATACAGAGAAACTCCACAGGTGAGTCAGAATTCAAAAACATTGTTAGATACAGAGAAACTCCACAGGTGAGTCAGAAGTCAAAAACATTGTTAGATACAGAGAAACTCCACAGGTGAGTCAGAAGTCAAAAACATTGTTAGATACAGAGAAACTCCACAGGTGAGTCAGAAGTCAAAAACATTGTTAGATACAGAGAAACTCCACAGGTGAGTCAGAAGTCAAAAAATTGGTGGATACAGAGAGGTTTCATAGGTGAGTCAGAAGTCAAAAACATTGTTAGATACAGAGAAACTCCACAGGTGAGACAGAAGTCAAAAACATTGTTAGATACAGAGAAACTCCACAGGTGAGTCAGAAGTCAAAAACATTGTTAGATACAGAGAAACTCCACAGGTGAGTCAGAAGTCAAAAAATTGGTGGATACAGAGAGGTTTCATAGGTGAGTCAGAAGTCAAAAACATTGTAAGATACAGAGAAACTCCACAGGTGAGTCAGAAGTCAAAAACATTGTTAGATACAGAGAAACTCCACAGGTGAGTCAGAAGTCAAAAAATTGGTGGATACAGAGAGGCTTCATAGGTGAGTCAGAAGTCAAAAACATTGTTAGATACAGAGAAACTCCACAGGTGAGTCAGAAGTCAAAAACATTGTTAGATACAGAGAAACTCCACAGGTGAGTCAGAAGTCAAAAACATTGTTAGATACAGAGAAACTCCACAGGTGAGTCAGAAGTCAAAAACATTGTTAGATACAGAGAAACTCCACAGGTGAGTCAGAAGTCAAAAAATTGGTGGATACAGAGAGGCTTCATAGGTAAGTCAGAAGTCAAAAACATTGTTAGATACAGAGAAACTCCACAGGTGAGTCAGAAGTCAAAAACATTGTTAGATACAGAGAAACTCCACAGGTGAGTCAGAAGTCAAAAACATTGTTAGATACAGAGAAACTCCACAGGTGAGTCAGAAGTCAAAAAATTGGTGGATACAGAGAGGCTTCATAGGTGAGTCAGAAGTCAAAAACATTGTTAGATACAGAGAAACTCCACAGGTGAGTCAGAAGTCAAAAACATTGTTAGATACAGAGAAACTCCACAGGTGAGTCAGAAGTCAAAAAATTGGTGGATACAGAGAGGCTTCATAGGTGAGTCAGAAGTCAAAAACATTGTTAGATACAGAGAAACTCCACAGGTGAGTCAGAAGTCAAAAACATTGTTAGATACAGAGAAACTTCACAGGTGAGTCAGAAGTCAAAAACATTGTTAGATACAGAGAAACTCCACAGGTGAGTCAGAAGTCAAAAACATTGTTAGATACAGAGAAACTCCACAGGTGAGTCAGAAGTCAAAAACATTGTTAGATACAGAGAAACTCCACAGGTGAGTCAGAAGTCAAAAACATTGTTAGATACAGAGAAACTCCACAGGTGAGTCAGAAGTCAAAAAATTGGTGGATACAGAGAGGCTTCATAGGTGAGTCAGAAGTCAAAAACATTGTTAGATACAGAGAAACTCCACAGGTGAGTCAGAAGTCAAAAACATTGTTAGATACAGAGAAACTCCACAGGTGAGTCAGAAGTCAAAAACATTGTTAGATACAGAGAAACTCCACAGGTGAGTCAGAAGTCAAAAACATTGTTAGATACAGAGAAACTCCACAGGTGAGTCAGAAGTCAAAAACATTGTTAGATACAGAGAAACTCCACAGGTGAGTCAGAAGTCAAAAAATTGGTGGATACAGAGAGGCTTCATAGGTGAGTCAGAAGTCAAAAACATTGTTAGATACAGAGAAACTCCACAGGTGAGTCAGAAGTCAAAAACATTGTTAGATACAGAGAAACTCCACAGGTGAGTCAGAAGTCAAAAACATTGTTAGATACAGAGAAACTCCACAGGTGAGTCAGAAGTCAAAAAATTGGTGGATACAGAGAGGCTTCATAGGTGAGTCAGAAGTCAAAAACATTGTTAGATACAGAGAAACTCCACAGGTGAGTCAGAAGTCAAAAACATTGTTAGATACAGAGAAACTCCACAGGTGAGTCAGAAGTCAAAAACATTGTTAGATACAGAGAAACTCCACAGGTGAGTCAGAAGTCAAAAACATTGTTAGATACAGAGAAACTCCACAGGTGAGTCAGAAGTCAAAAAATTGGTGGATACAGAGAGGCTTCATAGGTAAGTCAGAAGTCAAAAACATTGTTAGATACAGAGAAACTCCACAGGTGAGTCAGAAGTCAAAAACATTGTTAGATACAGAGAAACTCCACAGGTGAGTCAGAAGTCAAAAACATTGTTAGATACAGAGAAACTCCACAGGTGAGTCAGAAGTCAAAAACATTGTTAGATACAGAGAAACTCCACAGGTGAGTCAGAAGTCAAAAACATTGTTAGATACAGAGAAACTCCACAGGTGAGTCAGAAGTCAAAAACATTGTTAGATACAGAGAAACTCCACAGGTGAGTCAGAAGTCAAAAAATTGGTGGATACAGAGAGGCTTCATAGGTGAGTCAGAAGTCAAAAACATTGTTAGATACAGAGAAACTCCACAGGTGAGTCAGAAGTCAAAAACATTGTTAGATACAGAGAAACTCCACAGGTGAGTCAGAAGTCAAAAACATTGTTAGATACAGAGAAACTCCACAGGTGAGTCAGAAGTCAAAAAATTGGTGGATACAGAGAGGTTTCATAGGTGAGTCAGAAGTCAAAAACATTGTTAGATACAGAGAAACTCCACAGGTGAGTCAGAAGTCAAAAACATTGTTAGATACAGAGAAACTCCACAGGTGAGTCAGAAGTCAAAAAATTGGTGGATACAGAGAGGCTTCATAGGTGAGTCAGAAGTCAAAAACATTGTTAGATACAGAGAAACTCCACAGGTGAGTCAGAAGTCAAAAACATTGTTAGATACAGAGAAACTCCACAGGTGAGTCAGAAGTCAAAAACATTGTTAGATACAGAGAAACTCCACAGGTGAGTCAGAAGTCAAAAAATTGGTGGATACAGAGAGGCTTCATAGGTGAGTCAGAAGTCAAAAACATTGTTAGATACAGAGAAACTCCACAGGTGAGTCAGAAGTCAAAAACATTGTTAGATACAGAGAAACTCCACAGGTGAGTCAGAAGTCAAAAACATTGTTAGATACAGAGAAACTCCACAGGTGAGTCAGAAGTCAAAAACATTGTTAGATACAGAGAAACTCCACAGGTGAGTCAGAAGTCAAAAACATTGTTAGATACAGAGAAACTCCACAGGTGAGTCAGAAGTCAAAAAATTGGTGGATACAGAGAGGCTTCATAGGTGAGTCAGAAGTCAAAAACATTGTTAGATACAGAGAAACTCCACAGGTGAGTCAGAAGTCAAAAACATAGTTAGATACAGAGAAACTCCACAGGTGAGTCAGAAGTCAAAAACATTGTTAGATACAGAGAAACTCCACAGGTGAGTCAGAAGTCAAAAACATTGTTAGATACAGAGAAACTCCACAGGTGAGTCAGAAGTCAAAAACATTGTTAGATACAGAGAAACTCCACAGGTGAGTCAGAAGTCAAAAACATTGTTAGATACAGAGAAACTCCACAGGTGAGTCAGAAGTCAAAAAATTGGTGGATACAGAGAGGCTTCATAGGTGAGTCAGAAGTCAAAAACATTGTTAGATACAGAGAAACTCCACAGGTGAGTCAGAATTCAAAAACATTGTTAGATACAAAGAAACTCCACAGGTGAGTCAGAAGTCAAAAACATTGTTAGATACAGAGAAACTCCACAGGTGAGTCAGAAGTCAAAAACATTGTTAGATACAGAGAAACTCCACAGGTGAGTCAGAAGTCAAAAACATTGTTAGATACAGAGAAACTCCACAGGTGAGTCAGAAGTCAAAAAATTGGTGGATACAGAGAGGTTTCATAGGTGAGTCAGAAGTCAAAAACATTGTTAGATACAGAGAAACTCCACAGGTGAGACAGAAGTCAAAAACATTGTTAGATACAGAGAAACTCCACAGGTGAGTCAGAAGTCAAAAACATTGTTAGATACAGAGAAACTCCACAGGTGAGTCAGAAGTCAAAAAATTGGTGGATACAGAGAGGTTTCATAGGTGAGTCAGAAGTCAAAAACATTGTTAGATACAGAGAAACTCCACAGGTGAGTCAGAAGTCAAAAACATTGTTAGATACAGAGAAACTCCACAGGTGAGTCAGAAGTCAAAAAATTGGTGGATACAGAGAGGCTTCATAGGTGAGTCAGAAGTCAAAAACATTGTTAGATACAGAGAAACTCCACAGGTGAGTCAGAAGTCAAAAACATTGTTAGATACAGAGAAACTCCACAGGTGAGTCAGAAGTCAAAAACATTGTTAGATACAGAGAAACTCCACAGGTGAGTCAGAAGTCAAAAACATTGTTAGATACAGAGAAACTCCACAGGTGAGTCAGAAGTCAAAAAATTGGTGGATACAGAGAGGCTTCATAGGTGAGTCAGAAGTCAAAAACATTGTTAGATACAGAGAAACTCCACAGGTGAGTCAGAAGTCAAAAACATTGTTAGATACAGAGAAACTCCACAGGTGAGTCAGAAGTCAAAAACATTGTTAGATACAGAGAAACTCCACAGGTGAGTCAGAAGTCAAAAAATTGGTGGATACAGAGAGGCTTCATAGGTGAGTCAGAAGTCAAAAACATTGTTAGATACAGAGAAACTCCACAGGTGAGTCAGAAGTCAAAAACATTGTTAGATACAGAGAAACTCCACAGGTGAGTCAGAAGTCAAAAAATTGGTGGATACAGAGAGGCTTCATAGGTGAGTCAGAAGTCAAAAACATTGTTAGATACAGAGAAACTCCACAGGTGAGTCAGAAGTCAAAAACATTGTTAGATACAGAGAAACTTCACAGGTGAGTCAGAAGTCAAAAACATTGTTAGATACAGAGAAACTCCACAGGTGAGTCAGAAGTCAAAAACATTGTTAGATACAGAGAAACTCCACAGGTGAGTCAGAAGTCAAAAACATTGTTAGATACAGAGAAACTCCACAGGTGAGTCAGAAGTCAAAAACATTGTTAGATAAAGAGAAACTCCACAGGTGAGTCAGAAGTCAAAAAATTGGTGGATACAGAGAGGCTTCATAGGTGAGTCAGAAGTCAAAAACATTGTTAGATACAGAGAAACTCCACAGGTGAGTCAGAAGTCAAAAACATTGTTAGATACAGAGAAACTCCACAGGTGAGTCAGAAGTCAAAAACATTGTTAGATACAGAGAAACTCCACAGGTGAGTCAGAAGTCAAAAACATTGTTAGATACAGAGAAACTCCACAGGTGAGTCAGAAGTCAAAAAATTGGTGGATACAGAGAGGCTTCATAGGTGAGTCAGAAGTCAAAAACATTGTTAGATACAGAGAAACTCCACAGGTGAGTCAGAAGTCAAAAACATTGTTAGATACAGAGAAACTCCACAGGTGAGTCAGAAGTCAAAAACATTGTTAGATACAGAGAAACTCCACAGGTGAGTCAGAAGTCAAAAACATTGTTAGATACAGAGAAACTCCACAGGTGAGTCAGAAGTCAAAAACATTGTTAGATACAGAGAAACTCCACAGGTGAGTCAGAAGTCAAAAACATTGTTAGATACAGAGAAACTCCACAGGTGAGTCAGAAGTCAAAAAATTGGTGGATACAGAGAGGCTTCATAGGTGAGTCAGAAGTCAAAAACATTGTTAGATACAGAGAAACTCCACAGGTGAGTCAGAAGTCAAAAACATTGTTAGATACAGAGAAACTCCACAGGTGAGTCAGAAGTCAAAAACATTGTTAGATACAGAGAAACTCCACAGGTGAGTCAGAAGTCAAAAACATTGTTAGATACAGAGAAACTCCACAGGTGAGTCAGAAGTCAAAAACATTGTTAGATACAGAGAAACTCCACAGGTGAGTCAGAAGTGAAAAACATTGTTAGATACAGAGAAACTCCACAGGTGAGTCAGAAGTCAAAAACATTGTTAGATACAGAGAAACTCCACAGGTGAGTCAGAAGTCAAAAACATTGTTAGATACAGAGAAACTCCACAGGTGAGTCAGAAGTCAAAAACATTGTTAGATACAGAGAAACTCCACAGGTGAGTCAGAAGTCAAAAACATTGTTAGATACAGAGAAACTCCACAGGTGAGTCAGAAGTCAAAAAATTGGTGGATACAGAGAGGCTTCATAGGTGAGTCAGAAGTCAAAAACATTGTTAGATACAGAGAAACTCCACAGGTGAGTCAGAAGTCAAAAACATAGTTAGATACAGAGAAACTCCACAGGTGAGTCAGAAGTCAAAAACATTGTTAGATACAGAGAAACTCCACAGGTGAGTCAGAAGTCAAAAACATTGTTAGATACAGAGAAACTCCACAGGTGAGTCAGAAGTCAAAAACATTGTTAGATACAGAGAAACTCCACAGGTGAGTCAGAAGTCAAAAACATTGTTAGATACAGAGAAACTCCACAGGTGAGTCAGAAGTCAAAAACATTGTTAGATACAGAGAAACTCCACAGGTGAGTCAGAAGTCAAAAACATTGTTAGATACAGAGAAACTCCACAGGTGAGTCAGAAGTCAAAAACATTGTTAGATACAGAGAAACTCCACAGGTGAGTCAGAAGTCAAAAACATTGTTAGATACAGAGAAACTCCACAGGTGAGTCAGAAGTCAAAAAATTGGTGGATACAGAGAGGTTTCATAGGTGAGTCAGAAGTCAAAAACATTGTTAGATACAGAGAAACTCCACAGGTGAGTCAGAAGTCAAAAACATTGTTAGATACAGAGAAACTCCACAGGTGAGTCAGAAGTCAAAAACATTGTTAGATACAGAGAAACTCCACAGGTGAGACAGAAGTCAAAAACATTGTTAGATACAGAGAAACTCCACAGGTGAGTCAGAAGTCAAAAACATTGTTAGATACAGAGAAACTCCACAGGTGAGTCAGAAGTCAAAAACATTGTTAGATACAGAGAAACTCCACAGGTGAGTCAGAAGTCAAAAACATTGTTAGATACAGAGAAACTCCACAGGTGAGTCAGAAGTCAAAAACATTGTTAGATACAGAGAAACTCCACAGGTGAGTCAGAAGTCAAAAACATTGTTAGATACAGAGAAACTCCACAGGTGAGTCAGAAGTCAAAAACATTGTTAGATACAGAGAAACTCCACAGGTGAGTCAGAAGTCAAAAACATTGTTAGATACAGAGAAACTCCACAGGTGAGTCAGAAGTCAAAAACATTGTTAGATACAGAGAAACTCCACAGGTGAGTCAGAAGTCAAAAACATTGTTAGATACAGAGAAACTCCACAGGTGAGTCAGAAGTCAAAAACATTGTTAGATACAGAGAAACTCCACAGGTGAGTCAGAAGTCAAAAACATTGTTAGATACAGAGAAACTCCACAGGTGAGTCAGAAGTCAAAAAATTGTTAGATACAGAGAGGCTTCATAGGTGAGTCAGAAGTCAAAAACATTGTTAGATACAGAGAAACTCCACAGGTGAGTCAGAAGTCAAAAACATTGTTAGATACAGAGAAACTCCACAGGTGAGTCAGAAGTCAAAAACATTGTTAGATACAGAGAAACTCCACAGGTGAGTCAGAAGTCAAAAAATTGTTAGATACAGAGAGGCTTCATAGGTGAGTCAGAAGTCAAAAACATTGTTAGATACAGAGAAACTCCACAGGTGAGTCAGAAGTCAAAAACATTGTTAGATACAGAGAGGCTTCATAGGTGAGTCAGAAGTCAAAAACAAAGATTAACTAGTTCGTCCTGCAACTCAAGATTTCGCAGATGCAAACAATATACGAACAGGCTTCATCTCTTGTTTCCAAAGTTATCTTGTACCTCCACGCATTTATGCGAAAAAGGGACTAGACCACTTCGTCCACTTCGATTCATTGATGGATTCTAGTATACCTTTTCTTCCACTTGAATCCATCATGACAATAAATTCCAAATCATGGATTCTAAGATACTCAATACTGAATAGTGCAGTTGTATTTCTCTAAACTCTGAACAAACAAACGGACAACCGAGTAATTCTGTAAGAGTTTCTTGTTTTCCTCTATAGGTGCGGAAAGCTAAAAATCAATACCTACTTATTGTACAATTATAATGTTTCATTCATTCTTATTATCAATATACACAGGATGTCCCAAAAATGAACGATAATCTTGTAACTGCAGGTAGGTAATACCATAGCCTATTACATGCTAAAATTTAAGTTACGTAAAAGTCTCACAATTTTCAAAATATTAACATTTGTTTTTTCTATACAGGGTGTCCCAAAAATAAACGATAATCCTGTAACTGCAGATAACATTTGTACTCTCTTTGTATGTCATGTTTGGATCCTGGCAAAGCTTTTATTTTCGGCCCCCACGATACAGGCCTAGCCTAGTGTGGGGACCACTACTTACTGTATTATCGTTTAACTGTGTTTTTGGTAATGAAATAAAATTAATTTATTTATTTTATTTTATTTATTTCTTTTTTTGTATGAAAAACGCATTTGTTTAAATGCTTTGTGATTTTCCAGAAAAAAGTTATAATGCAGTTGGACTGCCCAATAGGGCGAAAACTTCCTTATTTTATCAGCTTTTCAACAAAGTAAAATAGTTGAAAAAATACAAATTAGTCCCAACAAAAACCAATGATTTAAGGCACCCTTTTGCCAATTTACTGTTCAAACTAATTTGTATTTTATTAACTATTTTACTTTGTTGAAAAGCTGATAAAATAAGGAAGTTTTTACCCTATTGGGCACTCCACCTGTATTATAACTTTTTTCTGTAAGATCACAAAGCATTTAAACAAATGCGTTTTTCATACAAAATTAGAAAAAACAAATGTTAATGTCTCGAAAATTGTGAGACTTTTACGTAACTTAAATTTTAGCATGTAATAGGCTATGGTATTACCTATCTGCAGTTACAGGATTATCGTTTATTTTTGGGACACCCTGTATAGAAAAATGAACCCCTATTTCTTCTGGTCATCACATCACGCGTGAATGGCTGTACCGATTTCGCAAATTCTTTTGACGTGAATACGTCTTTAAAATTACCTCCATAGGGATGCAATCCAAAAAAACGAATGATAACAAAATCGGGGGATACAGTTTAGTGTTGTAGCTACATATCTATCATCTCCATCCAAATTTCGTTTACACCACTTGATAGCTAAAGAATCAAAGAATTTATTACGCTAACTAAGGACTGTAACATATCGCGCGCGGGGGAGGGGGCAGCCCCGCCATTTTGAAGGTAATTTTGCTGCGTATCGAGATTTCCATTTAGTATAACTTTCGACTCGGTGAAGCTACGACGTTCATTCAAGTTTCAATCGTCAGCTCTTGTCAAAATCTATCGATTATATATAAAACATTAGTGTAAAATTGTAACTGTGATTATAATAAGGTGTTTAAATAAAAAAATAATATCAAAAAATATATAATGTCGGCCTATACGCGTCGAAAAGCCAAATCGAAATACAGAGATCGTATACGGTTGGAAAGGGCATCTCAACAGCAATCGAATGGTACCAATAAAACACCATATGATCGAGTCAAGCAGTGCCGACAACGTAAAGTAATGAATGCGGCCGAGCGGATCAACGACGGTGCCAGTACATCTGCAGCTGGGACGGTTGAAATTACGCAGATAATAATATTAATAATAATAATAATATTTTATATAGAAACTACATATTACCCGTTACGAGACGTATTCACGTTAAAACCAACGGCCGTGTGCCCCGACACAGCCCCACCCGTTTTTTTTTGTTGGGTTTGTTATTGTCAGGAGAAGATTCTTATTTAGGGTAGGGTATGGTAGTGTAGTGTAGTGCAGTGTAGTGTAGTATAAGGTGTAACGAAGTTCGCCGGGACAGCTAGTTAAATAAATAATAATTAAAATTTTGCAGACGCAAAGCGAAAGCAAAATATGTTTTCAGTGTGTAATTTAAAATTATTTTTAATTTTCATGTTCGTAAGCCATGTCTGGTGTCTACGAGTACTTACTTCCTCATTGGAACAATACATAAAGCACGACTTAGACCCCATTATCTTTTTTTTGTGTTGTTACCCGACTGCGCAAGCTCCTTCCCGCGACACACGCACGCAATCTCTCGGGTTTATCACCACTGAATGGATACGAAGATAGAATCGAACGCAGTATCAGCAAACTTTCGGTCGCTCGCCGCCTCGAAACACAGCACATACCGCACTAGTAACACAGGGCTACCTATCAAAAGTTAGGTGCGGTAAAGTTCCATGTCCAGCCAGAAAGAGTTCACTTGTGTTGGCTAAGCTTAGTTGAATTCAACCAACGCAATTATATAGCTGGCTCGCCCTTCGTATACTCTACACTCAACACTGTAGCTGACTTACTTACCTAGCACTTTTTGTATGCAGCCTACACACAGCGCTTGGTGGCGACGCCGCCGCCGCCGACGATGATCCCCCGACCTAGAGAGCCTGAGCCCCCCCCGTCCCTGAGCCAGTTTATATTTAGAAGACTATACTACAGTTGACTGCGCCCGTGCAATATACATTCTTTCTTTTTACAGTTTTTGCGCTTGTTATGGTCAAAGTCCTTGTAGAGTTATGGCATAATATATATACTGTGGTTATGGGTTACGTGCAATTACAAAACATCGCGACAAGTAGACCTGCTGCGAGTAGGCGGGCACGAGAACGTTGTATCGCGTACTAGGGTAGTATCATTTTATAACGACTGGGCAATTTGCAGTAATAATAAATTAAGACGAGAAGTTCAACAACCAACGACTTTATTAAATAACTTTTATTATGAAAAATCAAAAAGGGGTTCCAAAAGTTGTTCACTACGTGGATAACTTTCGCCCCGTCAATCATTGTATGTTTTAAGATCATGTAATTATATAAAAAACGCTTACATTTCTATCAATGTTTCAGACTATGTTAGAGTCGCTTCGACGTTGGTCCTGTCGTTTTGGAGCACCAATACCATAGAAAGGCGAAATCAATCAAAACGACCCCGAAACGTTTTAGTTTTATAGGTAAACATTTATTTAAATCCCCTTACAGAACACACCCCGTGTCTCCTGTAAACTAAAATAATACTAAAATAGCGAACCCATTAAAAGTAGCTCGCGGCGCTCTTGACCCATGACCTGACTGTTTGGGAACCACTGAACTAAGCACTAGTGTTGCCTATTTTCTAAGTTATTAAGCAGAATAGAAATCCTCTCTGCAACATCACACTAATATTATAAAGGCAAAAGTTTGTGAGTGTGTATGTTTGATACTTCTTCACGCAAAAACTACTGAACGGATCTGGCTGAAATTTGGTAGGTAGACAGACTAGACCTGGATTAGCACATAGGCTACTTTTTTTCACGCTAGCGAGCCGCTTGCGGCTCGCGCACTGCGCACCCTCGAAAAGTCATAGAAACGTTGTCCACGCGGGTAAAGCCGCGGGAAACAGCTAGTAAGAAGATACCTCTTTATCAGTTAAAGTGACGATTCATGCAATATGTTGCAAACTTACCTCCTGCGGCACTTGGAATGTATGTAGGTGCAGATACCAACTCACCTCCTGCGACACTTGGAATGTATGTAGGTGCAGATACCAACTCACCTCCTGCGACACTTGGAATGTATGTAGGTGCAGATACTAACTCACCTCCTGCGACACTTGGAATGTATGTAGGTGCAGATACCAACTCACCTCCTGCGACACTTGGAATGTATGTAGGTGCAGATACCAACTCACCTCCTGCGACACTCGGAATGTATGTAGGTGCAGATACCAACTCACCTCCTGCGACACTCGGAATGTATGTAGGTGCAGATACCAACTCACCTCCTGCGACACTTGGAATGTATGTAGGTGCAGATACCAACTCACCTCCTGCGACACTTGGAATGTATGTAGGTGCAGATACCAACTCACCTCCTGCGACACTCGGAATGTATGTAGGTGCAGATACCAACTCACCTCCTGCGACACTTGGAATGTATGTAGGTGCAGATACCAACTCACCTCCTGCGACACTTGGAATGTATGTAGGTGCAGATACCAACTCACCTCCTGCGACACTCGGAATGTATGTAGGTGCAGATACCAACTCACCTCCTGCGACACTTGGATTGTATGTAGGTGCAGATACCAACTCACCTCCTGCGACACTTGGAATGTATGTAGGTGCAGATACCAACTCACCTCCTGCGACACTTGGAATGTATGTAGGTGCAGATACCAACTCACCTCCTGCGACACTTGGAATGTATGTAGGTGCAGATACCAACTCACCTCCTGCGACACTTGGAATGTATGTAGGTGCAGATACCAACTCACCTCCTGCGACACTTGGAATGTATGTAGGTGCAGATACCAACTCACCTCCTGCGACACTTGGAATGTATGTAGGTGCAGATACCAACTCACCTCCTGCGACACTTGGAATGTATGTAGGTGCAGATACCAACTCACCTCCTGCGACACTTGGAATGTATGTAGGTGCAGATACCAACTCACCTCCTGCGACACTTGGAATGTATGTAGGTGCAGATACCAACTCACCTCCTGCGACACTTGGAATGTATGTAGGTGCAGATACCAACTCACCTCCTGCGACACTTGGAATGTATGTAGGTGCAGATACCAACTCACCTCCTGCGACACTTGGAATGTATGTAGGTGCAGATACCAACTCACCTCCTGCGACACTTGGAATGTATGTAGGTGCAGATACCAACTCACCTCCTGCGACACTTGGAATGTATGTAGGTGCAGATACCAACTCACCTCCTGCGACACTTGGAATGTATGTAGGTGCAGATACCAACTCACCTCCTGCGACACTTGGAATGTATGTAGGTGCAGATACCAACTCACCTCCTGCGACACCTGGAATGTATGTAGGTGCAGATACCAACTCACCTCCTGCGACACTTGGAATGTATGTAGGTGCAGATACCAACTCACCTCCTGCGACACTTGGAATGTATGTAGGTGCAGATACCAACTCACCTCCTGCGACACTTGGAATGTATGTAGGTGCAGATACCGACTCACCTCCTGCGACACTTGGAATGTATGTAGGTGCAGATACCAACTCACCTCCTGCGACACTTGGAATGTATGTAGGTGCAGATACCAACTCACCTCCTGCGACACTTGGAATGTATGTAGGTGCAGATACCAACTCACCTCCTGCGACACTTGGAATGTATGTAGGTGCAGATACCGACTCACCTCCTGCGACACTTGGAATGTATGTAGGTGCAGATACCGACTCACCTCCTGCGACACTTGGAATGTATGTAGGTGCAGATACCAACTCACCTCCTGCGACACTTGGAATGTATGTAGGTGCAGATACCAACTCACCTCCTGCGACACTTGGAATGTATGTAGGTGCAGATACCAACTCACCTCCTGCGACACTTGGAATGTATGTAGGTGCAGATACCAACTCACCTCCTGCGACACTTGGAATGTATGTAAATACAGATACTTTACCTTATAGTGTTCCGAAGGCTTCGAGGTTTTTGTATTTTCAATACAATTAATAAGTTCAGTTTCATTGTAGTTCATTGTTTTCATGCAGAACTAATTTAGGCCATTAATTGTTTATTTTTGTTCAATAATTCAGGGTAGGCTCAAACCCCTCCGTGGAGACGTATATGAGCTGATATGATAATGAAGATGAATCAATAATTAAAAAAATGAAACCTATAAACCTAGCTTTTGTTTTAACTAATAACTATAAAAAAATAATTAAAATTGGTTAACTTTTGTATGAAAAGTGTTACTGTCACCGTAGGTTTAGAATCCTTTTATAAAACAGATTACCTAAAAAAATAAATCAAACCATGATATAATCGACGCTTGAAAGGCAAACCTTACTTAGCGACATGGAGTTAAATGTTCAGGAGAGATAATACAAGTTTTTTTTAACAGAAAAAAAATCATAACTTTTTATTTTTTTATCGTAAAGAAATAATTGTTATATCTTAGGCATGGTATTATTTGACGCTATAATTTATTTAAAAAAATATTGATCTATCCCTTTTAATTCTGAATCTTTTGTCGGTTAGATAGTAATTTCGTCAAAAAAACATTCAGGTAAAACTATATTTACGCCAGAAACTTCTAAGTTACCAACAGGTTTATTCGTTTATATGCCTAAGCGAATCTCAATACGAATAGGAAAAAGCTGTATAAGTTATAAAATATTTTTTTGTGTAAACTGAAACAATTATCTAAATAATTTAATTTCTGTAAGAATTACCGTAAAAAATAATCCAAATAATAATTCAAAAGAAATATTTCCAATACTAACAGACATTTTGTATGGATTTAATTAATGAAAACAACCTTCGGCATTATTTAAGTATTTATTGCAAAATTTTAACAAATTTAATACATTACACTTTAAACACTAACTACGAGGTATTGTCTTTAATAACATTTTTCTTTCTAAGAATAAACTTTTAAAACAAATATTCGTCAAACATTAAGTACTATTTAAGATTTTAACCTAATTAAGTACTATGAATGAGTATTTGGTATTGGTGAGTATTGAGATCACAGAGTTTTAATAATCCGTCTCACTAATAACTATGGCACAGAGTGACTTATTTCTGAATTCACATAGCTAAATGACATACAAACTATAGAAATTACTTAGGTACTATTATATTCTCACTTAGCGTTAATAACTAAGGTACAAAACTAAATTACTTACTGTGTAATGCGTTGGTAAGCAACATCACATTTTGAAGTGCAACCTTCTATTCACCTTGTAAGTAAGATTCACATAATGTCTATGTATCACAAATTTTTAGGAACCTTAGGTATATTTCTTTCTTAATTTTCAAAGTAATAACAAACAAAACAATGAACTTATATCAAAACTAAACTTATAAGTAGTAATATTAAAACTTAAATTGTCTTTAGGTATAAAAAATTTTTGTTCAGTAGTAATTGAACCTAGAATAATAATCCAATCTTCATATTGCACCAAATAGCAATAGGTAGGCTATTACAAATCATCTTCAAAATTGTTTACCAAGTAGATCAACCAAATAATCGTGCATTTTCTAATTACTTTATATAGAGACAGTGTTACAAAAGATCCAACTAATCTTGGAATAAAAAAAAAGAAAGTAGAAAAGTAGGAAAAAGTAGATGAGGAACCTCAATTAAATCAATTAAACATAGTCAGGGTCTTCTATATCCGATTCAGCTAACACGTCTTTGATATTTCCATCTCGTGGGATATTAAGGTACTCATGATGGAAACAAGCTGGAATGATTTGGTTAGTATATAATTTACGGAGATCGTCATATTTCATTTTTGAAATAGGAAGTAACGATCTATAGCAAGACATCAATGGGACCGTAGTTTTAGTCTGGACTTCAACATTGAATAACTTGGCATCAGCATTCATCGACGTTTTTATAGACACAAGTTGTTTGTCTTTCTTGAAAGTTGCAATTCGGACCTTACTAATTTTTCCAGTAAGGTTTCCTTTGTAATATTTGTCTCCAATATTATCCCACTTTTTGAATTGCTCATAACACATTCGCTCAACTGTAAATGGCGATGGATTCTGCCGAGCAGTTAAAAAAATGGTAAACCATTGGGAAGGTGCATAAACAGTAGTGTGTTTCAGGTGGTTTTCAATGATGGCGTGAGAACTATCCAAACCGCCTACTTGACCATCGCATTGTACAACTGATGCTAAAGGAACAATACCACCGTAATCTTGATGAGTTATCGCACTGTTATTCACCGATTCCTGGTCAAAGTCTTCAACCAGCATTTCGTGGCTGGTATCAGGAGCCCGAGCTTGTTGCAAGTCTTCTACCAGCACACCATCGCGGAGATCAGGCGCCGGAGCTAGTTGTATCACCTGATTAAAGAAACACAATATAATTGAATTAAAATGTTACCTTACACCTGTCACCTGGGTGATAAAGAAATTCCCTAGAAAACCGAATAACACTGTTTCTGTGCACCTTACTGAGCCCTAGATAAAGGTCTCAATGCCCAGGAACAAAAAAAACTGTCTCGTTACAAACTCAATCAGCTGATTGGTAATTTTGCTTGAAGATATTTTTTTCGAAGTGAAGCATTAATTAACATCTACTACAATTAATTTAGTATAGCGTCGGTGGCTCAACCGGTAACGACTCGGTCCATCTAACCAGAGGTACCGGGTTCAAATCTGGACGGCCAATGTACCAATGAGTTTTTCAAAAACTTACGTACATACTTACCGATTGCTTTAACGGTGAAGGAAAAACATCGTGAGGAAAACTGCACATGCCTGCAAAGAAACTCGAAGGTTGTGTGTGAAGTCGACCAACCCGCACTGGGCCCGCGTGGTTGACTAAGGCCTAGTCGCCCTGATTCAGGGTAGGTTCGAGCCCCTCGGTGGGGACGTATATGAGCTGTAATGATGACAATTAATTTGGTAGGTTTTCAGTGAAACAGTGGATTTCTTATTATGTACTAAACAAGAAACTAGGATAGTTCCTAAGCACCCTGTATACCTAAACTATTATAGGTTATATAAATGTAAGAGTTACACAGGTGAGATGATGAAATCTGTTGCTGGCTGACAAAATAGTTAAATAGTCACCACGTCTTTGTCCCTATACAAGTTGGTGAGCATTTGGGTAGTTACGAGTAGTTACATTGATAGAAGGTCGACAGCAAAAAATTAGTGTAACTAGAACAATAAGTAGTTACACCTAGGTGTTGTCATAGTTTTAAGTTAATTGGTAGGTACGTAAACTGTCGAAATTAGGTAAATGTGGTAGGTAGGTAGGTATACACCGAGTGTAAGTATGTATGTATGTAATTACAAGTTGGTAATTTACCATTAGGAATGTTAGTATCTAAAAAGGAAGAGTAGGTGTGGTTGTTGTTAGAAGTTTGTGGGTAATGCGTGTAAAAGAAAGTGGATAATTCAAGTAGGTACCTAGCCTATACAATAATTGATTTGAATGTTTATAAGTGCCCTGACAAAATAGTGTACCATAAAAGGTTGTAGGTAGGTAGGGTATTGTATGTTCTGAGTAGGCAAAGAGATATCTAGGTAAACGACATATAAGAATAAGATAGGATAAGAGGTATAACTTATAGGTAGGTAGATATCGTATTTGTTTTGAGTACTTAGGTAAATAGGTAGACAGTAAACAAAAGATTCCTAATTGTAGTAGACAGGTATACAATGTTAGTGTGTACCTAATCACAATAACAATTTATACTTACAGGTTCATCATCGAAGTTTAATTTTTGTTTACACTTGGGCGATTTTGTTATTCCAGCAGAAGTTAGAGCAATGTCTATGATCCTGGATGAACGGGTTCTTTTGTTTCTTTTGTTCATTTTGTCCTCATACGTAGGTATCGCATCTGTAAGTACCTAAAAAGATAAAAACATCATAAATACCTGCGTATAATTTCATTTATTTCAAAATATACGAAGGGGCATGAAAGTATTCAAATCCACACAGTACCTACCTCAAAAGGCAGAGTTTTAAAGCAAAATATATTAGGGATGTGAATTTTACTTACCGTTTTCTTAATCACTACGCGCCAAAACCGATGTAACAGTGGCGAGCCCGCAGCGCGACAATCTACCTTACCGACGCGCCACCTCTGAATGAATGCTTGCGGATTCATAACGCTCCACGCAGTTCGATGTTTCTAACCGACATTTGACACTCGGCTGCGCTTCCTAAGCGCTGTCTTCCCTCGTTTTTAAATTCAGGTAAAACTATTTATGCGACATTTTTCATACAATATTTACGCCAGTAATAATATCTAAACGACAATCAGTTCTTAACTAATTTGTCAAGTAAAATTATGCAAGCGACACAAAATTATTACTGCATTATATTGTAAAATTATCTAAGCGACAGCAAATCAATATTTTATTACTATGTAAAGTTGACTAAGTTCATTGTTACGCTGATTTTCTAACAAGCATTAATAACTAAATACTAATAGAACGAAACACAGTGTAAGGAACAAATGCATAAGTTAACACTTTTATCTTTTTAATGTTGGTATAAAACATGCTAAGTAACTTTGATGGAAAAGTCTAATTCAGGTAAAAATACCTAACTGTTTCGTACTCATAATTATTAATGAAGAAAATTTATCTAAGTTAATGGTTAACACTAAACCAATTGAGGAACCAATAACTATCCGTAAAAGTTAATAAGTCAACTTGTCTAACCCGCCGACAAAAGTAAAATGCATATTTTTTTGTCGCTTAGGGAGCCGAAATTTTCCGAATACTAAGGATTCACATACTTCCTAAGCGACAACAAAACTCATCGCAGCGCTATGAGACCCAGACCAATCGACGTGATTTTTTTTGGCGATTCGATTGATATATCAAACTCAATTTGACCCATACTGTCGGTTAGTAAGGATTGCCTTTCAAGCGTCGTAATGTATACGTCGCGTCGGCTGCAATATATTTTTCATCCCTCCATCTCGGAAATTTTATTTTTGCTCTTCGATATGTGAGTGCAAAAGCCGTTTTTCTTCGCTAGAGGATAAAGTAAATTGAATTTAGAACATCGTGAATTCAAAACATTAATAAACCTATTTACTTCTACCTCCATTCTGCCGAATTTATCATACAACCTTTTTTAATTTGTTAAAAACTCAGACTCGGAACCTTCTTGTTGTACTTTTTTTTTAATTTGCTTTGCGCGAGCCATTTTCTTTTCACGCCATTTTCTTTTCACGACCTGGTGAAAGTCATCGGTCCACCGGGTGTGAGGCCTACCTACACTACGCTTTCCGGTGCGTGGTCGCCACTCGAGAACTTTACTGCCCCAACGACCATCTGTTCTACGAGCAATGTGCCCCGCCCACTGCCACTTAAGTTTAGCAATTCTGAGAGCTATGTCGGTTACTTTGGTTCTCCTACGGATCTCCTCGTTTCTGATTCGATCACGCAGAGAAACTCCGAGCATAGCACGCTCCATTGCCCTTTGGGTAGCTTGAGCCTTGTTATGAGGCCCATAGTAAGCGACCATGTCTCAGTTCCGTACGTCATCACTGGCGACACACACTGGTCGAAGACCTTGGTCGAGGACTTGGTAAATAAATTGTACAGTCACGCTGTGCGCACTTTCCTGGCTCGGTCGGGAGTAAATAAAACAACAAAAAACGTTATGCTTACCTAATACTTACGTATAAAAAGATGTGTATTAGATTTGTTGGATATTTTACAAATAATTTAGGCAGGTACCTTATTCAGTTTTTTTATAGAATAATGAACTACTCAGTGCAGGTAGGACTTATGAACACGTTGTCATTCACAAAGTTTAATTAAAATCGTTACAGCAATTTTTGAGAAAAAGTAACAAACAACCTGGATTTGTATGAGAAGTAGCTTATTCCGATTTTTTCAGGAATAGTAATTTACAGTTTATCAAAATCACAACTTCGAGATTCTGCCGCCACACCGCCTCCTTCACTCCTTTGTCGCTCGAAAGTAAAAATGAATATACTCGTAGTATACCTTATATTATAATACACACTGCTCAACATTGCTGAATATTTTAATATTTTCTATACAAAACTTTATTTTTTTAATCTATAAAAATTACTTGCCACTTATTTTCATACAATCAGTACCTACTCCTGTTCAATGAAAAAAAAAATATGCGGTCGAATTGAGAAACCTCCTCTTTTTTTGAAGTCGGTTAAAAATAGGAAAACACAATATTCATTGTCCACACATTTATACAAAAACCGCTTTAAAAGAAATTCATTTAAAAGAACTTCTTATCGTGTGGCACAATCACCCGTGCTATCCAAGGGATAGACGGAGTTGCCTAGTGTTGCACTTAGCGTCACCCGCGGTCACGTGTAGGGCATTTAGATTAACACCTACGGACGTACGTGTTCAACGCGACCTTCGTACACATCTGGAATTAGATATGCAGGTTTCCTCACGATGTTTTCCTTCACCGTACAAGCAATCGGTAAGTATATATACCTACTACCTCCAAGTTCCGAAAAGCTCATTGGTACATTGGCCGTCTGGATTTGAACCCGGGACCTCTGGTTAGGAGGAATCAGTCGTTACCGATGAGCCACCGACACTTTTAACTTTTATTTTAGACGCGATTTAAAAGAACTGAGAGTGTAAATATAGCGCAAGCGCCGTCTCGAAAGTGTCTGTCCTAGGACTGCCCTAACTACTTCTTATATTAATAAAAAGAACAAGTTTTAGATCCCTAAACAATGTTGATTAGTGTATTTATTTTTAACTAGCTTTTGCCCGCGGTTTCGCTCGCGTGCGCTTCGTTTTTATGACTGTGTTTGAGGGTGAGAGTTCCGCGAGCCCCTAACGGTGCCCTAAAAACCTTATGGGGAATATTACAGCAATTGTGAAACACAGTTGCGATGGCGGCCGAAAGGAAAATTAAAATTAACAAAATTGGTTCAACTGTTAAGTTGTTCGTTTACCAACGAACGGCTATATATATATATATATATATATATATACAGGGTGTAACATAAAGGTGTGGTGATACTTTAAGGTGGGCTTGTACCCATCAAACTGAACAACTTTCTCCATGGAACCCATAGTCAAATCGCAAAAAAAAATTTGAACTTCCCATACTAAGTTGGCTGATCAGCTGATCGAGTTAGTATGGGAGAGCCAAATTTTTTTTTGCGATTTGACTATGGGTTCCATGGAGAAAGTTGTTCAGTTTGATGGGTACAAGCCCACCTTAAAGTATCACCACACCTTTATGTTACACCCTGTATATACAGGGTGTAACATAAAGGTGTGGTCTCGATCAGCTGATCAGCCAACTTAGTATGGGAAGTTCAAATTTTTTTTTGCGATTTGACTATGGGTTCCATGGAGAAAGTTGTTCAGTTTGATGGGTACAAGCCCACCTTAAAGTATCACCACACCTTTATGTTACACCCTGTATATATATATATATATATATATATATATATAGATTATACAAACCAGTACATTGCATCGATTTTGCTTTGGCGTCTAAAGTAAACAGAAGAGCGCAAGTGGCGCAGTACTATGGGGTTGTCGATATATTGACAACTAGCTTTTGCCCGCGGCTTCGCCCGCCTGGACATAGCTTTTATGACTCTTTTTGAGGGTGAGTGGTGCGCGAGCCGCAATCAGCTAGCAAGCGTGGACATGAGTTTTCTCCAGGTACCTCAGGAACTGTATCGGGCTATTCGGATTAGCAGTCTTTGTCATTTACTACTCCCTAAACAAATTCTATACAAAAAATAACTTTAATCCGTTGCTCCGTTGCGACGCCACCGACGTGCGCGAGCGTAGAAAACAGTTGTCCCCAGATCCCTCGGGAACTATGTCAGGATATACTTATTAGTAAATTATATCATTTTCCACCTCATCTCTGTGCTAAAAATCACACAAACTCATTTTTTCGTTACGATTTAAAATAATTTAACGAACAAAGAGTATTGTTTTAATTTCCTCAGGAACTGCATCGGGCTATGATAATTTCCACAAATATAAAGTTGACTATTTCATTCCCAGTGATATTTGCATGCCAAATTTCATCAAGATTGGTAGAGGTGTTGAAGTGTGAATAGGTAACAAACAAACAAACACATTTTCACATTTATAATAATAAGTAAGGATTTCTAAATCTTAAATAACATTATAGAGAGTCGGTGGCAGAACGGTTAGGGCTACTACCTCCTGTCCGGAAGGCCGTGGTTCGAATGCTGCCACTTAACAAAATCTATACGAATATCGATTTCATACTGGTATGTACGTTTATCCGACGCTCTTACGGTGACAAACACATCGTGAGAATACCTGCACACGCCTGCGAAGAAACTCGAAGCTTATGTGTGAAGTCAATCAACCCGCAATGGGCCCGCGTGATCGTCTAAGGCCTGATCGCCCTAACTCAGATCAGGTCGAGCCCCTTGGTGGAGACGTATATAAACTGATATGATGAAATAACACATATACCTATATTATCGAAAAACTAATTCAAATCATTCCTAAAAATATTAATATCGGTCAAATCCTCGAATCGTATCAGCTCCAAAGTAGCCCATGACGCACTTCTCGTTGCCGCCCTGAATGGCAATAGACAACCTTAGCAGCAGGTAGGACCACACGTCACATCTCCTCTCTCGAAGGCGACGGCCAATCTCCTTTGTGAAGGCAAAGGCCTCTGAGGGTTCAGCAGCCGGTTGTCTCACAGACCAGCGGCACAAAGCAGTAATTTGCCTTCAAGACCGAGTACTTATTATGCTTCTTTCTCGCCGCAAATTGAGCAGCAGTACCGTACGGGTGAGAAGTGAAGGCAGAAAAAGTAGAGTCCCAAAGCAGGCACGTTCCTCTCTTCCATAGCACCTGTTTAAACCCTCCGGCCTTTTGCCATCACATTGACTAAAGCCCAGTGGCTGCATCAAAGATGGAATATTCCATCTGGCCGATACCAGTGCCCTCCGAGTGAGATCATTAAGGAATTGGTGACGTGAGAATCTTCACAAACAACGACCGCAACTCAGTGAGTGATGGCCAATTGCCTCCACCGTGGACCCGCAAATACATTGATGAGGTTCACAGATATTGATATTGCAGGCGGAGAGCAACTGACACACGCAAATAGTCGCCGTCAGAAGAGTTCCCATATCTGTGCCTCCTGTTAAAAGAAGCTGAACTCGATTTATGTGTTTTTAATTTTTTAATTTATGTGTTTTTAATTGTTGAGCGTCGGTGGCTCAACCGGTAACGACTCGGTCCATCTAACCAGAGGTACCGGGTTCAAATCTGGACGGCCAATGTACCAATGAGTTTTTCAAAAACTTACGTACATACTTACCGATTGCTTTAACGGTGAAGGAAAACATCGTGAGGAAACCTGCACACGCCTGCGAAGAAAATCGAAGGTTGTGTGTGAAGTCGACCAACCCGCACTTGGCCCGCGTGGTCGACTAAGGCCTAATCGCCCTGATTCAGGGTAGGCTCGAGCCCCTCGGTGGGGACGTATGTGAGCTGTAATGATGATGAATTTTTTTACACGATTGCAATCTATAAAAAAATACCTATCTGTTCGTCTATGAAACACATCGCTACGTGCCATAATTCCAGAGAGTTGTGTAAAAAGTGTATGCTGAAAAATACATAAAAGAAATCCACTCAAAAGTATGAAATAATATTTTAACTTTTTAACACAACTTAAGCGCGTTTTATTATTCATTCAGTGCCATCTATTGACATTTTGCTGCTATGATTATAATGTGTGGTATGTGTAACTTATATGTTGAAAAATTACTCTATATTTATTATTGTAAGTATCGATAGATAATTTCCCACGGGACCTCTTTAGTTTTCCTGAATAAAGAATACCCGACTATACAATGATGTTCAAAACACCCCATCCCAATGTAATGGTTCCATATTGTTGCGTTGAGTCATTCTAAAGATACATTTTTTTTGCATTCCTGCAGGAATCCTTATTTTTTTGGGATTCACAATGTCCCAGTTTTAGTTCGCGATAAGGGTATCAACGTATAAAATTTGATTGTAATAGGTCAAGCCGCATTTGCGTGGTGAGCCATTCTTTATATGAATACTTTTGATTTTCCCACGGGAACTCTTGAATTCGCCGGGATAAAAAGTATCCTATATGTTAACCCGGGCTATAAGGAACCACCATACAAAATTTCATCAAAATCGGCCTGGTAGTTTTTGCGTGATGCGCGAACATACAGACAGACAGACAGACAGACAGACAAAAATTCCAAAAGTTGTTGTTTTGGCCTCTGTATCGTTAGTAATGTCCACCACAGTTATTATTTTCCAAAAATATTTCATGTACAGACACGGCCCCGTTACAGTTTTATTATAGATAATTATAGATAATAGAATAGATAGATAGATATAGATAATACATTGGGTAGTGCGGTCGCGTAACGTAACGATGCAGTTCGGCGGCGGCGGCGGTGCGGGGGGTGCGCGGGGGGTGGAGCTAATCGATATCCGGGGTTCGGCTCCAGCGCGGGACCGCGGGATGTGCCCGCCGCGGAATGTGCCCGCCGCCGCTCTTTATTGGCTTACTTATCATATGATATTGTCCGTACGGCTCCCGGCTTAGAATAGGGCCATCCTGTTTCATCCAATAGGTGTCGTAAAAGCCGATTAAGGGACTCAAACCGGAGGATGGGCGGCGCGGGCGGCGTCTTTCCGTGACTTGCAGCCAATCTGCAACATATGGGGTGCGAAGAATCCCCGGCAGATGCCAGGCTACCAAAACAAAAGACCTCTGGCCCTGGCAACCTACAACACGCACACGCTGCGAACTGACGTAAAGCTGACAGAACTCGAGGAAGCATTGAGCAGGTTACGATGGGACATCGTAGGATTGTGTGAAGTACGAAAAGACGGGGAGGACACCATAATCCTTAAATCCGGAAATATGCTCTATTTCTGGGAGGGCGACCAACTGTCCGAGGGTGGTGTCGGGTTTCTAGTCCACAAGTCCCTCATTAACAATGTGCTACGGATCGAGAGTGTTTCGACGAGGGTAGCGTACCTTATTCTCCGAATTACCAAACGGTATTTGCTGAAAGTTATTCAGGTATATGCACCGACCGCGCAACACTCCGACGACGAAGTGGAGATCCTATATGAGGACATCTCTAGAGCTCTACATAATAGCTCCCGGACCCAATACACCATTGTAATGGGGGACTTTAACGCGAAACTGGGCAAACGATGTGATGGTGAGCTGAGACTGGGGATATGGAGAGAGAAATGCACGTGGCCAGCTAATGGCCGACTTTATGGAGAGGGAGGGCCTCTTTATGATGAACTCCTTCTTCAAAAAGCCTAAACAGCGAAAGTGGACATGGTTGCATCCCAATGGCGTTCATCTTGTCCACGAGAAGGCAAATATTCAATGATGTCTCTGTGATCAACTCAGTAATAACAGAAAGCGATTACCGAATGGTAAGAGGCACATTGAATCTAAAGGCCAAGCTAGAAAGATGTCGACTGATGAAGTCCACGCTCCGACCAGCGCCCATCCAGCTCCAGATGCCTAGGAGACTGCGAGAATGTGGACGATTATAACGACAGGTTCGTGGAAATTGTCCAAACGGTCGGGTCTAAGATTTTTAAAACTCGCCGTTCAAACAGAACCAAAAAAAATCTCGGACTTGACCAGCAACCTTTTTTTTTTATTCACAATTGGTAAACCCTTGACAACATCTCACCTGGTGGTAAGTGACGATGTTGCCGAAGATGGAAGCGGGCTTACCAAGATTCCCCAACGCAATGGGGAAGAAAGAAATGGAATAAAGACGCAGATTGGTTTTGCAGTCCTCTGAAGACGCTACTCAATATCGGCAACTAAACAAGCAGATCTCTAAGTCTCTAACTCGCGATTTGCGCCACTATAATACAAATTGTATCAAAGTGGCGATTGAGAATAACAAAGGGTTAAAAGTGTTTGCGAGAGATCTGTCTGTTGGTCAAAGCCAACTGACCAAGCTGAAGACTGAGGATGGCAGGATCATATCGTCTAAGACTGAGTTTCTAGAATTTCTGGATTGTACACGACCACACATCTGCCTGTCAGTGATCTGGCTAAAGACCCAAGAGTTAGACTTACCCGACACTATACCGAAGATATCCCGGACGTCAGCCTGTACGAGATTAGAATGGCTTCTTAAACAGCTTAAAAACAATAAGGCACCGGGTAATGATGGCATAACGGCTGAACTTCTGAAAGCAGGTGGAACACCGGTACTTAAAGCTCTTCAGAAATTATTTAATTCCGTTATACTTGAGGGATAAACGCCTAAGACATGGCACAGAAGTGTGGTCGTGCTTTTCTTCAAAAAGGGCGAGAATACCCTGCTGAAGAACTACAGACCCATCTCACTTCTGAGCCACGTCTACAAACTGTTTTCGAGAGTCATTACGAATCGTCTCGCACGCAGGATTGACGACTTCCAGCCTCCCGAACAAGTCGGTTTCCGAAAAGGATTTAGTGTCATAGACCACATACATACGCTGCGGCAGATTATACAGAAGACTGAAGAGTACAATCAGCCACTATACTTGGCGTTCGTGGAATATGAGAAAGCCTTCGATTCGGTCAAAACTTGGGCTGTGTTACAGTTTCTACAGAGGGGACAAATTGACTATCGATATATCGAAGTGCTGAAGTGTTTGTATGAAAACGCCACCGTATCGGTTCGCCTCCAGGATCAAAACTCGGAACCTATCCAGCTGCAGTGAGGGGTGAGACAGGGAGACGTTATATCTCCGAAACTGTTTACCTCCGCCCTGGAAGATGTTTTTAAGCTTTTGAACTGGGTCGGACTCGGCATCAATATCAACAATCGCGACACATTTTGCTAACGTTGCACGGATACGCGTACAGCTCGAAACACATTTTGCTAACGTTGCACGGATACTCGTACAGCTCGCGACACATTTTGCTAACGTTGCACGGATACTTGTACAGCTCGCGACACATTTTGCTAACGTTGCACGGATACGAGTACAGCTCGCGATACATTTTGCTAACGTTGCACGGATACGAGTACAGCTCGCGATACATTTTGGCAGATGGAATGGACAATCTACTCTGCTCAACACTGTGGAATATTACAAAGTTTTTCATTTGTACCACCATTTTAATAATATCCTATATTTTCTATGTGTATTTTAAGATTTTCATACAAAACATAATCTTTTTAAAAAATTACAAAAGCCACTTTTGGGAAGTGAATTAGATTAAAAAAAATATTGTTTAACGTATTGTGTAACCTATGTACTGAAAGGTCTTGTTCTATTGGTATTATAGTGTTAGTGCGGAACCCTGTGTGTGTGTGTGTGTGTGTGTGTGGCCCCGAGTCTTACTTCACCGGTTTTTACTCGCTAGTGTGGACTGTTTTTGTAAATGTTATAAATTAGCTCTAAACAGTTTTGGGTATTCTTTAAATGATTGTAAAATGAAAAATCTGAAGCGACCCTTTGATACATCTGGGAGCACGAGCAAACGAGCAACACGAGCAAACGAGCAACACGAGCAATACGAGTAGACCAGGTATGTCATGAAGATATAGTTCACATTTAGTCAATAAAGCCCGTGCACATTTACTTACCAAATATTTTACCGGTCAAGCAGAACATTGCGTTTATAAAGGAAACCTTTACATCTGAGATGGGTAGGTTTGCAACGCACCTTTGCACACGGCTGTAGGTTCTCTGTAAATATCCTGCACCCAGCACGGGCCCGTAGCACCCCGTAGCACCCCATAGCACCCCGTAGCACCCCGTAGCACCCTGGCCCCGTAGGCGATGGTAATTGCAACGACGTTGCGCAGCGACCGTACTATCCTTCGGGACATCATATCATGTGACACTCGTATTGTGCCCCCCGCCCCCGATCAGACTGTTCGGTGAGATGACAAACAATAAAAGATGTACCTACCTAACGAAACTTATGGATATCCCTAAGCTCCTTCCTGTGCTTTATTTAATGTGACTATAACAGATGTACCCACCTAACGAAACTTATGGATATCCCTAAGCTCCTTCCTGTGCTTTATGTAATGTTACTATATAACGGCGGAGCGTACACTTTTTACTCTTATTTGGACGTCTAAACTCTAACTCCTTTCAAACAGAAGCAACTTCAATAAATCCTTCGTTTTCAAATCAAACCGTCCCTTAAGTAATAATTTAAACGCTAAAAACGTTAAAAACAACTCAATTACGACATTGTAGCGTTAACAGTCCATATCTTGAAAACTTTAGAACCGATTTTGATGAAACTTTCACTGTTCCCTAAGTTGAAGTCAATCAATTAATAAATAAAATATGCTGTATTGTACAATAAATGAAAAAAATAGGGAATAGTACAGAATATAGAGTAGTAAAATATGTAACATCATTCGTTAATTGTTAATTTTAGTTTCTGAGAAATACGTGGACAAACATACATACATACAAACACAAAAAATACCCTAATGACATTGAGCACAACCGTTAAGAAACCAACATAGACTAACTAATATACGAAGGAATATTGTGCAATTCCAACAATATTACATACATAGGGGTTGAATTGATAACCTCCTTTTTAGGGTTCCGAAGTCAACAAGGAACCCTTATAGTTTTGCTATGTCTGACTATCTGTCCGTCTGTCCGTCTGTCCGTGTCTTAGCTCAGAGACTATTAGTACTGTAAAAAGCTGTAATTTGGCATGGTTGACTTGTGAAATATTAAGCTTTAAAGTGCTATTTTTTGTAAGAGTCAAGGGTCCCCCCCCCCCCCACTAGCTAACTCGCTATTTAAGGACATCAAAAAAATAGTTACTAGTAGGACATTTAATCAATTTAAAGGAAAAACTATCACGGCTGAGTAGACTTTCTTAGTTTAGAAGAAATAGTCGACCAACTTATGAAGTGCAGTTGGACTTAAAATAACTTTCGTAAAACCTAAAAACTTTTATGTACAAGCTTTTAATATTGCATTTTCACGCGATATACATATGCATGCAAAACTTCAGCTCAATCGGATACCGGGAAGTGGATCAAATATAACTCGCAAGATATCATTACAGACACCGGGACAGGTGAAACTAAATAAAAGCTTGTAAAAGTTCATACAAACATAAAAGCGTCGGTGGCTCAACCGGTAACGACTCGGTCCATCTAACCAGAGGTACCGGGTTCAAATCTGGACGGCCAATGTACCAATGAGTTTTTCAAACACTTACGTACATATCATTACCGATTGCTTTAACGGTGAAGGAAAACATCGTGAGGAAACCTGCACACGCCTGCGAAGAAACTCGAAGGTTGTGTGTGAAGTCGACCAACCCGCACTGGGCCCGCGTGGTCGACCAAAGCCTAATCGCCCTGATTCAGGGTAGGCTCGAGCCCCTCGGTGGGGACGTATATGAGCTGTTATAATAAATAAAAGTTCATACACTTTCCGTACAAAATCTTCTATTACGAACTGCAAATATAATTTTTGTTTTTTTTTAAATATACATTTATTTTTGAAAAGGCTACGGAACCTTACTTTGCGCGAGTGGGACTCGCACTTGGCCGGTTTTTTGAAGGTAGTTAATAAATTGAGGGAGCTTGCACATCAACCTCCTTACGGCACGTAATCCGCGTGAAGTTATTGTCGCGGGCAGGTGGGCAGGTGGGCAGGTGGCTCCGTTACACCGCCCGGCGCCGCCGCGTTACACTGAAGTTAAAACCTTTTACGATGAACCCGAATACTTTCAGTAAGCAAGGGGCAACACACTATGCACTCACCTGTTGTAAAGTTGGATATACATATTGTATTAGTTACCAATAGATGTTAAAAAAATGAGTAAGACTGTTAAGTATTAGATAGTGTAGAAATCGGACACATAGTAGAAGTGAAACTTCAACGGACAAGTAGAAAAACGAATCGCAACGGACAAGTGGCAAAATGATTGTGGTGATACCGAGATACAGAGGCGCTGGAACTGGAAATTAGCAATGAAATGTGCAAGGAAGGCAAAAAGAAAACTCTTTGAAATGTAGTGTATGTAATGGATATTTCTGCACAACTATAAACTGTGCCCAGATTCCCAACAAAGTATTCGATTTAATGGAAGGTAGTAAAAAAGAAATGTGGACCATCATGCCGAAATTGTAAGCAAACCAAGAATCGTGCTAAATCCATAAAAACTACACCATCGATTACGGGACAAAATAATCAGGACCCACCCGCTAAGATTGAAAAAAATTGAAACAAGTCGAACAGAATATCCAATCGTCCTCTACTTTACAATCTAAACAAGAAATAGACACTGACTCACTTGAAACTAACGTTACTACCCGCAAAAATACATTATTAATGTTTCAACAGAAAACTCATGCAGCTCATTAGATAAAGAATATGAGGAGATACAATCCTCCTCCCATGATAACACCAGAAGAAGCTGCCCAGATTTCAGAATCCAATAATTTTTTTCGTGCCCAAACTGCAGAAAAAAGTACCTACTAGAAAAGATACAGTTAGATTATTTCATCAAAATATCCAGGAATTATTGTCAAAGTTACATTTACTAGAATTATGCATCCACGAGTTCTCCCAAAATAATGAAGAGATTGATATAATCTGTGTATCAGAAACATTTGTTAAAAAGGGTAGCGAAGCTAATATTAATTTGAGAAACTACAATTTGGCGTCATATTATAGCAAAATTATTATTAAACGAGGAGGAACTTGTATCCTCATTAAACAAGGTATACATTTTAAAGAAATAACTCTATGTCAAGATCTATCTATTAAAAAAATATGTGAGTGTTGCGGTATTGAAATCCCCTCTCTTACATGTATTATATTGTGCATATATGGAATACCATTGGATACATTACTTGGTGAATTTTTAAAACAGTTAGAATTGATACGAAGTAAATTATGTATTAAGAAGAATAGGAAATTATTAATCGCTGCAGATTTAAATATAGATATCTTAAAAAATACAAGAAAAGTATTAGCATTGCAAGAACTCTTAGATAATTTTAATTTGAAACATCACATCACTGAAACGACACGTCTCAACGCCTGCATCGATCACATAGCAAGTAATATCCCTGAGGCTAAAGGTAGTGTTCGTGAACTCAATCTATCCGATCATGATAAAAGCCTGAATCTAGAAATCAATGATGATAATTTAAAAAAACCTAGTAAATGTATGTATGTTACCAAAAGAGATTACAGTAAAGATAATATCCAAAAGTTTATAAACTACCTTGGAAGCCTGTCATGATTTGATGAGTTTTTATAACAGGACGTTGACAAGGCTTTTAACAGATTCCATGATTTCTTTTGCCTACTATGTAATCTCTGCTTCCCGGAATATCGAGTAAAAATTAATACAAATTATACAAAATTTCAGTGGATTACGAAAAGTTTAAGTAAATCTAGTACGACTAAACGAAAATTAAGACACGTACACTACAAAAATAAAAATGATAACACCACGAAACATCAATACCGGGCCTATTATAAATTGTTTCAGAGCTGCGTGACTACTGCAAAGAAATTAGTTAATAATAAATATATAAATAAATAAAACAATAAATGCAAAGCAACTTGGGAAGTTATTCATGATTAAAAAAATAACCTACAATTTAATAAGGAAATTAAATAAATTGAAATGGATGGACGTAGAATAGTAAATCCCAAAGAAATAGCCAACGCCTTTAATGAGCATCTAGTTAGTTGTACAAAATATATACCTCCTATTCCTAATCACACATTTGAATCAAGTACCAATTTAAACAATAGCCTATTTTTGTTGCCATGTACGACTGATGAATTAATAAAAACTGTTAAATCACAGAATAATACCAAAGCAGTAGGTTTCGATCAAATTTCAACAGAAATTTTAAAAATATGTATAAGATTATTGACCCAATATTAACACACATCATCAACTTATCTTTTACCCAAGGATGCTTTCCAGAGCGCTTGAAATGAAACGTAGTAAAACCAATGCTTAAAAAAGGAATGTCCAAAATTATCGCCCATTAACACTGATCTCAATCTTCTTAAAATTTTTTGAAAAAGTCTTTTACAGTAGAGTATCATCTTTCATTGATAAACATAATATTATTACTGCAGAAAAAAACAGCAATCAAAAACAAAAATCAACTTCTCATGCAGCATATATGTTGATGCGTTCAGTCACAAAATATATTGATAAGGGAATTACTGTACTAGTAACACTATTTGATATGAAAAGTGCCTTTGATTTTGTTAATCACGAAATGTTACTAAAAAAGTGCGAGATGATCGAGATCAGAGGAAACCCTTTAGAGTGGATATAAAATTATTTGCACCGTCTACGAGTACAATGCGTGGAAATTGAAAAATTAATGATCTTAACGAAAAGGTAACTTACCGCTCTTCTTATCAATATAATAAGACAGCAGTCCCACAGGGAAGTATACTCGGCCCTTTGTTATTCATTATATATATATATATATATATTAATCACCTCCCAAAAGTAACAAACTATAAAATTATACTATTCGCGGATGATATATCCCTGGTAATTCCAGATAATGATAAATCGGGTTCCTTTGAAAATAAGGTCACTAGATCTATAAATTGTATAAATGAATGGGTTACAGTTAATAACCTAAAACTAAACATTTCGAAAACCCGTTATTTACGATTCTCGTATTACAAAGCAAAAAAGGAAAACATATCACTATAAATTGAAGGACAAGCTATTAAGCGTATAAAAGAAGTAAAGTTCTTGGGTATCATGCTAGACGAATACTGTACATGGAAACAACACGTTCAACTAGTTTGCAGTAAACTGGATCGGTTCGTGTATGCATTGGGGAGGCTAAGAAGAGAGGCCGGAAGGAGCACTGCGTTAACTGCTTACCATGAGTATGTTGTCTCGGTCCTCAGGTACGATCTCCTGATATGGAGAAATTCTACTGATATAAAAATAGTATTCATAGTACAAAAGAAATGTGTAAGGGCAGTGTCCGGAATAGGCCCAAGATATTCATGTCTACCTCTTTTCCGAGAACTCAAACTATTAACACTTACAAGTCTTTACATTCTTGAAGTTGGCAGAAAATACCCTGGATATTTCAGCCATCCTGTATCAAATCATAGACTGAGAAATAGAGACCTCACTAAAATTGTAATACCTACGTATAGAATAGAACTACGCTCTATGAAAAAAAATGACATCTTAATACTATTAGAGTATACAACATAATCCCTACTGTATTAAGGCAGCTTACAAAAAAAATGTTCATCAACAGGTTACGTGAATGGCTAATTAATAAATGTTATTACTCGCTCAGTGAATTTTTCATGGATTCTGGATAAGACGATGACTGACGTAATGGGTAACCAAATGTTTGCATGCCATTTTGTGGTAGAATATACTGAGACTGTAATTATAAATAAGGACAATATCACTTAAATAACGTATGTTATCAGCAAATAAATATATTGTATTGTATCGCAACGGACGAGTGGAAAAACGAAACGCAACAGACAAGTGGCAAAACGAATCTCAAAACAAATTTTAACTTGAAGTTTTACGGGCAGATTGTTAATGTACTTGTCCAATTTGATAACCTGCCCGCAGAACTTTGTTAAAATATTTTGAGATTCGTTTTGCCACTTGTCCGTTAAAGTAAAAAAAAAATCAAAAAATTATCCCTCCGCTACTGCCGCCTCTTACCACGTGATATATCGTCTACCTCCTCCACGCGGCCGTGACACTTTTCGTGACACGTAACGCTTTTTCGTGACAGAAAAAATCCTAATACCCCCGTTTATATAGAAATTTCACATCAAAAATTTAATTCGATTACCAAGTATAAAGAATGACGTAGATTTGGCAAACTTATTTGTGTGACAATTGACGCCTAATGGGAAATAATATTTGTTGTGTAATAGGCAAATAATGTTCAATTTAATATACATGGATTCTCAGGCGAGGCCTGTAGCCTGTAGCTGACAGAGCAAATAATAACTAGAATATTAGCTATCCAATGTTTGTTTATCACTCGCGTCGCGCAGTAAAGGAACCGCTCAGCTCCGCGCTCCGTCGCTCCGCGCTACGTCGGACGGAGCCACCGACACCGACACCGACACCGAGTACAGTTGTGCACCCGCAAACACTTAAACGGTCAACTATCAATCATACTTCTGCTACAGTTAAGTCTTAAAAAAATTAATGTCATATTGCGGTTGCAAAAAATACCCAAAATAATAAATTAGCATAGTAATGTTTGTGGCCGTTATCTTCGGATTGAGTCCAACTTAATTAATAAGTAAAAAACCGGCGCTCGCCAGTGTCACTGGCCTCCGGTGCTCCGCGCAGCTCGGCCTCATGTCATAAACACACAAAAAACGAGGTTATTTGTACTAATACATTGGTTTAATCTAAACCATATTTTAAATGATGAAAGTTAAAATAAATAATTTGTTTATATAAATATGAGGGGTGGTCAATAAATAGTTCACATGATGAACATCCTCCAAATTCACCGGACCTTGCTCCTAGTGATTTCTAACTATTTTCGCGGTTAAAGGAACATCTCAGGGTCTTCCCCTTTCCCTCTAATATGTTTGATGGGAGCGATGGCTGACTCTCGCGTTATACTCGTGACCGGGTGCTGTCCGTGTGAACTGGCCTACTCTTGTCAAAGGCGTTCATGACATTCAATAATTTTAATGTATAACTTCTCGTGTCATATTGTTTTCATGTTCTAATAACATTATTTGTTTTTTTTATATATCACGGATTGGATTTTTACGTTATTAACTAATGATTGTTTATTTCTTGATTTTTACAAATGCAATGTAATCACTATTTTATGTAATTTGCACCATTTTGAATAAATATCTTGAATCTTGAATCAGGGGCCAGAAATTTGAAGATGATGATGCAGTAGTCGCCGCCGAACGCGATTTTGTAAGGGATCAGGAAGATTTTTTTAGAAAGGGTATTTTGGGTTTAGAAAAAAGATATACAAAGCGTATAAACCTGAAAGGTGACTACGTCAAAAAATGAAATAACTTTTAATAAAAGGTAATTGCGTAATACTCACTATCACTTTTTATTAAACAACCCTGGTATGTACATGTTATTAATTATATTACTTACTTAATATTATAAATGTGAAATGTGTTTGTTTGTTACCTTTTCACGCTTCAACACCTTGACCAATCTTGATGAAATTTAGCATGCAGGTAGCCTGTGTCACTGGGAAGGACATAGGCTACTTTGAAAATCCCGTGAAAATAGCAAAGTCCGATGTAGTTCCTGAGGGGACTGAAAAAAATACTCTTTTTCTGCTTAATTTCTTTAACATCGCAACGGAACAATGGATTGCTGTGCAAAAAATCCCATTTTGCACAGAAATGGTTGAGGAGGACGAACATAAAATGACATTATTTACTAATTAGTATATCCTGACATAAGTTCCCGAGGGATCTGGGGAAAGCTCCTTTCCACGCTAGCGCACGTCGGCGTCGCAACGAAGCAATGAAGTATTGAAGTGATTTTTGTATAGCAATGGTTGAGCGGTGGTAAGTGACATAAACTGTTCATCAGAATAGCCCGATATAGTTCCCGAGGGATCTGGAGGACAGCCATGTCTACACTCGGCTACTACTTACCGCACTACTTACCCTCAAAGGCAGTCATGAAAACGATTTCCACGCGGGCGAAGCCGCCGCCAAAAGTAAGTTAATTATAAATTAGTTCCGCCGATGAATTATTTACAAGATATTTCTTATATCAAAGCCAAGATATGGAGGTAATAAATCTCCGTTAATAGTTTATTTGATTCCTTTCGTAAATTAAACATAACTCATTACAAGAAGTTATACGAATTCTGACGATAGGAGATTACGAGCCCTGGAGTTAATTAGGAAGGTGGCTACGTGGACCCTCCCTGCCCCTGCCCCTGCCCCTTGGCACCTTCACATAGACACGTAGACAGATAAACACGTAGACACGTAGACGAAATTAAATTATTTATTAATAACTAATTATTATTATACGTCAAATGTGATTTCATAATCATTTAATTATTTTAATTTTAAATTTTAATATAATTTAAATGACCTTTACTCTACTTTTACATACTTATTATATACTTACTTTTACCTTTATATATATATACTAGCTGTCCCGGCGAACTTCGTACCGCCTTACATTACATTACACTGCCCTGCCCTACCCTACACTACCCTACACTACACTACACTACCCTACTCTACCCTACATACACTACACTACACTACCCTACCCTACACTACTCTACACTACCCTACACTACACTACCCTACCCTACACTACCCTACCCTACCCTATCCTATCTCTCAAGTTGGATCGAATTGCACATGGTGTGCGAATTTTATTATAATCGGTTAAGTGGTTTAGGAGTCCATTGAGGACAAACATTGTGACACGAGATTTATATATATTAGATTAGAATTCAACAGGTTTGTGGTTTTACCTAATCAGTATAGCCTGATAAAACAATTATTGTCATTTTGTGAAATCGGATAAATGTTTTAATTTTGTGAAAACTTACACTCAATAGTAACATAAACATATATTATGTTATAACCGATAAACCTCACATCGGTAATTTTATCTATTACATACGTATGCAAACAGAGAGTCGACGCGACGGTGGCGCAACGGCTAGGGCCGCTTCCTCCTGTCCGGGAGATCGTGGTTTGAATTCTGCCACGTGTGTAATGTGTTTTCGAATTTCGATTTCATATATATTTCGATAATTGCATAAGATGATAAAAAATTCTATGCAATAGCTTTACCGCGGCAGTCCCCGAGTGCCACACGTTTTTGTTTTAAAATCAAATGTATTTACGCACAGATTTTATCAAGTATTGGAAATCACAGACCTTGTTATTAGAACACTGCGGTATTTGGGACGTGAAGATATTGCCAAGTTTCCCGAACGCTGCCCAGCCGAGATCTCTTTCTTTAAGGTTGGACCTACGTACCTAACTGGACTGCTTGTCCCAGGTACACATACTCGGCAACAGCTTCGAGTGTAGAGCCTCTAACCTTCAGAGGAGTAGGTGCGACACGGACACGTCTTGTCCATGTTCATTCTAAGACCTACTTGTTGAGAGGCTCTACTGAAGCCATCGAGCATTGTGCCTTAGTTCGCCATACCGATAAAGCTTTCAGAATTGCTAAACTTAAGTGACAGTGGGCGGGGCACATAGCTCGTACAACACATGGCCGCTAGGGTAGTAAAGTTCTCGAGTGGCGACCGCGCACCGGATAAGGTAGCGTAGGAAAACCCTTCCCGCGGTGTACCCACGACCTGCTGAAGATCGTGAAAAGCCGCTGGATGGGGGCAGCGCAAGACCGGTAGTCGTCGAAATCCTTGGGAGAAGCCTTTGAGCAGCGTTCAGGCAGCTTCGCAATATCTTCACGTCCCAAATGCCGTAGTGTCTCAAGACTGAGGTCTTTGACCAATGTGTGTTGCCAGTGATGACATACGGAACTGAGACATGGTCGCTTACTATGGGCCTCATAAGAAGGCTCAAGGTCACCCAAAGGGCAATGGAGTATGAATTTCCTTACTCGATTAAATCAGAAATGAGGAGACCCGCAGGAGAATCAAAGTAACCCACATAGCTCAGTGGCAGTTGGCAGGGCACATAGCTCGTAGAGCAGATGGCGGTTGGGGTAGTAAGTGAGTGGCACCGGAAAATGTAGCGTAGGAAGGCCTCCCACGCGGTGGACCGACGACCTGGTGAAGATAGTGACAAGCAGCTGGATGCGGGCAACGCAGGACCGGTCGTCGTGGAAATCCTTGGGGGAGGCTTTTGTCCAGCAGTGGACGTCTTTCGACTGATATGATGATGATGATGATTGGAAATAACTCCCGCAAGCGACTAGCAGCTCGCGCACCGCGTTACCATCATTCTGCAATACAAATCCGTGCGGCCGTTCCATCGAACCGATTTGCTTAATGTTTTGAAATAAATGGTTCAGATGCACATGGCTGGCACCCAACATCACCTAACTTTCGCCCATCTCAACATTTTGTACAAAAGTATGAAATCTAGTATGAGTCCGTCCAACCGTTCTATCCAACCGATTTGCCAATATTTTTTTAAATGAAAGGTATTTAACCGACTTCAAAAAAGGAGGAGGTTTCTCAATTCGACCGTATATATTTTTTTATGTGTGTTCCCGGATAACTACGTCGTTTATGATCCGATTTTGATGATTATTTTTTTGTTGGATAGGAGATATCCCAAGGGTGGTACCATGATAAGGAAACAAGGATCTGATGACAGCATCCCAGAGAAATCGAGGGAAACCACAGTTTCCAGTTTGAAGTTGGTTTTTTTTTGTCAAAATTATTATGCAGAGATTTGTCATCAAGTCACCAAGCATTAAAAATCCCCTAACTTTCGCCCTTCTCAATCAAGTATTGAAAATTACCTAACTATCGCCCTTCTCAAGTTATATATAACCCAAGACTCAAACGCGATTTACGTAGCTTTCTTTCTCAATATCTCCGCTTCTAATTGAAGCACCTACGCGATACGTTTTGGCCTAAGAACACTCGCTGGAATGAGCTCTTTCGTTTGAGCTATTGCCTATCTAAATTGCTTCAGTTGGAGGAAAACTAGGTGTGAACATTTAACCTACCAAACGGATTTTCATACGATTTTCACCAATTTATGAAAATCCTAACAACAATAAAACCTATTTTAATACGATTTAAATAAAATTATTACTTTGGAATACCTAACAAGAATAAAATATTTTTTTACCTACGTAAGATTTTTTTATATTATAGACTATTCCGTATGGCTCTTGGCTTAGAATACTTTTAAAATCCCCTCCCCGTCCCATATAAATGAAAGTAGTTTTTAACTACAAATCCTCGTCTATAAGATGTACAATTATAAAGGTTTAAAAGTGCATGTAAACTTAAAATATAAAGCAAAAAGGGTGCACGAAAAAAATATATTTGTTAAAGCTATCATTAAATTTGTATTTTTGAATGTAGTAGTTCTTTCTATTAAGATATTGTTTCAGATGGTCCGTTCCCAAGATATAGCTCCTCAAAGTGTTTCAGATGATCCGTTCCCAAGATATATAGCTCCTCAAAGTGTTTCAGATGATCCGTTCCCAAGATATAGCTCCTCAAAGTGTTTCAGATGATCCGTTCCCAAGATAAAGCTCCTCAAAGTGTTTCAGATGATCCGTTCCCAAGATAAAGCTCTTCAAAGTGTTCCAGATGATCCGTTCCCAAGACATAGCTCCTCAAAGTGTTTCAGATCATCCGTTCCCAAGATGTAGCTCCTCAAAGTGTGTCAGATGATCCGTTCCCAAGATTTTTTTTTTTTTTTTTATTTATTTACCAATTTTAAAACTAAATACAAATATTTTATTATCTAGCACCATTAAACTTGAATGGTTTGTCTAGGTGCTCAACAGTCGTCTACGAGCTATATACTTATAAAAACAAAAACAAAAATATACATATATACATATAAAAATAATAAGTTAAGTAATGCATACCTACATAATATATACTTAACCATACTGCAATGCATATACAGGCTCAGTGAGATACTAGTTACTTCGTAAACACAGGTCACCGGCGTAACAAACGACACACTTCTATTATTGTAGTAGTGTGAGTGCGAACTCCGCATATATAGCTCTTCAAAGTGTTTGAGATGATCCGTTCCCATGATATAGCTCCTCAAAGTGTTTCAGATGATCCGTTCCCAAGATATAGCTCCTCAAAGTGTTTCAGATGATCCGTTTCCAAGATAAAGCTCCTCAAAGTGTTTCAGATGGTCCGTTCCCAAGATATAGCTCCTCAAAGTGTTTCAGATGATCCGTTCCCAAGATTAAGCTCCTCAAAGTGTTTCAGATGATCCGTTCCCAAGATAAAGCTCTTCAAAGTGTTTCAGATGATCCGTTCCCAAGATATAGCTCCTCAAAGTGTTTCAGATGATCCGTTCCAAAGATAAAGCTCCTCAAAGTGTTTCAGATGATCCGTTCCCAAGATATAGCTCTTCAAAGTGTTTCAGATGATCCGTTCCCAAGATATAGCTCCTCAAAGTGTTTCAGATGATCCGTTCCCAAGATATAGCTCCTCAAAGTGTTAAAAACGTGTCCCTGGTTTTTCTAAACTATTTACCCTAGAACGATTTAGGGTATCCTGAAACAAACAGTTTTCAAATAATGACTAAAACCCTTCACTATGCGCGGTCCGACACGCACTTGGCCGGTTTTAAATTATTAACTTAATCCTCGAGACAATTAATATTTAACTTTATTAGCCTTTTTATACTGCCTCACCTTAAAAACATCTTCCAGGGCGGCGGTGAACAGTTTCGGCGATATGACGTCTCCCCTTGCCCATCAGCCGGATTGGTTCCGAGTTTTGGTCCTGGAGGTGAACCACCGATATGGCGGCGTTTTCATATGAACACTTCAGTACCTCGATATATCGATAGTCAATTTGGCACCGCTGCGCTGGAGAGACTGTATAACACAGCCCAAGTTTCGATCGAATTAAAGGTTTTCTCACAGTCCACGAACGCTAAGCATAGTGGCTGATTCTACTTTTCGGTCTTCTGTATAATCTACCGCAGCGTATGTATGTGGTCTATGGTACTAAAGCCTTTTCAGAAACCGGCTCGTTCGGGAGGCTGGAAGTCATCAAACCTGCGTGCGAGACGATTCGTAATGACTCTCCAAAACAGCTTGTAGACATAGCTCAGAAGTGAGATGAGTCTGTAGTTTTTCAGCAGGGTGTTGTCGCCCTTTTCTAAAAAAATCACAACCACACTTCTGTGCCATGCATAAATAACTTCTGAGAGCTTTATATGGAACGGTGTTCCACCTGCTTTCAAAAGTTCAGCCGTAATTCTATCATCACCCGGTGCCTTATTAATCTTGAGCTGGTTGAGAACCATTCTAATCTCGTACAGGCTGACGTCCGGAATATTTTCGGTATTGTGTCGGGTTATTGTAATTGGTTATCTCTTGGGTCTTTAGCCATATCGCTGACAGGCAGACGTGTGCTCGTGTACAAAATTCCATAGAACTTCTCAACTTCTTCTAGCAATTAATAAACTTGCTTTCAAGGCAAAAAAACGGAAAACAAGTTTTTTGGTTAATAATGGATTCCTGTTTCGTTTTTCAAAACATTAATGCAATACCGACACAGATATACGTCATCCGATTATAGACATAAAATTATTTTAAAATCGGTTGTTTGGTTAACAAGTTAATCAATGACTACGTTTTTATGGGATTTATGAACTCCAGCGGGCTTATTATGCCAGTGAGTTCGCGTATGTTGCTATTGGACTTACTAGACAGTTCGTCAGAGGACGAAGCTGATCTTGAATTTGACTTACATATTGCTTTTACGAAAGTAACGTGATACTAACACCCTCCTCACTCCTCACCACAGACGACCCCCGAACACACCCGCGCCGCGCGTATTTTTTTTTTATTCACAATTGATAAGCCCTCGGCATCATCTCACCCTATGGAAAGTGACGATGATGCCGAAGATGGAAGCAGGCTTATTAAGATTCCCAACGCAATGGGGGATCTGGCTATCTTATTTTTAAGCCGGAAAACATCAATGCTGTTAATACTGATGTTTGGTGGCAAGGCTTAGATAAGATGGTGGTAGCTAGCCAGGCGGGCTGTTAAAATGATCTGCCACCGACCAATCCGAGTCTTATAAATTGACCTCGCCGGGAATCGAACCCGCGACCTCCTGGTGTGAAGCGAATGAACGCCGTTACTCCACGGAGGCGGTTAAAATTCTTCAAATCATGCTGCATTTATCTAAAGATAAATAAATAGGTATATATGCGTATATTTTATCTTACACGTATCTGTCGATATCGCTCGTTATCTGCAGATAGACGACGATCAAATCTTTCTTATATATAAAATTCTCGTGTCACAATGTTCGTTCCCGTACTCCTCCGAAACGGCTTGACCGATTCTCATGAAATTTTGTGAGCATATTGAGTAGGTCTGAGAATCGGCCAACATCTATTTTATTTTAGGGTAGGGTAGTGTAGGGTAGGGTAGGGTAGTGTAGTTTAGGGTAGGGTAGTGTAGTGTAGTGTATGTAGGGTAGGGTAGGGTAGTGTAGTGTAGGGTAGTGTAGTGTAGGGTAGTGTAGTGTAAGGTAGTGTAGGGTAGGGTAGTGTAGTGTAGTGTATGTAGGTTAGGGTAGTGTAGGGTAGGGTAGTGTAGTGTAGGGTAGGGTAGGGTAGGGTAGTGTAGTGTAGGGTAGGGTAGGGTAGGGCAGTGTAATGTAATGTAAGGCGGTACGTAGTTCGCCAGGACAGCTAGTATACCTATATGTATTATCTGCACCGTGTGTGTACATTCATTGATTTCTATGAAGAGCGATATTGTAAGATATCTGGTACGATAAAGATATATTATAGTATCTTTCCCTAAACTGTCATTGATCTTTAAAACCTCAAGGCATGTTATCCCTGCCACTAAAAATGTTGAAAGCTCTACAACTGCAACAAAACCCAAAGCTAACTTACTAAATACTATTGTATTAGTGCAATCAGTTTTCACCTACTGTCTCACTATCTGGGGTGGTGCCAGTAAAATATTTTTTTTGGAATTGGAAAGACCACAAAGATTATTGTTGAAAGTAATGCATTTTAAGCATAGAAGATTTCCAACTGAAGAATTATTCACCTTATGTAAAGTGCTTTCTATTAGAAAACTGTTCATCTTACAGATAATTTTAAAAAAACATAGAAGTTTAGGCTATGACCCTAACATACTAAACAAAAGACGAAATTATATTGTAGCATCCTCTAAATTTACAAAAACATCGTTTGCACAGCATCAATATAATTCTTTATCATCGTATCTATACAATAAAATAAATAGTAAAACTAATATATATATCCCCTAAATATGTAAGATTGTAAAGAGACTATAGTTAAATGGCTCAATACTCTTCATTATGAAGTCTTTTAAAACACACAGCCTAAGATATACGAACACACACTTCTTAAACATACAAACACCCACACACACAACACACATACACACACACACACACACACACACACACACTTAATCACATAAATACTTCGCGCGCGTGCTTATTATTACGTAGCGCATATATTTGTAAAGTATTGTTGTTTTTAATTATTATTATTTTTACTGTATCTCTGTGTTGTTTATTAGTTATGGAAGCGCGGATTCTTCTTGCACAAGTATTCTTATACATAAAAGAAGTCTCCTGCAACATGTATTATTTTTTACAATGAGATACCGCAATTAACTATTTTTCATATTTTTTTTCATTTCCCGCGTGTGACAACCTTTATGCTGAGACGGCGTCTTTTTTTTAGAGTATTTTATCTGTACGAGTATAATACGCTTAAATATTGTACTCATACTTACTTACTCTAGCGGTTCTTTTTTTACAAAAGCTGGTTAACGGTATTTGGTGAAACTATTTTGCACCGGGTTTTTTTAGATTAATTCGACCCTGCTGAATACGATTCTGCCCGGTGTCAGCCCCTCCCCCGCTCCCCCGCTCCCGCGCTCCCCCGCTCCCCGCATATCAATTATCATTATTGTGTCAAATTCCTGACATTTGTTTTTATTGTTCTTGCATTAGCATTTTATGTGTACTTTGTGTAGTACTGACTACAATGAGTGCAGTAGTAGACTTGCAACAAATGTTGTTAAAAATAAATTTCATTTCATTTCCCTTCCCCCTTTTTCCCGAAAATGTGTCCCGATTTGCGGTTTTTTCCAATTTTTTTTCAAACCTACTATAAATAAAAGAAAACTGTGTATGACATCACTAATCTGCATTAAATTCTTTACAACATTAACATATAAATAATTTGACTGGCTTAACTTAAGAACTTAACCGCCTCCGTAGCTCAGAGGCAAAGTTCACTGGCTTTACACAGGAGGTCGCGGGTTCGATTCTCGGCGGGGTCAATTGTAAGACTCGGTTTGGTTGGTGGTAGGGCATTTTCTAAGCCCGCCTGGCTAGCTACCACCATCTTATCTAAGTCTTGCCGCCAAATATCAATGTTGATATCATTGGTGTGTTCCGGCATGAAGATAAGATAGCCAGTTCCCCATTGCGTTGGGGAATCTTGGTAAGCCCGCTTCCATCTTCGGCAACATCGTCACTTACCACCAGGTGAGATGTTGTCAAGGGTTTACCAATTGTGAATAATAATAAAAAAAAAGAAATAACGCCTTCCCAAACTGTATAAATATTTTTTTTTCAAAACTTTTGGCCTTCGCAGTTCATTTATCAAAAAACGGTCAATGCTATGATAAAATAGCTAAGAAGTTAATTGATGCTCATACATTTATCTACAAAACAAGACCTAACTTACCGTCCTACGAGTATTCGTTCACGATTTATAGGTTGCAGCGCAGACGCCCGCCCGCGCCGCCCGCGCCGCCAGTCACGTAGTCATAAGTATTATACAGGGTGCAAGGGATAGGTTATCGAAAACGTCGGGAGGATACTTGGGCCAGGATTCTGAACAACTTTCCCATATACCGGAAACCGGACCTCTCTTACAAAATTGACGCTCGGGCTGGTCGAAATTTTTTTTCGTTTCCGGTATATGGTATCTTAGAGAAAGTTGTCCAGAATCATGGTCCAAATGTTCTCCCGAAGTTTTCGGTAAGCTGCCCTAACACGTATAAGTATGCCATAGCACGCGGTATATCTGGGAAAACTCTAAAAACGGTCTGATACAAAACAAAGGTTTTAAAATATATTTTTTCCAAAATGGCGCTAAGTTTGTATATTAAATTTACGCAATCAAAAAATGTTACTAGCGTTTATCATAGTCGTCAGTGGTACGTCTAGGAAAACCCTAAAAATATACCTCCCATACAAATTGAGTAATACTAGATGCCCACGCGAGAAGGTGTGTTCTTCGTGGCCGGGAACACAGGCGGGGAGTTCAGTTTGTTTTTAGGGCAGCGGCTGCTGCGTACATCTGATTATACAAGTTATTGCACCTCTCATACAATTTCGATTAGCTAATTATCTAACTTTGTATGGAATAAAGCAGCTATTTATTTAGCAATACTATATTAGTTAGAACTTACCTGCTTGAATCTCTATCTTACGAAACGATAAAAATATTGCAAAATGAGTGAATGACAATATAATCGTGCGAAAAGCTCACGAGAAACCTGAAGTGATTTGATTAATCTAAGCACTTTAATTTATCTTGTAAATAAAAACTTTATTTAATGTCCTAGGTGTAATAATTTACGATTCGTTTCCGGTACATTAGTGTTATATTCACTAAAGCAAACCATAGATAAACAAATAGCCAATATACCAACAATAACGGTTCATTAACAAATCTGGCGGTCCTGCATGATACGAGTAGTTTATTAAACTCTTGCATAACAAGGGGTATTAAAAAATGAGTACGTGTTTAAAAACCGAGCCTTGGCGAGTGATAACTACAAGATGCTGCGACACTATCTACACGTGACACCACATTGTGTCGTTGCGATGTGGTGTGGTTTGGGTTTGGTTACGTCCTAATGGGCCCTTAAGCTGAAGGCCTTCAACGGTGGGCGGCGGCGCATTAAACTGAAACTGATAGTTTACATTATTTTCAAATATTCTTTCTTCGTCTTTAAACTTCTGTAAGCTTGTTTACCCAATTCACAATCGTGCATCGAAACACAATGACCTGCTATCAAGGTCAAGGTGAAAGCCAAAATATTTGCCATTAAAAAAAATCTTATCTACAAAAAAGTCAAAAAGTTATAAAAAAGGGAATTTGAATCTTTCCGTTTTTCCCGTTTCTAACGAACAGCTGGCCCGTCCGCGCGCGCGGCCGACACGTACAAACGCTATTTGTCCTTTGCTAACGACACAAGGTCTCGCCTCCGTTTCGGCGGAGTGCGGAGTTTGGAGTCGTTGACCCACCTGCGGACATTTATAGAATTCCGTTGAGTAGCTCCAGTTCGCGTGCGGATCGAGCGCCAGTTTGCGGTCCAATCGTAATCTCTTAATTAGTTTCCTAATAAGGATGCTCTGGTAAGCCCTCCGGTCGCGGGCCGCGGGTGGTGTCATGGTGTGCGGCGTGCGGAGGTGGGTGTCACAGATTTAATTGGTGTAATACGAGTAATTGTTTCGTTAGAAAACAGTCTGAATAATATTTTACAGGTTTTCTATAGGTAGATCAAAATAACTAGGTACCACAGGAAAACTTACATTGTAAGTAAATTTGTGTGTAAATTATTAATTTATTTATTTTTTGTTGTAAGATGTAAAAGGTGTATAATAATATACATAATAATAATATAGGTAATACAGGATCGAGCACACCTGATTGGTAGGCATTGCGAAATTGACTGAGCTTTTCCTTTCTCCGCGGTTCCCGTCCCTCAGGGGTTACAAATAAACTCGGGAACAAATCGTAAGTACATATAGGGAATTTTTGGCAGGACACCATTTGGTTTTATTATGAACCAATTTTTTTTTCAAATCACTTATCATGTGGGCTATCTTATGAAAGGCGTTTTTGTGAGGATTAAAAAATAGGTCTATCCAATTTGTTTTTTTTTTTGAATCCCGATGGATTTTAACGGCAAAAAAGTTTTTTTTTCTGGATTTTAACTAAAATATTCTAAGTTTTCTGGGTGTGGCAGCGCAGGACCGGTCGTCGTGGAAATCCTTGGGGGAGGCCTTTGTCCAGCAGTGGACGATTTGTGGCTGATATGATGATGATGATGATTCTAAGTAATCAATCAATACTCGGTTAGAAATAAGAATCATTATACATTTTGGAAAATTGTTAGATTACCGAGTTGTCAGTTTCATATACATAGATAGCGGCAGAACTCAAGACGCAAATGACAAAAAGCTAGGTAGGTGTTACAATTATACAAAACCCGCCACTCAAGGGCTGAGCCGATCACAGTTATAACGTGATTCAATTTTTTGTATCATTCGTTGGGGTTTTTTGCTAACCAGTTACTGAGTCTGCTTCTGTTTTAAAAGAAATGTATGATAATACATCCCTTTTATTTAATGTTGGCAGAAAGACTGACAAAATTGACAATGGTTTACTGCTAACAGTTTGTCTGCCAAGAAAACAAAATGTATACTCGTATACCTAGTTTACTCTACCCAATGTTAAAAATTTACAAAATGATGTAATACTTAGTGGTAATCATTTGGAATTTGTGTTTAATACAGTTTCCTGAGGTATAACTATAGATAGTAGGTTACAGTGGGGCTGCGGGCCCACGTAGTGCAACTCAAGCAGGTAGGCTGCTTGTGCTGTCAAGAAAATGAGGCAATAAACAGATTGAACTACGGCCAGATTAGTATATTTTAGTTATTTTCACAGTATTGTATCCTGTGGCATTCTACTCTGGCTGGGGACATGCCGCAGACATTGAAACTATTTTTATTTTACAGAAAAGGGCAGTTCGAGCAATTTATCAACTGCGATCCCGTGAGTCAATTCCAGATAGATTTAAGGAAATAAATATTTTAACTGTTGCCGGTCAATTTATTTACGAGAATTTATTTATGTGTAAAAGCGTCGGTGGCTCAACCGGTAACGACTCGGTCCATCTAACCAGAGGTACCGGGTTCAAATCTGGACGGCCAATGTACCAATGAGTTTTTCAAAAACTTACGTACATACTTACCGATTGCTTTAACTCTCGAAGAAACTCGAAGGTTGTGTGTGAAGTCGACCAACCCGCACTGGCCCGTGTGGTCGACTAAGGCCTAATCGCCCTGATTCAGGGTAGGCTCGAGCCCCTCGGTGGGGACGTATATGAGCTGTAATGATGATTTATGTTTACGTTCGTAAACATATAAATTTGTTTTCGACAAACAGTGACCGGCACCACCGTGACCTAAGAAGTAAAAGTAACCTCGAAATAATTTTTTCAAAGCTTAGTAAAGTGAGAAAATCATTTGTGGGGCAGTGTTTGTGTGTCCATACAGTTCTAAAATAGAATACCTAGTGATCATAATTTAACAGAATGTAAATATAAAAAAACATGTAAAAAAATATAGGTTATATAGAGGCTATTATAAGACCACAGACTATTTAAATGATAATGACATTTGCAAAATTAACCCAACAAATTATAATTCATAACTTATTTTTTGACATGTTTTCAATTAGGTAGTAAGAATTGACATTTAAATACCAATAAATAAATAATTTAATTTTATTTGATTTGTTCCTTTCTTAAAACCTTTCCCCTAGCCTATCTATCGCCTTAACTTACTACGTAACTAGCTGAGGTCTATGGCTTTGTCCAAAAACCCTCTATAGAACCAGAAATAAAAAAAAAACTTTTTGAGCTCGCTTCACTCGCTTCGCTACGTTAGTCTCATTTTCAAGTCAACCGCAGAGATAAGGTACATACTCGTATAGGCAGGCACTGCTGTAAATATTACTTATGTGACGGGCTACTTTATAAAAAAGTATGGTCACTATGAATAAATTAAATATAAATATAAATATTCTGAAACTAATCACACATGGTCATCTGGCCCCAAAGTAGGATTCCCTGTGTTTTGGGAACCAGAGACTGATATACATACTTATATACGTTTAAATACATACATATATAGATATTTAACACCCAGACACAGAGCAAACAAATCTGCTCATCACACAAATGTTTGCCCTGGGTGGGGATCGAACCCATAACCCTCGGATCAGTAGTCATGAGTACAAACCACTGAGCCACCGAGTCAGTCAAATTGAATGCAAAATCTTTTATTTAGAGCCTCGTCTATAATGAACTAAAGCCCATAGGTGTGGCATAGGGCATTTACAGTGCTCTGCACTTCGGGCCATAACAACCCGATCGCCTTCAAATGTGCTGCCGCTGAGTGGCGCCAGGATTTACAGTACTCTACGCTTCGGGTCATAACAACCCGATCGCCTTCAAATGTGCTGCCGCTGAGTGGCGCCAGGATTTACAGTACTCTACGCTTCGGGTCATAACAACCCGATCGCCTTCAAATGTGCTGCCGCTGAGTGGCGCCAGGATTTACAGTACTCTACGCTTCGGGCCATAACAACCCGATCGCCTTCAAATGTGCTGCCGCTGAGTGGCGCCAGGATTTACAGTGCTCTGCACTTCGGGCCATAACAACCCGATCGCCTTCAAATGTGCTGCCGCTGAGTGGCGCCAGGATTTACAGTACTCTACGCTTCGGGTCATAACAACCCGATCGCCTTCAAATGTGCTGCCGCTGAGTGGCGCCAGGATTTACAGTGCTCTACACTTCGGGTCATAACAACCCGATCGCCTTCAAATGTGCTGCCGCTGAGTGGCGCCAGGATTAACAGTACTCTACGCTTCGGGTCATAACAACCCGATCGCCTTCAAATGTGCTGCCGCTGAGTGGCGCCAGGATTTACAGTGCTCTACACTTCGGGTCATAACAACCCGATCGCCTTCAAATGTGCTGCCGCTGAGTGGCGCCAGGATTTACAGTGCTCTACACTTCGGGTCATAACAACCCGATCGCCTTCAAATGTGCTGCCGCTGAGTGGCGCCAGGATTTACAGTACTCTACGCTTCGGGTCATAACAACCCGATCGCCTTCAAATGTGCTGCCGCTGAGTGGCGCCAGGATTTACAGTGCTCTGCACTTCGGGCCATAACAACCCGATCGCCTTCAAATGTGCTGCCGCTGAGTGGCGCCAGGATTTACAGTGCTCTACACTTCGGGTCATAACAACCCGATCGCCTTCAAATGTGCTGCCGCTGAGTGGCGCCAGGATTTACAGTGCTCTACACTTCGGGTCATAACAACCCGATCGCCTTCAAATGTGCTGCCGCTGAGTGGCGCCAGGATTAACAGTACTCTACGCTTCGGGTCATAACAACCCGATCGCCTTCAAATGTGCTGCCGCTGAGTGGCGCCAGGATTTACAGTGCTCTACACTTCGGGTCATAACAACCCGATCGCCTTCAAATGTGCTGCCGCTGAGTGGCGCCAGGATTTACAGTGCTCTACACTTCGGGTCATAACAACCCGATCGCCTTCAAATGTGCTGCCGCTGAGTGGCGCCAGGATTTACAGTACTCTACGCTTCGGGTCATAACAACCCGATCGCCTTCAAATGTGCTGCCGCTGAGTGGCGCCAGGATTTACAGTGCTCTGCACTTCGGGCCATAACAACCCGATCGCCTTCAAATGTGCTGCCGCTGAGTGGCGCCAGGATTTACAGTGCTCTACACTTCGGGTCATAACAACCCGATCGCCTTCAAATGTGCTGCCGCTGAGTGGCGCCAGGATTTACAGTACTCTACGCTTCGGGTCATAACAACCCGATCGCCTTCAAATGTGCTGCCGCTGAGTGGCGCCAGTATTTACAGTGCTCTACACTTCGGGTCATAACAACCCGATCGCCTTCAAATGTGCTGCCGCTGAGTGGCGCCAGGATTAACAGTACTCTACACTTCGGGTCATAACAACCCGATCGCCTTCAAATGTGCTGCCGCTGAGTGGCGCCAGGATTTACAGTGGTCTACAATTCGGGTCATAACAACCCGATCGCCTTCAAATGTGCTGCCGCTGAGTGGTGCCAGGATTAACAGTACTCTACACTTCGGGTCATAACAACCCGATCGCCTTCAAATGTGCTGCCGCTGAGTGGCGCCAGGATTTACAGTGGTCTACACTTCGGGTCATAACAACCCGATCGCCTTCAAATGTGCTGCCGCTGAGTGGCGCCAGGATTTACAGTGCTCTACACTTCGGGTCATAACAACCCGATCGCCTTCAAATGTGCTGCCGCTGAGTGGCGCCAGGATTTACAGTGGTCTACACTTCGGGTCATAACAACCCGATCGCCTTCAAATGTGCTGCCGCTGAGTGGCGCCAGGATTTACAGTGCTCTACACTTCGGGTCATAACAACCCGATCGCCTTCAAATGTGCTGCCGCTGAGTGGCGCCAGGATTTACAGTGGTCTACACTTCGGGTCATAACAACCCGATCGCCTTCAAATGTGCTGCCGCTGAGTGGCGCCAGGATTTACAGTACTCTACGCTTCGGGTCATAACAACCCGATCGCCTTCAAATGTGCTGCCGCTGAGTGGCGCCAGGATTTACAGTGGTCTACACTTCGGGTCATAACAACCCGATCGCCTTCAAATGTGCTGCCGCTGAGTGGCGCCAGGATTTACAGTGGTCTACACTTCGGGTCATAACAACCCGATCGCCTTCAAATGTGCTGCCGCTGAGTGGCGCCAGGATTTACAGTGGTCTACACTTCGGGTCATAACAACCCGATCGCCTTCAAATGTGCTGCCGCTGAGTGGCGCCAGTATTTACAGTGCTCTACACTTCGGGTCATAACAACCCGAGAGCCTACAAATGTGCTGCCGCTGAGTGGCGCCAGGATTTTTTGGGATGGTCACGCCTTCTCTTTCCTTCTGGGGTCCACTCTAGCGCTTGTCTAGGTTCGTGAGTGAGAGTGTTGCCAATCTAGGTCTTCTTGTGACGAGGATCTGGTGGCTGATTGGCATAATTTTTTATTTGAGATATTCTCGGACTAGTACCTATAGGTACCAAAAATCTGTCGGAGGCACCGGTTGACAAAAACTTTTACACCTTTCTGTTTGCCTGCATCAAATGACCAATGTAATAAAAATTACATTATTGATCACTTTTTCTGGTCAATATGAATAATGACCATCCTTTCTTGCTCAAAGTAACAAAACAAGGGGTTCAAGGTTGTGGTTCGAAGTGGAGGTCAATATCTAATTGGGGGTCCTTGGCTGTTGGTTAGGTTAGGTTAGATTTAGTAAGGTAGCGAGGAGCGAAGCGACGAGCTTGTGGGTTTGAAATAACGAAATATTACTCTGTTGTTCGAATTATTTCATATTTCCTGGTTTTAGAGATACTTTCGAGCCATCTAAAGCTTTGATTTATCAAATGGACTACGGGAAGTCAGGCATTATAATGCGGACCGGCCAAAGTTGTAAATTTATCAATTTGTCCTAGTCATCCTCACTAATATGGTAACTGTAAAAATGTGTTTGTTTGTTACCTCTTTACACTTCAACACCTTAACCAATCTTGACTAACTCTGGCGTACACATGGCCTGGGTCATGGAGAAGGACATACGAGTAGGTGACTTTTTATCTCGTGAATTTAGCGTAGTCCGATACAGTTACTTTTTTGGTTGGTTTCTTTAACATCGCGACGGAGCAACGGATTCTTATGATTGTTTGTACGGAGATGGTGAGGTGGTGAGGAAGTGAGTAATAAAAAAGACTGCTAATTAGCATACCCCGACCGACACGGTTCCCGAGGGATCTGGGGAAAACTCATTTTCACGCTCGCACACGTCACAACAGAGCAAGGCATGCACGTATCCAGTGTCATGGAAAAAGACATCGGCATAAATCGAGGTGCAGCCGATATCCTCTCTATTGATTTCATGCCTTATCTATCGGTAGAAGCCAATTAAGCCAAAGCTGCAGGAAAAAGCTAGTGCTAAATAAAGTTTGAAAAGCACCTACATTTTATTATATTCGCTACAGTAAAATATTGTGAGTTGAGTTTTTTGTAGATTCCTATTGTACTATGTCAGCTATGCTTATTAGTAGTCTATGTCACTTTCCATCCCTTCAGCCATGTCTGTGCAAAAAATCACTACAATGGCTTGTTCTGTTCAACGTGCGCAAGCGTGGAAATGAGTTTTTCCTAGATTTCTTGAAAACTATGTCAAGCTATGCTATCTAGTAGTCTATTTAATTTCCAAACCCCCTCAGCCATCTCTATGCCAAAAATCACACCAATTCGATAATCCGTTGCGATGTTAAAGAGAAGAGATCAATCAAAAAATTTTCTTTTTCTCTGTTCCCTCTGGAGTATGAAATTATAATATTATCAGATTATGTTGTTTTCATGGGATAAAAAGTAGCCTACGAGTCTGTCCTTCTCCATGACACAGGATACGTGCATGCCAAGTTTCGTGTAAATTGGTTGAGGCGTTGGAAAATGAGAGTGGAAATGAGTTTTTTCTGATTGATTGAGATTGCGCCTAAAAGCATTAAGGTTTTTCAAAAATTATTTACATTTTCAATACAGTTGCTCGAAAAGTGGTCCTTTATATGCCAGTCAAGTGTGCGCAAAATTTATTTTACCGCACACGTGCTTTTACTTTACCACTTTTTTAACACGTTTTTATTAGCTTCACTTGTAACTATGTATGTAAGAAAATCTTGGAATCTTAATTTGACCCACTTGTCGGTCTTCGATTAGGATGAAATTTTGCACACGCTCTGAGTTCTGATGACAAAACATGACTAGCTAAGAAACGTCATTACAAATCCAATATGGCGGCCTCCCCAAGAAGGCGGACTGGCTGTTTGAAATCCACCCCCATGATATGGGTATCAAATGAAAGGGTTTGCTGTCAGGAATACTAAAAAATAGTCACGTGACTTAATCCAACATGGCGGATTGGCTATTTTGTAATTGTTAGTGTGTGCTAAAAGCGTGTTTTTTAGTTTTTTAAACTATTTTAAAGTTATTTTAATTTCTAGGTCGGAGGAACAAGACATGTCTACCAAATAAAAAATATAATATCTAAAGATACAGAATCCTCTTTAAGAATTTTAAAAGGAGAATTAAAAAAAAATACATAACGCTAGCTGTTTAGATTCTCTTTGGGTATATGTTTGTGAAGAAAAGAGAAAAAATATGAATTATATATATATGTAATAAAAAATATATTTATGTGTATGTATGAGAAAAAACAAAGAGAGATTACTCCCCGGACATTTAAAATAAGCCACAAGTCGTGTAAAATGAACTTTGGTTGCTGAAAACTTGATAGGTATGTACCTGCCCATGTATTTTGTTTTTCTGTCACGGTCGTTTTTTATTTTATCTATTTTCTCACAATTGTATTGAAAAACTTCGTATGATACATGGGTGTAAAAGGAAATAACAACTTGTGACGATGGTAAACCCTCGCCTGCGGCTCGGGCTCACAAATGTCACTCGTTTGTTATTGATCTTTTTGCCACCTTTGTATCATAAATAACTATTATCTACTCTCATATCGTAAAGTTCGCATTAGCAACTTCAAAACGAGTTTATATTGGCATACTTTATAAACACAATACAGTAATTTGAAAAAAAAATTACATTATAACATTATTTTCTTAGCGAAGTAATGTTATAATGTAGTTTTTTTTTCCATTACGATACAAGTTAAACCAAAGAGATAATATCACCAACGAAGTTCCATATCAATTTTTTTTATTGGAACGCACATGCGGTTCGCGCCATTTTTACAGCAATACAAAAAGTTTTCATTCCAATTTTTACTTGTCTGTGACAACGCCCGCTTTAACGCATGCGCGGTGATGTGTTGGTTTTTCATTGAATTTTGTTGTAGATACTGAATTTCGTGGATAATTTTCATTCTTGTTTAAAAAGGTCTGAGATCAGTGAAAGCATTGTTTTTACCTGTCTGTGACACCGTCCGCTTCAGTGCAAGCGCGGTGATGCGCTGGGATTCAGCGGTATGACACGTTTTGTTGTAGGTACTTACTGAATTTCGTGGGATTTTTTTCTTATTCTTAACTTTGATCTTTGTATTTTAGTTGATTCAATCCCAATGTATGAGATTACATAAAGTAGTGTATGAAACTGCACATAATTTGGTCTTAAAACACTCGCCTACGGCTCGTTTTTTTAACTAACACTCGTATTTAGAACCCTTTTTATGCAACAGTTTCATAAACTACTATTATAATACTGGTAAGGATCCTTATCCTTAAGGATTCCCATCTGCCTTACTTTCTGTTCCTATCTTAACTTATTTCGTCCTCCAATGGTACTGTGGTACTATTGGTATTATTAATTTTTAATTCTAGATACACACCTAACAAAAACAGCGGCTAAAATAATCTTCGGTTGAGGTAACTATACTATGTAGGTACGAGTATGTAACTATAAACCTGTAGGTACGAGTATGTAACTATACACCTGTAGGTACGAGTATGTAACTATACACCTGTAGGTACGAGTATGTAACTATACACCTGTAGGTACGAGTATGTAACTATACACCTGTAGGTACGAGTATGTAACTATACACCTGTAGGTACGAGTATGTAACTATACACCTGTAGGTACGAGTATGTAACTATACACCTGTAGGTACGAGTATGCAACTATACACCTGTAGGTACGAGTATGTAACTATACACCTGTAGGTACGAGTATGTAACTATACACCTGTAGGTACGAGTATGTAACTATACACCTGTAGATACGAGTATGTAACTATACACCTGTAGGTACGAGTATGTAACTATACACCTGTAGGTACGAGTATGTAACTATACACCTGTAGGTACGAGTATGTAACTATACACCTGTAGGTACGAGTATGTAACTATACACCTGTAGGTACGAGCATGTAACTATACACCTGTAGGTACGAGTATGTAACTATACACCTGTAGGTACGAGTATGTAACTATACACTTGTAGATACGAGTATGTAACTATACACCTGTAGTTACGAGTATGTAACTATACACCTGTAGGTACGAGCATGTAACTATACACCTGTAGGTACGAGCATGTAACTATACACCTGTAGGTACGAGTATGTAACTATACACCTGTAGGTACGAGTATGTAACTATACACCTGTAGGTACGAGTATGTAGCTATACACCTGTAGGTACGAGTATGTAACTATAAACCTGTAGGTACGAGCATGTAACTATACACCTGTAGGTACGAGTATGTAACTATACACCTGTAGGTACGAGTATGTACCTATACACCTGTAGGTACGAGCATGTAACTATACACCTGTAGGTACGAGTATGTAACTATACACCTGTAGGTACGAGTATGTAACTATACACCTGTAGGTACGAGTATGTAACTATACACTTGTAGATACGAGTATGTAACTATACACCTGTAGTTACGAGTATGTAACTATACACCTGTAGGTACGAGTATGTAACTATACACCTGTAGGTACGAGTATGTAACAATACACCTGTAGGTACGAGTATGTAACTATACACCTGTAGGTACGAGTATGTAACTATACACCTGTAGGTACGAGTATGTAACTATACACCTGTAGGTACGAGTATGTAACTATACACCTGTAGGTACGAGTATGTAACTATACACCTGTAGGTACGAGTATGTAACTATACACCTGTAGGTACGAGTATGTAACTATACACCTGTAGGTACGAGTATGTAACTATACACCTGTAGGTACGAGTATGTAACTATACACCTGTAGGTACGAGTATGTAACAATACACCTGTAGGTACGAGTATGTAACTATACACCTGTAGGTACGAGTATGTAACTATACACCTGTAGGTACGAGTATGTAACTATACACCTGTAGGTACGAGTATGTAACTATACTATGTAGGTACGAGTATGTAACTATACACCTGTAGGTACGAGTATGTAACTATACACCTGTAGGTACGAGTATGTAACTATACACCTGTAGGTACGAGTATGTAACTATACACCTGTAGGTACGAGTATGTAACTATACACCTGTAGGTACGAGTATGTAACAATACACCTGTAGGTACGAGTATGTAACTATACACCTGTAGGTACGAGTATGTAACTATACACCTGTAGGTACGAGTATGTAACTATACACCTGTAGGTACGAGTATGTAACTATACACCTGTGTAGGTACGAGTATGTAACTATACACCTGTAGGTACGAGTATGTAACTATACACCTGTAGGTACGAGTATGTAACAATACACCTGTAGGTACGAGTATGTATGATCAAAATTCTGCATACGCAACGTTTTTAGCACAATATTGCCAAAGTTATGCTGAGACGGCCAGAATAATATATACTTCTTCGTTCTGTCACTCACTTGGAACATGACAAATGATAAATGACTCGTCTCCCGTGGAGAGTGGGGAGTCAGGCCCCGCCTGGCAACCCGTAATCGCCTGCTCCGCTGCACTCCGGGGAATCATGACTCATTATTTTACACATCTCTTATTTCTTTATCGCCTCCCGTTTCATTTCTAAACCTGCCCTAGATGTTCTTTCGCTGCTCACTCTTTAAATTTACATTTGCCACTTACAACAATATTCAAATTAACAAGCGACCGTTTTGTACAATTAAAACTAAATAGAATTGCATCGGTGTAATGATACGTAACGCGAATCGTGTCCGAGGGACGGTCGTGACGGAGTTCCGGAGGCGAGGACTTTGTTAATAGGCTTCTACCGATAGATGAGCAATGAAGTCATGGGGAGGACATCGGCTGCATCTCGATTTGTGCCGACGTGGACTCGCGATGCGCCTCCCTCCGCCACCCCCCGCCACCGGCCTTTGTATTTATACGATAACGTGGCCTGGGCGAAGAGTTCAAACGTGCGCCGGTCGTCCGCTACAGTAGACGGCACCGTGTCGAGAGGAAATCGCAACCGCAGTGCGTGGGTCGAGCGAGGCGAGTGCAGTGCAGTGCGTGCGGAACTGCGAGTCCGGTTCGGGTCCAGCGGAGTGCCGCTGAAAGCTCCGCGAAGCCTCCGCAGGCCGGAGCGGCGCCGCCCGCCCGCCCGCGCCGCCACCGCCACCGCCACCGCGCCGCGTCAGTGCCGGCCCGGCCGCGCCAACGACATCACGCCCACCACACGACACGCGCCACACGCCACACGCCGCACGCCACACGGCTACTTACCGCCCGCTGCCTGGACAGTGACACAGAAGACTACGTTGCACACCAGCGTGCCGGCCATCCCAGTGGACGCGAATATTTTCACCAATTTATAGGGTGAGTACAAACTATTATTTTGAAACATCTTTCTCAATAAACAATATCAGTTTAAGGTTCCTTGTAGATTTATTCCAGGAAAAATATTATCAACAATAAAACTAGCAACAAAAGTTAAGATAAGATAAATACTCTATAGTGTACACACTAGTAAATAAAAAAATAAACAAATTATAAAAACTTAAAAAAAATTAACTTAAAAATATAAAAAACAAACACCGTATAAAAAAAGGAACTATAGGGGTACAATTTAAAAAGTTAATTTGGAAGTTTTGTAAACATTTACAAAGTCGTACATTTGATTACATCGATCATTCTAATACATTGACAAAAGAGGCGTCCACGCCTGCGCCTGCGCCTGCGCCGTGAGTTTGGGACTCCTAGTTAAATGTTGATATTCTAAAACTTATAAAATATGAAACAAGTCAGTATTAAATAATAAAAACTTATACGAGTCGAAACGAGTCAATAATATGAATAACTAAAATTAATTAAATTAAAGTAGGATATTATTTTTTAAAAACCTTTTAAGTATCAATTTTCACATTTTTATTCTTTGAAGAGCTTTTATTACAGTTTAATTAATTTTATGTTAATTATTAGAAGGTTAATGTAACTTTTTATTAAATTAATTTTCATACTTTTGATTTTATTTAATAGCTATCTGCAACATTTAATGAAACCAGTAAACAGACCTAATCTATCAAAGTCTTACAATTTATATTGATTGGGTGTTTAGTCGCACTTCGTCCACCGGCACAACAATTATTTCACTTGCTTGCTCTAATGCGGCTCTAATGCGGTGCGGTGTGCGGTGTGCGGTGTGCGGTGGACATTACTTAATTGAATCGCAATTTCGGGTGGCAAAGTAACGTGTTTTGTTGTGTAAGTAGCGCCGGTGGCCGGGTGGCCGGGTGGCCGTGCGGCCGTAGGGATGCGACGTCGCCGCGTGCGCGCGCGCACCGTGCCTAATCCAATATTTCACGCCCACCACCACTAATCATTCACAATTGTACTTACTAAGTAGATTGAAATCGAATCATGCACTTAACACACTCCAAATAACAAACCAAGGAAAATGAAAAAACAATCACCTGGTGCGATGTTGTCTCAAACGTCATTTCATTTCCTGGAAAATATCTGAAAAAAATGTTTTTTAACTTATTTACTTTAAAACAACTGGACAATTTGTGAAATAGACATTATGGGCAAAATAATAAATTTTTATACCTTTCTTAGAATAAAGTACAAAATTGAAATGAAATAAGGGAAAAATCAATCGGACAAATTAACGTTATGGACATTCTCGACAAATAGGATATTTTATAAATAAACCCGCCATCGCTAAAACGTAATTTTAATCTACGAACAATTTTAGTGAACAACAAATTTAAATGATTACAAGGACCTGTCAGCCTACGTAAGTAATAACTTCCTTGAATTTTCTCCAGCGTTCGTGATTTCTTTACATTTTCTGGGAAATACTATTTGTTTCGTATAGTATCGGCATTATCATCACTCACCATCAGGTGAGATGATGCCAAGGGCTTACCAGTTGTGAATAAATAGTTATTTGTTATACAAGAGTGCAAAGTTGCTTTTTAACCGCGTGCTCAATTTTGATGACCGAGTAAGCGAAGGAGTCTAAAATTGAATCACGAGCGCAGTGAGTGATTCAAAAATTAGAATCCTGAGCGTTAGCGAGGGAATCAAAAGAGTACGAGGTGAAAAATCTTTGCACTCGAGTGCAACACGTAACTTTTGATTCCACATCAGCGAGGAAATGACTAAATGCAAAAAAATAACATTTGCGCATTACAAACAGTTTCAGTCAATTATGTTGGAGTCAAATAAACTTCCTCGTCTCTATAATCACTCATTTTAGGTTTTTCACTTGTTTTCAAGTTTCTTGTTTTAACCTTAGGTTTTAACAATGTGACGTGAAAAGAAAATGGCGCGCGCCAAGCAAATTAAAAAAAGTACACCAAGAAGGTCCCGAGTCTGAGTTTTTAACAAATTAAAAAAGGTTCTATGATAAATTCGGCACCATGGAGGTAGAAGTAAATAGGTTTATTAATGTTTTGAATTCACAAACTTTGTGCACACGATTTTCTAAATTCAATTTACTTTTTCTCCTCAAGCGAATAAAAACGGCTTTTGCACTCAGATATCGAAGAGCAAAAATACAATTTCCGAGATGGGGGGATGAAAAAAGTGTATACTATCTTAAAGCTTAAAATAACTAAAGCGAATAACTTGTAGAAAAATGGTTTAGTTTTGCATCCAAGACACGTCGTGGACGTCAGGAGTTAGGTGGAACAGACCATCCGGAGGAGCATTGTGTAGGCCATTCCGAGGCAGCGCTGCATCACGTGCTCCGTAGCGTAGGTGATTCAAATAGTACTATTCATAATCCGTTCCTCTTCACGGCCTCACACAATGCAGAGTGCCTCCATCCCTGGTTATTTTGGAAGTAGTTGCATCGACCGTGTACCGTGTACCGTGTACCGTGTACGTGTCCCGACTGCAGTCCGTTACGGCGACACGACACTACGAGGTTCGTGGCGAACGGCGGGTCAAGCCAAGGAGTTTCAGTAGCGGCTACGTTTTGTACTACTCTACGATAGAACTTACTCATTGGACGTTGCGGCCCGTAATCCAGTCCGCTTCACTTGGGAACATTTAAAGAGTTCTATCTAAATTCACAGACCTCGTGCTCATCAGAAGATACTGGAAATTAACCTGGGGATTGTGTTAAACTAATTATTTTATTTATTTTAATTGTGTTTTTTGTTCCTATAGAACTTGTTCAGTTTAAATCTAGCTAATAACAGGCTCTCCGTTTGTTAGTCGTAAGGTCAGTTGCTGGTGAATGGCGCGCGACAGAACCGTATGTGAATTCAATACTTCATAGAGTTAAATTATTGAAACCAATTTTATATTAGATAAACTTTTGATTATGCTTCAAATATTAGTTACAGTTTGAAATATCTCGTCACATGATTTTAAATACACATTACAAATAAATAGGTACCTATTTCTCGCCCTTTTTGAAATTTCTCAATTTAAAAAAAAATAATTTTCAAAATCTTAGTCTTTACAAAAATACATATTTTGCCTCAGTTACTCGCATAAATGATAAATCTTTATTCAGAACAAAGTAACGCTACAAATATTTACAGTGACCCCACACTTGGCACTAGGCAATGCCATAAATACGATTAAAAAGTAATTCTATTACGCGGCTGTAACAATCTGTATTGTGACGAAAATTAACAAACTATGCAATTTAAAACAACTAACACTTAAACATGCATTTTATAACGTATTCGTGTGTGTGTTGGTAACTTCATACATAACACTCTCCTACCGGAACTGTCCCTCGATGCAATAGAAAAATATTTTTCCATGATAAAATGCTTCCACAACTTTTCACACCAACTTTCACAACACCAAAGTTTTTCATTTTACATCCAAATTCTATTGTGGTTCTCTAACAAACAAAATCGTCTTCCATACACACTAATTATTCTAATTTCTCGAAAGTTAATTGACCAATTGTAATAATTATTTGTACACATAAGTAAAGCACAACATTGTAGTAGGTGTAACGATTTAGATTTTTCATTTTAAAATCACTATGAAAATCTTAAAATCTTAATTATCATATCAACTTGTATACGTCCCCACCGAGGGGCTCGAGCCTACCCTGGATTAGAGCGATCGGGCCTTAGTCGACCACGCGGGCCCAGTGCGGGTTGTTCGAATTCACACACAACCTGCGAGTTTCTTCGCAGGCGTGTGCATGTTTCCTCACGATGTTTTCCTTCACCGTAAGAGCGTCGGATAAACGTACATATGAAATCGAAATTCGAAAACACATTGGTACGTGGCAGGATTCGTACCACGACCTCCCGGCCATCGACGAAAATCATACTATATTTGTGAAATTATATATATATTTTTTTAATAATCGTAAACTTACTAGATTTTACTTTATAATAGTAGAACAGAATATAGTTTTTGATAAATTTTTAATTATACTAGATTTTTGATAAGGGTTCATAAAGTTTCCATCGTGTTGAGACACTTCTTTTCCACAATGAATATCAAATAGTCTATAAGGAAAATGGCTACGAGAGCCTGGACCGTCGTCAACACAAATCTTAGGTTAGGTTCAAAGATACTTTATTAGAGAAGAAGGCTTAGTTAATTTTTTTGTCGTTCAAACCGCACAGAACACATCGATTTAAATAGTTAGTAAAAATTGAAATTAATAAACCTTCCAGAGCGATATCACATTTCTTTGCATGCAATTTATTTATTTTTACAAATAAATTAAGATTATTTTTTTTAGTTACGAAAACAAACTTCTAGCAAGATAAGTTTTCTTAGAAAACGTTTTCCTCACAAACTACGAAAAATAATAAATAAATTCAGGGTTATTTAATAAAGTTGTTAGCAGAGGCGAGGTGCCATGGCTCCCGCCATCCGCGAGAAACATAAAACAGTCAAAACACAAAGACAGAGAAACAATCTTCCGGCAGGGTGCGCGAGCGCGCGTTTTAGCACCGCACCGGAAGCGCAGATTAAATAATATTCAATTCCTTCCAGAAGTGTGAAGGTTGCGATATTATTTAATATGTACAAAAATAATTTTGGAATTAACTGAAATATAATTTATTCTTGAAGTTTCAAATCGAAGAACTGTAACGTTTAAAAGATAAAAAGAGTAGGTAACAATGGTTCGCTATCTATTCCAGTGCAAGCACCAATAGTTTCGAGTGCAATTGAGTCGTTCAGAATATCGATTCCATCAGTTTGCACGCTCCAGTAAAACACTCTCATTTGTTGTTTTAAGTACAGTCTATAAAAACTATACTTAAACACTACACTGTTTTCTCAGGGGTTGCTTGCTATCTGTTACGATAATGACGAATGCAATAAATAAGTAATTGGACGTTGGATGCCTGCGAAGCGTCGTCGTGGTTAATTGCGCGCGCACCGCACCGCAGCGCGCCGCTGAGTTCAAGTGCAGGGTGAAGGCTCCTCGCGCCCGCCCAATGCCCGCCGCGCGCCGCCAAGCCTCCCATTTAACCTACTGCAATAAAGTGAGGTTTAGTTACGTGTAAAATCTACATAAAAATACCTAAAGATTTTTTTTTATATATTAGGTACTTTGCGATTTAGTATGGATCGAAGGTTAGACAGTGCGCAGAGCTTTGTGATTCGACTGCTTGATTACAAGAGAAAGCTTAGTGATTCGATTGCTTGATCACAAGAGAAAGCTTTGTGATTCGACTGCTTGATTACAAGAGAAAGCTTAGTGATTCAATTGCTTGATCACCAGAGGAAGCTTTGTGATTCGACTGCTTGATCACAAGAGAAAGCTTTGTGATTCGACTGCTTGATCACAAGAGGAAGCTTTGTGATTCGACTGCTTGATCACAAGAGGAAGCTTTGTGATTCGACTGCTTGATCACAAGAGGAAGCTTTGTGATTCGACTGCTTGATCACAAGAGGAAGCTTTGTGATTCGACTGCTTGATCACAAGAGAAAGCTTTGTGATTCGACTGCTTGATCACAAGAGGAAGCTTTGTGATTCGACTGCTTGATCACAAGAGAAAGCTTTATAAGCTCCACATTTTCACGCTTTTGAAATTTTTACGGACTTAAAATTAAAATTCTGTCTTTCTTCTCACAAAAATATGTTTGTTTGTATGTAAAACACAACCCCTGCGCCGACTCCGCGACTGTGCCGAGCACAAAAGTTTGGGACTAGTTATTTGTAGAATCTTTTACTCCTACCAACTTCTACGTTAAGTTCTTATAAATTCTTTTCAGCTGTATTTTAAACAGAAGTTCTTCCAAGTCGTCCAAGAGATTTAAATTTTTACCGTTTTATGCTCACGAAAAAGGATGATGAATTAATTAAAAACTGATGATATTACTCGTAGTTAAACCTTTTGACGTTAATTTGATGAAACGTCTTTGATATCAGACGGAGGTTGTTTACAAAAAGTTGCGTTACGAACATTATGACTTTGGGAAGCTGATATCTCAAAAACTGAAGGAGACGCAGTAAGGTCTGTGTACAGTTGGTTCTTCCGACTTGTCAAAACAAGATGTACCTTGAAAAAGTGTCGAAAATCTGATGAAAACGCTTATAAATCCTGAACTACCGGTCGGATCAACTTGTTTCCTTTTCAACATACATTTAATTGAGGAATTAAACTAACGAATCTTAAAATGTAAGCGGTCGTGCGTGGCTCCGACACTGCCACCCAAATATTAATATCTGCTAGGCATTTAGTTCACAACCTTTCCTTGTTCAGCCAACATAAAGACAAATAAGTTCAACCAATTATATATGTAGTGAGTACCTACTTCGTAATCCTTTATCTTGTGTTCCTAAAGATTCGTATGCGATAATTTGGCCATGTCAGCACGCATGCGTCGGTCATCGATGCTCTCATCACGCAAGGTCGACGCCAATAGCTTTATATAGCTGAATCGCGCACCAAGGAGACGGAAACACGCTTGCTTCACGGACAATCGGACATCGAACAGTAATCTCCGAATTATTCACACCCTTTGAAAATTTTACAGAAGCTTTGAAGTGCTGAGTGCACCACGTGTATTAATTTCCGTGTAATCGAAGACTTTATCCAGTCTGGTTGATTGTAGTTTTGCGTGGGGGAACACTTGAATGTATAATGTCCACAGTTCCAAACTTCTATTTAGTGACACGTATGTAACCACGCCACCACGCATGCACTTCCTTGGGATGAAGAAGCTTTCAGGTCAAGTAGACGTCATATGAAGCATATCTCCCACAATTTGTATCTGAGTCAATGTAATAAACTTACAGTAATTCGTTTCATCGATGCCAAGACATAGCCAGCATAAAACGACTGCAATAAACTTAAGTGTCCTTAAAACTTAGAAACCTCTCCGCTGACTCCGCATTAATGAAAGTGCGCGTCGATATGCGCGCGCGCAGCCCCGCCGTGACAGAATGCCGCCGCGCCGCGCCGCCCGGCCACGCGGCGCGCCCGCCCCGCGCCGCTTCCTGAGAAAATGGCAACTTATGGGGAACTGAATCTGGGCCTCGCAGGTGCCGTTGACCCGCACAGCCCGCACGGCTCGCCACAGCCCGCACGGCCCGCGCATGCGCGCTTGCCGTACACCGTACATGTGCTGCCATTCACATTTAATATTTACCTACATACCTCCACTCTATATAGGTTTATAGACACATGAGAATCGAAAGCCACAATGCTGTATTATGAGCAGTGGTTTTAATGACGGCTGTGGTGAATCGAGTCATTTAAATCAAATAATAATAAAATGTACATCTGAATGGCCGCCAAACTTGACCTGTTAAATTATCCTACTTTGTGAACTCATTCAAGAAACTTGAAACGCTGAATTAGCTGTACGTAATGCGCGCGCACCCGCGCACCCGCGCACCCGCGACCCGTGCACACTGCACAGGCACCCGAGCCTCGCTCGCGCTGGCTGAAACCGTTACGAAACGATCAAAAAACTCGTGAACCGTTTCTGTTTTACTCACTATTTAATAATTTCATGACGAGGCTTTGATTTCTTAGTGTATTCAGCTAGTTTTAGACTACAATAGATTTTTTTGCGTACAATTACGTAACAAAGCGTGCAAGTTCGTGATAATGTAATCAAAATATCGTGACTGTCGATGAAAATAATTCATTTTGACAAAATCTGTGAACTGAACGGTTGTGTTGTTTCGACTGTCCAAGAATCCTTACTCTGAGTTTCGAGATCAGGAATGACTATCCCGCGGGGGACAGAGGTGACCGCCCAATTCGAGAGTGTCTGCGCAAAGCCCGAACAATGAAATGTATTGTTTTACGAGGGGATGGCTATCGGTGTCCGCACTGACGCACCGAGAACACGGTCGCGGCCATCAGCGTGCGAGACCCACGTAGGGGTCGCCGCCGGCGCCGGCGTCGCTTGAATATCAATATCAGAATATTGCCGAGTGCGATGTCGGTCAACGAGACGCACCATGCGCATGCGACTGTGGCGTCGCGTCGCGTCCGCTTAAAATTCACATTGAATAGCACCAAACGCTCTTGGCGCTCGCTCCTACAGTTGGAATGTAGGTTAAGATGTTATTCAGTGCAAGTTTTTGTCGGTCTAACTTTTTTGCAGTAATGTATAAAAGTTTATTTCCTTTCATGTCAATCAATTTCATATAAGGTGTGAAAGTAGTGATGCCATTGTGCCAGATCTCGGCTCGGCTCGGCGCTGCCTGGAGATCGACACGAGATACCATGACGAGTATATATACTCGTAACGAACGACCAAACACAAACTAATTTAAGTATGAGAACAATGTCACCTACTTATATCACAATGGTTCAAATTTTAGTACTTTATACTTTTTGCTTATTCTAATATGGCCATACCACTCTATTATATGCAAATTTGGATAAATGATAATTTAGGGGTCCTCCTCCACGGTATCGTCAGCGAATGGAAGGTGGGTGATGTACTCGCCCTTGATATTGATGCCGAGTACCCGACAGTCCAGAAGCTTGAAGAAGTCTTCTAAAGTGCATGTGAACATTTTCGGAGATATAACGTCTCACTTCTCACACCACGCTGCTGTCGGATGAGTTTAGCATTCAAATCCTGAAGGCGAACCGACATGGAGTCGATTTGCTACAAACACCTCAAGCACTTCCACATATCGGTCGCCAGTGTGGCACCGCCTACTACGAGCCTCATAAACGCTGGAGCTCACTCAAAAGGCGATGGCGCGAGCTATGCTCAGAGTTGCCCTACTTGATCACATCAGAAAGTAGAAGATCCGTAGAAGGACTAAAGTATCCGATTCAGCTAATAGAATGGTGCATTTATGGGGCACATAGCTTGTAGAACGGACGGTCGTTATGGTAGTAAAGTTCTCTAGTAGCAACAGCGCACCGGAAGACGAATCTATCTATCTATGGTGAAAATAGGAAAATGGAAAAAAAAATCTGTATGTAACGACTGCATGTTTGAGTTATGATGCTAGCAGCTGGCATGTAATTTAGTAACTTTAGTGGGATATTGAAAGGACCTACTCGTAGCACAAACGAAATGGTTTACGACAAAACCTTTATAGCACTATGTTCCCGAAATGCGTCTGTAGAACCACTGTACAATAAAGAATACTGTAGAACTCACTTGAGCAATTTGGTTTTCAAAACCATAGAAACATATATTTATTGTGACATGCATATTCAAATTCCTTTATTACTTGGACAATGCCCGCGCCCGGCCGTCTCCAGGAGAGTTGATTTATAGCAGCACACACGAGTGCGAGTAAGCTCTCGCTGAATCCTCTCAGTGAGGCGGATGGCAAACAAACCAAGAGCACAATGAGCTTTTGTCAAGTTATACTAGCTATCCATACAAGCTTACGAGTAGTTCGCTTAATTGAATGTTTGGTGAAATTGAAGTTGAAACCCTAAGACTAAGAAAACTCAATAGGATAAGTTGAGCGGCGGCGGCGGCAACAGCATCCGCCTCGCCTGCCGCCTGCCGCCAGCCGCCTGGCACCCACACTCTAAACAACTAGGCAAATATACTTAACTCAGTAAAATTCCCATGTCTTGTTTAAATAGGTCTCTTACCAATTAGTATTTGGACCGATACATGACGTTTGGCTGGAGATCTGTCTACGAGTTGCACTCACTGCAAAGTACAAACAATATGCGTGTGTGGAGTGTGGAGTGTGGAGCCACTCGGCACAGCGCGGCGCGGCGCGGCGCGGCGAGGCGTGAGAGAGTAAGGGCTCCCTCCACCTGATGTTGTTTGCATATTCATTTAGGTATAGGGTTTTGTTAGGAATTAAAATTTACAATGTTTTTAAAACTCCTTGACTCCTTACTTAGTATTAGTCAGATATTGATAATCAAGTATGTATCAGGCTTTCAAATAAGCGCGGAAAGTAATTGAATGCATTAACAATTAGCTAAAACTTCACCTCTTGCATGAACCATCGCAAAAGTTGTTTACTGGACAGTCGCCCAGCGCACAGCGCACAGCGCACAGCGCACAGCGCACAGCTCTGGGTGTGTGTCATTGATACTCGTACAAAAGTACCGTAAGTTTTGATTCCCCAGGCTGAACAAATATCGTTGGCGAACATTTGAAGGCAGTTCCCAGTTCGCGAAACAAGCTCCAAATGACTCAATTAAGCTCATAAGTAGGTACTTTGTGTTTTTTGTATATACAATGGTCCGCGCAACCGGTGATGAAGTTTAAGTTGTTTTATCGTGCGGAACGTGCGATGTCATTGTCCTACGTCTGCGCCGGCGCAGCGCCTGCTGAGTGTGGATGGTGGAGCCTTCACCAGCTCCATTGACTCTGACTCGGCGCTCGTCTTCCACTCCGCTCTCGCTAATTTGATACATTAGTCATACATAATAAAATAATACTAATTTAAATAGCATCTCTACAAACATGATTTTTCTACATTGCACCCTCAAGGTAATATCACATACGTACAAAAGAAAGACACTTTTATAGGCGAAAAGGTAACGTAATTAGCTACTCACAGGTGTATACATACATCTAAGCTTCTACACGAATCTCTTTTATCTTGAAGGGTCGGGATGAAAGCAATATGTCAACAACAAAGAGTCCACATGAATTATTCACACTTGACGAATGCCCCGAGGAAGCGGAGAAAGAAAATCAATAGACATTTTCTGTGGGTAATAAAATAACGGCGGCAGAGCTGAAGTCTAAATTGATTTTCCAAGTGGCTTTTCACCTGCCGCATGCCGTGCGATTTCTCTTCTATTAAAGTTCATTGCAAAGTTGTTCCTTGGTATTTAGGCTATTGTACCGGCTAGGATAGTATAAGTTGGCTCAGCACGTTGGGAAAATAGAAATAATATGTGGGCTTTGTCATTTTATATTTTGTATATATCCGTGCTTTGTCTTTTTTGGTTTCACATATTTCGGGTGTCAAAGTCTATGACGCAGCCAAATTATTAAAATAGCTGTACTTTACGATGCGACTAGCCGGTTTGTAAAACAGCCTAATATTACTATTTGGCTGCGATATCTATTTTCTTCTTGGTTTTCGCATTACAGTGTGTTCGATTTTGAAACGAAGCTAATATCTATCAACATGTGAACATATTATGACACGATGATTCGAACGAGGAGTTACTGTGAGTTGCGGAGTTACTTCCTGATCCGTCGCGCTTCCCTGAAGTTGCTTTTAAGCCTTCGTGCGCCAACATCTTCACCTTGAAAGAACATAAGATTTTTTCGACGTCTGTTTTTTCAGTCCAATAATGATTATTTTAGTAGTATTCATTCAATATCTTGATGCTGGGACTAATCACGATCGTTGCCGTTCTTATAAGCCTTAAAAAAAGTCATGCTGGCGATTATGGAACTTAGATAACTATAGGTCTGACGTAATTTAGACGTTTCCTCACCGATTTTGTTTACGATTTAACCGTTCTTAAATGTTGTTTAACTTTTTAATGTCTATCTTAACTGCCAGTGTTGTTCATACCTATTTTGGATTATCTCCGGTTGTTTACCATCCCGCACTGGGCCCGCGTGGTCGTCTAAGGCTCGATCGCCATAATTCAGGGTAGGCTCTAGCCTCTCGGTGGCGACGTATACTCGTATATGAACTGATATTATTTAGAAATAACATATTATAAAAGGTATCAACGTGTTGTTAAGTTTCGACTAGGTGCTTTTACTTTCAACAGAGTATTCTGTTACAGTTACACGCGAACAATGATGTGACTTTTAATTTTCCCGGTGCTCCCATACAGTTAGCTTAATTGCAAATCGGCAAAATAAAAGGTGTAAGTAATGGGAAGCCCACTGGAAGTAAGATGGACACTGGACAGCCGCGCGATAAGCGGCCTGTTATCTCGTTGTCTCGTCCACGGATCGAAATCGATTCCCAGTGTACCGTTTTGATCAATAGCTGCCAATTATCGTGTGTCACTCGTTTTGCGATATTATTAAAGCCCAAATGGTGATGTCAGTAATGTCATTTAATAATAATTCAACTCTATTTCATACAAGTTCCCATATTCTCGTTCAGTAAAGATTATACTATTGAATTTACTCGAGTAACGGGACAAAATGGTTATTTTTGTGGGTACAAGTTGCATAACGTAAAGTAAAACCTGCTTATTTCATGCCGCGGGCCCTCTTTATCATGATATTACCTCTGTATGAATAATTGTACAACTGAGAGTAATTGCGAAACTCGATTTGTTCTTGAAAGATGTTTTAGGTACTTATTTTCAACTACCTTTTTTTAAGACTGTATTTGAACGTGAGTGGAGCGTAGACATGAGTTTTCTGCAGATTCCTCGGGAACTATATCGGGCTATTCTGATTAGCAGTCTATGTCACTTCGCCCTCCCCCCCAAAACAATTTTAATGCCAAAAATCTAGTCAATCCGTTGCTTCGTTGTGACGCTGACGAGCGCGAGGTGCGCGAGGTGCGCGGGGTGCGCGAGCATGGGAATGAGTTTTCCCCAGGCCCCTCGGAACATGTCGAGCTGTACTAATTATTAGTCTATGTCATTTTCCACCCCTCAAATATCTATGTGCAAAAAATCCCTACACTCCATTGCTCCATTGCCATGTAAAAGAAATCAACAAAGAAGGGTCTTTTTTCACGTTCACTTTAGGACCTGTATAGAATTATACTATTTTTACGTGATAAAAAGTAGCCTATTTCCTTCTCCATTAATAACACAGGCTACATGCATGCCAAATTTTGTTAAGATTGGTTGAGGTGTTGAAGTGTGAAGAGATAACAAACAAAGATATTTGTACATTTATATAACATCAGTAAGGATATCTGTAAATTATAATTTATGCCAATAACTTTTTAACAACACTTAGCTTAAAATTGACCCCGGAAGGCGTCAGGCAGAGTATCAAAGTTTTTGTGATACGTTTTTGATCGAATGGAGTTATATTTAAGTAAGATATTTAAAATAAATTGACGAAGTTTCAGGTCGTTCTGTTAATCAAATCAAATCAATTAATTTATTTGCAGGATCATTTATAGAAGGTACCAGCTGTGCAGCTGCCCCATTCTCAGTTTTTACTGGGACATGATATGAATCAACTTTCTTGGCAATTTTTATTTAAATTAGTTTAGCAAGCAAGGCGAGTACTTTTTGCACACAATGTTTTATTTAGTCACAGTAAGTGCATCAAAGTGTACAATATTAGAACAAATCTCCTTATTGCCATTTTTCTCCGTGTATGGAGACGTAACACTGTAATACCAATCTAACGATACCTCAATTATGTAAATACGTCTAGCGGTTCTGGGGATAGGAGGTAATAAATAATATTACATACAAGATACGCGCGAAAAACAATATCCTTCCTTTGCAGGAGGGTAACAATAACCAAAGATACAGAATCTTCTTTAAGACTTTGGAAAGGAGAAGTTTAAAAGAGATAGGTTGTTCCACCGCGAGGTTAGTACGTAACGCTAGGTGATTAGATTCTCTTTGGGTTGTATCGTTGTGAAGAAAAGAAAATAAAATATGAATGAAGCGCATAGGTTACACCAAGGAAAAGGACATCTTTTCCAAGGAGGTTTTGATGCTTATAATAACATTATCCCAAGCCTTATTGTGGTCTATTTATGATAATATTTAAAAAAAACTGACGCATGCGTACGTGTGCTAGCTAAAATATGGCGCAATTTTCGTAAAACTGAATTGAGAGATTTTAGTTGTAAAAACAAATAAATTTATGAAAAGGTGTGTATAATTTTAATGTGTCATAAAAAATATACATCAGAAAAAACAAAGTGAGATTGCTCCCCGGACATTTAAAATGAGCCACAAGTCGCGTAAAACGAACTTCGGTTGCCGAATTCTTGATAAGTATGTATCCATGTATTTTTTTTTGGGTGTCAATTAAATGGTTAGCATAGTATTGTTATTTCTGTGAGCAGAAAAATATAATCGGTCAGCAGAAATAGCTAATCGGTCAGCAGAAATAGCTAATTGGTCAGCAACTCATGGTCAGCAAACATTTCAAAATCAATCAGCAATTTATGTCATTCTGGATGGCTGTAATTATTTTAAACATCCCCGTACTACACTCTTCCTACAGTGTTGAGTGGTCGACGGAGCCCCTTCGGGGCTCCTACTTCTGTGTTCTCATGTTAAACCTAACACTACGACTGTGCGGGGAGGCGAGCTTAGCTCTTCCAGCTTAGCTCGCCTCCCCGCACAGTCTCCGAACCTAACGGATCCGAGTCGGAGTGCTCCGCAAGTCCGAGCTCGCTTCGCTCGCTCCCGCTTCCATTTAGAACTCCCCGCACCACACTCTTCCTACAGTGTTGAGTTGCTGCTTATAGACATGTTTTTCTGCCGCTCAATCATGAAATCTTGCCGCTCAAGTAGTTATTTTGCAGACTGAATGTTTATTATGCCTTTAAAAAATATATATTTCTTTTTTTTTCTGTCACGGTCGGTTTTTATTTTACCGGTTTTCTCACAACTGTATTGAAGAACATTGTATGTTACATGGGTGTAAAAGAAAATAAACTCGGCCTTACATATGTCACTCGTTTGTTATTATTGACCTTCTTACCACCCTTGTATCATAAATAACTATTATTAGTGACTAGTGGACCTAGTGGTATGGAACAAACGCGTTTTCTTAGTGGTCAGATAGAGATTGGTTTTGACTTTGAAGATAGTTGAAAGTGGCGAAATCTTATGCGGGGTATTCCCAAATATGAAATTAGTAACGAAGAAACTGCTGCGATAACTATAGTTTTAAAATTATAAATATATGTATTTTTTAGCTTTAAGAATAATTATTGAGATGAAAATACGCGTCTTCATGCTTTTAAAGGCACCGTTTACGATCATTTAATTTCTTATAGTCTAATGCTGTTTTGAGAATACTTTTTAAAATTATTTTCTTTAAATATTAATTTTCTTCTTTAAAATTTTTCATCCATCTGATAGTTTCATACTTAAACACCTAATATTATATTACTGTGGGTACTAGCTGTGCCCGTGATTTCTTCCGGGTGGAGGTTTTGAATTGTCTCACGGAAACTCTTGAATATTCCGGAATAAAAAGTTTTTTTTTTTTATTCACAATTGGTAAAACCATGACAACATCTGACCTGGTGGTAAGTGACGATGTTGCCGAAGATGGAAGCGGGCTAACCAAGATTCCCCAACGCAATGGGCTATCTTATCTTCATGCCGGAACACACCAATGCAATGATATCAACATTGATATTTGGCTGCAAGACTTAGATAAGATGGTGGTAGCTATCCAGGCAGGCTTAGAAAATGCCCTACCACCAACCAAACCGAGTCTTACAATTGACCCCGCCGGGAATCGAATATTGTATATTTTATTAATTAGATATTTTTTTTTAAATAGGTAGTCAATAAATTGAGGGGGGCATTAAATATATACTATATCTATCAGTAAATATATACTATATCAATCAGTAAAATGTCATTCCCAACCAATTTATATCTACACCGAAAGCGTAATTATAGGACAGCATAGCTACGCTAGAACTAATATATATTATAATATATACTGTGGCATAGCTTAGGCATAATCAAAATAATATTTTCCCCTCCACAATATACGAGTAGATGAAAGACAATGACTACTATGTACTGAACACAACGACGTCGCTAATCCAGTTTTATGTTGGATCCAGAAAAACTCCTGAAACCGTAAATAATAATACCTGTGTTTTTTTTTTCAAAAAAATTACACAGTCACTGCTGATCGATTGACGATAGAATTTACTTAAACTTGTGATTTAAAAAAGGAACCTAGTGACCTGTACACTACCATTTGGAGCAGTAATAGTGACGCAGTGACCAGTTCATCACCATTTTTAACCCTCGACGCAAAAAAGATGGGTGTTATATATGATGCGTTGAAAAAATACCAGTGAGTGGTTGTCCGGTAACATCGACATAATGTCCGGTACGCCACGCACACGCACACGCACACGCACACACGCACAGTGCACACTGCGACAAGTGTATGACCGGCGCGAGTGTAAAACAGTGGTTGTCACGCACACAAATATAAGAAAACTCACCCGTTTTTATCGCTGTGGTTACAAGGTGATGTTTTATCTAGAGTTAAATTAATCAAAGGGACTTTCCATAGAAACCCAGCTTGTTACTCTTTTTCAAAAATGGCTCTAAAGATTTTAATGCAACTTTGTGAATAACTAGGACTTAAATATAACTGAAGGCTTGGCGCGAATAGGCCACACGAAGGCTTGGCGCGAATACGCCACACGAAGGCTTGGCGAAAATGATTCGAATAGTAAAAAATGGTGGATCCTCACCACTCTGCTGTTCCTAAACATTCAGCGATCGGCATTCATCTCAGGTGTCGCGCGCGCAAGCACCGTGCCCGTGCCCGTGCACCGCCAGCGCGGGCGCGGCCCTCGCTATTGTGGCTCCGGCTTACTAAATCAATATTTGCGCAGATGTCGGCGCAAGAACATACTACGCTTGTGACGACCTAAAATTCATACAGCTTATATGGCTATGTTAGCGGTAAATTTTCTCGGAAGCTACTTGCGATCCTTGAAATGTGGGTCGGTGCAGCACGCACAGGTTGACCCGCGGGTCGCGCTGAAAGCTATCCATTCAAACCTATCGAGCATCGGAGTAATGCCCACCTGCACTCGGGATCAGTGTGTCGGATCGCCCCCCGCGCCGCCCGCGCGCCGCCGGCAGCACAGCTCCGTGCGGGTGTGCGGTCCGCTCGCCACTCGCAAAGTGCGTAATAATACTCACACGATCGACAGCGCGATTTGCTGAATAGCTCTTACTTGGCGATAGACATGTTTCAAATCTCGTATTGGTAGTTTTTTTTAAATTCACAATTGGTAAACCCTTGACAACATCTGACCTGGTGGTAAGTGACGATGTTGCCGAAGATGGAAGCGGGCTTAGAAAATGCCCTACCACCAACCAAACCGAGTCTTACGAATGACCCCGCCGGGAATCGAACCCGCGACCTCCCGTGTAAAGCCAGTGAACTTTGCCTCTGGGCTACGGAGGCGGTTAACTATTTTAAGTTAAAGTTAAAAACGTAGCAGTAAAGTTTATATAAGCTGGATATTCCAAAGAAACTGGAAGGAGGTATTAAGTATACAAGTATACAGGTGCTGAAAACATCAATGAGGGAGGGGTTATCGGGAAGCATCGTCCAAAGAATACAGGAAAAAATCGAATAAAAATTCACTTTCGTATACAAACCGAGTGGGCGGCCTGCCTACACTTCGACTTCCGGTGCGCGGTCACCTCTCGAGAACACTACCCCACCGGCCATCTGTTCTAGCAGCTACGAGCTAAAATCTAGTGAAGGTCGCGGAATGCCACTGGATGCGGGCAGTGCAGGACCGGTCGTTGTGGAGGCTTGCGTCCATCAGTGGACGTCTTTCGGCTGATATGATGATGAAAATGGTGCAAACCAAGAAATTACCATGACTAAAATTGGTAGAGATAGTGCACTACAAGGTCGTTTGCCCGCCCGTTCGCCCGTTTGCCCGTTCGCCCGTTCGCCCGTTCGCCCGTTTGCCCGTTCTCCCGTTAGCCCGATATCGTAGGTAAGTATACCTACTTATTACTAGATCCGTCCGGCCGGAAGCCTATTCGCAGTTTTCGATGCCTACTGCCTACAGGGTCACTAAACGGGTGGCCATTTGTTTGTGCGGTATGGACTTTGAAAATTTGTATGAAAAATGCTTATTTAGATGTTTTTTTATTTTTTTCAACTCCTTAAAATATCACTCGTGATTTTTTGAACACCCCGTGTCAGTAAATTACCTGATTCACACATTTCGATGCAACTTAGCAATATATCGCTTGGATCGCGGTAGGGTGGCGAACTTTTCCGAAATTGTAATAGCCGTATCGAACTCGTTACAACTCACGGGCGGAATGATATTATACTATGTTTGTACCTATCTAATAGAAATTACACTATGCTACTTCTTTAATTATTTGAAAGTAAATAATCAAAGGGCCATCTAATAACTTTCAATCTGTCCGAGGACTATGGACGGTTGACGGTACACAATAAATAACTCTCGCATTTACGATGGTAGATAGCGGCGCACGGCGCAGCACCAGGTTCAGCAACCAATTACCTATTAATCGCATGAGTAATGTTTTCATAAATTTCAACGAGACACTTGATTAAGGCAGGGTTTAATGGGTTTATTTTATACTCCGTAATAATTATAAAAGTATGCAGTGCTTTTGTACGTGATTAATAATGATGGCTGCGAAAGGCATCTCTCGGGGTTAAATTAATGCCTTTATTTTATTTGCCTCTAAATAACTATCTGTCTAGATAATGACAGTTCCCGAGCTGGTCGCGCGCTAATGGCCGCGCTCGCCCTCGCGCTCGCCCTCGCGCTGGACACACTCCGGATCAAGGACCGGGGTCCCCACTTATTGCCATATTTTTTCTGCGCCCTGCAGGACTTTTTGCTTCTCGAGGTTTCCGAGAAAGTGAACGCATCGGAAGGTTTTGCACGATACGATAGTTATCTAATCAAAAAGGGTGTGGTGTATAAAATGACGTAGAAATTAATGTATAGCACGGCTAATTGTGCCACACGATGAGAGATGTGGGCACTTATTATCACGCTTTTATTAGCTTCACCTGTATGTTTGTATGTTACCGACTCCTTTGGACTCGATTTTGACCCACTTTAAACTAATAATCCCTAATAGATAACGTTTGGTTTGCTCCGCTCATTACTCATTCACCTAACTCATTACGAAGTTCACTTTAGATACCTTCAATTGAAACTTCAGGCTGTAACGTTTTCCTGGGAACCATGTTTACTGCAGTAAAGCAGTTAACGGAAAGCCAACGAGGAGCCTCCAGCTCGTGCGTGCCTGCGCCGCTCGTTTAGAGGCACGGCACACTTTGACGCTAGTTGTGTTTGCGAGCACCTCTCCGCGCTCATTCCTCACATAAAGATATGGTTGGCGAGGACTGGCCAGGGGGGGAGGGGGGCAGGCTCGTAAACACAGTTCGGCACGAAGCGTTCGAACACGGCTGCACATGCGAGTCAATAGACATCATGCTGAGGGCACTTTGTTCCTGGTCAGCCTAACTGTTCAACAGAACAAAATGCGACTCGCACAAAGTAAACCCAACATTTTTACAACTGTGCGTAGTGAGGTTGTCGCGTTGTCGCGTTGTCGCGCGGCGTTGGCACGTTGGCATACGAGATGAATTATAAAACCGGACATGCGCGAGTCGCACTCGCCGCCGAGGGTTCCGTACAAATGCGTAGGTACATTTTTTTTATTCATAATGGTAAACCCTTGACGACATCTCACCTGGTGGTAAGTGACGATGTTGCCGAGGATGGAAGCCGGCTTACCAAGATTCCCCAACGCAATGGGGAACTGCAGGATATCTTATCTTCATGCCGGAACACACCAATGATATCAACATTGATATTTGGTGGCAAGACTTAGATAAGATGGTGGTAGCTAGCCAGGCGGGCTTAGAAAATGCCCTACCACAAACCAAATCGAGTCTTACAAATGACCCCGCCGGGAATCGAACCCGCGACCTCCCGTGTAAAGCCAGTGAACTTTGCCTCTGGGCTACGGAAAATAATCATAACAGTGCAAACTGTCAGGCACTACGTACACCAAAATTATTAGGTCCCTATCTGTACACACAAAAAAGGGAAAAGTTTTTTTTATATTCTTCGTCATACATTGAAAACTATAAAAATAATTAAAAATCTATTTAAGCTTGTACCAATGAAGCCCTTTAATACAATGACACACTTAACTCGATTCAACACTTGGACCGCCGTTCCTTGCATAATTGATTATACGTACTTTAAATAAAGACAATATTTATGATTTAATTACAAATCTACAGTTTTCAGATTTTACTCTATACTTGTAGTATAAGACGGTATTACTTGCCAAATTTCATAGTTCTGTCAACGGAAAATTCCCTATGAATTTTGGTTCTCTTGGGTTGTCGAAATTTACTTTTTTTTCTGCATAAACGGCTGTATTTTATTATGTAGAAGTTTGATTTTTCACAACTTCAAGGGACTGTAGACCGATTGTATATATTGATATAACTAGTTTTCCCGGCGAACTACGTTTCACCTTACACTACACTATACTACCCTACCCTACCCTACACTACACTACACTACACTATCCTACCCTACCCTACCCTACCCTTCCCTACCCTACCCTACCCTACACTACCCTACACTACACTACACTACCCTACCCCACCCTACCCTACTCCTACACTACACTACCCTACCCTACACTACACTACCCTACACTACACTACGCTACACTAAACTACACTACCCTAGCCTGTTCTACCCTACCCTACATAAGAAACATCTCCTGACAATAACGAACTCAACAAAAAATAATTAGCGAAATCGGTCCAGCCGTTCACGCGTGATGCAGTGACCAAGGGAAATAGGGATTCATTTTTATTTAAATAGATTGCTTAATTGGTGTCTGATGTAATAAATACACATAGTGCGGTCGTGATGTTCAAGGGGTGCGTGGTGTATGGGTCAGTGGTCGCCCTAATAGCCACCGCCGAGTCAAAGAGCAGGGCGCCCCAGGCGCCCACTCGCCTCGCGTGCGGCGGGGGAGCGACTAAAATACTCATCGACTTGTGGGCGGCTTCTCAAACATATTGGTCAATGTTCTTCAAAGAGCGGTACCATTAAAATGACACAAGACACAAAAGTACAGTTAGGTATAATAAAAGCCAGGAAGCTGTCATGAAACTGCTTAAAGCTCTGTGCCCATGATCATAGTGCAATTATGAGAACAATGTGTTGCATATCGTGAGAGATGTCAGTAAACGGCAACCTGGATGGAAGTATGTGGCGTGGAGGCGAGGCGGGTGGCGCGCGCGCAGGCGCAGGCGCGAGGGCAATGCTCATCGTGTGAGCGCCGCGCCCGCGCCCGCGCCCGCGCGCGCAGCGTGCACCAACAATCGCGAATTCAACGTAGGCATGCCCATTGCCCAGGCCTAGCAACAGCGCACACCGCGGCGGGCCTGCACACATGCACACATGCACACATGCGCGCCTGCATTCCCGATGCCAGCTCCGAGCTTTGATGGACTTTCTGACATTAAAAGCCTTAAGATATTAACGATACTTCGCAAACGGGACGGCTTCTTAAGACTTACCTTGCGTGCAGTCCATAAATGTCATGTTCAGCGAAGCGTTGAGCCGATTAGGAAATTAAACTTTCAACTTGCAAATCGGAATGCTATTTGAGGCAATTTCTGTACGATTTGATTATGGTGCCATTAAAAATCATGGTAATTGGTGGAAATTGGATAAATCGGTAAAACCCTGAGGCAGAATGTTAACGCGCCTGAGCGCCTGAGTATAACGGTTGTCGGGCGTCTAGAGTGGATTTACGTTAAATATTCGGTGTGCGTTAGCGGACCTGCCTTACGTACTTGATGCGAGGCCCATCGAGCGAGATTTCCCCGACTTGAAGAATTGTGCTAGAATTCTAGGACTTCCGAAAAGGTGAACATATATTAGCACATTACTAGTTACTTTCTCATAACAATACAGAAATTATTTATTTTAACAGTGAGCTTTTTTGTAAACTTTCCTAACGGTACATTTAAATAACTTTTCCGTACACTAAAATAGGGAAGGGTGTATTACTGAAATTGAATATCTCTTCTATACCATCCCCGTAGAAACCTTTACTAAATACCATCCCCGTAGAAACCTTTACTAAATACCATCCCCGTAGAAACCTTTACTAAATACCATCCCCTTAGAAACCATTACTAAATACCATCCCCGTAGAAACCTTTACTAAATACCATCCCCGTAGAAACCTTTACTAAATACCATCCCCGTAGAAACCTTTACTAAATACCATCCCCGTAGAAACCTTTACTAAATACCATCCCCGTAGAAACCTTTACTAAATACCATCCCCGTAGAAACCTTTACTAAATACCATCCCCGTAGAAACCTTTACTAAATACCATCCCCGTAGAAACCTTTACTAAATACCATCCCCGTAGAAACCTTTACTAAATACCATCCCCGTAGAAACCTTTACTAAATACCTTCCCCGTAGAAACCTTTACTAAATACCATCCCCGTAGAAACCTTTACTAAATACCATCCCCGTAGAAACCTTTACTAAATACCATCCCCGTAGAAACCTTTACTAAATACCATCCCCGTAGAAACCTTTACTAAATACCATCCCCGTAGAAACCATTACTAAATACCATCCCCGTAGAAACCTTTACTAAATACCATCCCCGTAGAAACCTTTAATAAATACCATCCCCGTAGAAACCTTTACTAAATACCATCCCCGTAGAAACCTTTACTAAATACCATCCCCGTAGAAACCTTTACTAAATACCATCCCCGTAGAAACCTTTACTAAATACCATCCCCGTAGAAACCTTTACTAAATACCATCCCCGTAGAAACCTTTACTAAATACCATCCCCGTAGAAACCTTTACTAAATACCATCCCCGTAGAAACCTTTACTAAATACCTTCCCCGTAGAAACCTTTACTAAATACCATCCCCGTAGAAACCTTTACTAAATACCATCCCCGTAGAAACCTTTACTAAATACCATCCCCGTAGAAACCTTTACTAAATACCATCCCCGTAGAAACCTTTACTAAATACCTTCCCCGTAGAAACCTTTACTAAATACCATCCCCGTAGAAACCTTTACTAAATACCATCCCCGTAGAAACCTTTACTAAATACCATCCCCGTAGAGACCTTTACTAAATACCATCCCCGTAGAAACCATTACTAAATACCATCCCCGTAGAGACCTTTACTAAATACCATCCCCGTAGAAACCTTTACTAAATACCATCCCCGTAGAAACCTTTACTAAATACCATCCCCGTAGAGACCTTTACTAAATACCATCCCCGTAGAAACCTTTACTAAATACCGTTCCTGTAGAAACCTTTACTAAATACCGTTCCTGTAGAAACCTTTACTAAATACCGTTCCTGTAGAAACCTTTATTAAATACCGTTCCTGTAGAAACCTTTACTAAATACCGTTCCTGAAGAAACCTTTACTAAATACCGTTCCTGTAGAAACCTTTACTAAATACCGTTCCTATAGAAACCTTTACTAAATACCGTTCCTGAAGAAACCTTTACTAAATACCGTTCCTGTAGAAACCTTTACTAAATACCGTTCCTGAAGAAACCTTTACTAAATACCGTTCCTGTAGAAACCTTTACTAAATACCGTTCCTATAGAAACCTTTACTAAATACCGTTCCTGAAGAAACCTTTACTAAATACCGTTCCTGTAGAAACCTTTACTAAATACCGTTCCTGAAGAAACCTTTACTAAATACCGTTCCTGTAGAAACCTTTACTAAATTTGTCAAAATATTTCTGAAATTTTCAAACAAATAAAGGCGATCAAAAACAAATTCACACATTCATTTTGCTCTAACTAAATACTAATTAAACAAATTGTAGAGTTAATCAATAAAAGATAAAGTGGTTAAAGTAGTTACCTACTCAGCGAACACATCGGTATGTAAAACGTTCTAATGTGCCGCCAAAATACTACCTTCCATCACGTCAATTAAATAATAATAATAATAACATTTTATTTCACAAAAAGTTTGCCAGTTAGAAAAACAAGGTCTTAATTCTAGCTGGACATCTTAGATTTACTGATTCAATGTCAAGTGCGCCACGTGAGCTATAAAACATGCATAATGCTCTCAAATAACTCAGAACTGTTATGCGATGGCTGGGTCTAGATAGCTCTCGCATGTCGCATGCTCTGCCCCGAAATGTTGTTCGGGTCAACGAACCGTGAGTACATGATGAAGGAACTAATATTTGGTATCGGGCCGAGCCTTGAGCCCGAGGGCCGAGACCCGAGCCCGAGGGCTGCCGCGCCGCCTTACTTCCACGTGGCTGGATCTCGTACGTGTCCTTAATCTCGCCCATAACGTACCTACTCACTGCCTCCGAACGTGGGTCGAAGCTATGCCGAAAATGATGTAGCCCTCACTTCGGCCACACCCTGGACACTTCATACAACGGGCTAGAAATGACATTTCAAAAAAAGAATGACGAAACAAACAAAATGGCGGCGAAATCCTATACGTTCGACAACAAAACCGTAACCAATCTGTATCAATCTGGGTGACGAGGGGGTGAGGTCGTAATATAGAGAGCGGCAGGGAGAGTGTCCATACTGTATGTTAGTACTAATATAATATATACTTTGCTTCGGCTCTACTTCTGTTACTTCGAACGTAAGGTACTACGCCACCACTAGCACTAGACCCTGCGGTAGATCGACATTGCTATACAGGGTGGTTTTTTTAAGAGTGCAAGCCGTTAAGGAGAGGCTCTTCTTGTGAAACTGAATAATATTTGGAAAGAAACCCGCACTGAACGCGCGTGAACAAACAGTCAAGTGCGAGTCGGACTCGCGCACTTAGTGTTCCGTACCATCAAACACATTTAGGTGCGAAACCCTACAAACATCAACAATCAGATTAAAATACAAACTTAACATTGTAATTTTTAGGGTTCCGTGGCCAAATGGCAAAAAAACGGAACCCGTCATGTCTGTCTGTCTGTCTGTCTGTCTGTCCGTCCGTCCGTATGTCACAGCAACTTTTTTCCGAAACTATAAGAACGATACTGTTGAAACTTGGTAAGTAAATGTATTCTGTGAACCGCATTAAGATTTTCACACAAAAATAGAAAAAAAACAATAAATTTTGGGGGTTCCCCGTACTTAGAACTGAAGCTCAAAAATGTTTTTTCATCAAACCCCGTGTTGGGGTATCTATGGATAGGTCTTCAAAAATGATATTGAGGTTTCTAATGTCATTTTTTTCTAAACTGAATAGTTTGTGCGAGAGACACTTCCAAAGTGGTCAAATGTGTGTCCCCTCCCCTCTCCCCTGTAACTTCTAAAATAAGAGATTGATAAAACTAAAAAAATATATGATGCAAAAAACTTCCATCGAAAATTGGTTTGAAGGAGATTAAGTAGTTTTTTTAATACGTCGTAAATCGTAAACCGCAATTTACCAAACCCGCTGCTACGGAACCCTCCATGGGCGAGTCCGACTCGCACTTGGCCGCTACATCGATATACGTCACGTTCAATTCTCCAACTGCAAATGTAAGTTTAATACAAAAGAAATATTTTTATGTGACGTAACTACAATTTTTATACTTGTGCTGTGAGGCCTTGCTTCTTGAAAAATTTAATGATTGTAGGTCACCGGGAAGTACTTGTACCTACCCCATTAGTTTTGGTTTGCCCCCGAATATCAATGTGTGATACAATTAACGGCCGTATCCTATTCATTGCTTTGAATTAGTACATCCGGCGTCTGTATTCCCCGATTCGTATAATTTAGGAATCTTCAAGACGAGAGTGAATGGGCACTATTTGAGCTTGCGTGGCACATCCTCGGCTGCATCGGCACTTACCATCGGGTGAGGTGTAGTCAAACGCACTCAAATTTTTAATAAAAAAAAAATTATTGTTTTTACCGCTCGCTCCAATGGACCGATAGACCTGAGTATACGATATTAATTTCACCTTGATAACTCTACGTGATAAAATTAACAAATTAAGATTTTTCTCTACCTACTTGTGCTGTGAGACTCGCTACTTGCCAAATTTCATTATGGTCATCGAAAATAGGCTTTGATTTACTTGCAAGTGTCGAAATAGGTGGTGTAAGTAAATGGCCGTATTTTTTATTACGGCGTTGTTTTCTTAATTTACCTGGGTTCATTCACCTCCGTGCTTTCACTTAAAAGCTTGATTTTTTAGACCGTTTAGGATGTGAATCTAAATAATTTTCGAAAAAATACTTAAAAAAAATAGGTAAAAGTTTTTATTTGATAATCATTTTCCTTCATATCCACTCAGCAAACCCTTTAATTTGATACCCATATCATGGGGGTGTATAAAAAATAACTTGTCCGCCAGCTTTGGGAGTCCACCATATTGGATTTAGAATAACGTCACTTAGCTAACCATGCATTGTCATCCAAACTAAACGTGTATGCAAAATTTCAGCTCAATCGGAAACCGGGAAGTGGTTATAATTCAGTTTGTAAGATTTGACCAACACAAACTAACTAACACACATACGAGTAATTGCAAGCTAAATAAAAGCTTCTATAGAGACACGTTATGATAATTAAGATCTCTGTACCGAATAAACGCTGCAACCTCCGAGCTCCGTGCTATCATCATCATTATATCAGCTCATATACGTCCCCACCGAGGGGCTCGAGCCTACCCTGAATAAGGGCGATCGGGCCTCAGTCGACAGTGCGGGTTGTTCGACTTCACACACCACCTTCGAGTTTCTCCGCAGTAAGAGCGTCGGATAAACGTACATATGAAATGAAAATTCGAAAACACATCGGTACGTGCAGGATTCGAACCATGACCTCTCGGACAGGAGGTAGCGGCCCTTGCCATTACGCCACAAACGCTCCGTGCCGTACATAAATATTTCCTTCGTGTTAACACGCTGCCACTTAGTACGTGTGCATCCATATCAGCATGCCGTTAATCGACCACTACACTTACACGACAGTCATTACGTACGTTATACTCGTAACGATGCAGTGAGGCCATGTAGCCGAACCTAATAACGACCCACCGTCGTCGGGCGTCGTCGGGCGTCGTCGCCGCGTCCCGGTCCACGACGACTATATGCAAATCGCTTGTAATTTACGACAGCCGATAATCGCGACACGCGTACGTGAGCGCATTGTGCGAACCGCCGCGCGCACCCGCGCCCGCGCCCGCGCATCGCGGCGAAACTTTCTCGTCACGTCCAAATGCTGTGATCGATCTAGTATGTTAGAACTTTTATGTTGTTACTAAGTCTGAGATCAGACATTTCGGCATTAAAGTGCGATGCTCGTGCGCGAAGTGCCGGCGGCGCGGCGGCGCGGTGACCCTAGCATCGCGACAGCATCTCGTACGTGCCCTCGTAGCTCGCAGGATGACGCACATATGTGGCCCTCGTAGCTCGCAGGATGATGCACTTATGTGGCCCTCGTAGCTCGCACGATGATGCACATATGTGGCCCTCGTAGCTCGCAGGATGACGCACATATGTGGCCCTCGTAGCTCGCAGGATGAAGCACTTATGTGGCCCTCGTAGCTCGCACGATGATGCACATATGTGGCCCTCGTAACTCGCAGGATGATGCACATACGTGCTCTCGTAGCTCACAGGATGATGCACATATGTGACCCTCGTAGCTCGCAGGATGAAGCACATATGTGGCCCTCGTAGCTCGCAGGATGATGCACATATGTGGTGCTCATAGCTCGCAGGATGATGCACATATGTGGCCCTCATAGCTCGCAGGATGATCCACATATGTGCCCTCGTAGCTCGCAGGATGATGCACATATGTGGCCCTCGCTACTCGGAGGATGATGCACATATACGAGTACCAATAACGAAACGTTGTGCGAATTCATGTAGTGCTTTCTTACTCGATTTGAAATATAATATTAAACTGTTCTATGATTCTGCAGTCACGCGATTTAGGTGTGTCTAAGTATAAACTAATATTCACATTTTGTCTAACAACAACTCTTGACAACCCGCGCCTGCGCCCGCGCCGTCCATTCGCTTTACATCAAGAGGTTGCCGGTTCAATTCCCAGAGGGGTCTTATTTGTAGGCTAATACCTACCACTATCTTATACAAGTCTTGCCGCCAAACATTAATCTTAACGGCATTGATGTGTTCCGTAATGAAGATTACTCATTTCCCCATTGAAATCTTGGCAAGCCGCCTTCATCTTCGGTATCATCATCACTTACAGTTAGGTGAGATGATGCCAAGGGCTTACTAGTTGTGGATTTAAAATAAAAACAATAATTTTTAAGAAGATTTTCATTGACAGTGATAAAAACATAGATGTTAGTTACTGTACAAAAGCTGGAAGTACTCGCGGTTTAACTTATAATATAATCGTTGTGCATTGATATTAGTGGTTGTCCAATGTTCAAGAAATTGGTGTCATTGCTCGCTGCGGTTGCAGCGTTCCCAAATTACGTGTTGGGCAAGAGCGAGGGGCCGGCGACCCGTCTGCGTCCGCGCCCACTTCTGACAAAGTGGACCACTTCCCTGCCACAAAGTTTTTCAAAGGCAACTCAAAAATTACCGTATTTTTCACAATATTTTACTATGCTCGCTCATTTTAACTTTAACTTGCAATACACACGCGTAGCGCTTCGTAGCACCGGTGGGCGGAGCGATCGCGCGTACGCGTAGCCCAGGTCCGTAATCACAATCTGTAACGCTTACAGTAGTTTCGTCCCGGCCACCCGGCCACCTGGCCACCCAGCCACCCAGCCACCCGGCCACCCGGCCACCAAAGCCTGCACCGTACCCGCAGAGAGTCCGTAGCCAGGATTTGATTCGGGGTAGCGAGAGAGTGTTAAACTGTGGACATGACAGCACAGCGTCAACCATTGTCGTGCTGTAAATGTTAAACGCAGGGAACGGTTCTCTACGTCTACGGTCAATTTTTCATTTAGGACCAATGTGCTAGTCTAGTTTAGTGCAACTTTTCATTAAGGACCTATGTGCTAGTCTAGTTTAGTGCAACTTTTCATTAAGGACCTATGTGCTAGTCTAGTTTAGTGCAACTTTTCATTAAGGACCTATGTGCTAGTCTAGTTTAGTGCAACTTTTCATTAAGGACCTATGTGCTAGTCTAGTTTAGTGCAACTTTTCATTAAGGACCTATGTGCTAGTGTAGTTTAGTGCAACTTTTCATTAAGGACCTATGTGCTAGTCTAGTTTAGTGCAACTTTTCATTAAGGACCTATGTGCTAGTCTAGTTTAGTGCAACTTTTCATTAAGGACCTATGTGCAAGTCTAGTTTAGTGCAACTTTTCATTAAGGACCTATGTGCTAGTCTAGTTTAGTGCAACTTTTCATTAAGGACCTATGTGCTAGTCTAGTTTAGTGCAACTTTTCATTAAAGACCTATGTGCTAGTCTAGTTTAGTGCAACTTTTCATTAAGGACCTATGTGCTAGTCTAGTTTAGTGCAACTTTTCATTAAGGACCTATGTGCTAGTCTAGTTTAGTGCAACTTTTCATTAAGGACCTATGTGCTAGTCTAGTTTAGTGCAACTTTTCATTAAGGACCTATGTGCTAGTCTAGTTTAGTGCAACTTTTCATTAAGGACCTATGTGCTAGTCTAGTCTAGTGCAACTTTTTTCAATTACTGGTCTTGTGAGCAAAACCGAATCTAGTAATTTAATTAATTTAGAATGATAGTAGGTTGGTTCTTATCGGAGGGAGGGGGGAATGGTTTAACTCCAAAACCCCTCAGCCTAAGGCCTTACAGCGCAGCGCATATAAAATTTATACATATCTGTGGTTTTTCGTCAGCGTGCGTCTCAAACTTCATTTTAATCTGATGAACTGTTAGTTTAGATGGCGCGCCGCGCGCTGGAACAAACGGTATGCCCAATTGCGCGCGGTGTGGCGGGAAGTGGGTTGCTATTGTGTACACATTCACAAATTGGATTGTTTCGCTCACAGATCGTATTATCTTAATTGTTCGGTCATTATTATCTACCTTTTTCCCCAAAACCTCTCCGTAATCTCGTTAAAACTACGTCTTCAGAAGAAGCCCTCGGGGACTCCACCGACAAAATCCCATAAGTGAAATACAATTTTCGAAGCGTCAATAGGAGTGACTCTCGACGTCCGCAGCACGGAGCACGTGATATCTTAGTAAAGCAAATAAATACAATAGTGGCGAAGTGAACCCTCGCCCTCCCTCGCCCTCCCTCGCCCTCCCTCGCCCTCCATCGCCCTCCCTCGCCCTCCCTCGCCCTCCCTCGCCCTCCCCGGCAAGGCGTCTAGACGGAGGGACCTTGCTCGCTCGACTGATGTATAATCTATTCAAATATATTTGTGTACCTCACTTCAAATACGATTTAAGAAATTCGTTTTAGATTTATTGTTGTTTTTCCCTTTTAGGGTTCCGTACCCAAATGAAGGTGTAGCGGTACGGAACTCTCGGCGCGCGCGGCTGACTCGCACTTGGCCGGTTCTTTGAAAGATACCTTGGTTTTTACTACAGTCGACCCATGAAGGAGGGTTATAATTTTGGTATGTAGTATGTATGTATGTATGTATGTATGTACGTTTATTTCTGCTGAGCCTTTAGCCTAAACGGCTCGATGGATCTTTGGAGTGCGAGGTGTCGTTAGATTCGTCGTGGCTTGATCCCCTGAGTGGCGTAGGAGATTTTTTGACACAGCGTCATAGATCATGATCACAAAAATTATTACAAAAATCTTAATATCGTTATTGTTTTTAAAAAGTAGGATTAATGTCATCATATCAGCTCATATACGTCCCCACCGAGGGGCTCGAGCCTACCCTGAATTAGGGCGATCAGGCCTTAGTCGACCACGCGGGCCCAGTGCGGGTTGGTCAACTTCACACACAACCTTCGAGTTTCATCGCAGGCGTGTGCAGGTTTCCTCACGATGTTTTCCTTCACCGTTAAAGCAATCGGTAAGTATGTACGTAAGTTTTTGAAAAACTCATTGGTACATTGGCCGTCCAGATTTGAACCCGGTACCTCTGGTTAGAAGAACCGAGTCGTTACCGGCTGAGCCACCGACGCTTTTAATTAAATTAATGTAATTGCTATAACGGTGAAGGAAAACATCGTGAGGAAACCTGCACACGCCTGCGAAGAAACTCGAAGGTTGTGTGTGAAGTCGACCAACCCGCACTGGGCCCGCGTGATCGACTAAGGCCTAATCGCCCTGATTCAGTGTAGGCTCGAGCCCCTCGGTGGGGACGTATATGAGCTGAAATTATTATTATATTATATCAGCTCATATACGTCCCCATATGAGCTGAAATAATGATGAATTAATTTAATGAACAACCTCTATACATAAAAGTCAATGTGGTATGTGGGTATGTATGTGTGTTCCCTATGGACTCCAAAACGACTGGAGCGATCTTGATAAAATTTTCACTGAAGCTTCAGATCAACCCAGCGGGTGATCCTGTGAAAAAAAAACGCGGAGAGAGCCACAGGGCGGGTTGCTTAAACTATGAATACAGAAATATTAGGTACCTACTTAATAAATATTGAAACACCTTCTACCAAGATGTCGGGTTTTAACGATCCATCCCCACGTACCTTGCTAATGGTTGAGCAGCCGGGTGTTTAATTTAATTGTTTAGGTTGTTAAGTGACACGCTAGATTGAGAAAATAAAAAACAAACGAGGAAACGGTACACTTTCCGGAAAGCAAGAGGGAATCTTTTGAAAAGTGATGTTAGTTGCATACAGTGTGATATACAGTACGTCTGTGCGGGTGTGCGGGTGTGCGGGTGTGCGGGTGTGCGGGTGTGCGGGTGTGCGGGTGCCGCGTGCAGAACAACGGTTGCGAGCTCATTGTTCCCACGGTAAAGCTGAGCACCCCAGCCGAAGCTTACATACAAATTCTACAACCGTTTCAAACAACTTCAAAACGAGGAAATCTGAATGTCTCGCTCGCGCCCCGGCCCACGTCAGTATGTTCATACGCGTCCGTGACATTCTCAGCAGGGAAATAATGTTTCGAAATGGCAAATTGAGAAAGTATTTGAGAAACACGAAGTAGCTCTATCTGCTCTGGGAACATGAATCCTCCGCAGAAATATTGAAAATGCAAGAGGGAAAATATCGATCGAGCACGAGGCTATTAAGAAACGAATAGGGAAGTAAGTACAATAGTCTCTGTCGGTGCCTTTAAAATGAAAACCTTTGTGGATTTTAATATTCTTAGTGGTCACTAGAATTATTGGTGTCAAGTTGTGTTCTATTGAAAACCCTTGACAAGTGACTACATAGAAACCTAACATTGTTTTGAATAGTGTTCGCCAGTCGCCGCTGAATGGACTCTAAACTCCCTATTCATCCACAACTAAGTAGGCAACAGATTTTTGCACAGAGTTGTAGCTTCCGCGTTCCAGCGAGCGGCGGAATTACTGCGGTGGCCGCCTTATGGCCCATGACTACTTGCAACTAGAGTCAAACTAGTTCTTGCCACCCTGACAGCGTGAGCGGTGGCCGCCTTACGGCCCGTGACTACTTGCAACTGGAGTCAAACTAGTTCTTGCCACCCTGAGAGCGCGAGCGGTGGCCGCCTTATGGCCCGTGACTACTTGCACCTGGAGTCAAACTAGTTCTTGCCACCCTGAGAGCGCGAGCGGTGGCCGCCTTATGGCCCGTGACTACTTGCAACTGGAGTGAAACCAGTTCTTGCCACCCTGAGAGCGCGAGCGGTGGCCGCCTTATGGCCCATGACTACTTGCAACTGGAGCCAAATTAGTTCTTGCCACCCTGAGAGCGCGAGCGGTGGCCGCTGCTGAGTTTCGAAATAAATTATATGTCCATGAAACTCGCGCACTTTACCACTGACCACCTGATAGTACGATTACGTTCAATTCAGTTTAATACTTTATGGCTAGCAAGTGCTGCAACATTCCACTTTGCGATGGAATCCACAGTAAGTACCAAAACGCAGTAATTATCGTTACCTAGTTCCAATGGGACAGAAGGTGCTCAACATATTTGCCATTAAATTAAAATTGCAAACTGCGACCACATTTTAGGAGGGTTTGTGCGGAGCGAACCTAACAAAAACTCTGTAAGCAGGTTAACAATATCGTATAATTAGATACGACGTGTATCCGGGACTCGTGTCGTGTGTGTGTCTGTGTGTGTAGGTACTGTAGCATGGCAGAAGAGATGGTCGAAGGGTGTTGGTAGTTGGTACACACAGGCAGGCGCCCGCGCCCCCGGACTCGTGATTCCTGCGCTACACCCACTTAGGCACGCGTCCCGGCGCGCCCTGTCCCGCCCGACACACACGCCGCGCGCCGTGTCACCATCCCCTGCGGTCACCTACACAAACATGTTTATAGCTGTTTCCGTGCCGGGATCCCCCTAATAAAGACATAGAGTGTGCGAAGAACATGTGTTGCATCTAAACTCCATCCAAGTTCACATTACCGCTACATTATTAAATACCTGTCTAAACTTCAAGTAGGTAATTACTGAAATAGTTATTTATGATACAAGGGTGGTAAAAAGGTAAAACGAGTGACATTTGTAAGCCCCAGCCTGCTATAATATTACAGGGGACCCTTTTTGGGAAACATCGCGTCATATCCGATGTAAAAAGAAGTAGCGCATAATGCAACTACGAGTAGTCTGGTGACGTCAACTGTGGGCCGGCTGAAGAAACGCCCCAGTCTGACAGTGCTCCAGTGCTCCAGTGCTCCAGTGCTCCAGTGCTCCAGTGCTCCAGTGCTGCATATCTAATTTTATTTTTTAACGTGCAACGTCTTTCATTTGGCTTTTCGATACAGAGAGTGACTCTGCTAAAATCGATTTCTCTTTTTTTTTAACTTGCTTTTTTCGCATACTATACTAAACACAAGAAATACATTAGATACTATTTTGAAGAACAAAGACAACAGATTACTGTAATGTATCTACTATTTTAAATTTGACTTCGTAGTATTTGTGGTCAGCTTTGAAAATAATTGTGAGTTTAGCACTAATTTTGACTGAGCTCTAGCTATCTGAGCTCTTGTCCGATTTCATTTAGTTCAAACTCAAAGTGAGCGGCAAAATGAACATTAAACTTGAGTGAAACCGATCGGTTATATTGCGAATCCTCAACGGGTGTAATTTCGAAAAAAAATCTATCTCATGAGTTTATACGGCCACCACTAAAACTGCGGAGTTCCAATTTCCGACAATTGTAGGTCATAATTAATTATTAATCCAACCAAACTGAGTGTAAGAATACTTTGAAAATATTTAATGTTATGCTCAAACTAGGGTCAGAAACGACAATTAAAAAAAGAGAGAAAGGGGTCATGTGGGATATCAAATGAAAGGGCTCTATGTACACATTCTAAAACTCATTTTTTTACTTTAGATTACACCCCGTAGTTTTTGAGTGCCGAGCAAATACACGAAAAAAATACCTTTTTCATAGAAAAGACATTAACGAGCTATTTAAGTTATAAGACACAACTATGTTAACAGATAATTCATCAAAACCAATACTATAATTTATTTAAATATGTATACCTAAAATTGTCACTTTCGACCGTTTTTTCGGTAACTTGTTATAAAGAATGTGGTTATTAGGTTATTATTTTGCAAGAGTGATTCAAAACGTTTATTTTCCAGAAAAAGAAATCAAAAAATTCTTACAATTTCACAAGTTATGATTTTTTTAAAGTTGCTAGAGTAGAAAATTCGCTTATACACATTTAAAAAATCATAACTTCTAAACTACATGGATTTAAATGATACTAACATTGATTTTAAGACTGTTACTAACACAATATGGATTATGTTGTCTGAAGTAAAATAAACAATAATAAAAAAAAACTACAAAAAATCGCTGATCTTACATGGGGTATTTTCGGATTCACCCAGGTGTGAGAAATCTAAAAACAATATTGTGGTCATTTTTTGGACCACTTGTTGGATTAAGAAATAAATAAATCAATAAAATGTTCACATTGTCTTCTGTACTCGTATGTGTTGCTTTAAATTTGTACACGTTACACGGAAACGTGCGGGAGCATTGTACACGTTACACGGAAACGTGCGGGAGCATTGTACACGTTACACGGAAACGTGCGGGAGCATTGTACACGTTACACGGAAACGTTCGGGAGCATTGTACACGTTACACGGAAACGTGCGGGAGCATTGTACACGTTACACGAAAACGTGCGGTAGCATTGCCTCGTTTTTTTTTTCGATGAGTTTAACTTCATAAACACTTTGAAAGTTTGAGCACTTTTGATCATTAAGATCTTTTTTGAAGAGAACCTTTTTCTTTTGATAAGGAATAAATTGACGTATCTACTTACCTGATATTCAAATAAAAACAAACACTACAGCAATTAGAGCAGCCTTCAGGCAACCACAAAAACTGTTTCTTGTTTCGTTTCTTGTAAGCGTGTGAAAATAAGAAATGGGTTCGGGTCCCGTAGTCAGAGAGTTATTGTTTTAAAAAGTAGAGTTTACTTCAATCAAAACGACTTGTTAGAGTAGCCAACATCGAGGGTCACCGCACGCTGCACGCTGGCCGGCAGCCGGCAGCCGGCAGCCGGCTGGAGAGCCCTTTGTACAGCTACCGAGATACGATCAAACGTGTAAAGGTCGGAGCATGTTATTGAGAGAGTTTTAGAAACATTTAACAGGCATTCTGTGTCGGTCTAGCTCTTCCACAGCATTCCCTGTATTGGGAGGGCTAGTCTCTTTCATTGTTTACAGAAAAAAGGCTACAAAGAATTTACAGAAATACAGAAATTAAGTTAAATTACTTAGTTGGTGGTCGACTAAGGCCTAATCGCCCTGATTCAGGGTAGGCTCGAGCCCCTCGGTGGGGACGTATATGAGCTGTTATAATAAAACTTAGTTACCAGATACATCCTATACTATTAAACGAGCATTATTTTTTATATTTAGATTTAATTTAAATAATTTCATTGAATCCAACTTGGCTGGGCAGCGCTCGGGAAGCTTCGCAATATATTCGCGTCCCAAATACCGCAGTATCTTAGGACCAGGGTCTTCGACCAGTGTGTGTTGGCCATCAGTGATGACATACGGAACTGACACACGGTCGCTTACTATGGGGCTCATAAGAAGACTCGGGTCACCCAAAGGGCAATGGAGCGTGCTATGCTCGAAGTTTCTCTGCGTGATCGAATCAGAAACGAGGAGATCCGTAAAAGAACCAAAGTAACTGACATAGCTTTCAGAATTGCTAAACTTAAGTGGCAGTGGGCGGGGCACATAGCTTGTAAAACAGATGGCCGTTGGGACAGTAAAGTTCTCGAGTGACGACCGCGCACCGGAAAACGGCAGGCCTTTCACTCGGTGGACCGATGACCTGGTGAGGGTCGCATTACCGGTCGTCGTGGAAATCCTTGTCCAGCAGTGGACGTCCTTCGGCTGATATGTTTTTTTTTTTTTAATTTGAGTGCGTTTGACATGATGATGATGATTTTTATATTTGTAATCACGTTCTCGAAAACGACTGTGACGATTTTGATGAAATTTGCAATATAGGGGGCGAAAATAGGTCGCATATTTGGGAATATTCGTGTTTCCGAGTTTTTACGCACATCGTCTTTTGCGCGCAATAATAAGATCGGTAATTTCACTTCACCAGATTGATGTAAGCGATAGGCCGGTGGTCCTAGCTTTTTTTTAATCTTTTTGTTGTATTTTTTTTTTGTATAGTAGCAAAGCTTGTTTGCCCCGGTACAGGTACTGATAATAAAAGGTAAGATACGAAAACTAACATTATTATTATTATTTATGTCGGCGCCGGCGCCGGCGCGGGCGGCAGGGCGGCAGGGCGGCAGGGCGGCAGGGGCGGCAGGGCGTAGGAATCCGGTAGAGCGCGATCTGCCCAGATACCAACAACACACAACATTCTCTTACATACATTCAATTTTCAAGCGACTTCCAAAAAGGAGGAGGTTCTCAATTCGTCTGTATGTTTTTTTTTGTGTGTGTTACCTCATAACTTTTGACTGGGTAAACCGATTTTTATGATTCTTTTTTTATTTGAAAGCTAGTGCTTCCCATGTGCTCCCATATAAATTTTATCAAAATCGTTGTAGTTCTTTATTTGAAAATTACCAAAAACCAAAAATAATAATGCAAAAATGTACTAAGTTGTTGCGATGGAAGTCGGTTTTTTAACGTGTTTAGGGTTTTTAATTGTTCAAGCTGTATTCGTGCAAGACAATCGATCCCCAATAAAATCTCAAGTTTGTTTCGTTTGCCGTCGCAATACCTTTACACTCCTTCGCCGCTCGCACACGCCGCGCCGCGCCGCGCCGCTCGATTCTAATTAAACTCCACGCGTACCAAGTCGCGCACAAAAGCTAGCAATAAGTAAAACATGAATAAATGAAGGGACAGATGACACTACACACAATACGAGTACCATCTGGCCCCAGCTTAGGATTCCCCTAACCAGATAATTTTATGAGGGAATCATTTATTTCGCGAATTTTTGAAAAATGTGCTCCAGGATTCGGCCGTTATGTATGTATATATGTATATTTGCATGTGTATAAGTATTTATATGTATGTTTGTATGTGTATTCAAGATTCGAGGCATTTATTCAAAATAGGTGAAAATTACACTGTTTCTGTTTCTGATAGTATAATTATGTATGTATATGTATCTTTTTATGTGTATGTATAAGCTTTTTGGAAACTACTATACAGATTATATCGAAACTTTTTATGATAGATAACTTGTAGTTGTAGGTCAAAAAATAAATATAGAACCATAACAATACATCAATACTGGAAGCAGAATCTTAGCTGGGTTTATTATATGGCTCTCCAGTTTTTCAATATTTTCGGCAGAAAACTCACTAATAAGTAGCCATCGCAGTACTCGTCGAAGTCTTTTGTATGGCTAACACTTCAGTAATTGACCTTTGCTAATAACACAACCCAACTAAAAAGGTTGAAATAAATAATTTTGGAAAAATCTACAAGCTTTTATACAAGCTTTTATTTGAAAAGAGATTTTATGCTCAAAAGCCAAATGCTCATCAAATTTTAAAAAAAGGCAAGTACAGTGTTTCCTATGATTATATAGAAAATAAAAGACGATCCTTGTACCTTGAATACCTTGATTCAACGTTCAAAGTTTATCATCAGATCAACTTCAAAATACCAAACAGATCAATCGGGCGACTGGAAGTCGCTCTCAGATCCATCGCAAGATTTGAATTACACAAACATACTCGTACATGCACACAAACATCCCAAATTAATAAAAGCTTTTAAAATAATTGAAAAACAACCAAAAAAAATAGCGGCCCCGAAGCCGTTAATGACAACTTTTGAAAACATGAAAACTTTGGGGTCGCAAATTTCTTGGAGTCGCTTTTATTAAAATAACTTATTATAATAACAAGCTTTAATTTAGTTTCAACTGTCCCGCAGTCTGTACTCTGCATAATCAATCGTGCATGCATGCATCAACTGCAACTGTGAGAAAATGTTTCACCATATTATACTGCAGTTTGCTGGCTTAGCTGTGGGAAGGTTCCACACGATTTTTTAAACTTCGAGGAATAATCGTAACTTTCTTGAATGAAAAGAATTGTCCTGTGGCTCAGTTGCAAAACAATGATTGGTTGTAGAAGTTATCATTTTTTTTACAGATTTAACCCGGCGCCAATGACGTGTAAAAAATAACGCGGACAATGACGCTGGGTCAATATGACCCGAATGTTTTTTTCTTAATTATCTGGTTATCTGCTGATTATAAAAAATTTAATACAAAGTAAGAACTATTGCATGACCATGAAGTCATTGTAGTTCCAAGATGTTTAAGTTAATTTAGATATCAAGCTATAATTTAGTTTTAATGCAACAACCTCAAAAGGGCAACTAAAAGAATTTCTCTTTTGGAACTAAAAATGTATGGAGCTGTAGCCGTTTTATACCCGTTTTATTCAAGAAAAATGATTTTACCATTCTTCACTGGCGCTTGCTCACTACACTATGGTACAAATCATATGAATTGAGGTCTTATCTCCAGCTACTGAGAAAATCAATAACGATTATAATATGTTTTTTTCGAAATTTCCCGAATTGAAAATCGCTCGGGTCAATATGACCCAGCGTCATTGGCGCCGGGTTAACAAAACATATGAATGATCTCAATTTATAATTACAAGGAGAAAACCAGCTTCTGCCTGATTTAAACACTCATATTATGTGCTTTCGACAAAAAAATGAACTTTTTCAATCTCAGTTACAAAAAACTGTTTTACGCATTTTAGTACTTGCCAGACATTCAGCCAGCAAACTAATACTCCATTTCCCGTAAATTTCGTTAATTAAGCTTTGGGAAATTTAAAAATAAACTTTGAGTCCTATTTTTTAAACATTGATGTGATTGCAAACGAAATAAAAATGTTTCAAAATCCTTTTAACACCGATATAGAAACTTTAGCTCCAGAACCAAAATTGGAAATAATAGATTTGCAGTGTAACGACATTTTCAAAGAATAACATTAAAAATAATCATTGCTGGAATTTTGTAAGAGTCTTCCACTCTTACAATTTGAAAACTTGAAAAAATTGATTTTTTTATGTTTTTGGTACTACTTCTTTGTGTGAGAAAACATTCTCCAAAATGAAGTATACAAAAATGTTTACAGATCCAAATTATCAGACGAAAATCTGACGTCGCTGCTGATAATTGCGACTCGTTAACTTGTTAACTAGATCTCTAACAACAAAAATCGTTGGCGGAAAGACACATTTACACAAATCCCATTGATTTATTACAGAACTACCTACCAATGTTCGTCTTTTGAGTACTTTCCATAATTAATTAGTCATTAAATAAAAACTTTGGATACTGTATATATCTTCGCAAAACCTCTTACGTCGTGACTCAGACTATGAAACTGAACCACTCGTACTCTATGACTGTTCGAAAATTCGCGAAAGAAAAAATTCATCTCTTCATACAAATTGACGAGGTCGGACTTCTATGGAGAATTCAATATTTCTTTCACAAATAATTTCTTAAAATTGGAGAACACAAGTTGTTCAGTTACACAGTCCGAGCCACCACTTAAGAGCTGCCGCGGGCCGCAGTTTGGAGACCCCTGTGCCCGTGTCCTACAATATTTACTAGTGATGTTATTATCAGATGATTGATTGAGTGGCGCGCTTGTTGCAGAGGAGGCGGCAGATGGATCGGCGCGCGGCGGGGGCGCTGCTCGCGCTGGCCGCGTGCTTCGCGACTGCCACTGCGGGTAAGTGGATTGAGAGGCGCGCTTGTTGCAGAGGAGGCGGCAGATGGATCGGCGCGCGGCGGGGGCGCTGCTCGCGCTGGCCGCGTGCTTCGCGACTGCCACTGCGGGTAAGTGGATTGAGAGGCGCGCTTGTTGCAGAGGAGGCGGCAGATGGATCGGCGCGCGGCGGGGGCGCTGCTCGCGCTGGCCGCGTGCTTCGCGACTGCCACTGCGGGTAAGTGGATTGAGAGGCGCGCTTGTTGCAGAGGAGGCGGCAGATGGATCGGCGCGCGGCGGGGGCGCTGCTCGCGCTGGCCGCGTGCTTCGCGACTGCCACTGCGGGTAAGTGGATTGAGAGGCGCGCTTGTTGCAGAGGAGGCGGCAGATGGATCGGCGCGCGGCGGGGGTGCTGCTCGCGCTGGCCGCGTGCTTCGCGACTGCCACTGCGGGTAAGTGGATTGAGAGGCGCGCTTGTTGCAGAGGAGGCGGCAGATGGATCGGCGCGCGGCGGGGGCGCTGCTCGCGCTGGCCGCGTGCTTCGCGACTGCCACTGCGGGTAAGTGGATTGAGTGGCGTGCTTGTTGCAGAGGAGGCGGCAGATGGATTATTTCTGAATGACCTACGACACCCCCCCACCCCACCTTCCGTCAACGAGAAGAAGGGGGAAGTTCCACCCCTTTGTTGATATTCAGCCTATACGCACGAAGAGTTACGCTTCCTCATTAATTATGTGGACAGCGATGGAGTGGAACTCTGTGTTTCCCGACTCCTAAAAATTGGGGATCTTCAAGGCGAGAGTGAATAGGCATTATTTGAGTTTACGTGTACCGTCCTCGACTACCTCATCACTTACCATCAGGTGACATATAGTCATACGCATTCAAATTTTTCGTTAAAAAAAATCAACCCACTTTTAAGTGTGGGTACCCTACATTTTTATTCAATACTTGGCGTGATTTATATGTATAGGTACCCATGCTAAATTAGTAATAACAGTCTCCGAGTTAAACCGCTGACAGACGGACGGACGGACACACGGACATGGTGAAATTATACTATACTTGTTGACTACGGAACCCTGAAAATCGGTCAAGTGCGTGTCGGACAACGCAAAGTGTAGGGATCCGTAGTCAACACTTGATTACTTACAGTCTGTTGATCACAGGAGGCCCTAGCCTAGCGAGTTCCTAGGTCAAACAAGCTGGACATGGCCGAGGGGTCGATATTTAAAATTTAAGATTAATTTAATGTATCAATACTATTAATTTATACAGGGTGTTAAGTGTAACCTAACACTTTTTTCGTTATTCAAATTGTTGTGAATACGACCAATTGTATGTGGAGTCCAAATTTTTTTTGCGACTTCAGCGAAGTTGTAGAACAAAAATTGTTCAGTTTCATGAGTAGAAATTCAAAAGTGTGTTTTGTTTCATCTAACATCCTGTATTGTTAGTTAGTTCCCGGCTTCTTTTGCTTATTTCATGCGCAAATTGTAATATAAAATACTCGCCTTTTTATACATTGCGAATATTGCGATAACCATGCAAATAAGTAGTATCGAATCGATTGTTAACGTAAATCTGGATCGCTTGTCGTGTTACCTTGCACTAAGTCCACCACAACTTAAAATAAGTGTAATAAATAGGAAATAGATTTTAATCAAACTGAACTAAGTTTGTTTCCATTTCAAGTGATAAGCTATATATCTAATCTAGGTATTCAACTTTTTATTAAAATATATTTAAAAATACTTATTTGATTTTTTATAGGTTATGCCTTCAGCGTGGTCCCATGTAATGATGTTTTTAATGTGCTTAGCGTTGTTATTTTCCTTTTACTGGAATGTGTAAAATGAACACATACCTACACTACAGGGCCCCCCCCCCTCCCCCTCCACACCGCACACGTTGAAACTGCACAAGTTGGCTGCACAGCTGATCAAATTAAGTAAAATAGGTGTGCTCCCACATTTATAGGTTGCACAAAACCTTCAATGACCGATGGATGGGTGTAAGATTGGGTAAATACCCAATTTTTCGGTCAAAACAGAGTTTTTTCCGGGTAGCTATTTGTGTTTTTACCCACCTGCACTGACCTCAACTTGTGACTTGTAATTTATTCGAATTGTATTCTTTGAGTTCCTCGTCCACTTCCCTATTCCCTACCCAATAAGGCTCCGTATACCCTAAAAGTTGACTTATTAACAAAATAGGTGAGTCAGCTAATCGATCGATAGTTCCATTTTTTTTGCTAATTGATTTGGGGAAATTTATACACTACTAGCTGTTTCCCGCGGCTTCACCCGCGTGGACCACGTTTCAATGACTTTTCGAGGGTGCGCAGTGCGCGAGCCGCAAGCGGCTCGCGAGCGTGGTAAAAAGTAGCCTATGTCTTAATCCAGGTCCTAATCTGTCTACCTACCAAATTTCAGCCAAATCCGTTCAGTAGTTTTTGCGGGAAAGCGTAACAGACAGACAGAGTTACTTTCACATTTATAATATTAGTAGGGATTAGTAGGGATGATGTGTAGAAGTCCCAGTTGAAGGGTCCTACAGCAATTTTGTTACATACCTACCATCTCTAGACTCTGGACTTGGGCGCAAAAGAAAGACCATTTTGCGCCATTTGTCAGACTAAGTTAATTTACCCACTAGTTATATCACTTCACTCGTACACGTACCTAGTAAGCAAGTACACGCGACGGGACATGTTGATCCACGCGAGTCATCTCGATAGCGCGATTCATAACGCTGCAGCACCATCTAGTGGTGATTTTTGATACAATTGCAAGGTTGTAGGGTGTCACAGTCATTACTCATTGATCGGAATAGGTAGAGTTTTTTCCAGCAATTATGTCATAACGTTGTCAATAATATGGATAAGCTTCTCCGGATTTCCGGATTTGAGGGTCTTACAAAATGAAATAAAAACTTTTTTGGAATCATCTTTTTATTGTTTATAAATGCACTAGCTGTCCCGGCGAACTTCGTACCGCCTTACATTACATTACACTGCCCTGCCCTACCCTACACTACACTACACTACCCTACACTACCCTACCCTACACTACCCTACCCTACCCTACATACACTACACTACACTACCCTACCCTACACTACCCTACACTACACTACCCTACCCTACCCTACACTACCCTACCCTACACTACCCTACCCTAAGTTGGATCGAACTGCACATGGTGTGCGAATTTTATTATAATCGGTTAAGTGGTTTAGGAGTCCATTGAGGACAAACATTGTGACACGAGATTTATATATATTAAGATAAATTACTTATTTAAAGGTATATGCACCGACTGCGCAACACTCCGACGATGAAGTGGAGCTCCTATATGAGGATATCTCTAGAGCTCTACATAATAGCTCCCGGACTCAATACACCATTGTTATGGGGGACTTTAACGCGAAACTGGGCAAACGAAGTGATGGTGAGCTGAGAGTGGGGCAATTTGGATATGGAGAGAGAAATGCACGTGGTCAGCTGCTGGCCGACTTTATGGAGAAGGAGGGCCTCTTTATGATGAACTCCTTCTTCAAAAAGCCTAAACAGCGAAAGTGGACATGGTTGCATCCCAATGGCGTAACGAAGAACGAGATCGACTTCATCTTGTCGACAAGAAGGCAAATATTCAATGATGTCTCTGTGATCAACTCAGTCAAAACAGGAAGCGATCACCGAATGGTAAGAGGCACATTGAATCTAAAGACCAAGCTAGAAAGATGTCGACTGATGAAGTCCACACTCCGACCAGCGCCCATCCAGCTCCAAAACCCCGAAAACTTTCAGCTCGAATTGCACAATCGCTTCGAATGCCTAGGAGACTGCGAGAATGTGGACGATTATAACGACAGGTTCGTGGAAATTGTCCAAACGGTCGGGTCTAAGATTTTCAAAACTCGCCGTTCAAACAGAACCAAAAAAATCTCTGACTTCACCAGCAACCTCATGGAAGAAAGACGCAGATTGGTTTTGCAGTCCTCTGAAGACGCTACTCAGTATCGGCAACTAAACAGGCAGATCTCTAAGTCTCTAACTCGCGATTTGCGCCGTTTTAATACAAATTGTATTAAAGAGGCGATTGAGAACAACAAGGGCTCAAAAGTGTTCGCTAGAGATCTGTCTGTTGGTCAAAGCCAGCTGACCAAGCTGAAGACTGAGGACGGCGGGATCATATCGTCTAAGACTGAGTTGCTGGAGGAAGTTGAGAAGTTCTACGGACAATTGTACACGACCACACGTCTGCCTGTCAGCGATCTGGCTAAAGACCCAAGAGCTAGACTTACCCGACACTATACCGAAGATATCCCGGACGTCAGCCTGACCGAGATTAGAATGGCTCTTAAACAGCTTAAAAACAATAAGGCACCGGGTGATGACGGAATAACGGCTGAACTTCTGAAAGCAGGTGGAACACCGGTACTTAGAGCTCTTCAGAAATTATTTAATTCCGTTATACTTGAGGGACAAACGCCTAAGGCATGGCACAGAAGTGTGGTCGTGCTTTTCTTCAAAAAGGGCGACAATACCCTGCTGAAGAACTACAGACCCATCTCACTTCTGAGCCATGTCTACAAACTGTTTTCGAGGGTCATAACGAATCGTCTCGCACGCAGGTTTGACGACTTCCAGCCTCCCGAACAAGCCGGTTTCCGAAAAGGATTTAGTACCATAGACCACATACATACGCTGCGGCAGATTATACAGAAGACCGAAGAGTACAATCAGCCACTATGCTTGGCGTTCGTGGACTATGAGAAAGCCTTCGATTCGGTCGAAACCTGGGCTGTGTTACAGTCTCTCCAGAGGTGCCAAATTGACTATCGATATATCGAAGTGCTGAAGTGTTTGTATGAAAACGCCACCATGTCGGTTCGCCTCCAGGATCAAAACTCGGAACCTATCCAGCTGCAGCGAGGGGTGAGACAGGGAGACGTTATATCTCCGAAACTGTTCACCGCCGCCCTGGAAGATGTTTTCAAGCTTTTGGACTGGGGTGGACTCGGCATCAATATCAACGGCGAGTACATCACCCACCTTCGATTCGCTGACGATATCGTGGTCATGGCTGAGACTATGGACGACTTAGGCACAATGCTCGATGGCCTCAGTAGAGCCTCTCAACAAGTGGGTCTTAGAATGAACATGGACAAGACGAAAATTATGTCAAACGTCCGTGTCATACCTACTCCTCTGAAGGTTGGAGGCTCTACACTCGAAGTTGTTACCGAATATGTATACCTGGGACAAACAGTCCAGTTAGGTAGGTCCAACTTCGAGAAAGAGATCAATCGTCGAATCCAACTCGGCTGGGCAGCGTTCGGGAAGCTTCGCAATATCTTTACGTCCCAGATACCGCAGTGTCTTAAGACCAAGGTCTTCGACCAATGTGTGTTGCCAGTGATGACGTACGGAACTGAGACATGGTCGCTTACTATGGGCCTCATAAGAAGGCTCAAGGTTACCCAAAGGGCAATGGAGCGTGCTATGCTCGGAGTTTCTCTGCGTGATCGAATCAGAAACGAGGAAATCCGTAAGAGAACCAAAGTGACCGACATAGCTCTCAGAATTGCTAAACTTAAGTGGCAGTGGGCGGGGCACATTGCTCGTAGAACAGATGGCCGTTGGGGCAGTAAAGTTCTCGAGTGGCGACCACGCACCGGAAAGCGTAGTGTAGGCAGGCCTCCCACTCGGTGGACCGATGACCTGGTGAAGGTCGCGGGAAGCCGCTGGATGCGGGCAGCGCAGAATCGGTCGTCGTGGAGATCCTTGGGGGAGGCCTATGTCCAGCAGTGGACTTCCTTCGGCTGATATGATGATGATGATGATGACTTATTTAAAACAAATTACACCAATAATTATACAATAAGAATTAGTAAATAAACAAATGGGAAAATATATTTGTGCAAATATTTCTCAATAAAACCTTGCACGCACGGATTAGCATTTTGTTGAGTCTTGAGTTAATTGCTTCTAAATAAAAAAAAACGGATACCAGATAAAATTAAGCTTATCCATGTTGTGCCAACGTTGCAAAAGTACATGAAAAAACTCTACCTGGTCTATTCCGATCATTGCACATTACATGTTAAACAAGCATGGTGAGTATGGTGACGTGCTCTACTTATACCTACTCATATTTATCCAACACATTATTTCTTCGTAGAATTTTTTATACATTAAACATTTGTTTACAACTATACTAATGTTGCGTGAATGATGTAAATCGTGTAATATATAATACTCGGTGTAATAATATGTCGCGAGTGTAGTAGAAGCTCCCTCGTAGTCAGAATGCATGCAGGGTGCAAGTAGTGCGCTGCGCCTGCTTGCTGGCTAGAGCACAATATCCTCGGATCGCACTGTTTCCATCGCCACAGATTTAGTAACCGCAGCACGGTGCCTTCAAAGAATTCCAGTTAAATTTATGTCATACATAGGAAGTATATTTAAATGTGCCCCACAATGTATAGGTCCCCGTGTGAACTTCATCGCGCATGGCGACCACGACGACATTCATTCATTGAAACAACAATCCATATTAATGTAGTGCAAATTTCAAATTCATGTTGCCTCCTCATTTCAATTGCCGCGGGCTATGTTCCTAAGCGCACGATTTGGCATTAAGTAGTTTTTTTGTTCGTGCGAAGGCATTTACAACGTCACATTAAATCGGTAAACGCGAGTCATTAGGAACTACGGCAATCGTTCTCTCAATCTCGTGAAGAACACCGGGGCTATGATTTGTACTTAGTCATCATGTTTTTTTGGTGCTAAGATTGCATTGTCACGGCCGCTTATAGTAAAAACATTTTGTCTAAACGTGGCCGTAGCCAGGTTAGAGGGAAAACAAGTTTTCTAACAATTCTCCAGCTCGTAAAGTTGTCCTCCAAAGTCTGGTTCGGTTCTCCCGTTATAGTCATAATTTTGGTTTTGTGATTTCCGATCGTAAGAGAGGCGACGAATGTGAAACCTGATTGAAATTACAGTCGGCAGAAACTAGGTAACGACATTCCTGGCCACCGTTAGTTGGACAATGTTCTGTGCGCGGGCGCATGCGATAAGCGCCATCTAGGTCCCGTCGGCTTACCCCAATAAGCTCCAAAATCATTTTCCGATAATTATTTTTTAAAACTATACGTAAACAATCATCTCTGCCTCTGTCTGTGACACGGTTTAACGACCGCTATCTATCAACAGCACCCAGCACCCACAACGGCTTAAAGTACCTTGCAAAGCACTGAAATGGACGAGTAATGCCAGTGACGGTCAAATCCTTCGGGTAATGACTGTGCTTATGGTGAGTTAACCTCCGCGATTGATGCAACTATGCAAGTTAATTGCACTGAGCTAGGGTCGCTTCGGTGTAGGAACATAGTGGCTTGTCATAAAATGTTTCGAGCTTGTAGAAGTATTTTCTTGAAGCTGAGTAGAACAAACCGTCTCACAACCACAACCACATGCGGCCGCAGTGGCGGAGTCGTCGGCTGCGCGGGCGCAGGCCTAACGGTGCCACTCCGACTCCGCCGATAAGCACACACAAACCGCATCGCAAGCGTGATCAATTGCTTGCGCTCTCAGCAAATGCATCAACTTATTTGATTTGCCTACTTGTGTTGAGCGACGGGACGGCATCCCAGCGGTTATGTCACGCTATGTGCAGAAGTTCCAACATAGGTGCATAGTGGAATCTTTATACGGAGGCAGCCTAAGTGTTGAAATTATTTATTACTGTCATTGAAACACCTTAGCTTACCTGTTAATATTTCCTGGTGCTTAAACACTATCCAGGGTGGTGTTGTAGTTGTCGGAGCAAACCGCAGATTCAGCATGCGTTGCAGTTGGTTCTGCTCGTCAATGCAGACGAGCACTGCACTATACGTATGTGCGGTGCATCGTTCGCTTGTTGCCCCGAAGGGATCCTAGCTACAGATACGAAAGAAGTATACTTTGATTATTACTTATTCTGTGCCTGCGTTCTCTTCCCACGGCTTTAGTGTTAACGATGGTTCCGTTAGTCTCTATACAGTTTCGTTACCACTCGGCTGCAGTGGCGACGCTAAAACGTTACACTTTAAACGAGGAGCGATCGGCCGCGTGTCACGTGTCACGTGTCACGTGTCGCGCGACTCGCAACTAATATCCTGTCAAGTTGTGAAGTGGTCATCACTCGTAGCCGGGGCGCAAAACATAATTTCGTTCTCGGAACTCCCGTTACTGTGTGTTTAACAATATTTTCATATAAAGGGTACATATAGGTAGGTAGAGAGAAACATCTCGTAATAGGCAATGGAAAATGTTATTATTACTATTCGCTCACACATGTGACATGGCACATGATAGAACTCGGTTTCCAACATGCTTAGCGTTTCCAATTACGTTTTCCCTAATCACGACAAGTTGTGTGTTATCACCTAGCCGTTGTTGGCCGCCGCCAATCATTGGCGTACAGGCGAAATATGGCTACACTCTACTCTACACCCTCCGAGCAATGTAACTCGAAGGCTACACCAAAGTATTTTATGAATTGTTATTTTCATTTTTCAAAGCCCCGTCTGGCTAGCTAACACCATCTTATCTAAATTTTGCCGCCAAACATCAGTGTTAACAGCATTGATGTGTTTCGACTTGAAGATAAGATAGCCAGTTTCCCCATTGCGTTGGGGAATCTTGGTAAGCCCGCTTCCATCTTCGGCATCCTCGTCACTTACCATTCGACTATTCATTTATTTCTGGTTACATGTATGTACTTAACATAAATTACAAAGTGCAACCAAATCTTATAACTCGGATATTCTACGAATGCTGTTTAGATTATTTAATTGTATTTGTGTAGAACTGTATAGAAAAATGGAGTATCATAAGTAACCTGTGGTACATACCTACGAGTACAGCTGCTATAATCGTAAAACTCATTTCGTATTTCAAAGTGCGCAAAACGAATGATTGTTTTTAAGCTTCATGTGAGGTGAACATGTGCATAGAATTTCCTATTGTTATAAATTAGAAATAAACGAATAAAATATTGAATATACTACAAAATAATACGTGTAAGGCTGCGCGCTTACCAGTGGGTGGGTGCCTACAGTACTCAAGTCGTCGATGTGTCGCAGCCAAATTGTAAAGTTTTAGCTGTTTACTGTGTAAAAACCGTTTTAACCGCCTCCTTGGCGTAATGGTTAGTCCATTTGCTTCACACTTGGAGGTCGCGGGTTCGCTTCCCGGTGGGGTCAACTTGTAAGACTCGGTTTGGTTGGTGGTAGGGCATTTTCTAAGCCCGTCTGGCTAGCTAACACAATCTTATCTAAGTTTTGCCGCCAAACATCAGTGTTAACAGCATTGATGTGTTCCGACTTGAAGATAAGATAGCCAGTTTCCCCATTGCGTTGGGGAATCTTGGTAAGCCCGCTTCCATCTTCGGCGTCCTCGTCACTTACCATCAGATGAGACAATGCCAAGGGCTTACCAATTGTTAATTAAAAAAAAAAAAAAAAACTTCTAAAAAAATCTAGACGGACTAACGGACCGATAAATTAGGTTAGTTCAGCCTTCAACATGTGTGGTTTGGCCGAATCGGTTTATTCAGAGTTTTTTTACACAGTAGTTTACAAAGGGGCTAGCCGGTTTGTAAAAGGGTAATTTTACCAGATTGTAACCGGCAGTTAGTATGTCAGTGCGGTCGACTATTTACTTACCACCTACTTCAACTGCTCAATTTTCTTCCAAAGGAAACTAGAAGCCGAACGGTGAGAAGCTAAACGATGATACGGAAGAACCCTAACACGATATCAATTAATTTCATTTCACTTAATGTAAATGGTAACAAGGATTTATAATATTAATGAGCTTTTGTGTTGTGGTTCCGTAGTGATGCGTGGCTGGCACCTACGCACCTACGCACTCGCCTGGTTTAAGGGTTCCATACCAAAACAATACAAACGGAACCTTTATGGTGCGACTTCCTCCGTCTGTCTGTGTGTAACATCTGCTTATCTCAGCACCTACTATTGCTATCGACTTAAAATTTGGAACAGTTTTAAATAATGCTTGTCCAACTTTATTACAACTGAAAGAATTAAAAAAACAACATTTTCATTGATAAAGTGATCATAAAGTCAAATGGTATAATGGTACAAGAGCGCTTTACGTGTACATGCAACATTGCAAAGTAGGTTTTTGTGTAACGTATTTTTTACGACTCTTAGTTTTCAATTTACGATAAAAAAAAACTAAAAATTATCTTCTCTGACGTATGCTTAGCGTTAAATTTGAATCAATTGCGGTCGATACATTTTTTTTGTAAATATTACAAAAAAGTAACGACGAATCTAACTAGCACAGTTTTTAAAAATCAGCTAAAATACTTTACAAACAAACTTTGTTCATCATCATCATATCAGCCGAAAAAATGTCCATTGCTGGACAAAGGCCTCCCCCAGGGATTTCCGCGACGACCGGTACTGCGCCGCCCTCATCCAGCGGCTTCCCGCGATCTTCACCAGGTCGTCGTTGGGTTTGGTAGCCTGGCATTTGCCGGGGATTCTTTGCGGCGGTCATGTCCATTAGTAGACGTCTTAAGGCTGATATGATGATTATAAATGTGTAAATGTGTGTTTCCAACCAATCTCGACAAAATTTTCAAAATAGGTTTTTACTTCATTCATATGTAAACTAACAGATAATACAAATGTTGCCGTCGCCCTTAGCGTCACTAAAAGCGTCGGAATTTGGATGAAAGATACTTAATTCGGTTTTACTTTACAAGACGCGTGCGTCTGCTTTCTTGTGCAGATACATATTTTACAGATAGATATTTTACAGATAGATATTTTACAGATAGATATTTTGTATTAATTTTAGTTCGGCTATTTGCCGCTAGACAAAGATAACCTAATAATTAGTGTCACACACAAAGATGACCTATTAATGTTAAAGATGACCAAATATTAAATTAGAATTGTGACAAAGATGATTTAGTAATAGCGCATCTTTGTAAGAGAACCTATTGTGGCGTTAGACAACAAACCGGCTAAGTGTAGTTAGTGTAAGTGTAAGTTGGACTCGCGCTGAGGATCCCGAGAGTTTCGTACCTAAAGGTGTGGTGGTGCGGTGGTGCGGTGGTGCGGTGGTGCGGTGGTGCGGTGGTGCGGTGGTGCGGGACCCGGACAGTAGGTACTTGGCCGGTATTTTTCTTTATCAGATTTTTGTGTACGACGGACAGAATTTGTTCGTTTTCTCGGCATAATTTTGTAGGTTTTTCCCAGGCTGACGCGAGTTCGTCAACAGTAACTCATGCGTACGCGCGTTGTCTCTGCACATTGATAAGAACAAAAGCAATACCCTGAATAAGAGAAAAAAATATATAAATGGGATTATATTATGTGTGTAAATATTCAGAAACTACGCTTAGAAAAACATAAGTTTATGGTTATTTTAAAGAGCGAAGAGGTCGGATCGGAACATCCGACTTTACCTACTTCCTCTTTAAGGTCATTTAAAATGATTGTCTGTTACTGAAGTAGCCAGCACCAGACTGGGAGATATCTCACGGATATGCTTATGATGGAAGATTAAGCTGTCCTTACTAAAGGCATGGAATTCCCAACGACTGGAAGTTAACAAGAGTTTTGATAAATGCTCTCACGACGTGACAATGGCTAAACCAAAGTCTTCGTTACCGGTAAAAGAGGTAGCTCTGCTCACTACAGGCTTGCCTAGCTAGGAAACGGAACGGAAGTACCCTGGTGCTCTCTTGGATACTATCTCTCATAATAAAGGCAAAGGCCGGGCGGTGGGTGAAGAAGTAATATTGTTACTTTTCTAATATAATTTTGTTTTCAGAAAAGTACTTGGAAAGTCATATGAATAAAAAAATTATGAGGGAAAATACGAGGGTTTGTTTTAAACTGAATCACTAAACAAACACAAACCACTGGGCCAAATTTAAGGAGGGGTTTTGTCTATTATTAGAAATTAAGTGTACATACTAGTAGACCAAAGGATATATTTCTAACATACAGTATGGACACTCCCTGCCGCTCTCTAGATTGCGACCTCACCTCGTCGTTACCCAGATTGATTTAGATTGGTTACAGTTTGGTTCTCGAACGTATGGGATTTCGCCGTGATTTTGTTTGCTCCTTCATTGTTTTTAAAAATGTTATTTCGCGCCTGTTGTATGAAGTGTCCGGGGTGTGACTAGACACCCAATTAAGGAATATTATGAAGATGTTTTACCCTCTTCTAACACGAGGACACTCTCAACTTATTCATAATGACATTAACACTCTAATTAATACCTTAAAAAATATCAAAATTTTAATAGTTTTTGTATTTTATTTTCAGCTCCAACATCTAACCACACAGCATTAGATTTATACGATGGTAAGGATTGTTGAATATTTAGATCTTTTTGTAAAGTCGATTAGCTCAGACAGTGTCGCTCGCTCTTTGTAAACTCCGACACAGCGCGTGTCGCCGCGTAGTAAAAAATGCCGCCTATACATCAAAAAACGCTGACACATGTGCATTACTTGATTCTGTATCCTAATCTGTAAATTTTCTAGTACAGTATAATTAATTCTTGCATTTTGTTTAAACAAGTGACACTATCGGAGCGAATCGACTTTATAGATACTTGATACATTATGCTTGTCAAACTAATTATGCATGTCTGTATCTATTCACACAAAATTAGAAAAAATCGATGTCTAACACTGTTTCCATTTCTATGTCTTTTACTGTTTCTATTTCTATGTCTATCACTGTTTCTAGTTCCATGACTATTACTGTTTCTATTTCTATGTCTATCACTGTTTCTAGTTCCATGACTATCACTGTTTCTATTTCTATGTCTATCACTGTGTCTAGTTCCATGACTATCACTAGTTCTATTTCTATGTCTATCACTGTTTCTAGTTCCATGACTATCACTGTTTGTCTATCACTGTTTCTAGTTCCATGACTATCACTGTTTCTATTTCTATGTCTATCACTGTTTCTAGTTCCATGACTATCACTGTTTCTATTTCCATGTCCATCACTGTTTCGATCTCCAAACTTTACATTCAGTGGGCTCTCCTTTTGCATTTGGCTCTTTGTCACCTTTTACATCACAAAATAACTATCATATCAGTATTCAGAACTACTAAGCCTTATCAAAACACATTGCTCCTTTGATACTGTAGCATTTCGTGTCTTGTTTATGTGCATGAAGTGTCATCAGAACCGGCCAAGTGCGAGTCCGACTCGCTCACCGATGGGCCAGTGCCCAGTACCGCCACAACTCTGGATAAGGAACTTTAAAAATAATAAATCAAAATCTATACATCAGTAAAATAATTAAAAAGTGATGAAGCTTATGCCAATGAAGCCCTTTCATACGATACCCCACATGATAACTCAAGTTAAAATTTAGACCGCCGCGGTTCCTTGTATATTTGATAACGTACGATAAATATAGACTTACTAGTAGTAAAAGACAGTATTACTTGCCTAATTTCATAGTTCTAGGTCAACAGAAAATACTCTATTAATTTTTATTATCTTGAGTGTCAAAATATACATTTTTTGCGGCATAAACGGCCGAATCTTTTTTTTACGTTAACTTAGAAGTTTGATTTTTTTACAGCATCAAAAGACCGTAGACCGGAGTATATGATTTTAATTTCAACTCGATACCTCCACGCACTTCCAAAATAAAGGGTCTTGACAGACAGACGGACGGACAACAAAGTGATCCTTTAAGGGTTCCGTTTTTTTTCTTTTTGAAGTACGGAACCCTAAAAAATATATGAGTTAGTTTGTATGGGAAACCAGTTCCTGTAAGGTGTCAAACGCCGCGCCGTCCTGTGCATAGCAGGTAAATGTTATATCCGCTAATCGGGTGTGTTTGCAGGTCCAGCAGAAGGCTGCTACTACAACTTCCAGCACTACGGCGAGGGCGACCGCATCATGACGAACGAGCCGTGCTTGAACTGCACGTGCCACAACCGAATGTTGATGTGCTACCTGCGGGTGTGCCCCTTCACCAAGCCCATCGGCCAGGACTGCACGGTGGAGAAGCGCGCCGACCAGTGCTGCCCCATCGTCACCTGTCCAGACGGTAATATTTTTTTTTGGAAAGGACAAACTTGTTTCTGGTCGTTGGGCCTTTACAACTTGACCGTACAGGCGAGGCACGCACGTAGTGCACACAAACCCAGCAATCTCCCCTGTCATAAGATCAAAAACGAGCCTCCGGTAATGAAAAAGTTAAGGTTTTTTTTTTCCGAAAGCAGTTTTTTGAAAATTTCGAAAAGACGGTTGTACAAGACATTCATGATTTTTTTCCTTATTTGACAGTGAGCGTTTTTTCAGTAGTTTTCCAGCGTAGGTAAAACGCAATATCTAAATATAAAAAGAAAAGTCCTCACACACTCACTAACTCTGGACATAAATGTGTTAAAAGTTAGGTAAATATAAAAGTATGATAATGAAAGATACTGTAGGTAATAATTTGTTACACGGTTCGCTGCACCATCCAAGAATTAATGTATTTCATGGTTCTAGTAAAACATAAAAGAATACAATACGACGACGCGACGTAACGTTCACATAACATTCCATATTTGAATGTAACCGCGACATAATCGACATTCTAGGCACATAAGTAACGATTGATAAAATAAAGTGTAATTTTAGCGTGCAATTTAAAAACATCTAATTTAAATATAATATTTAAGACGCAAACAGTAACGTCGTCGAGGTAACGTCAAACAATTATTATAGTAGCGTTTGAAGCATGTATGTAATTACATTTAAATCACATACCTACCTACATATACAAAAATGAGATTAGCAGTCACGCGGTTAAAAGTATCCGAACTTGAAGTCACCCTGTTTATTCACAGATGTGTACTTTTCCAGTTCTCCCTCTCTATCTAACATAACTATTTAAAATATTTCTATCCTTGTCTCCTGTTAAACAAGTGTCCAATACCCGGATTATTGGGGTTTTTTTTACAAGAAACCGGCAATCTAGTTCTTCTTATTACAAGCTTTATATTGGTTTGCCGTGTTGTAACTAACAACTAACGTTAGCCAATCTGTTAGCTAACTTGGTAAATACAAATCTTGGAAGCTAAATTAGTACCACTTCCTGGTTTCCGATTGAGCTGGGTTTGCTGAGAATACTAAATTAGAACCACTTCCTGGTTTCCGGTTGAGCTGGGTTTGCTGAGAATACTAAATTAGAACCACTTCCTGGTTTCCGATTGAGCTGGGTTTGCTGAGAATACTAAATTAGAACCACTTCCTGGTTTCCGGTTGAGCTGGGTTTGCTGAGAATACTAAATTAGAACCACTTCCTGGTTTCCTGTTGAGCTGGGTTTGCTGAGAATACTAAATTAGAACCACTTCCTGGTTTTCGATTGAGCTGGGTTTGCTGAGAATACTAAATTAGAACCACTTCCTGGTTTTCGATTGAGCTGGGTTTGCTGAGAATACTAAATAAATAAATTCCTTTCCAGTTAAAGCTTGTACATTAACGTTTTTAGGTTTTCCGAAAATTATATGTAACCTAAGAATTACATAGTATTTTTCAAACTTTCAGTTCCAGTTGACCTGCTGACGTCAACGTCAACAACGTCACCGGCAGAATACGGCGGCGGCGGCATCGGCAAAGTGGACAACTACGGCTGCAGCATCAACGGCAAATACTTCCCTGAAGGCGCGAAGGTGCCGCCCACGCCCAACAAGCCCTGCGAGCACTGCTACTGCATCCGGAACATGACGACTTGCGTGATGCAAGAATGTACACTCCACGTGGACGGCTGCACTCCGATCTACCACAAGGACGTCTGCTGCCCCGTGCGATACTTCTGTGGTGAGTGTTAGGAGGAAAGGTGCTACTTTATAAGTACCTGATACAGGGTAAATAAATACTCCTGATTCTAAAGAATGTCCCCTAAAAAAAACATGTTATATGATGAATTCACAAAAATAGTTGACTTCTCATAGAAATCGATCAGTTGATTGATAGCCTACCTTGGGGTGGGAAGTTTAATTTTTTTACGGTTTGGTCATGGTTTCCTCAGGTTAAGTTAATCAGCATCATGGGTAGAAGCCCTGTATTAATTATAAATCTAGTAAGAACATAGCGTCGGTGGCGTAACGGTTAGGGCCGATACCTCCTTTGCGGGAGATCGTGGTTCGAATCCTGCCACGTACCAATGTGTTTTCGAATTTCGATTTCATATGTACGTTTATCCGACGCTCTTACGGTGAAGGAAAACATCGTGAGGAAACCTGCACATGCCTGCGAAGAAATTCAAAGGTTGTGTGTGAAATCGACCAACCCGCACTGGGCCCGTGTGGTCGGCTACGGCCCGATCGCCCTAATTAAGGGTAGGATCAAGCCCCTAGGTGGAGACGTATATGAGCTGGTAGGGTGGAGAACATACTAGCATCCCCCTATACACACGCAAGTGGAATATTTTAACGTGTAAATAATAAATATACTTTGTTGCACGCCAAAGAACAGTACAGGACTTAAAATTTACAATGTACATAAAGTGCAAAGGCGGCCTTATCGCTTTAAGTGATTTCTACCAGGCAACCTGCAATAACTGATAGAAAGACAGGAAAACTAGTAACGTGTATTTCGTATTTAACCGCCTCCGTGGCGTAATCATTACTCCATTCGCTTAACACCAGGAGGTCGCGGGTTCGATTCCCGGTAGGGTTACCTTGAAAGAATCGGTTTGGTTGGTGGTAGGGCATTTTCTAAGCCTGCTTGGCTAACTACCACCATCTTCAAGTCTTGAAACCAAACATCAGTGTTAACAACATTCATGGGTTCCGGCTTGAAGATAAGATAGCTAGTTCTTCATTGCGTTCTTCCATCTTCGGCATCATCGTCACTGAACCTCAGGTGTGATGATGCCAAGGGCTTACGAATTGTGAATTAGGTAAAAAAGTGTCACTGAAAAGCGGCAAACGGTAAAAACTAATCATAAAACCGAACAATCTCCTTAAACCTATACAATCATCGGAGCAAAAACATTCCAAGATTTTTCGTACTAAGTTTGCAGTCCTTGATCAAATTTTCAAGTATTATAGGAAGTATTTTAATTGTATAGGTTTATTGGGGAAAGTAGTTCAGTTTGATGATGAGAACCTTCCATTAACAAAATACAGATATGTTAACTTTCTAAGGGTCTAGAAATGGTTATTACATTACTTAATTACTTAATTGCATTACAGTTTGCAAAAAAAAATTCAAAATGCTTATAAGTCCCATTTGCCGCTTTCCAGTACAAATAAAATATCACCTGTACAGGTAAGTTCCAGGAAACATAATTGTTTCAGAGGGTTAACTTTATAGAACAAATGGCTCTTCTGAGGCACATAGCTCGTAGAACAGATGGCCGTTGGGACAGTAAAGTTCTCGAGTGGTGACCGCGTACCGGAAAACGTAGCGTAGGTAGGCCTCCCACTGGGTGGACCGATGACCTGGTGAAGGTCGCGGGAAGCCACTGGATGCGGGCAGCGCAGAACCGGTCTTCATGGAAATCCTTAGGGGAGGCCTATGTCCAGCACTGGACGTCCGTCGGCTGATATGATGATGATGATAATGATGATGGTTAACTCTACACCAATTAAACCATTTTATACCATTTCGCCATTTTCGATGACATTTAAATATGCATGGCTTATACTTATAAATCTTTTCTTTCTTTTTTTTAGATCACCCGGAGGATGAAACACTGCAGTTAGATGACATGACCACTACAGTTCGGCCAACTCCTGGATTCTTACTAACGACAACGACTACAGAAACACCTACTACGGAAATTCAGGCAAAGAGGGAATGTATCGATGATGGACAAACATATCCCGATGGAGCTTTAATAAAGACTGAAAAACCTTGCGTGCATTGTTACTGTATGAAAGGTGATATAGTTTGTGTTGTACAAGAATGTGGTACTCCAATGGAAAACGAAGGCAAAAACTGTACATCAATGCCTCCACGGGAAGGTCAGTGTTGTCCTGATACATATATTTGTGAAGGAGATGAAATAACAACAGAAACTCTATTAGAAGAAATAACAACGCTAATGCCTCCAGAAAGTACAACAAGAAGAGGTAGTGTGGTAAGAAAAGAACCAGGCGTAACATACACAGAGTCAACAACTGGTTTAGGAGTAGAAGGCAGTGGTGAAGAAGAACTTCTAACTTCAACTTTAGAATCAAGTGATTTATCAACACCGAAGGTAGACACTGAAGATAGATTTGGTGTGACAGATCAAATGTCATTTAGTGCAATCACAACAGAATCACCCGCATATGAAGTGAAAGAACAGGCTACTTCTGAACCGGATAAAGATCTAAACACTGTTCCTAGTGACACTAGTGAAGATGATCATTCCGAACAATCAATATTAGAACATACTACAAACGCAGAAATAATGACAACAGAATCTCCTGTTAGTATTATTCAAGAAACATCACCAATTGATATTGATCAAAAACAAGGTTCTGAAGTACCAGAAACAACTTCTATTGATGAAAAAATAGAAGAAGCCTCCACAACTCCTAGTGTACAAATAGAAGATGAAAGCACGCAAGTTTCATTAACAGATGAAGATAAAGTAACTCCTTTGTTGGACGAATCTAGAACTACACCACCGAATGTTATTAGTGAACTAACAAGTGAACCTCTCCTAACTCAACAGACTACACAAAAATCCGACTCAGTAACTGAAGTAAATCTTACTACCTTAGAAAGCGAGACTCCACTATTGGACCAATCTAAAACTACTCCGCTGAATGTTGTTAGTATGCAAACTAGTGAACCTATCCTACCTGAACAGACTACACTTAAGTCTGAATTGGTAACTGAATTAAAACTTACTACTTTAGAAAATGACACATCACTATTGGACCAATTTAGGACTACAACGTCAAATATTATTAGTGAGGGAACTACTGAACCTATCCTAACTGAACAGACTACACTCAAATCCGACTCGGTAACTACAGTAAAACTGACCACCTTAGAAAAAGACACTTCAGAACCAACAGAAACAATACCTAAAGATGTGTTTTCTGAAGAAACTGTAACAGAGTTTACGGAACATAGTTCTGAACCTTCAATCGAAGAAAAAAGAACAACGATTCATGAACTCTTAGAGGTAACAGAATCTAGCGCAACCAGCAAAGAAAAGGAAATTACTTCGACATCTGTTCTAGAAGAAACTACAACATCAGTTTTAGAAGGTACAGAATCTGTTGTACCTATCAAAGAACATACAACACACAAAGATATTTCCCCCGAAGAGAGTTCTGAGCCTTCCTTGTTTGATGAAAACCCTTCTAGTGATGCTGTTACGGAATCTGATAAAAACAGAACGACAATTTCTAGCATTTATGAGGATGATTTCACTATTTCAACAACACCTAAAATTGGAGAAGGAGTTAAGAAGTCGACTGAACTAACAACAGCAGAAGTAGACAAAGCTTCAACGACTGAAAACCTTGTTGAAGAAATAGTTACAACTCCAGAGCCATCACATGAGCAGAATCTAGTACCAGATGTAGGATCGGAAGGAAAAATTACCACTAAACCCATTCCTGATCAACACATATACAAGGAAAGTATTCCAACGTATGCGCCATTTACGGAAGTTGTACCACAAGATGATAAACAAGATACTACGGAAGCTAATGTCATAACTACTTTACGACCCAGCGATGAAATACAACCTGCTGAAACTACTACGACACTGAACCCTAAAGATAATGAAATAAGTGAAGACATTTTACCACCTGGCAGAATCCCTGGTGAAGGCGAATGTCTTTTTAACGGAGTAACATATAGAAATGAAAGCTCAGTACCCAACATAAACAAGTGTGAATCTAGTTGCAAATGTATCAGCAGCATTATAAAATGTGATCGAATCATATGCAGCCCACCACCAGAATATATGGAAGACTGTCAACTTGTATATGATACAATTGAATCTTGTTGCCCTACGTATATTTGCGAAGAGAAAAAAGAAACAATTCCACCCCAGTCTCATAGTCAAATGTCTGGAACTGAAAGTCCCACACTTCCTCCAAATGTGCAATGTAATGGAGACGATTGTAAATTAATTGTAGAAAAACAACCAACTACTATTCATCCTGATTTAACTATAATTCCAAGTGGTGATGACTGCGGTTCTGAAGGATGTAAAGGTAAAATACCGGAGAAAACTAATATATCTGTAAAAGAACCTGAAAAATGCATAGGAGATAAGTGTACAGACTGTATTGATGGTGATTGTCAGTTACCATCATCGCAAGAAACACCACAACATATATCTACTGAAACCAGCCCACAAAAATGCCAAGGTTCTGATGAATGCCGAGAGGATGAAACTAATATTCCTGTATGTGAAGGTGAAGGTTGTATATCTATAACTTCTACTACACCTTACGAAATTCCAACACCATGTGAAGGCGCAGCTTGCATTTCTGAGACTCCCACATTCCCTGAAATTCCAACACCATGTAAAGGAGATTCATGCCCAGAAGTATTACAGGGCTGCACATCTGATAAATGTATTGCCTCTGATAATGTTCCTCCTAAAACTTCTGAAATAAGTGAAATATGTAGTGACGGAAAGGATTGCACGCAGTTCGAGGAAAAAGATTGTGTAGACGATAATTGTAGAAGACATAAAGATCGCATTAAGCCACCAAGCCAGCCATTACCACCTAAATGTATTGGTCAAGACTGTCCGCAACAAGAACCATCTCCGGATGAAGAGATTTTATTAGCAACAACTGATCAAACATTATTGGAAGTATCTACATTGTTACCTTCATCTCACAGTACATTAATAAAAGACACAACGTATGAATTGCCAAACACAGTTACTGATAGTATCACAGAGAAGACCACACAAAGTACTGCGGATCACAAAGAACCGGAATCTCTTTATACAGAAACATCTGAAGGAGCTATAACGACTCAAACTCCTCAGGTAACAGAAGCTTTGGAAGAAGAAAATACAGTGCCTGGTAAACAAATTACTGACTCAAAAATACATCATTCAGAGCGCCCAACTTCAGCAACAGAAGTGTACACTGATAAAGTTGTAACAGAAAACACTAAGGAAACTGAGATAGAACGTACTGAAAGTTCATCTGTGACTGAAAATCGAGAAGAATTCACTTCTCGTCCAATAGAATCTGAAACTCAACGTGAAGACTTATCTACAAGAACTCCAGAATCTAATATTGATGAATCAAAAACTGAAAAGGAAACTGAAAAACAACAGACACCGTTATCAGAATTTAAACCTACACAACCACAGGATTTATTTACAAAAGCACCAGACGTAGACCAACCAGAAGTTTCAACAGATTCCAATATTCATGATGAACAAACTGAAACATCAGATCAACTTTTATCAAGTACCAGCATACCTTCCTTACAACAGGACATTTCTGAATCAAAAACAACCCCTGAATATATAGAACAATCCACGACACCACCAGAATTAATAGAAAAAGTTGAAGAACCACAAAATATCCCATCTAGTTCTGGAGATATCGAGTTGACAGAAACACCAAAAGAGCAAGATGACACAACTACCTTATCACCTGAATTAGAAAAGAAAACCACAAAACCTACCCCATCCGAGAGTGAAAAAGAAGCACCTCAAGAAATAACCACCCGAACCCAAGAAATTTCTACTACGTCAACCGAGAAACCAATTACTCAAGAGGAAATGAAGACTAATTTACCAGCAGATTTTGTCACAGATTCACTTAAACCTGTTAAAGAACCTACGGGTACTGAAATTTCAATTTCAACCGAAGGTGCTTTGTATGATACAGAATCACCCTTAGAGACGGTTAGAGAAGACAAGGTTACAACTGAAATTTCTGAAATAATTACCAAGAGAACTGAATCGCCTTCTTTGGAGGAACAGACAGAACAAATTGATTCTCATCCTACAACACCTCAAAGTATAACTACGGAAACAACTAAAAATCCCATAGAAAATATCACCGTAGAACATGAGGATCAAGAAAAAGAACAGCGCCCTGAAATGCAGATAACAGAAAGTTCACTTGCTCTTGACACTAAACCATCTGAAGAACCTGTTGAAACGGTGGAGCCTGAAAACTTAACAGAAAAGGTTTCAAATATACCTGAACCTACGGAACCAACTACGGTTCAAGAAAGTACCTCAAAAAAAGAAATTCAGACGGATATACCTATGGAACTTGGAAATGAGTTAAGTATTCCAGTATCAATCACAGAACAACCAATCAAAGACACTAAAGAAACGGATGAATCACAAACGTGTGAAAATGAAACTGAATGTAAGAAAAACCAAGTTCCAGTCGCAGAAATGACACCATGTCAAGGAGATTCTTGTGCTGTAGAGAAAGAAGTTGGAACTGACTTGAGTGTTCCGGTATCAATCACAGAACAACCAAGCATAGACACTAAAGAAACAGATGAATCACAAATGTGTGAAAATGAAACTGAATGTAAGAAAAACCAAGTTCCAGTCGCAGAAATGACACCATGTCAAGGAGATTCTTGTGTTGTAGAAAAGGAAAATGGAACTGAGTTAAGTATTCCAGTATCAATCACAGAACAACCAAGCATAGACAATAAAGAAACGGATGAATCACAAATGTGTGAAAATGAAACTGAATGTAAGAAAACCGAAGTTCCAGTCGCAGAAATGATACCATGTCAAGGAGATTCTTGTGTTGTAGAGAAGGAAAATGGAACTGAGTTAAGTATTCCAGTATCAATCACAGAACAACCAAGCATAGACACTAAAGAAACGGATGAATCACAAATGTGTGAAAATGAAACTGAATGTAAGAAAACTCAAGTTCCAGTCGCAGAAATGACACCATGTCAAGGAGATTCCTGTGTTGTAGAGAAGGAAAATGGAACTGAGTTAAGTATTCCAGTATCAATCACAGAACAACCAAGCATAGACAATAAAGAAACGGATGAATCACAAATGTGTGAAAATGAAACTGAATGTAACAAAACCCAAGTTCCAGTCGCAGAAAAGACACCATGTCAAGGAGACTCTTGTGTTCTAGAGAAGGAAGGTTGCGAATCGAGTGAATGTATTCAAAGTAGTCTACCACCGAAAACAACTCCAACAGATATTTGTGATAAAGAAAACGGTTGTATCCAACCAACTCATGAAGAATGCACAGAGGAAACTTGCAAAAAATCTGAAGTTCCTAGTTTGGACCACAACGAACTCGACACCGAGATTACTACTAAAGCCTCAGGTATATTGGAAGAGGAATTGCATACTGAAATTACATATGAACCACATGTAACTGAAAAAGAGGTACCTACTACTGAGATGCTTTCTTTGGACAGTGACAAAACTACAAAAGAACCATTTAGTGAAGAGCCAGAAAAGGGAATTACTGAGCTTCCTGAATCCCTTATTACTAGTGCACCTTTAGCTACAGAATCTCATAAATATGATATAAGTGAACAAACAGATTTTACACAACTAGAAGAATCCATAACGCCAAAATATGAAATTACTACAAAAGGACCTCATGAATTAGATACAGAGCATCCCTCATCCCACGAAACTACCTTACAACAGGAAATTTCTATGGCACCACAAGAACAATTCCCTACAGAACAGCAAAGAGAAGTAACTGAATCTCCAGTACCCGTAGAAATAACCGAAGTCAAAGATTCATCTACACTAGCACCAGAATTACCAAAGATCACAGAAAGAGGTGACGAAGTTACAGAAGAACCTAAAATTACTAATCCAGAAGAACATGATTTGACAGCAAAACCCGGTATAGGTGAAACTCTAAAACCAGAACAACAAGAACCTGAAATTTCCCACCCAGAAGTAACAACAACAGGTTACAGTGAAATTACTTCTATACCCACACAAGATCATGACGAAGAACGTAATACAAAACGTCCTGAAATATCTACTACACCAGACTTGAGTACTAGAAAACCTGAAACCACAGTGATTCAACAATCTGAAGATGAGGTGCCTGAAACTACTGAGGCTGACATTACAGAAATACCTCGAATATCAGAGGCATCAACAGAACCTGAACATGAATTCACTGAAACTACACCACTTTTGGTAGAGCTAGAAGAACATACCCATAAAATGGAAGAAAGCATTACACCACTTCCATCGGAGGGACCATTTACTCAAGAGACGTCAAATATACACAATACAGAAAAAGAACCTATTGAAATAGCAACGCAGAAACCTTCACAAACAGATTCAACACTACAGTATACCGAGAAACTACCAGATGATAGTATTTCATCCGAAACTTTAAGGCCAGATTTAGCTACAATTTCGGACGAGAATCTTGATAAAACTACGGAACCCTTTACTACTAAAGAAACTTCATCACAACCTTCAAAATCTACTTCTTCGGATATCCAAGTGCCAGATAGTAAATTTACGACAGAATCAAAAGATCAAGACGAAGTATCAACGGTTGCATCCACATTTTCAGAAACAAAACAAACCACACATATTCCTTCAGAAACTGAAAAACCTCAAACAGCGATGGAAGATGATGTGCCTCAAACCATACATGACACTTTATCTTCAACTGCAGGAACTCTCGAATCTACCGCCCCTGAAGAAGAATTTATGCAAGTTACTACAAAAACAACTACTCCGAAAACTGATGAAGATGTTGCAACCCAATCACCATCGGCGTTTGATAATTATACTAAATCAGAAACTTCTACTGATGTGTATCCATCAACACATGCTGCAGAAACACAAAAACCAGTATTTAGTGATACGTCACCAACAGATGAAGCACCTCAACCAGAAGAGGAGAGTCATTTCCCTCCATCTGGAAGCTACGAACCAGAACCTGATTACCCAGAGGAAGAATTTGGACCTGGAACCTGTCGATATGGAGGAAAAGTTTATGTTTCAGCACAGCAAATACCACGAGATGATCCATGCGATTTTTGTTTCTGCTTTAGGAGCGACATTATTTGTTTACAACAGAGCTGCCCGCCACCTATCCATGGTTGTCATGAAGAACCTATACAAGGATTCTGTTGCCCTCGGTACGAATGTCCAGTTTCCATGGCCACCACCCTTAACGTTACAACAACTACCACTACGACAACCACCACATTACCGCCCCACTTCTTGCCACATGCCTACAAGGGCGCAGCGCAAAGAAGGGGTTGTCAAATAAAGGGACATATTTATAAAGTCGGAGAAGTAGTGCGCGCGTCTTCAGGACCGTGTCTACATTGCACGTAAGTTACATTTGAAAGAATTACGAGTAACTGACTTACCAATTTATTATTGTACTTATTATAATACAAATTTGTTATAAACATGTATTGAAATACCACCTTCTATTCCAGATGTGGGGGTGATGGACAAATGAAATGTGATCCTAAAGTGTGTACACCAGAGCCTATGCTTAGACAAATGATCGCTGCTGCAGTGTCTGCGAAGAGGCGAAGGTGAAATATTATCCAGGAGCCCCACTAGCTCGAAATGTCGTCACAGGGATAAAGGACCTTTGTGATAATTTTCTATCTACTCTTTAATGCACAAGAATAATGCTCAAATTGCCGTTGGAGTAGTGTAAGATTTCGTGTCATAATGTAAGAATAATTGTTTCTTTTCACTCTTTATGAAGTATCTTGGCACTCACAACATTACTTAAAACAATCATGTTATTGAAGACTGTGATTCAGATAATATAATTTTCTTACAGAAATTAATTTATGAGTCTTCAGTTAAAGCTATTTTTTTATTAATATTATGTAAGAGTATCTATTACAAGAATTAGTGCCAAGCGATAGTGCCAAGTTGTAAACGACTTTAAATAAAAAAAAATTAGTGAATATCACAAGCTCTTTTGACCAAAGCGAAACGAGCGATATACAAAAAATACTTATAATTTCAAGTACTTTAATTAAGCTTCGTGGGACATTCGATCGCCGAAATCTTGACCATTATACATACACTTAAATTGTTTTACCGATTAAGTTTAGTCAATTCCTTCACCTTTACACGATGTTACAGCAACCGTTCTAGTATCGTGTAAACACTGAAGTAAATTTTAAGAAACCCTGATATTGTAAATGCCTTACTTAATTTGTAATAATTTATATATTTTAGGTGTATAGTACTTAAGCCATGTTTTGAGACCAGTGACTATTATAATTTAGGAGTAAAATAAAGGCCGTTGCGAGAAGTGCGCTGCTTCGGCCGCCGCTTCGGCCGCCGCTTCTGCCGCTCACTCTGCGTTCTACAGAAAGTGACACCGATAATTCGCGTCTTGTTTTCTTTAACTCGTGGAGTAACTACTTGTAATAATGGTGGTCACTACCATTGGCCGATATTTTAATCGTTTTGTAAAGACCTTTTACAATATGGACAATGTGAGTTAGAGCATATTGTAGAACCTTTTGTAACTTTTGATACTGAAATGCTGGTAGACGTTATACTGGTACGAGTAGAGGGCGTAGTGGCAGATCGAGGTCGGTACGGAAGGGACACTTTGCGCCCGCCACGGGGAGGTAGTTGCATAAGACGAGCGGTCGCATTAATTCGTACCGACCTTCTTCTGTGTTGTAGTTATATTTCTTTTATTATTTATTTAATGTTGTAGCTGTACGTATAGATTTATTGATTTAAAAGTACATCACATTACATGAAGAAACACATACAAAAGTTATTCTAAAATCTACGAGTTTATTTGTGTCAACTATTCCGTGTCATATATTTTACCGGTTTTAGCTATGACAAGCTATCTGTAAACCTGTGCAAAATGAGTTTTAAATAAAATATCTCAAATTATTGTATTTTTGTTATTTATTACTCCTATATTTGTAGTTTAGTTTAGATACACACGAAAGGTGGTGGAAAGGATGTTCCCCGCGCGTGGCGCGTGGCGCATTGGCGTTAGTAAATAAAGCAGATTGGGAGATCCTTCCACTACGATCCCACCACGAATCAAAAAGTTTTCGACTTACCTAGTTAGAACAACAACAAGAAGATAAGATACAGTACACAGGGCGTCCCACGGCTATGCCGCGCGGAGAGAGAGTACCTTCAATATTGTAGATGGAACATTTTACTGAAGACATTATTTTATTTTAAAAACAATTTAAACTGCATTCATAGGTTTTTTAATAAAAATATGGTTCAACCGGGAATCGAACCCGCTACACGAGAAAAACATACTCTGTAGCTTTACCATACCGATCGAAAGGCTTCATCATAAGGATTATTTTTTGCTAAATACCATAGTGTTAGAAAGAAAAGGAAGACCATGAACATTTTTAATTCAAACTTAATCAATCAAATGGTCAAAATGACTCCCATTCTGTTGAATAGTAAGTCGCACACTTTTGATTATTTTTTTGATCATGTTGTGGTGGATATTTAGAATATAATACGTGTAAGTTCTGCTCGTAGCTCGTGGACACTTTCAAACTGGATTGTATTCAACAGTGTGGGACTCATTTTGAGCATTTGATAAATAAAATTAATTAATTTTGAATTAAAATCTTCATGGTCGTCCTTTTATACATATATGTTATTTAGCAAAAAATAATCCGATCGGTATAATAAAGCTACAGGGTTTTTTTACCGTGTAACGGGTTCGATTCCCGGTTCAACCATGTAATTATTAAAAAAATCTATGAATGCAGTTTAAATTGTTTTTTAAATTAAAATAATGTATTCTTTCAGAAAAATGTTCCATCTACAATATTCAAGGTACTTTCCCTCCACGTGGCACAGCCGTGGGACGCCCTCTATACTAATCACAGGTGCCTATGTACTGCACCTAGCAATTAAACTGTACGTGCACACTCGGCGCGGCGCCGGCGCAGAGCTCGTGGGATACGACGAGAGACGTGAGAGACGTGAGAAGGTTTATCCAAACAAAAAAAACATAAATGTGCAAGGGGAGCCCATTTCGATACAAAAAAAAAATACAGAGATCTAAATACGTGGCTGAAGCACACAGGGAGGCCAGGTCAAACTTTTTATTGTGGGTTTCGCAGGGCAAGCCGCAATCTGGTAAATTTTATGATAATATGTGCAATAGTAGAAAAACATTCAAATCTAGGTTAAAATGGGTACAAAAACACGAAGATCAACTCAAGATGGACAAATTAGCCGAAAGTCATAGTCAGAATGATTTCCGTGCCTTCTGGAAAAATACAAGAAAAATTTGTAGTAAGCCCAGCCTGCCTGTGTGCGTTGGCGGTATAACCGGGTCCGAAAATATCGCTAACCAGTTTAAAGATCACTTTATGATTACGTCACCTTTAGGCCCGTCTTGTATGGAGGTTCAAGTTGAGCCCAAAAATGACCGGAGGATTACCTTCCAAGTTAAAGATGTCGCAAAAGTTATTCGTCAAATGTCTAAAGGCAAGTCCCCGGGTCATGATGGGCTGAGCATTGAGCACCTTAAGTACGCTGGTCCACACCTCCCCAGAGTTCTGACTATGTTGTTTAACCTATGTATATGCCATGCATACTTACCTGTAGACCTAATGAAAACCATTGTAGTTCCAATAATCAAGAACAAAACTGGGGACGCCAGTGACTTAAATAATTACAGGCCCATATCGCTGGCGACAACAATTTCCAAGGTATTTGACAGCCTGCTTACGTCACAACTAAACAGTTGCATAGAACTGCATGACAATCAGTTCGGGTTTAGGCCTGGATTGTCGACAGAAAGTTCGATTTTGTGTCTAAAGCAGGCAGTCAAATATTATACAGACCGAAAGACACCTGTATACGGGTGTTTTCTAGACCTTTCCAGGGCTTTCGATTTGGTCTCTTATGATAAGCTGTGGCTAAAACTGGAAGGTCGTAAAATACCTACTGAAATTATAAATGTGCTTAAATATTGGTATGGATCACAGATTAATCATGTACGGTGGGACGGTTCACTGTCTAAAGAATACAGGCTAGAGTGCGGGGTGAGACAGGGGGGTTTGAGCTCACCAACGCTTTTCAACCTGTATGTAAACGCACTTATAGAGGAGCTCAGTGGATCTCGTGTCGGCTGCCATATCGACGGTATAAGTCTCAACAATATCAGTTACGCCGACGACATGGTTCTGCTGAGCGCTTCTGTATGTGGTTTAAGAAAATTATTAAAAATTTGTGAAATATACGCGGGCACCCATGGGTTAGTTTACAATGTCAAAAAGAGTGAATTCATTGTCTTTGGGGCCTGTGGCAAATATCCAGAAGAAGTGCCGCCAGTAAAACTTTATAACGCCCCACTGATGAGAACCTACAAGTTTAAATATCTCGGGCACTGGATAACCACGGACTTGAAGGACAATGAAGACATCGAAAGGGAACGGAGAGCGTTGTGAGTCAGGGCGAATATGTTGGCTCGCAGATTTGCTCGATGTTCCAATGAAGTGAAAATTACTCTTGTAGGGGTACATACCTACCTACCACATATATCGCAGCGTAAGCGCTCGTGGCTCGACTCGGCTTTGTTCGCCAGTCGTCCCGAACCCGCGTCCAGATATAGACACACGTACAAACACCTGAGTTTTGTAAATCCTATTTTCAAACCAATATAAGCGAAACATTCGTGAACTGAAATCTATCCTTTTCATTGAACATTCCACGCAACCTTAAACAACTGGTCCCCCACTAGGACACCTAACATTGGTGACACCCTTGTGAGTGAAAAGTGATATTCGTGTTGTGCACATAGACTTAATTTCCGCTTCACCGGGACGACTCACTTCGTCTATATCTGGACTCCAGCGCAGCACAAAACTCACCTATATATACCTACTCGGTAAATAGGAACAGGAAACCTTGGCAGAAGACAACGACACACCTTCGTCAGCAACTCCACAACGACCCTCCAGCCGGTAAAGTAAGCCGCAGCAGTCAGCAGTCCAACGCAACGAAGCCACATCAGGTTCGCAGTTGTCGACGACAAATCGAACTGACGAACCTACAGCTTCACGCTCCAGGCAGCAAGTTGTCGGCAGCTCACGGACCGAGCACGCGCTCCGCGTCAACCTGTTTCCCTTGCTCCGTACGCCTGAAGCACCTGCTCCTCGTCTCGACTCACCGCCTATCGTCTCGACCCGAGTCATGGACCCGAGTGAGCACATCGGCCCAGCAGCGTCTCCGCCCGACGCACATGCCGCATCGCACCGTTTGGACTGCCAACTCACCATGGACCAACCTCCGGCTCGGAAGGGGAGTTACGTAGTGGAACCTGCAGTTCCCGCCACGAAGTTCAGGCACGTGTCAACGTCACCACGTGTCAACACATGTCTCCACGTGTCAAAACTTGTCTCCACGTGTCAAGCCACATGCAAGTACCAACACGCCGCACCAATCGACACAACGCACCGCGTGGTCAGCGGATGCTGAATCAGCGAGAGAATCTGGAGAACGCAGTTAGAAGTTGCCGTACATACTCGTATCAACGCGATCGCTGCATACCGACGCACCAGACTCGTGCTCAGGGCAGTTCTACATTATCTAGACCATAGTATGTGGATGCGCCCAGGTATTTCTCCAATCCTGCTCTAAAGCTCAGCAACGTTTCGGTACGCGCAAAACCTAACAAAGTACCACCTCGGTACCTACAATAGGAAATTTTATACTTTAGATTCGTAAGTTCACGAGTGTAAAAAAACCTTTTATTGTTAGCAATATTTTGTACTCATACCTTTTTATGTAACTTTTATTTTGCATCATCCTGTATATAAAGGTAATGAAACTTTTGCATCAACCTGTGTAACGAACCTTTCAAATAAGTTGTAAATCTAAACCTGTGCATCAACGCTCGTACCTTATTATTTAAGCTAACTAAGCAAACTTGTATAGTCAGAATGTAAAACAATAGCACAGAGTATATGTACCTACTACCTATAAAAATGTAATATACTTACCGCTCATGTTGATAAAAGCGCTCGTAGTCAGCGGATCAAGTATCATCAATGTTATTGTACTGCATACCTTGTGTGAGGTTGTTTCGTAATGTAACCTAATGCGTTAGTAATACTGTATAACTCCTGTTCGAATTTTATTTGTAAAATTTGGTTTGTATACCTTTCAGTTTACCAAATTTTAGGAGGGGTGTGATGTAGGGGTACATACCTACCTACCACATATATCGCAGCGTAAGCGCTCGTGGCTCGACTCGGCTTTGTTCGCCAGTCGTCCCGAACCCGCGTCCAGATATAGACACACGTACAAACACCTGAGTTTTGTAAATCCTATTTTCAAACCAATATAAGCAAAACATTCGTGAACTGAAATCTATCCTTTTCATTGAACATTCCACGCAACCTTAAACAACTGGTCCCCCACTAGGACACCTAACACTCTCTTTAGAGCTTACTGTACATGTTTTTACACGAGCAGTCTGTGGGCAGACTATACGCATAGGGCTTACAACGCTCTCCGGGTCCAATATAACAACGCGTTTAGGGCGTTGTTGGGGCTGCCGCGCTCTTGTAGCGCCTCAGGCATGTTTGCGCAAGCTCGCGTCGATTGCTTTTACGCAACGATGCGAAAAAGATGCGCGTCACTAGTGCGCAGAGTGCGGTCCAGCTCCAGCAGCGTCCTGAATATGATAGCAGATAGACTGGACTGTGTCTACGTGAATCACTGTTGTAAGGTTCACGTAGTACCAAACATTAACAACAAAACCCTCACCAAGGCAATCTAATTAATTTTCAAAATTTAAATTTTATTTTAATTTTTCTTTTTATTTATAGTATGTATAGTAATAGAATGACATAATAGAATGTGACCTACAATAAGTAATTTGATAAGATTTGATGTAAAATGAAGTTACCGACAATTTTTAGTATATACTCTCTGTCGACTATTAATTATTGACATAGTATTATATAAAAAAAAAAAACTAACATAGGCTAAGTCTTATTAACAAGTTCTGGATCGTTGTTATCTGAAAAATAAATGATAATAATAATAATAATAATAAATGGGTAGGTGCCAAGTTATATAGTAGTGTCTTAAATCATAGCTACGGCACTTCAAATTCAAATATTTATCTCAGACTTCTCGAAATAATAAACAATGTACAACGGTTTACAGTTGTTTAAAAGAAATTTCGTTATGTTCTGTGCTACATATTGGTCTAATTTGGCAAGTAATCACTTCCATTATCACTACAAAGTATAAAACAAAGTCGCTTCCCGCTGTCTGTCTGTCCTTATGTATGCTTAGATCTTTAAAACTACGCAACGAATTTTGATGTTGTTTTTTTAATATTTAGAGTGATTCAACAGGAAGGTTTATATTATGTATAATACATGCATAATATAGTAGAGAAACACAGATAATTTTAGAGGTGTCTAATGTGATGTCGTGAATAAGCACATTTATAGCGCTTACATTGCAAACGCTGCCGCTGGCTGAACCCTACGAGATAGATCCAAATAATGTACTACAATATTGTACTCCTTAAAAAGGTCTACAAAAAAGTCCGCGATGGTATGTGTCTATCTCTAAGGTATCACCCACAATAACCATTTTTTATCCTTTACTTTTTACTGGAAATTATTTCATTTCATTTCATTTAATTAATGGCTTATTTACGAAGCGATTTTAAGCAATACAACATTAATCCTTATCCAATAAAGTACCTTAAATACATTGTGCATTTAATATAGAGATCAATATGGCCCTTTACAGCCTGTTATTTAAATGAATATTATCGAAGATATTACAGATTTAAAATGCAGGGACGTATGCCAGCGGCGCGCGCCTATAAATAGCACTTTATGAATCACTAGCTGTATCCCGTGGCTTCATCCGCGTGGACAACGTTTCTATGACTTTTTGAGGGTGCGCAGTGCGCGAGCCGCAAGCGGCTTGCGAGCTTGGAAAAAAGTAGCCTATGTGTTAATCCAGATGCTAATCTGTCTACCTACTAAATTTCAGTCAGATCTGTATAGTAGTTTTTGCGTGAAAGAGTAACAAACATACACCCATACATTCTTACAAACTTTCGCGTTTATAATATTATAAGTACGATTATTATTACTTAATATTATAAATGTGAAAATGTGTTCGTTTGTGTGTTTGTTACCTTTTCACGCTTCAATACCTCCCAAGTAGCATACGGGGTTCTATATAAGATGTCTAGTCGTTCACATGTACTCCACAAGCTGTGTAAGTGAGCTGTATAAGAGCTGTATAGCTTGCTATAATGCTCTTATAGAACCAGTTTGGGCACAAATTAGACAGCCTTAAGTTCACTATGGCTGTACATTAGCAGTATAATAGCATTATAATAGCAGTTTAAGTAGTAACATCGGACTTAAGGCTGACTTACGGCACTATATGGGACGCAGTGTGAACCATACAACGTACATGAGTGTAATAAAGAGTAACAAGTGGCTAAACAGTTATAAAATCCGACAAAAGTACTCTAGTGCTAACCTAAAATTCACGTGTGTCCTAAATTATTTCTTTATTTTATATAAATTAATCGTTGTGTGTGCCTAGAAACATAATTATACTCCGGCGGATATCTTGTATAAAAATTTATGATAACACGCGGTAAGTACCTGTTCTAAATACTTAATAATGTTAATACCATGGGAATGCAACTTTATGGATTATGTAGGTGAACTAAACAACAAAAAATATTTATTTTACAAATTTATATGTTTGGTATCAAAAGAAAAGTGTTGACGAGCGCATTCTAAATATGTGTATATTACTTAGACAAATGTTTTTAAGAGGAAACGCGGTCTAACTAAAGCACAGGTACTTGAATAAAATGTTGCTGTCTCCCTCCCCGAAACCGTATACGGCAAGAAAGGGAGAACTGCGGCGCAGACCGATAACAGGCACTAAAATTGACCAAAACAGCATTTCGTAGTCCCCTATTTTCTCCTCCAAAACTTGAGCAATAATAACATTTTTTTCAAAAATATTTTAAAAAACGCTTTACCTATGCCTTTATGTTTTCATTTTATTGTTAACATGCGTATTATTATTTTTGGTGGGTGTCTAAAAATTACGTTTCTATTGAGCAATTTTCTGTTTTTGTAGGCTCCTACTTCCTAGTATAATTAGAATATGGGAAAAACAAAACATAGGGCATGGCCATGGTGGACATATAGGTTTGATGGAAAAACATTTTTGCTCTATTGTCATTATCCAGGGAGGAAACAGGGGACTACGTTTGTATGGAAAAAATGGCGCCCGCGTTTCCTCTTAATTTCTTAGCAAATGGTCTCAAAAGCGATATTATAAGACGCCTCAATGTACGCGCGCTAAAATCAAGTCGCGGCCGCGGGTAGCGAGGTGGGGGTGGCATTATAATCTGAGCACAAAAAATATGAAAGTAAAATAAAAGTTAAAAAAACTGAAATCCGACTACGGAAAAGCATGAAAACAAGAGTTTCCCGCCCGGAATCATATCCTTTATTCTTTCTTTCATCTGGAGTAATAGCCGCAGTCACAAGCCCTATCGTAATCACATTTTTTATCATAACTACCTATCTGTATGGCTTGTGACCACGGCCACGGCTGTGACCCCAGATGTTACCACGGCTGTGACCCCAGATGAAGGGAAAAATATAGGCTACGATTCCAGCGGGAAACTCTGGTTTTCATGCTTTTCCGTAGTTGGATTTATTTTTTTTAACTTTTATATTTATAATGTTGCGTTTCTGATGAGTAATTTGTAGTTGTGTACCATTACATAGTCTTGATGCGACAATATTTGTCATTAACAGGACTGGAAAACCAACTTTCAGCCTCACCTTATGGCACTCCTGATAATTCACTAAAATTCACTATTCATATGAAGGCACACCTGATTATTCTAAAGAGTTGAAAAACTCTACAGGGTAGGTACAATTTTACATAATTACACGGCCTTTACTAACTCATAAATTCAGCGCCATAATTGCCCTTTTACACAACAATCCTGGATTGCCCATATTTATTTGTAGAACAGAGACATATTGAAGTGTAACTACTTCCCTCTCGCTTTCCTGCATTTGCAAAGAGAATATGATTCCAACTGTGGAAGTGATTTCGTGAAATGGGACGGATATTACGGGAAGTAACGTCGTAAGGCACAAATTTTAGAACCGGATGAATTCACTACAATTAACGAGGATCTCGAGCAGATATCTGGTTGGTCGTATAGGAATGCACTGCTGCTTAATCCTACCAAATCGCAATTCATGGTACTTGGATCTAAAAAGCAAATTTACAAAATTTTGAACTGTAATCCGACTATTAATATCCTTGGTGAAAGCGTTCAACATGTGGAACAGGCTAAAAATTTAGGCATAATTTTTGACGGTCCACTGAGATTCGAAAGTCATATTGCAAACCTGATCAGTAACTGTTTTTATCGTCTTAAAGTCCTTTACTAAGAATTTATTCGGACCCAAAAGTAAGGACTTAACTAAATTCGACGAGATTTTCTGTGAGTGCGCATCAAAAGATTAGAAGAAAACAACTGGAAAATTCTTATAAAAAATTTAACCATGCGCACTGTTTATAATTGTACAGGGAGCGTTAAATGAAAAACAGATGTTATCCGAAATGATTTATTATGGCTGAGTAATGGCATTTTTGTAAACAAGACATCACATCAGGTTATGTAAATCAATAAGGTATACAATAATCCATAATGACTAAAACGCGATATATTCTCTATACAGCCTGACAAGTTGTTCATAGCAATGTTATAACATATATTCAGTGGATTTTGATATTCTAAAACATGTAGGCGCTAAAGAATGACCATTTATTGTGTTGGATGGCTATGGTTCTATGCTGAATCATAATGGTTGATAAATAGTGAATTTTATGGTATCTGAGAGCTTACAAATCTGTGACTAGTTCGCAAATTTTGTAGCTTTTCATAGAACGAATTAAAATACACAACAAATGTCACGAAGGAAGTCGATACAGTCTATAAAAAGTTAATGACGATAATGTCTAATTACACATATAAAGTTTCAGAAACAAAGACATCCTTTTACAACTCGAGATAATAAATGATAACATAAAAACATTGACAGTTTTCACTACCAAACAAAGAAGAAACCTAAATTACTCTATAATTATATCTATGACCTATTTCTTCTTAAATAAAACATTAATTACGAAACAGTAGCTCTATGCATATCTTTATACACGATCCTGAACTATATAAACTTAAGGTGTGTCTATACACGGAAAACCAAACGTAGGTGTGAGCACCATCTCACATTGGTCTGAGAGCCATCTGTAAGAAAAAATATTTATAAATGGATGCTAGGCCTATGCAGATAGTATATAGTACAATCTGCATTGGACACAGGCCCATCCGAGATTGGTCACACACCAATCTTAGATTTGTTCGTTCAAGATAGTTGCAGAGCCCATGCGCATGTGCGTAGAACCAATGTACATGTGTGTCACAACTAGCTGAGATTGTACACTCGACTATCTTAGATTGGTCTGGGACCCATCTCATAAATTAATTATTTGGTAATATTACAAATTATACAGTCAGTCATTTAAATCACCTACCCAGATAACCAGGGTTGTCAATTTTGAACTACATAAATATAATCGTAAAGTTTAAAAGACACTTACAATTACAAATTTTTAAATTACATGAATACAAACGCAAATTTAAATTTCCAATTAATTAACCAAGAAAGTGTAACAACGGTACTTTTTAAAGATTATTTTAATTTAATTAAATCATGGTAGATCTTATCTATGGTTTCTGTATCTTTCCTTTTATTAATTAAATCTTGATGCCTCTCCATGTACATAGATTCCATAATCAGACGCTTTTTATAATTATGTTCTGTATTTAAATTTTTTAATATTTTAAGATTTTAGCCTGCTTACCCTCGAGTAGGCTTTATCATTACAAAATACAAAAGCTTTAGCTCAACCTTTTTTTTTAAAATAAAGACAAAAATAATATAAAACTCATGGCATTTAAAAAAACAGAAACAAGACGATTTACATAAAGTATTGTATCATATAAGACTTGACAGCCCTACCAGCACATCACACACCAGAAACTAATATGCGCTCGCGACTTTAGCTTGCTTAATAGCAAGTAATAAGTAGTTGTAGCATCGTCTTGAATTCATCCAGGGAAGCAACAGGTTGCACAAAGTTCCAGAAACCCGGAATCGGCGATAACAGCGTATCAGTCCGGTTGTTTTCAGATCATTGCAGAGTCGGATCGATAATAGCTCCCAGGTTCTTGAGAATACTAACTTACTCAATATCTTCACCAGCTAACGACAGCTTTGGCTTCTCACTGCCAGGGTATGGACACTTAGTACTCCCCTCCACTCGTTATTCTAGCACAGTGGTATATGGTCCACACCATAGTCCACACCGACGAATAATTTTCCTCTAAAACTGTTGAGTGTCCATACACTGCTCACTGCTATCTATGAGGATAGTACGTTTAGATAAACGGCAGTTCCAAAAATCAAAATTAAACAGAAAAAAAAAAAAAATGTTATACAAGAAATTGGTGAGTAAACGGAAAAAAAAATAAGAGAGAGATTACTATTTTACATCGTTATCGAGATTCAGTCACACTTATACAGTCACACTTATCAATGACCCATAATACTGTTTTCACTCTTTATCAATGACCTTCCAAAGTGCTTGCGGTATAGCAGTCATCTTTTCTTTGCTGATGATGGTGCTATTTATCTTACCTGTAAAGTTTCTGAGATAAATAGTGGTCTTGAGAAGATGAATGAAGATTTAGCTTCAGTGGGGAACTGGTGTCGACAGAATAAACTGAAAATTAACGCTTCAAAGACTAAAGCAATGATCTTGGGTAGTGCATTCAATGTGAACTCTATACAGCTTGATCAGATACCAGCTTTATCCCTTGATGATGAAGATATTCAGTACGTGGTCAGCTTCAAGTACCTTGGTGTCATGATTGATCCCAGATTATCTTGGGCTGAGCAAGTTGCGAGAACATGCAGTGCGGCGTCTAGGATATTGTATCGCCTTCGTCGTTCAGTCAATGACCTAAACATCAACTTGAAGCGACAGCTTGTCACCAGCTTGGTCCTTCCTGTGTTCGACTATTGTGCTGTCGCGCTTACAAATCTAAATCTGAACTTAGAGAAAAAGCTAACAGTTGCGTTGAACAATTGCGTGAGGTTTGTGTTGCGTAAGCCGCGAGGCGAGCATATAAGTGGTATAATCGTCGTCTTTATCTGTTAGGCTGCATATTTTATGGTATGCTGGTGCTGAGCAAGAATGCTCTACTGTGTGAACGTGTCAGAATGAATCACAACATTGCTCGACACAGGGATAACAACCGGACTGATACGCTCATCGCGCTAATTCCTCGCACATCAACGTTACAGCACTCTTTTCTAGTCGTAGGCACTGGGTTCTGGAACTCCTTACCGCCAACGATCACTACGTCAACATCTGTAGCTGTTTTTAAAACTAACTGCTTCAACCATCTTCTGGCTATCGAGCGAGCGGAAGTTGCAAGTGCGGTGCCTTAGTGTTGCGATTGTTGTGTTGCTGCGTCTAGTCAGTAGGTCATTAAGTCATTTCTTCTCCTTTTCTTTTCTTGGGTGCAAACTTATTTTGTTTCATTTTCTTTTGAGTGATAGCCAAGTGCAATTTAAGTGTTCTTGTGTTACATAATTATATTTTTTGTCTTGTAGAAATTGACGTTGAGAGACCATAATATTATTTTCTTTATTTTTTTTTTCTTTTTCTTATTGTAGCGAATATTGATAATTATATTATTGTTTTTTTTATGTACACTCTGTATAATTTTTGTATTTTCTTTAGGCCGTTAGAGGACTTTAGTCCTGCGGCCTTTTCAATAAATTACATTACATTACACTTATTTTTTCTTTTTTGCCAAACACTTTTTTATGCCACAATCGGAGCACCACCTCCAGAATGGGCTAAAGTCATATCTTCGGCCACAATTTAAACAAACTTTTGGTGGAGACTCCATTTTTTTTTAACAATTATTATTCACTGTTTTAACAATTATTGTTCACTATTTTGTCTGTACAGACGGGATGGTTGCAACGATGTATAATTTTTGTATTTTCTTTAGGCCGTTAGAGGACTTTAGTCCTGCGGCCTTTTCAATAAATTACATTACATTACACTTATTTTTTCTTTTTTGATTTTTCCAAGTCCTCCAAACACTTTTTTATGCCACAATCGGAGCACCACCTCCAGAATGGGCTAAAGTCATATCTTCGGCCACAATTTAAACAAACTTTTGGTGGAGACTCCATTTTTTTTTAACAATTATTATTCACTGTTTTAACAATTATTGTTCACTATTTTGTCTGTACAGACGGGATGGTTGCAACGATATGAATTATTTTGACCCTCCGTCTCCGTTTAAATAGCAATGCTTATCAAAACTAGGGCTACCACTTTCTTTAATTTTTCATCAATACAGTAAAAACTGATACCTCATAACAAACTCCAATAACCTTCAGTCGAGATAATGAATAGTCATCACGCGAACACATGTATTATTATCATATTTCACTGCAGTTACGATATAAAATCATAAAACACACGTCAGTCTCTTCGTTCGGTGTCAACAAACATTATTCAATTTGATTTCATATTTAGTAGGGTGCGCCAAAGAAAAATTTTTTTTTTTTCCTTAGATGCCATGAAAATATCGTCCGAAATGACGAATAAAAAATTCTGGTAACGTATGAGCTCTTAATTTTAATATTAACAGGTGACGATTCATAATTTTTGATTTCCCATTTAAATAACACAGGAATGTTATTTTTATTTTGTTTGGATTTTTAATGCATTTAAACAAATAATCCTCTAGTGACGACAAATACTTATTTTTGTAGGGAATTTAACGATCTACAAAAAAGCTCTGAGATGATTTTTTGCTAAGTCGACTCCTTCAAAAGTTATTCGAGGTTAAAGTCCAACCTTAAATCGTGAACTATAATTTTTACAATTTTTTATGTTGTATCATAAAAAAGTGACTCAAATACATAAAATATCTTATTTTTGATGACTTTCGTTGGTTTTATTTGATAAATTCATAGAAAATTTTTTTTATCATCCAGCGTGATTAAAAAAAAATTTTCTTTTAAGAGAAGAATTTAAATTATCAGCCCGAGAAATTAACGGCTTACGTCAAGTGTGTATTTTTCTTAAAAAAATATATTTAAAAGCTTGGTTCAATGGTGTTTTTGCGGTTCCAGATTCTGACCGGTCGTTAAATTTATATTTATCTAATTTTTTTTGCATTTTCACATTAATAAAGGTATTATACAACTTTTAAGGACTTTTATAAATTTTATTTTATCAAAATTCATCCAGTAGATCTTATTTTATTAATTGAAGAATGTAGCCGTCTTTTAAACGCGCTACTATAGTATCTCACTGATTTCCGCTAAATCACTCAATGAGTAATTTTTATAAATTATTTTTACAGATATAAACACTGTTAAATAATTTGCAAAGTTATGAATTGTGCAAATAATATGTGCATCTATAATTAAAAATTATTTCGAGACACTATAATCTTCGTTTAACAATTATTCTTATTATATTTATATACAACCGGTCAACAATTGGTGCCCGGTCAACAACTGGTGCATTTACCCTATGCTGACCACTCTTATCTAAAAAGTTTTATGTTTACCTATTTTTAGTTCAGAATTCCCATGACTAATATAATGTGTTTGTTACAGTCGTTATCTAACAGAAAAACATATTGTTTTGAGAGTAGGGAAAATCCCAAAGTTCTGTCATCCACGGATTGTAAGTACAGTCACCATCAACCAACTGATCTATCTCAACTGATCTATCTCAACCAGTTCACGTATTTTGGGTACCAACAGTCGCTCCTGCTTTGTGCACTGAAATGCCTATAATCTCTTTTGCGTTTTGTGTATCTAATTTAAGAAGCTAGTGGGTGTTTGATAGACATAAAATTAGCATATGATTTGACTAGGTTAGGGATCATCAATTTTGAATGGAAATTATTTATTTTAAAAAATGGTCAGATTTCAGACAAGTTTTTTCATCAAATAATTCCCATGTTACAAGATACGCAGTTTGCTAACAGAAAATGCACGCATTATTCTTTGTGAGTCTTTAGTTTTATCGAGACTAAATTACGGAGACATATTGTGGGGACCACGGCTTCTAACTAGAACCCAGCGATTAATTCAGAGGGTCCAGAATGCCTGTTGTAGATTTTGTTTTAATATACCTCCTCGGAGTCATATTTCACCCTACATTAATAATGCGTCTATGTTAAATATGAAATCTCGTAGTCAGCTTCATTTAACCTTACTCATGTTTGATGTCTTCAAATTCAAAAGTACGGATTACTTGTTTTCAAAATTATCTTTTTCTTCCTTTCACAATAAATATGACATCAAATCCACGCGCTGCCCCTTGATAATGATTAAACATAAAACTGTTGCATTTGAGGTTAGTTTCCGTTACGCAGCAACAAAATGCTGGAACAATATTCCTCCGCCTTTTCGTGATTTACCGTCAAAGTTCGCATTTAAAAGAAATATGAAAGAGTGGCTATTGCAAACACAATGTTAAGCTTGTTGCGTAACGGAATCTATTTTCTTTCCTTCTTCCTTTCTTCTTCTTTTGGATTATTCTTCTATGTATCTCTTTATCTTCCTAGGTAGGTACTCGTATCACATCCATACTATTACTATTAAAAATCATGTCACATTAGTCCATGCACATGCTCACACGCTCACACACACACACACACACATATCACTCACACTCATGCACACATACATAAATATATTTTTCTAGCAACATCTCTCGCAACTCGTTCCGGGCAATAGCAAAATAACAGCGTTTTGCTTAGTACTAATATACAGGGTCTTCGGCAGATGGTTGAAAATACGAAAATGGGGGATAGGTGGGGTTGCCTCCCACCTATTTTGAGAATTAAAAAAAATCTAGGACTTGTAATTTTTTTTACAGGATTTTTTTTCCTTTTTTTAGAAATTTTGCCATTTTTATACCTTTGAACACATGTAACTTTTTGTTTTTTAAAGCTAGCTCCAAAATCTTTTTTTTAATAGACTTTTATAAGATTGTCGGCTCTAAAAAAAATATGTTTGTTTCAAGTTATTGCTAAAAACAAAAATGTGGGCCCTCGAACTTAAAAAAAAAGTTGAACCAAAATTTAAAAGTCAACTTTGCGATGCATTTAAAAAAAAAATAATGGGGCTGGAAGGCTTCTGTTTTTTTTAAAACATCTCTAAAGCTTAGGCTTTTGAATGGTATGTAATTTGTTTCGGTATCTTTTTTGTAACCGGAGTTGTTAATTTTTTTTACTCAATTGGACCATGTTGACGAAATTCCACTAGTTACATGTTTTGTGAAATGTATCAAATGCAAAGTTGAAAATAATGTAAATACTTACTGTTGGGACGGTTACAAAGAGCAGGTACGTTTTTTTACATTCTTGCACACACATAATGGCTATCTTTTGTCATTTATTGGCATATTGGAGTTAGCACTTCCATATGCCAATAAAATGTCCGCATATTCCGCATTGGTAAATTGAGCCATTTTAAACCACAACAAAGTCTTAACAAAACGTCTGATAGTAACAAAAAGTGACAAACAACAAAAAAACTTAACAAAATCACAAACACAGCAAAGTGAAATTAACGAAAACAAAAAAAAAACGTTAACGTTATTAACGTTTGTGATTTTGTTAAGTTTTTTTGTTGTTTGTCACTTTTTGTTATTATCAGACGTTTTGTTAAGACTTTGTTGTGGTTTAAAATGGCTCAATTTACCAATGCGGAATATGCGGACATTTTATTGGCATATGGAAGTGCTAACTCCAATATGCCAATAAATGACAAAAGATAGCCATTATGTGTGTGCAAGAATATAAAAAAAACGTACCTGCTCTTTGTAACCGTCCCAACAGTAAGTATTTACATTATTTTCAACTTTGCATTTGATACATTTCACAAAACATGTAACTAGTGGAATTTCGTCAACATGGTCCAATTGAGTAAAAAAAATTAACAACTCCGGTTACAAAAAAGATACCGAAACAAATTACATACCATTCAAAAGCCTAAGCTTTAGAGATGTTTTAAAAAAAACAGAAGCCGTCCAGCCCCATTATTTTTTTTTAAATGCATCGCAAAGTTGACTTTTAAATTTTGGTTCAACTTTTTTTTTAAGTTCGAGGGCCCACATTTTTGTTTTTAGCAATAACTTGAAACAAACATATTTTTTTTTAGAGCCGACAATCTTATAAAAGTCTATTAAAAAAAAGATTTTGGAGCTAGCTTTAAAAAACAAAAAGTTACATGTGTTCAAAGGTATAAAAATAGCAAAATTTCTAAAAAAAGGAAAAAAAATCCTGTAAAAAAAATTACAAGTCCTAGATTTTTTTTAATTCTCAAAATAGGTGGGAGGCAACCCCACCTATCTCCCATTTTCGTATTTTCAACCATCTGCCGAAGACCCTGTATATACTGTGGTTTTGCCTTAGGGTAAAAATTACGCTGAGCTTTATTGCCTTTTGTATTGCTTTTATGTTTTCCTTTTTTAAAAAAATCCTTCGATGTTAGTATTAGGTATTTATAGGTAAAAAAAAAATTTTAATTGTTTTTTTTGTTTATCTTCTCTTCTCTTTTTTATTTTTGTTTGTGTACTTAAGCAATACAATAAATAAATCATTCATTCATTCATTCATTCATTCCATTCACTTGGCACCGATTTAATATTATGTTAAGCTAAGCTAATTTAGCTCGGTGGATGTCTACCTAGAGGGGTAGGCAGGGAGGCATTCAAAGTGACACGCCGGCGCGCTTCAGGAAAAAAACATATCAGCTTCTATTTAACCAACACCTCGAGTGTGGTGTCATTTTCTGATAGATCGGGTATGAGGAATTAATTTTGAGACATTTAATGTACAGCTTCATAGAAAAAAAGGAAAATATTGCTTTTTTTATTCAACTAGCAGTATCTTTTAAAATCCTGAATTTTGTGCAATAAAAAAATACTATCTTATAGAATATTTATCTAGCTTTTGAAAAATATATACTTTATTTTATATAGTTATCATACATCTATCTGAAAAAAATCAGAACATAGTATGCGGCGGTGCCTAGGAACTTTTCCAATCGTCAGTCTCACATAATTTGTTGCATAGAATACATACTGACTGGCGCTTATAATCGGATGCATTAGTTATAGTATTTTTATATATTATTCGTTTATTTATTTAATTACATTTGCCACCACAGTAGCATAACTCGGTACATTTTAATTGTTTTTAGGCAGTTGCACCTCACACCGCACCGTGACTTGCACTTGCACCGAATCAGGTCAAGACAAGCGGCAGCAGCAACTGGTGCAGTAGTCCACTTTGTTTACCAACTCACCCCCGCCCCCATCCGCTGGACTGGAAAGATTTTGAATCGACACCATCGCTTGGCCCATACGTGCACACCTTGGTAAACAGCTCATAGGAGATGCTGCCGAATACTGCGGAATATTGTCTAGCTGTCGGTCTTTTTTAGAGAACTCCTGCACTCATTTTACGATGTGCACTAATTGTCTTTCACGATATAATGTTAATGTTTTATATTACGAGCGTCGATGGCGTAACGGTAAGGGCCGTTACCTCCTGTACGAGAGATCGTAATTCAATTCCTGCCACGTACCGATGTGTTTTCTAATTTCGATTTCATATGTACTACGTTCATCCGACGCTCTCGAGGTGAAGGAAAACATCGTTAAGAATTCTGCACTCGCCTCCTGCAAAGAAACTCGAAGGTTGTGTGTGAAGTCGACCAACCCACACTTGGCCCGTGTGGTGGACTAACGCCCAATCGCCCTAATTCTTGGTAGGCTCGAGCCCCTCGGTGGGGACGGACGTATATGAGCTGATATCGTCATTGGAAAGGAAAAACTTCTAAAGCGCCAAAATGGAATTTGTAGAAAATGATGTTCAAAGTTTTTTTTTGAAAAAAAATAATTATCTTTTTTATTATTAATGTTAGCTAGTTTTTTCAAAAGACCATCATTTAAAAAAATATATCTAAATATTGAAGATATTTATAGGGTTTTATCTCGTTTAGATCGTGAAATAACTGTCGCATAAGCAAAAATAATTTGAAAAGTAAGAAAATTTTAGTCAGGAAAAAAATACTTATCTCCATTAAAACTTTAGAATACATACATTTAAAATATGCTAATAAGCTGTAATAATCTGATACTCGTACCCAAAAGTGTAACGTAATGCTAAGTGACTTGAATTATATTGGTTTGTGTAAAGAAAAATTGCTAAAAAAACGGTAATTTAAAAAACTAAAAAACCCGCCTGCGTTTCTGTGTAATTTGGAAATGAAAAACCCTAAAACAAAAAAGTCGTCATACCCGATTGCACTTAACTTAAGAAAAACTGTAGCAGTCGGGTCCCATTCTAGAAAGTCAGCCGTCTAGTCAGTATATTGGAGTAATCTGCAATGGAATATAGGTATGTGCTCTCAATTCACTATGCCTCCATTTCTAGAATGGGTCCCGACTGCTACAATTTTTCTTAAGTTAAGTGCAATCGGGTATGACGACTTTTTTGTTTTAGGGTTTTTCATTTCCAAATTACACAGAAACGCAGGCGGGTTTTTTAGTTTTTTAAATTACCGTTTTTTATTTTATTCATTTTTTTAGTTTTATTATTGAATCAGTTCATTTGAATTTGGCGCCAAAAATCCGCCATTTTGTTTTTATTTATTTTGATATACCCAGTGTCATTCTCACAGTAAAAACGTATCTAACGACAACCCTTAAGCTATAATTAATCGAGCCGTTCAGGCTGCAGAGCGTGTCAAACATTTGAATTTTGCGCCAGAAATCCGCCATTTTGTTTTTTTTATTTTGATATACCCAGTGTCACTCTCACAGTAAATACGAATCTAACGACACGTCTCAAGCTAAAATCCATCAAGCCGTTCAGGCTGCAGAGCGTGCCAAACAATTATACATACAAACATACATACATACATACATACTCTCGAAAAACATAACCCTCCTTCTGGCGCAGTCGGGTAATAACATTTATCATAACTACATGCGACACAAAATAAACGCTTAAGAAGCGATATGCCACATGGGGTTTTGAAGAAAAAAAGCATATTAAATGTAATTGAATGATTAAACGCAATTTAATTGACAGGTTTTAAGCAATAAATTGACTTATCACGTATAAGAATATAATATTTTATGTTAGAAATAATTGCCTAGTTGTTATAAATAATTAAGAAGTACTCATTGCTTTATATTTTTTCAAAGTATAGAATTTAGCCAAGCAGTAACTTTCACTTTCATTGTGATTAAAAACCAGGTTCATTTATTTAGATAATCAGTTTTATTATTTTAATTACACATTCAATCACACATTTGCAGACTTCAAATAAAAACTTTTTAACTAAATGGAGGCAAACTAAAGTCAATCACTTCTGAGATCAAACATAGTAAAAACTTCTCTTCTATAAATATTAAGTATTATTTTTTATTATAGGGAACACCATCGCTTCAATCAGACTTGCCTAGCTTAAAAACCTACCTCTTATGGCAATTACACATCAATTTCTTAGAGTAATTTCTTTAGCTTTCAATTTGTTGGTTTACGTCAGACACTTAACTGTTTATTTCGTTTGCTTTTAGTTTTTCTCTTTTTGCATTTTGCTATTATTAGATGTATTGAATCCGTATCATCTATGCTTCCCAGGAAGACGAGGTCAATGTAAACGGTTCTTCATTAGAAAAAAGTCAACGTTTTTAAAACTTAACTCTTTTCTGTTTCCTGATTTTTCTCTGCTAGCATTTCATTTTTTTTCTTTGGTAAGAGTTTCTTCACTAGTTCTAGGTTTTTCATTGCTTGTTTTAAATTTTCTTTTTCTAGGTTTAGATTTCAAATAAGGTTTTTTGTCACTTTTTTATGTTTCTTTGTAAGGTGTTTGTTTACTTATTTCAGGATTTTTGTATATTGATTCTCAATTTTCTCAAAGTTGATGTCGAATTCTTTTTTAAGTTGTTCTTCTTCAATCACGATTTTAATCTATTGACAAGGTTGTTGTGAATAATTGCTTCTTCCTCGGCCTTTATTTGCTGTTAACAAATTTCAATCTCTTCTTCTCAAGATAAACATTGAACTTGAGAAGCTTCTATTATAAGCCCAGGAGCTGAAATTTGCCAAGTTATCAACTCATGAGCGGCGCCAGTGCCCATAGCAGGATGTAGGAGCTGAGAAGCCGCAGCCTGCTGAGTCGTTGTCTTGTTTGCGGTGCCGGTTTTCATAGCAGGAGGTTGGAGGTCAGGAGCCACAGCCAGCTAGGTCGATGTCCCGTGAGTGGCGCAGGTTTACATTGCAGGAGGTTGGAGCTCAGCAGCTCAGGTGTACTTAGTCGTCATCCCGTGAGTGGCGCTGGTGTACATAGCAGGAGGTAGGAGCTGAGCTGCAGCAGCCTGACTGGTTTACTACTGTCTACCTGAATGTGTTCTGTAGAACTCTGCAATGTAACTCCGTGGTTCGTGTTAGATCGCTTATTAATGTAATGCGTTTGCTTTCCATGAAGACTTAAAACAAAAGATGTGTATTAAATTGTTTATAGTTTTCTAATCTTTAAACAGTAATGTAAATCATCGAATACATAATAGGTACCTACGAGTAACTATTACGTTCGTTAGGTATTTAATGAAATATGAATTGTATTGTACAATCTAAACCTTTATTTTAAACTAGCTGTCCCGGTGAATTTCATACCGCCTCACAAACTCTCACTTTACTGCACTTCTCTACACTACACTGCACTACACTCCACTACACAACACTACACAACACTCTACTACACTTTATACTACACTACACATGTATGTGTAATTTACGGGAACGTTAATTTCCTTATCTTTTATTCCTACACTGGAAAGTGGAAATTGCAAAGTAAATAGGCACTATTTGAGCTTGCGTGTTACATCCTAGTCTGCATCGGCACTTAGTATCAGGTCAAGTGCAGCCAAACACACTTAAATTTTTAATTAAAAAACAATACTAATAAAGTCGATGTTTTAATAGTCATTCTGCTATTCAGGGTTAAGACAAATCCAATAAACCAAAAATTATAAAAATCGGTCCAGCCGCTCTTGAGTTATAAATGGTGTAAACAGCCCGACTTGTAAAAAAACTGTGTAAACTGATTCGGTTTATGATTTAATCCAAGTTGGTTTGCTTGAGAAGCGTGTTTAGGCTTCAACGCCTCATTTTTATACTGTTTCGCCGAAGGAATCAAATATAACTTTAAAATACAATATTTCCAAAGATAGTTGCATAGTATTTATTTCATCTGTATATGTAAAACAAAGTCGTGTTAATGACACCATTTACAACTCAAGAACGGCTGGACCGATTTCGTAAATTCTTTTTTGTTGAGTTCGTTTTTGTCAGAAGGTTCTTATGTAGGTTATATATAGGGTAGGGTAGGGTAGGGTAGGGTGGGGTAGTGTAGCGTAGTGCAGTGTAGTGTAATGTAGTGTAGGGTACGGTAGAGTAGGGTAGTGTAGGATAGGGTAGGGTAGTGTAGTGCAGTGTAAGGTGGAAGGAAGTTCACCGAGACAGCTAGTTAGTAATAAAAGAATACTGGAGGGTTGTTAAACTTACCTTTTAGTATCCAAACACAGACCACAAAAATATAAGAAATAAAAAAAACACTCTTTTTCAATAACCAACGACACTTACTTCGTGTACCACTCGCGCAAACTGATGAATGATGACGTTTACAACGATTGACGTGGCGAGTGACTGAACGAAAGAATCAACATATTCGATTAGGTTTAGACTGTGACATCCATAATATGTATGAGTGGCTTACTTACAGTGCAATAGTTTGTCTTCGAGGATAGAACACAAAAGCTAAAATACTTCTCAACTTAATAAATATAACTATTTTTTTCTTATACACACTGAATTAGTGATGAAGACAAAAATATTTTTGCTAATGTAATGAAGTAATATCAATCGGTTATCGAAAAATTGCTTAGTGCCACGGGTACTCAAATCTTGCTCGTTTACTTTTTCTAAAGCGCCAAACAGTTCCTAAACAACAGTAATCAATAATTGCTAACAGATCGATAGTCACTAAAATTTAAGTAACAAAGTGCTAAAGTGACAATTTTATTAAAATGTGAGTCAACGAAAATATGCTAATATCCTGGAAATTAAAGAACGTGGATGGAAAAAATTATCTTAAGTGACATATGTTTGAAAAACACTTAAAAAGGGGCGCTTTAGTCGCGTAGATTTTCGATATACTAAAGCGCCAAAAAGTGCTCTGATTGCTTAGAAACTTACACAGATCGACGCAGAAAAAAAATGCTATCGAACCATATATATAACTCATTTTGGCCAAAATGGCGCTTTAGAAGTTTTTCCTTTCCAGTGACGATATGATTACCAAGGTGAGATGTCAGATGTTACACATCATATGCGACAACTCGCTCGTTTTTTTTTTTAAATCGTCTGTGTTATTGATAATTTGTAAACAATAGACAGATGGATGCGGGACTTCCATACGAACTTTCATTTCCTATTTCAGCCCCACTTCGTAAGTCGATATTCCAAAAATTCTAGTACAAATATTTATTTATTTCCAAGTGCATAAGGTTTTATCTTCGACATTGAAAAACTTCCATACAAACTTTCATCCCTTATTTCAACCCCGTTAAGCCTTTTTTCGCAATAAAAGGTAGCCTGTGTCCCTTCCCAAGCTCTAGTCTATCTCTATACCAAATTTCATCAAAAATCAGTTGAGTGCATTAGGCGTGAAAGCGTAACAGACAGACAGAGTTACTTAATATTAGTAGGGATGTCAATAATCTTGTTAAGAATTTCTCATTTAAAGTAATAAGATAAAGACGAATTGAAAGCCTCCTCCGTAACGAAGCGAAATACAAGGTTGAGTCCGAGGCCGTGTCTACAAATACAAGGTTGAGTCCGAGGCCGTGTCTACAAATAGATTGAAGTTGCCTAATCGAAGCGAAAACATCAAAAATATATAATTTGGGTGTGAACAGTGATAATAAAGTGACACAAACGTTATCTTTGTGATCTGTTGAGTATTGTGAAGAATATCAGTGTTTTAAAAATACATTTGTAAAACCGATAATTACGTGAACGTGCCGAAGCTTTCATCAGAAATCACAAAAATATTAATAGTAATTCCTTTACAAAATGAACTTAACTCCCCACGGAGAAATTTTCTAGATATAAGTACCGTTTATAACATACTCGTATTAATAATATTAGTAAGTTTACTCGATTCTGTAAATGCCCTGTGCCCTGTGCCCTGTAACCTGTGCCCTGTGCCCTGTGCCCTGTGCCCTGTGCCCTGTTTGTGACTATATCAGGTTTCAAATCTTGCGACCGATTTTTGCAAGCTTTTTTTTTATATTTTTTTATCCACAATTGATAAGCCCTTAGCATCATCTCACCTGATGGTAAGTGACAGTGATGACAAAAATGTAATTGGGCTTACCAAGATTCCCCAACGCAATGGGAATCTGGCTATTTTATCTTCAAGCTGTGTTCTACTGCTGTTAAACACTGAAAATGCCCCACCAGCAAACCGAGTCTTACAAAGTTGAATCCGTCGGGAATCGAACCCGCGACCTCCTGATGTGAAGCGAATGCACTAACCATTACGCCACGGAGACGGTTAAGCTTCATTTAACTTGCACTTGTAATGTTCGTATGTACGTACGAGTACACATTAAGTGTGCTTCAAATTAATATTGAAGTGCGACTTCCAGGGGTCCGATTCAACTGAAATTTGGTGTGAAGCCTTATTTCCGGTGACAATAGATCCTTTTGGTATTTTCAAGTTGATCTAATGATGAACTACGAAGGTAGAATCAAGGTCCCAGGATCGTCTGTTGTTTACAATAGTTTTTTTTATCAACAATTGGTAAGCCCTCGACATCTTCTCACTTGATGGTATCAAGAGACGATGATTTCGAAGATGGAAACGGGCTTACCGAGATTCCGGCAACTTACCTTTAAGCCGGAACACAACAACGACGTTATCATTGATGCTTGGCGGCAAGTCTTAAATAAGATGGTGATAGCAAGTCTGGCGGGCTTAGCAAATGCCCTTCCACGAACCAAATGGAGTAATACTAAGTAAGACTCTGCCGGGAATCAAACCCGCTACCTCCTGATGTGAAGCTCATCCATTACGCCATTACGCCACGGAGCCGGTAAAAATCATAAGAAATATTGTACCGTTCAGCCCGGCTTTTTTTTTTATTTAATCAACCTTTTAATAAGTAAATGTTTGATAAAATTTCATTTTCATTTGGTACGTAAACTTAAAAGGATTTTTGGTTTTTCGAAATGAGCTTATTCAACTACTTACATAGCTACCTACCTACCCAGTACTTGTAACAGCTAGTGCTAAACAATCCTCAAATCATACACTGTCACACATTGTATTATAGATGTGCTGGTGCTGCCGTAGTGCCGTAGTGGCGAAGTATAGTGGCGCCCTCGCTACAAAATGTAGAGTATTATTAGAGAATGCTACCTACCTAGTGCGCACCAGTCGCGGCGGTCGCAGCATCTGCATCTCGAGTCCGGTAGAATCGTTGCATTGCTGCGTACCGTTTCGAGCCTCAGCCGATAGATGTCGTATCGTTCCAAATTTGAAATTATTATAATATGTATTTTGTTTATTTAATTCAGATGGTATTTACGAGTAGTAAACATTTTCTTTAAAATTGATTGTCAAATGAAAGAATAAAAGTTATATAATAACAATCGTTTGTAGGGTGCGTCTAGTGAGGGTTCCGAAGCCAAAATTACAAAAAACCGAAACCATTATAACGTTGTCATGTCCGTACCTATATGTATGTATGTATGGATATTCTCTGCCACAGTTGGATTGGACCTAGGGAAACGATTTGGCATAATATCCTGAAACAAACACTTTTCAAGTAAGTAGGTAATGAATCATTAATAGGGCTACTATATGCGTGGTCCAACAGGCACTTAGCCGTTTTTTATAATATATCTATTGATTTTTTTATTGTTTTGCTGAGTAATTTTTTTTTAATAAAAATTTAAGTTATTTTTTGTACATTCCATGTAATATAACGTCACGTAGCGTAGGCACGAGTATACCTACTCGTTCAATACGTACACACACACACACACACACACACAGTGTAAATACCTGTTCGTGAAGTGGCTCCGGCTCCTGCAACTCTCTTCAACTCAACTTTTCAACTTTTTGTTCAATAATCATAACATGGGAAAGCCATTTGTTATGATGAGACCCACACTATACATTATTTAAGATTGAACTCGAGTAATCACATCGCAGTGTGTTTGTTACGTTGAGTACGTTTCAGCAACTTGTACTTGTAACATTAATTTCGAGTAAGCAGTTAGATACTCAATACCCAGGTAGATACCTACTTTAATTGCACCATTTTACATTTTTAATGGATGGAAATGTGACATTCAGAATGTTTGAAGGACGTACGTAACAACTTGGGCGCTGTTTTAAAAAGAATAATATCTTTTCCCGAGGGCGTCGTGAAGTAAGGGATGAAACACCGGAGGAGGGGCAGCAGCGTCCTTTCCACGTAGGTACAAGTACTTTGCCACCACACAGCACACGCACAGCACACTGCGATCTCCAACTCGCCTGCCAAGCGTGGCGACCACGGCAAAACCCCCCAACTCGGGGAAGGCCTATGTCCAACAGTGGAAGTCTTTTGGCTGATGCCATGATGATCACATCAGCCCAAAGACGGTTGAATCGAACGTACCTTACCTATTGCAATACCTATGGATTTCATTGTCTGAAATACATTTTTTAAGCAAAGAAATTTCGTAACAAAATTAGTTAACAAAACAAAAAAACACGCTTTTAGTAAACACGTTAAGTAGTTATCTTGGATGTCCGCCATGTTGGATTTAAGTCACGTGACTATTTTTTAGTATTCCTGACAGCAAACCCTTTCATTTGATACCCATATCATGGGGGTGGATTTCAAACAGCCAGTCCGCCATCTTGGGGAGGCCGCCATATTGGATTTGTAATGACGTTTCTTAGCTAGTCATGTATTGTCATCAGAACTCAGAGCGTGTGCAAAATTTCATCCTAATCGAAGACCGGGAAGTGGGTCAAATTAAGATTCCAAGATTTTCTTGAAACTAATAAAAGCGTGTTAAAAATGTTTAAATCCCTAAGTAATGTAATGATACGCTTGTACTCTGTATTGTACTGTGGCATCGACCTCCAGTAATTTAATTCGGGAATGTCCACATTATACTGAACAAGCTATTTGTTACCTATCTAGAAATATGTATGCTCAATTTGAATAACTCTATCCCTCTTGCGCTGAGTAATATTCGTTCTTCTGTCTCACTCTATCCCATTACTTTTATATTGTTCGCTAACTTTCTTGTTTGTATAAGCAAAATAATACACGTATTTGAAAGTTTGTATATTTGTACCTATATTTGTAGGTTGTATTGTACAATAATTTTTGTGCAGCTTCAACATTTTGTTAGGTTTCACTTTAAGTTTCACTGAACAACGTTTCTTGTAATTATTTTAGTTGACATTTTTGAAATTAGTGGTTATGAAAGAAATTTGCGTGTAACTACCTACGTCATTCAAATAACTTAACAAGATGAAGATCAATTGGATGTTAGGTATAGGTATCCGATGCTTTAAGTAGCTGAGCCGTGAGAGCTGGACGGGAAATTAGTGTTAGTAGCTAGTCATCATCATATCAGCTTATAAACGTCCCCACCGAGGGGCTCGAGCCTACCCTGCATTAGGGCGATCGGGTCTTAGTCGACCACGCGGGCCCAGTGCGGGTTGGTCGACTTCACACACAACCTGCGAGTTTCTTCGCAGGCGTGTGCAAGTTTCCTCACGATGATTTCCTTCACCGTAAGAGCGTCTGATAAACGTGTATATAAAAGCTAAATTGGAAATCACATTGGTACGTGGCAGGTTCGACCCAAGACTTCCCGGACAGGAGGCGGCGGCCCCAGCCGTTGCGCCACCGACGCTCTCAGTGGGTAGTAGAATGTCATGTTCGTGAGGGAGATGACCAACGCAGAGCAACATGCTCAGATCAGAGCACACCTCCCTATTTCCCACTTTTTCTATCCTCAAAATGTGGCTAAGCGCATATCGGACCACGCCCTAAGTAAGGTTCCGTGGTCGTTTCAAAAAATAAACTTGTTATTTTTACAATTGGTTTAGTTTAGATTTGCAATTTTATATAGAGAATTCATGAAATTTTTACAAAATCATCCGTAGTTGGATGAGTATTAAGGGCCGCCAGGAGGCTCGAGTTTCCATACAAACGTAGTTCCGCTTTGATACAAAAACTACATGCCGGATTGAATCCAAACTTTGCAAGTATATTGAGTAGACACATATCGATGTTTGTAATTAGTTTTCGATGTACTAATATAAAACGGAAAAAAATAAAAGCAGTTTCAAACTTTCAGTACAAAACTAATTTAAGCCTTCGTTTAGTTACGTTGAAATTTAGTACGATGAAAACTAATTACAAACATCGACATGTGTCTACTCAATATATTTACAAAGTTTGGATTCAATCCGGCATGTAGTTTTTGTATTAAAGCGGAACTACGTTTGTATGGAAACTCGATCCTCCTGGAGACTCTTAAGTATTTTCTCATAAAGTAATAAAGCCTACTTAGTTGTGATAGTTTTGTTTTATTGATTTCATTAGGTACGTTTCCTAATATTTTAAGTTTATGTAAAAATATGTTGAGCTGTATGTTGTGATATGTATTGTAACAAGCATACGAGTAATAATTTTGGAAACGAATTATTTAAAATGTTCTTTGCAACTCCATTCATTCCAATGACTTCTATATTACTGGATTCATTCCAATGTTCTAGTAAACCTATGCAACGATACCCGCGCGAAGTTGAAAACCGGCCAAGTGCGTGTCGGACCACCATGCACGGCGCGGCGTAGGAAAGGTTCTGCAGTAGTACAGAGGCCAGCGCATCAAGCTAGACACTCGTATCGCGATTCTCACCCATACGCGCACGGCATAAGAACGGTACAAAGTCCGAAGTGTCCAGCTTGATGTGCTGGCCTGTGTACATTACCTACGAGTAGGCACGCCACACATAACTCATAACTTGAACCCTGTTCATCACACTCACGATGACCCCCAAATATTTTTATTGACAGTTCCTATTCAGGCCGCCTGATGAACAATTTAATGTTTTTAAGAGTTAATTATTGATCCTACCTGCACATCGTACATTTAAACAAACTAAAATATTGTGTCCGGTCAAAGAGTAATAATTGAATTGCCGAAAAGCGGTTGCGCATAAAACTGAACAACTTTACACACTGAACAACCGTGTATACAATTGGAGGAGCAGAACAAAATAATTTTCTAAAAACCAAAAACGTTTTTAGGTACAGGCTTTAAATTTGTGAATAATTTTAATTATATTGTATTCTTTCTTCTCTGTTTGTATCATGGGGGTGTATAAAAAAATAACTGGTCGCCATCTTTCGCCAACTTACCATGCATTTTTCTCCAAACTTAACGTGTATGCAAAATTTCAGCTCAATCGGAAACCGGGAAGTGGTACTTATTTAGTTTCCAAGATGTGACCCAAACTACCAGACAGGCACACTGACTATCTAGCGCGGCAAGCTAACAGAAAGCTTGTAATAAGTATAGTACCTATATGTTCATATTTTTAACCGACTTCAAAAAAGGAGGAGATTTCTCGATTCGACCGTAATATATTTTTTTTATGTGTGTTCGCGGATAACTTCGTCGTTTATGAACCGATTTTGATAATTATTTTTTTATTGGAAAGGAGATATCCCAA